>OY728156.1:932678148-933928148 GCA_963277665.1 Viscum album
TGCCTCTGCCTGGGTGGTCCCTCAACCGTCTGCTGCTCCTCTGCAAGGTGGGTCGGGTAGTCACGATCCATGTGGACCTGTCCACCGCATGCATAGAACTGTCTGCCTCTCGTATGACTGGCTCTACTGCGTGTGCCCCACACATCCGAACCAGTATCCTGAGGTCTCCCACCTGATGGACTGGTCCGGTTAGACCTCTATGTCATCTGTTTACTGTCGGCTGGAGAAGACTCTGCTACGTGTCGCCCAGCAGTAGGCCTCGCGGCAGGCGTAGGCTTAGCAAGGAAGCTCTCTACAAGAAGGGCTCACTCCAGTACTCCTGCCTGCGTCAGAATGCTGAGAGAGATCATCAAAGCCCTGATCTCATGCATCATCCCCTGCTCGAAGGTCCGGTCCCAGAAGAATGGGTCTCGTACCATGTCTGTGGAGTAGCACGAGAGGTCGGTAAATCTCTCCGAGTACTAGGCTACTGTCATGATGCCCTGCCGCAGCTGTAGTAACTCCTGGATGTGCACTACATGGAGGGTGGCCGGAACAAAATCTGAGTGGAAAAGGCTCTCAAAGTCTGTCCAAAGTAGTGATATCTCATCGCACACCTGGATCCTCAGGTTACACTATCTACCTGCTGTTGTGTGCAGGAGAATGGCCACAAGGATGACCATAAGGTCAGCTGGTGTCCCTACCAATCCAAAGTCTCTGACAATAGCCTCCAGCCAATCCTCAGCTGCCTGAGGGTCCATCTCTCCACCGAACCTGGGTGGCCTCTGACGCTGAAACTCATGTAGTTCACTCAGGCGACGTGCACTCTCTGCTGTTGGGGCTGGTGGTATCGGTGGCCCATCGGGTAGAGGAACCGTTGGTGCCCCCGCTGTAATGGGGCCCTGCACCGAGGCCCCGCCGCTCGGTGGGATTCCATATCGCACGTAACTGGGAACCCTAGATGGCTGCCATCGTGGGGCCATCCTGAAAAGAAACAGGTGTTCCACAGTTAATATAGTATACCTGGTGAACTGAAATAAAGTAATCACAAAGAAAACATTTGAAACACACGTGCAATCAGTGTTTTCGAGCACTAAGTCGGAAATCAGAATTCAGAGTCCAGGTGTATGGATACGTCGGTCGTCGCAACAACACTGGACTCCCTGGACTGATAACCTCACTCAATAACATTAACACTATTGCTTCACAGGAATAAATTATCAGAGTCCTGAATTCTATGGTAGAACTGACTCCCATGATACCAATTTGTCATGACCCGTCCTCGGGGCCCATGTCGTGACTACCTCAAGCCTGCCTTCCAAAGGCCAGGGGATAGAGACTAGCACCAAAGGAATAAATACCAATGAAAGATAAGGCATTGCCTTTATATATGTAATCAAACACAACAGTGTATGCAAGCTGAAGTAAACACTAAGTAAACTGAGTACAAAAGTAAATGCTGGAAAGTAAATGGGCCAGAATACAAACCTAACTAGAAGTACAGTACGACAGTAACGAAAGAACATTTGTAGTAAAGTAAACCAGCAACCACTGAGTCATCCTCCGGATACCCCACCTGAAGGGTGGGTACAAATGGTCTCCTCATCTCCTCGAGTTCAGTCGTCCACTCCAAATACATCCCGCCAAGTGTTCCACATCTAGGTACCGTCCCACTCCACATGTCTCCACCTCAATCAATGTTGTTTGTCTTCTACATCCAACACAACATAGTGCAGGCATAGCTCGTGTAGGTGTGAGTATACGATACTCATTAGGGACCCCAAGACCCCCGAAGGACTCCCAGAATCCACAAAGGATAAACCACAAAGGAAAGATACAAACACAAAGCATCAACTAAATATACTTAGGTATATGCACATATATATACCTAAGTCATCAATTCCAGTTAGGCTCTAACTCATGATCCCATGTACAACCCAGTCCACACAGGAGAGCACAACACATTCCACACAGGAAAGCAAGTCAATCACAACGATGATAATGACTGAAAGAAAAGTCTCAGCTCACACAGGTATACTACACATGAAGAGAGGTGGATATGATATATGTAGCCTCTGGATCATCTTCCCTGCCGAACCCAAATAGGATCCAAGTATAGAAGTCGTCACTGCTGAACCCATGTACGAACCAAGTACAGTAACCATCGCTGTCGAACCCACGTAGGATCCAAGTACAGTCGTCATCACTGCCAATCCCATGGAGGATCCAAGTAAATACGTCCTCGCTACCAATCCCACGTAGGATCCAAGTGCAGTGGTCATCATCATCACAATCGCAGCCTGCTCTAGGGTTCCCGCACACAGCACGCTCGATTTCCAGAGGGCCTGCTCCTCAAGTCAAAGATCGATACATCGACTGTCACGAACACCAGAATTGATGTATCCCATAGTTATGTCCCACATCATAGGGGAAAAAACAAGAAAAAAATGACCATGTCATGGAGAACAAGATGATCAAGCCATTTCTTTAAAGTACATGGTGTGTAGGTAAGCGATACACGTTGTGTCATCAAACACCAGGTATTGCCCGAGTGAAACGGCCCATGTCGTAGGGCTGGTCATATAGATAAGTAAGTACATGGAATGTGGTATGGTTACATTCCATTTCCAAACCTCTAGGTTCGGTTCCATGTGTTCTGGCCATGCCTGGCCGTTTGGTGGAGTACATGCCCATGTACTCCACCCTGTGTCCTTGTATTCCCAGAATACACGCCGAGTCATCATGAAGCCGCTTCTGCGATGGTGAAGGTAGTACACACCTTGTATCTTGGCCGTGTGGTTCTTCCCGGGTCTGTGTATCTCCCAGATTACACGTCGAGCCCCATGAAGCCTCTTCATCCTTTCTATGAAGAGAATACATGTCGTGTTACTTGGCCGTGTATTGTTGTATGTGTCCGTGTATTTTCCCTAAATACACGCCATGTCCATCGAAGTCTCCTCTATCAAACAGTTTGGAGAGCACACGCTGTGTGTCTAGAGTCACATGTAGTGTGTTACTTTTCTAACATCCTAAATGGAATCCATATTATGCTTGTACTACACAGTGTGTGCTCCTGGAGTGCATGTCGTGTATTCTAGAATATTCCAGAAAATGATGCCTCTAGCCAGCACGCCTCCCAAGGTTTCTGTTCTTTGTTCCGATGATCTGATTTCTATGAAACATCTACTTCTTGGTCACCCCAACGCTCTGAGTCCATTTACGATGTTTTCGGGCCCCCGATTGGCTCTGAAAACATAGCTTGATTCACCGCTCATGAATGGCCAAAGAATTCCACAAATTCACAGGAACGGTGGAGGAATCTGACCATTTTAGTTTGGTCTGGTCCCTTCAACATTAGTCTGATAACAAGTTGTTTAATAAGAACAACAACATTGAACGGAAACCAATCGTTACTCAATCCAAATACACCCCTACCTCGTGACGTGATCTGCGGAGAGGTGGTGTCGTTCCTTGTCGTCCGAAGGTGACGTCGAAGTGTGCATGAGGTGGAAGCAGTGTCTCTTTTTTCCGTCATGCAAAGAAGATGAGGATTGCACGTTGTTGACCTTCGTGGATTCGGTGCTCTATGTCGAAGAGGTGTCATTATTCGCGGAGAGGATGAAGTTCCTCAACGATGGATGATCTTCCTCCCTCCTTCACACAAGGCTCTCTTCCTAAATTCCCACACAACAATCCAACAAAATTAAAATAAGGTCACCCCTTATTTTAATTTTTTATGCCATGGATTTCAAAATTTACGAATTCAAAACACTCATTAACTAATTGAAGTGGATCAATTAATTTTTTAATGTGTGTTGGAAAGGGTGAAGAGGGAGAGAGAGACAGGGTGGAAGGGTTACACATTTAATTCCAAGTGGGTTAAGGGGTTATGGAAAGTGAAAAGGTTGGGGCATGTGTGGTCCCCACCATACATTTATCCCCGCATGGGTAGTTAAGATGCTATTGGGTCCCACCCTAACTCCCCCATGTAGGATAAAACCACCTTAGAAAAAGAAATAATATTTGTACAACAAATTTATTCACTTTTCATTTAATCCACATTTTTTAACATCTCCTCCCGAGAAAACACATATTTGGTAAAGGTCCTATTGTGAAATTACTGGCACTATGGTTTCATTGCTGCCCTCAGATTTCAATTCTGAGCACGGGTTCAAAAGATAGAAAAACCCACTCGTTCGTTCACTAAACGTACCCGAGATAATCTTCGGAAACTTATTCTGGGCACACCGGGCCTCGGAATCAAGTGTTGTCAGAAACTTCGTACTCGTAAAATCCCAAAGAATTTATGAAAAAAATTTCCTTGAAATTTCCAGGTCTTTACATTACTCCCAACTTAGGGCTTTACGTCCCCGTAAAGCTACATCATAAACTAGGGAAGCAAATGAGGGTACTGTGCACGCATCTGAGCCTCCCGCTCCCATGTGCTCTCCTGGAGGTTCCCGTGCTGCCAATGAATGTGCACCAGAGGAATCCACCATCCACATAATACCAGCTCCTGCCGATCCTTGATCTCCACCAGGACCTCCGCAAATGTCGCTCTGTCATCGATTTCTAGCTCCCCGTGATCAATGATATGAATCGGGTCATGCACGTATCTCCTCAACAGAGATACGTGGAAGACGTCATGCACTCGATGCAACTGAGGTAGAAGAGCCAGACGATAACCCACCTCGCCTACCCTACTGA
Organism: Viscum album; assembly: GCA_963277665.1. NCBI lineage: Eukaryota > Viridiplantae > Streptophyta > Magnoliopsida > Santalales > Viscaceae > Viscum > Viscum album. Next base: position 932,682,835 of record OY728156.1, read on the forward strand.
GAACCTTGTATGTCCGATGACGCGTGGAGATAACTTGTCGCCCCAGCCAAATCTCTGTAATACACATCGAGATGAGACCCGCAAGAAAATGTGGTCTCCATCCTCAAACTCCAGTGGTCTCCATCTCCTATCATCTTAGGACTTCTGTCTACTCTTTGTAGTCCTCATCCGCTCCTGGATGATCTGCACCTTCTCTGTCGTAGCCTGGACCATCTCTAGTCTTACAAGTGCTGACTCCCTATGGTCAGTCCAGCATAGTGGTGATCTGCATGGTCGGTTGTACAATGCCTCGTATTGTGCCATCCCGATGGTGGAGTGGTAGCTATTGTTGTACGCAAACTCCACCAAGGGTAGGTGATCCTCCCAGCTGTAACCATAGTCTAGGACACATGCACAGAGCATGTCCTCGAGAGTTTAAATGGTCCTCTACGTCTGGCCATCCGTCTGAGGATGAAAGGCAGTGCTCAGGTGTACCTGCGTCCCAAATGCCTCCTGCAAACCCTTCCAAAGTGAGGAAGTAAATCGAGCATCTTGATCAGAGACGGTAGAAGAAGGAACACCATGAAGTCGTACAATGTCCGGAATGTAGAGGCATCCCAAGCTCTCCACTGAGCCCTGTTCTCTGATAGGTAGGAAGTTGGCCAACTTGGTGAGTCGGTCGACAATCACCTAGATGGAGTCGTGTCCTCTGGAATTACATGGAAGTCCTATCATGAAATCCATGGATATACTGTCTCAATTACACTCTAGGGCCTCTAAGTGTTTCACCAATCCTGACGGTACCTGGTGCTCTTCCTTCACCTACTGGTAGGTGAGGCATTGTGAAATGAACTCTGCCATAGCCTTCTTCATACCCGGCCACCAGTGCTGTCGTCTGAGATCCTGGTACATCTTTTCTACTCCTGGATATACCTCCAAAGGGGAAGTGTGAAACTCACTCATCACCTCCTCCTGAAATGCAACTAGTACCATGGTACGTTCCCTGAAGAGGATGACATGCTCTGCTCCTTCAGAAAACCCATCAGGCGCCTTCCTTGTGGAAATCTGAGTACGTCGCATATCATAGTCAACTTCCCCATGTTGTGCCTCTCTGAACCACTGATGAATTGGAGGAGTGCCTGTGAGGAACTGTAGGAAGGGGTCCCCATCTCTATCCATGAAGGATATCTGCAAAGAGGCTAACTGCTTTGTCGCCTCTCCAAGTTGTTGAATGCCCGAACTCCTACTGAGAGCATGAGCTACTACGTTCCCCTTCCTAGGAGTGTAGACTATCTCAAATTCATATTCCTGGAGGAACTCGAGCCATTGACACTATCTCAGGGTCAGGTCCTTCTGCGAGAATATGTACCTGAGACTCTGGTGGTCAGAGTAGACTATAATGTGCTCTCCCATCAGATAGTGATGCCATGTCTTCAAGGAGACGACCACTGCTACTAATTCCAAGTCATGGGTAGCGTAATTCTGCTCGTGCAGCCTCAACTATTGTGAACCATAAGCGATCACTACCCTCTTCTACATCAGGACACACTTGAGTCCAGTCCCTGATGCATCACAGTAAACTACGTAACCTATGCCCTCCTCTGTTATCCTCAAGATGGGTGCACTGGTCAATCTTTGTCTCAACTCCTGAAATCTATTCTGACATATATCTGACCACACAAAGGGTTTCCCCTTCTTCTTCAAAGCTGAAAGTGGTGCTGAAACTCTGGAGTAGTCTGGCACAAATCTTCGGTAGTTCCCAGCCAGACCTAGGAAACTCTGCACCTCCATCACACTCCTGGGTGGCTCCCAAGCAAGTACTGCCTCGATCTTCATAGGATCCACTGCAACTCCCACCTCATAGATGGAGTGCCCCAAAAATTGGACCTATCGAATCTAGAATTGACACTTCAAGAGCTTACCATAATGATGGTTCTCTTGAAGTGTGTCCAATACAACCCGCAAGTGGTAGGCGTGCTCCTCCTCAGTAGTCGAGTAAATCAGTATGTCGTCGATGAAGACTATGACAAATCGATCGAGGTAATGCTGGAAGATCATGTTCATGAGACTCATGAACACTCCTGGAGCGTTGGTTATGCCTAAATGCCTAACCAAGAACTCATAGTGGCCATACCGACACCTAAAGGTCATCTTCTGCATATCCTCATCTCGAACTCTGAGTTGATGGTAGCCTAACCTGAGGTCTATCTTCGAGAACCATCAAGCTCCCTTGAGCTGATCAAAGATGGCGGAAATCCTCAGAAGTGGATAGTTGTTCTTCACAGTCACCTGGTTCAGGTGACGGTAGTTGAAACACAGTCGCAAGCTCCCATCTGCCTTCTTGGAGAATCGAAATTGGGGAAGCCTAGGGTGAAACACTGGGCCAAAAGAATCATTTGCCATGCAAGTCCTCCAACTACACCTGTAGCTCACGAATCTCAGAGGGAGCCATCCAATATGCTAGAGTACATATTAGGGATATTCCGGGGTATAGTTCAATATAGAAGTCTACCTCTCTATGAGGAGGTAGTCCTAGAATGCCATCAGGAAAAACGTCTGCATACTGATCCACCGCAACAGGAAAACATGGACTCCGCACGTCAAATACTCCTAGGATGAGACTATCCAACTGATGTTTGAGCGGGTGTCCTCTCCTCTACGTGAGTCCATCCTGCACTGCAAAGGATCCCTTCTCACTGGTGAAGGTGAACCTACCCCCATCTGTGCGGACACACCGCACTTTGCACCTAATACAGTCAATATGATCATGGACTATAGATAACCAATCCATGCCCAAGATGACGTCGTAAGGCCTTGACACCGCTATAAGAAGATCCCAGCCGAAGAACTCTCTTATTATAGTAATCTCACACTGCTGGAACCAGTGTGTAATCGTTGAGTCTTCTCTCGTAGGAGTCTCTAGCCGTAAGGATCGAGCCAACGGCTCCATAGGAATCTCCGAGCTCCAAACAACGGCAGCGCAAATAAAAGAACAACTCGCTCCTGTGTCAATAAGAACTGTAGAAAGGGTGGAGTAGACACAGATAGTACCTCGAATCATCTTAGGTGCGTCGAGGTTGTAATCCTCCACTGCATGAAGCTGAGGCTGCCTCTGTCTTCCAGTTCCCTATGGTCGGGGTGGACCTCCTGGTGGTGGTGGTGGTAGAGCCTCAAAGCATCGCCGACCACCCGCTACTTGGACAACTCCTCTGCCTCATCCGCCTGCTCCCTACAGACCGCCACAGTCGAACTTCTGCCTCTTCTTGGGTGGTCCCTCAACCATCTTTGTCTCCTCTGCATGGAGGGTTGGGCAGTCACGATCTTTGTGGCCATTCCCGCCACATTCATAGCACTATATGCATCTCATATGACTAGCTCCACTGTGTATGCCCCGCACATCCGAACCAGTATCCTGAGGTCGTCCACCTGAGGGCCTGGTCCTCTTGGACCTCTGCGTCATCTGTCTACTACCGACTGCATAATACTCCGCTACGTGTCACCCTACGGTAGGCCTCGCTGCTGGAGTAGGCTCAGCAAGGAAGCTCTCCATAAGAAGGGATCGCTCCAGTACTTCTTCCTGCATCGGAATGCTGAGGGAGATCACCAAAGCCCTGATCTCATGACTCATTCCCTGCTCGATGGTCCGGGCCCAGAAGAATGGGTCCTGTACCATGTCCATGGAGTAGTGTGAGAGGTCGTTAAATCTTGCCGAGTACTGGGCTACTGTCATGCTGCCCTGCCGCAGCTGTAGTAACTCCTGGATGAACACCGAACGGAGGGTGGCTGGAACAAACTCTGAGCGGATGAAGCTCTCAAAGTCCATCCAAAGTAGTGATGCCTCATTGTGAACCTGGAGAATCAGGCTCTACCATCTACCTACTGCTGCGTGCAGGAGACTCACCGCAAGGATCACCATAAGGTCAGCCGGTGTCCCTACCAATCTGATGTCTCAGACGATAGCCTCTAGCCAATCCTCGGCTGCCTGAGTGTCCGTATCTCCACGAAACCTGGGTGGCCTCTAATGTTAAACTTGTGCAGTTAACTCACGCGACGTGACTCTCCGCTTGCTGGGGATAGTGGTATCGGTGGCCCAGCAGGTAGAGGTACCGCTGGTGCCTCCTCTGTAATGGGGCCCTGGCCTGAGGGCTCGTCGCTCGGTGGGCTGCCATCTCGCATGTAACTGGGAACCCTAACCGGCTGCCATCGTGGGGCCATCCTGAAAAGAAACAGGTGCGCCACAGTTAATACAGTATACCTGGTGAGCTGACACAAATTAATCACCAAGAATAATTTTGAAACACACATGAAATCAGTGTTTTCGAGCACTAAGTCGGAAATCAGAAGTCAAGGTCCTGGTGTATGGATACTTTGGTCACCGCACCAACACTGGATTTCCTGGAGTGATAACCACACTTAATACTCTTAACACTATTTCTTCACAGGAAGAAATTATCAGATTCCTAAATTCTGTGGTAGAACCGACTCCTCTGATTCCAATTTGTCATGACCCATCCTCGGGGCCCGTGACGTGACTACCCCAAGCCCGCCTTCCATAGGCTAGGGGCTGGTGACTAGCACCAAAGGCGTAAATCCCAATTAAAGGGAAGGCATTGCCTTTATATAAGTAATCAAACACAACAGAGTACGCAATCTGAAGTAAACACTAAGTAAACTGAGTACAAGAGTAAGTGATGGAAAGTAAATGGGCCAGAATACAAACCCAACTAGAAGTACAGTACAACTGTAAAGAAAGAACAGCTACAGTAAAGTACACAAGCAACCACTGAGTTGTCCTCCGGATACCCCACGTGAAGGGTGGGTACATATGGTCTCCTCAGCTCCTCGAGTTCGGCCGTCCTCTCCGAGTACATCCCACCAAGTGGTCCACCTCCAGGTACTGTCCCGGTCCACAGGTGTCCACCTAGATCATTGATGTCTTTCATCTATATCCAACACAGTGTAGTGCGAGCATAGCCCATGTAGGGGTGAGTAAATGATACTCAGTAGGGACCCCGAGACCCCCAGAGGTCTCCCAGAATCCACAAAGGATAAACCACAAAGGAAATATAAAAACACAAAGTATCAACCAAATATACTTAGGTATATGCCCATACATTTACCTAATTCATCAATTCCACTTCGGCTTTAACTCATGAGCTCAAGTACAACCCAGTCCACACAGGAAAGCACAACACAGTCCACACAAGAAAGCAAGTCAATCACAACAATGATAATGACTGAAAGACAAGACTCAGCTCACATAGGTATACTAATCACAGATAGGGGTGGAGATGATAGATGCAGCCTCTGAATCATCTTCCCTACCGATCCCACCTAGGATCCAAGTACAGAAGTCATCGCTGCCGAATCCACATAGGATCCAAGTACTGTAACCATCGCTGCCGAACCCACATAGGATCCAAGTACAGTCGTCATCGCTGCCGAACACACGGGGTATCCAAGTACAGTCGTCCTCACTACCGAACCCATGTAGGATCCAAGTATAGTCATCATCGTCATCGCAGTCGCATCCAGCTATATGGTTCCCGCACACAGCACGCTCGATTTCCGGAGGGCCCACACCTCGATTCAAATATCGATACATCGACTGTCACAAAGTCCAGAGTTGATGTATCATGTAGTTTCGTCCCACATCATAGGGGAAAAACCAATAAAAACGTTCCTAAGTCATAGAGAACAAGACGATCAATCCATTTCCCAAAAGTACACGACATGTAGGTAAGCGATACACGCCGTGTCATTAGACACCGGGTACTGCCCGTGTGAAACGGCCCATGTCGCAGGGCTGGTCTTGTAGATAATTAATTACACATCATGTGGTATGGTTACACACTACGTCCAAACCTCTGGGGTCAGTTCCAGGTGTGTTTTCCATGCCTGGCCATGTGGTGGAGTACATGCCCGTGTACTCCACCCCATGTCCGTGTATTCCCAGAATACAGGTCGAGTCATCACGAAGCCTCTTCTGCCATGGTGAATGTAGTACACGCCATGCCTCTTGGTTGTGTGGTTCTTCCCGTGTCCGTGTATCTCCTAGATGAAACACTAAGCCTCGCGAAGCTTCTTCTACCTTTCTATGAAGAGAATACACGTCGTGTTACTTGGTCGGGTATTGTTTTCTGTGTCCGTGTATTTTCCCTAAATACATGCCATATCCATTGAAGTCACCTCTTTCAAACAGTGTGGAGAGTACGCGCCATGTGTCTAGAGTCACACATCTTGTTTTACTTTTCTAACGTCCGAAATGGAAGCCACAGTACTTTTGTACTACAGGGCGTGTGCTCCTGGAGGACAGGCTGTGTGTTCTGAAATTTTCTAGAAAATGACGACTCTGGAGAGCACGCCTCCCAAGGTGTCTATTCTTCATTCCAATGATCTGATTTCTATGAAACATTTTCTTCTAGTTCTCCTCGACGCTCTAAGGCCATTTACGATGTTTATCAGCCTTCGATTGGCTCCAAAAACATAGTTTTATTCACCGCTCATGGACGGCCGAAGAATTCCGCAAATTCACATGAACGGCGGAGGAATCGAACCATATTAGTTTGGTCGGGTCCCTTCCGCATTAGTCTGATAACAAGAGGTTTAAGAGGAACAAAAACATGGAAGGAAAACCAATCATTACTCAATCCAAACACACCCCTACCTCGTGACGTGATTTGTGGAGAGGTGGAATCGTTCGTTGTCATCGAAAGGTGACATCGAAGTGCGCCCGAGGAGGAAGCAGAGTCTTTTCTTTTTGTCACGTAGAGAAGAAGAGTATTGTGCATCATTGATCTTTCTAGATTCGGTGATCTACATCGAAGAGGTGTCATTCTTCATGGATAGGATGATGTTGTTCAATGATGGAAGAGCTTCCTCCTTCCATCACATAGGGCTCTCTTCCAGAATTCCCACACAACAAGCGAACAAAATTAAAATAAGTTCAGCCCTTATTTTAATTTTTCATGCCTTTCATTTCAAAATTTAAGAATTCTAAACACTCATTAACTAATTGAAGTGGTTCAATTAATTGTTTAATGTGTGTTGGAAAGAGTTAATAGGGAGAGAGAGAGAGGGTAGAATGGTTACACATTTAATTCCAAGGGGGTTAAGGGGTTATGGAAAGTGAAAAGGATGGGGCTCGTGTGGGCCCCAACTTACATTTATCCTCACATGGGTAGTTAGGATGCTAGTGGGTCCCACTATAACTCCACCATGTAGAATAAAACCACCTTATAAAAAGAAATAAAATTTGTACCACAAATTTATTAACTTTTCATTTAATCCACATTTTTTAACATCTCCTCTCGAGCAAACACATCTTCAGTAAATGTTCTCTTAAGAAATTACAGGCATTGTGGTTTCATTGGTGTCGTTGGATTTCAATTTCGGGCACTTTGTCAAAAGATAGAAAAACCCACTCGTTCTTTCACTGAACGTACCTGATCTAAACTTCGAAAATTGATTCTGGGCACACCGGGCCTCGGAATCAAGTTCCGTCAGAAACTGCGTACTCGTAAAATCCCAAAGAATTTAAGAAAAAAATTCCATTGAAATTTCTAGGTCATTACATTTAGAAAGAAACCATCCATATAGAAATACATATTATTAGGGAATTCACTGAAATCTTTCCTGAGGAATTGTCTGTTCTTCCTCCTAGAAGAGATTTTGAATTATCGATTGAAATTAAACCTAGGGCTTTGTCAGCATTCAAGACTCCGTACAGAATGGGTTTTTAGAGCTAGAGGAGCTAAAGAAATAACTATAGGAGAATCTAGATAAATGTTTTATATACCCATGTTCTTCACCATGGGGTGCACCAGACCTCTTCGTTCTAAAAAAGGATGGGTCAATGTGCCTTTGAGTTGAATATTGTGAGTTCAACAAAATCAAGATAAAGGAAAAGTATCATCTACCATGAATTGATGAATTATTCGATCAGCTATGTGGAGAACAATACCTATCCATGGTGGATATGTGGTCAGGATTTCCCAAGTAAGTGTGAAGAAGGAGGATATATCCAATATTTCTTTTCGTTCAAGGTACAAGAACAATGAATTCATAGTAATTTCTTTCAGACTCAATAATGCTTCATCAATCTTCATGAACATGATGAATAGATTATTTATAGATTACCTCAATAAATTTTTGGTTTTATTTATAAATGATATTCAAATATACTACAAAACCTAGAAGGATTATGGGGATCATCTAAGCATTGTAGTAGAGACCCTACGAAAGGAGAAGCTATATGAAAAGTATAGCCAGTGTGAGTTCATGTTGAAGGAAGTCTCATAATTGGGTCATATCATCACAAGATATGGGATATTTGTGGATCCCTACCCAAAAAGTACAATAAAGGGAAGGTCAGGGCCAACATATTTGGTGGATATTCGTAGCTTCCTTGGGTTAGGTGGATATTATGGATGATTTGTGAGAAATTTATCATGATTGTCAAACCCTCTTACTAAGAAAACACAAAAGGGAATCCATTCTTTTGGAGTGATGAATGTGAAAAGAGCTTCGAGGAGTTGAAAATGAGTTTATCATTTTGTTCATGTTCCCACTACACACAAGTGGAGAACTTTTTGTGGTATTTAGTGATGCTTCCAAAAAGTTCATGGGATATCTATTGACAAAAAATGACAGAGTCATGACCTATACATCAATGATATTAAATGTTCAAGGGAAAACCTATCCAACACATTATCTGGAGTTGGATGCAATAATATTCACTTTAAAAATTTAGTGAAATTACCTATTTGGGGAGAAGTGTGAAATATACACGGATCATAAAATCCTCAAGTATATATTCAAACCAAAATAACTTAACATGCACCAACGAAGATGGTTAGAGCTGATCAAATACTGTGACTGCTCAATCCATTACCACCCTAGGAAAACAAACAAGGTGGTAGATTCTCTAAGTGGAATAGACCCAGTGATTTTATCATAAATGATAATTGAAAATGATCCAATCATCTTAGATAAGATGAAGATGGACATGGGAATCCTAAATAAGGTAACATTATCAATACATTCAAAAATTATTTATCAACCATCTCATTTGGAAAAGATAAAAGATTCTTAAAGGGATGAATTGGAAATTCAAAAGAAAGTGGAAACTATAAGAAAATGGAAATCCTTGGAGATAAATGTTAATTAAGAAGGAATTGTGAGATTTCAGTCTAGACTATGTGTTCTATCAAATATGGAGTTAATTAATGAACATTTTAATGATGCACATAGCTAGAATTAATTCCTTTAACTAGGATACACAAAGTTGTATTGAGATCATTGAGATCATTATTGTTAGGATAACATGAAGAGGGAGATCACGAAGTATACATCAAAGTGCATGGTATGTCATCAAGTGAAGGATGAGAGGCAAATGTCTAAGGGGATGGTGAAACCATTACCCATACCACCACGGAAATGGGAGAACATCACCATGGACTTTTTCACTAGACTTCTGAAGACATCCCAAGGAACAAATCTTACCTGGTTTGTGGTGGATATTCTTAAAAATATTGCACACTTAATTGAAATTTGAGAGGATTTCTCAATGGATCAAATATAATGGATATACATCAGGGAAGTGGTAAGTCTGAATCAATTAAAACTATCTATTTTATCCTATAGAGATTCAAGATTCAACTCTATGTTCTAGAAGAGTCTCAAACACACTCTAAATAATGAGCTAAACTTCAATAAAGCTTATCATCCTCAAACTGATGGCCAATCTGAATAGATTATCCCAAAACTTGAGGACATTTTGAGATCCTTCTCTATGGACATCAAAGGAGTATGGGATCAACATCTTCCTCTGGTTGAGTTTTCTTAAAATTACAGTTTCCACTCAAGCAACCAAATAGATCCTTATGAATACATTTATGCGAAGAGGTGTAGAACACTGGCATGTTGAGATAATGTTGGGGAGAAAAAACTACTAGGTATAAAAATGGTCAAAGAAATTGTGAAGAATGTTATAACATTAGCAGCACATTAAAGCTGCTCATAGTCGAAAAAATATCTATGATGATAATTATCGATGAGACCTATATTTCGATGTTGGAGACATGGTATTCCTCTACATATAATCGTGGAATATGGTTATGAGATTTGGGAATAAGGGAAAGCATAATCCAAGGTAAATCGGTCTTTTGGAGATCCTTGATCGCATTAGAGCAGTGGACTATCAACTAGCACTCCCACCGAACCTATCTCAAGTACATGATGTATTCCATGTATCACTCCTGAGGAAGTACATACCAAACCCATCACATGTATTCAATCCAAAGGTAGTAAAATTGGAGAATGAACTCTCATATGAAGAGAAGTTGGTGAAGATCTTAGAGTGTAGGGAAACATTTCTATGAAATAAGACAATTCCCCAAGTCAAGGTGTTATAGTGAAAATGTAAGTTTGAAGAAGCAATGTGGGAACCATAGGAAGTGATGAAGTAGAGTTACCCCCATCTATTTTACTAGGGGAAAAGAAAATTTTGGGGGAAAATTTTCTTAAGGGGGAAGATTGTAACAACCCAAAATTTTATTAATGAAAATTTTTCTGGATTTAATTAAATGTCTTATTATGTAAAATAGTTATATTAAAAATATTCACTTCCTTGTTTTTTTTAAATACCGTTAATAATTTTTACTATTTCTAATATAGACATTGAACAATGATCACATGATTTGTTTAAATATAGGGCTTTAAAAAATATAATTTACTCAGGAAAAAGAAGTGATGGAATCGTCGAGTATAATTTAACCATAAAAGCCCATTTTTTGGAGATCATAAAGGAGGTGGTGGCAATGGGATTCACTCTTGACCAATCCCAAAATGAGCTCCAACACATTAATCTTGAACAAAATCACCTACGGGAAAACTGGAAGTTAATAGAAATTACAACTCTAGCAATGTTATCTAACCCACCCCAAAAGCTGATCACCATCACACACCTTTCCCTTATGTCCTCTGTGGGTTTTATAAGGGGTTATGTAAAAAGACCCAAGAACTATTATTATGTGCGATATTTTTGTATAAAGAAAATAAATTCATTTTATTATTTTTACTTTGTAAGTGGTTTTTAAAGAACAAATTGTATTTTTAGTTAATATTCAATTAGGAAATATATTTTTATGATTTAATGGATTTTTGAATTAAATAAAACATTAATAAAATATTATTACTAAATTTATTTTTATTAAATATTACCAATTTTATAATTTTTAGTAACACAATTGTATGTTTTATTTTGGTTTGAAAGTTGTTTTTGTCAAAACCCAAGAATTTTCAATAAATGCCGGTTTTTATTTTAAAAGTAAAATTCACATATTTAAAAAAATAGATATAATGAATATTATTTTTTGAATTATGATATATAAATTATCCAATGGTGAATTTTTCATAATTTTTTGAGATATTTGAATTTTTGTGTAAAAATTAAATACCGTTTAAATATAAAATGTGTTTTATGACATCATAATGACCTATTAGTTATGTAATAAAATACTTTGAAAGTTATATTAGGACAAGATATTTTTTAACTTTAAAATAATGTTATTTTAGATTTGTTTTATGTAATTTAAAATTCCTTAGTAGACCATCCAATTCTTTCAAAACATTTAAACATTTTAAATTGATTACCTTGAGAGTGTGACTCACCACCACATAATCAAGCATAATATTTTAATAAGTTCGGATATTGGACTTATAAAATAATGTTTTCCACACCCCTTTGGAAAAAACCATAGGTAATACCCATTTTATGGTTTGTGGTTTTGATTAGTTTAATGTGTAGACTCCAAAACCTAAATAATAAATAATTCCCTCTTCATTCTGATATAAACTAACTCAATCTCCCATTCCACTTCACTCAAACCTTTTGGATCTAAACCTAACCCTAAAATCCTCTCTATGGAATCCTCCCAAGGATCCCCAAGCTCCAATGAAGCCTCTCTCATGCCTCTTCCAAGCCTTTGGGATCACACTTCCATGTAAGGGATCCTCACTTTCATTCCATCCATATTTATGTCCAAGTTTCCTTATATTGTTATGACCATTTTATTTTCAATTAAAAATATTTTTGTATGATTTTTCACCTCCCCTATACTTTCCTCCTAATGCTTTAATTATTATATACCCCTTTCTCTCTCATTAAATCCTCCCATGTACATCTGTTACCATGCCGAAATTCCATAAGGGATTTCTCTCTCATCATTTACATTAAAGCATTTATTTTATTTTATGCATCTAAATTCCACAACATATATTGTGATATTATCTAACATGACCCCCATAAATTCCATTTCCTGTATAAATTATGATATAGCCATTTCTCCCTCATCAACTGCTTTTACGATTTCTATTCGACATTGTTATGGTCCCCATGTTACACCAAAATTTCACATGCCAAAATCATCGTGTAAGTGAATACCATACCCATTTCTCTATCAAGGTTATTCAACATTATTCACATGTACTTGATGATTGAGTAATTACATTTATGTATTCCACATATCTTTTTGGTGTATCAAATTATGATGTTTAATGAATCCTTGTTGCATGATCTATGGGGCACACTTATACTTGAAATGAAATGTTTATAAAGGGTGCACCGTAATAGAACTCCAATGCATTGGGTATTGAATTGAATCATGATATTCCATGTGAAATGACGGTTTAATCACTCTAATTTAAGATCAATGAGGGTTTAGTAATGCTAATTCGAGTGCAGTGAGGGTTTACACTTGTTCCATGTGCAATGAACCTTGGCTCATGCTAAAATCATGTAAAATGTTGTTGACACATTTTCGTGTTATAATAATCATTCTATATCATACCTTTATGTTCATGTTTCTCCCATGAACCATTGATATGTCTATTTTGTAACATTTATTGTATTCATCATGTTATTATTTTTTTACTCCCTTACCAAAACTTATAGCTCACCCTTTTCTTATGTATGTCCTCAGATTAACCCATGCAATGCTAATAATGAAAGAATTTTGTGGTCATGTAAAAGAAGTTTTCAATAAAGATGATTTATTTTATGTCTTAATTTTTCATGTATTGTACCTCATTTCCCAAGACAATAGACCTCTTTATCCTCATATTTACCTTAAGTGCACGTTTAAGAACTAAATCATGTTTAAGTGGGTAATAAAGAGTAGGGTTGTTCTACCCATATATTCTAATAAAGGGTGTTATTCCTAACATATTATTTATGGGGATGGATTAATGGATACCCACTCTTCCCTAATCTCTTTTCTAAGAGAGTATATATGCATAAAAAATGATGGTTGGAGGTCTTATGTTGTACTACATGATGACCTATTTTATTTTCATGTGAGATGTGGTATGAATTTGTTGTGTGTTGGTGGACCATTTTCTTTTTAGTGATATTTTATTTGTCCATGTCATGTGGTGTCGCATGGTGTGGGACATTTATGATAGGAGGAGGAAATGAGGTTGATATCCCACATGTTTATGATTATCTACTACTCTCATTACAATTCTGATGTGATGGACCATATTTCTACCAATGATATGAGGTGGGACCATGATATGGGGTGGTCGACCTAGTGTTTTTGGGTGATGTATGATGTGACCATCATTTCGGGTGGTGGTATATGTTATTAAAAAATTATGGGAGTTCTAGTATGTACAACGTTGGGGTGTGTGGATAGAAAATTAGTGGGAATGTGGTGTGGGATACCGGTTTTCAATATTCATCTAATTATATTACCATAATGGGATTAAGTTATTTTAGATCATTCCATGATGATGGTGGGATGGATTGTTACCATGTTAAGGTGAAATTGGTTTTGTTTTTTTCGCATGAATTCATTAGTTTGCTTATTTCACTTGTGCATGAGAGAATTTGGTTTTATTACTGATTATTCTTGTATGCTAAAAATATATATATAAATATTTTTTCATGTTTCTAGGTGGATTATATGGACCTTGATATATATTAATTTCTTGAAATATGGATAGTTTTCTTGTTTCTATATTAGCTTTGCATTTGGGTTTTTACATTAGAGACTTTTACTGGTATTATTTTTATTTATACCTATATTTTTTATGGTTCTGGTATCTTTTTATATTATTTCATGGAGTTATTTATGGATAATTCATCTTATCTCTCGGTGATATATTATTATAATGGGTAATTCTTTATATTTAATGATATTTTTATACCCTTGGTACTAGTCTCCAACCCAAGGCCTACTGAAGGTGGGATTTGGTGACTGATTATCTCTCGCCATCATTGCGGAATCTTTTGAGGGAGGGGTCATGAAAGAGTGGTATCAAATCTGATGGTTGAGAGATAGGATGAAGTTTTTTGTGAATCCTATTGAGGATTGCCTGTGTTGTTAGGGGGAAAAAGTTCCATTTGACCTTGCAGTGTGAGATAGGCTTGAAATACTGGATGCAACATGGGATTTTATACCCCCCCCCCAATAATCTATTACATGGACTCTAAAATTATTGAATTTCCTAGTGAGAAGGACTCATTTTCAAGGTATATACCTAGAAGAGGTAAATGTATCATGATTAATTTTGTTCATGATTGGGTTATGTTGGTTTAGAAATGTTAAAATTAATAAAGTGAATTTAAATGAATCTAAATAAAATTCCATACCACTAGGATTATGAGATTATTATTTTTTTTCTTTCTAGATATGAATCATATTTCTAATCTATTTGTGGCTTCAGTAGTTGAGGTTATACACACTGATCTGGTTAATATTTATAGAGTTGATTGTGATGAAGAGGTTGATCAGTCTCAAAGGGCATTGTGCACTTTCTAGAAGTATAATTTTGGGAAGTATGATGGCCTTTTTTTAGATGTCTAGATATAGTTCTCGATTGATTATCTTGAGATATCTCTCAGTTTAATTCAAGACCGGGTTGGATACTAGGTCCTTTTGGTTGTTCTTAAAATATGGGGAGTTGTGTGACAATGATTGATCCTATATTTTAGTGAGAAAAATAAGGCATATGTTTTATGGGACAATTTTCTGAAAGGGATCCAAGTAGAGTTCCTTTCATTGACTATGAAGGCAGCAGATAGTAAAGAGATTCTTCTTTTACTATAGGGGGGTTTGTCAATGTGGGAGTTAGGAATAATGTTCAAGGACCTTCTTTATTTTCCCCCAGATCATTTTCTATATGTGAAAGCATGGGTGGGACATCATGAAGAGATGCTCTTCCATTCGATCTAGTATGAAATTATCCCTTTTATGTTTCCCACATCTCTATAGTTTTAGAAAAAGGTGGAGGTGATCAAGATGAGAAAATCGCCGTTATATTTTTAATGATGTTAGAACTATAAGGTTTCCTCAAAGGGAATATTTTTCATTGGCAGTTTTACAATTCCAAATCCTTTCAGTGTTTCACCAGCAGGGAGTTGACCTCATAATTTTCCCATCCTTCCTTCCTGGCCAAGTGGTTTCCTTGTTTTCCCTCTATATATTTGTATAGTTTGTTTTTGTTTTGGGTTTCATGGTCGTATCTAGATTTAGGTCCTAGTGGTTACCCAAGTTTATTTTTATGGAGATAGATAGGTTCAGCACCAACTTGAGTAGAAATTTCCAGTGAGACCATTTCATCAACAAGGTAAGTGGGGTTATTCTTTTTTGGGGGGATATGGATTGGGTATAGGCTGAATTTAGTAATTCCCATGTGTTTGGGGACCCCAAATTCAGTGTACTCATAGAGGTGTTCATCAGTAGATATGTTGAGGAGCTAGGTGTGGAATGTTTCTTTGAATGAAGGTAGTGGTTCTAGATGGTTTTGAGATCTTTAGAGGTATAATTAGTTTTTTAGTACCCTTTTATTCATTTTTTAGGAGCTTCACACTCATGGTTCAATTCACTCTAGTAAATTCTTTTGGACTTGATGTAGAGATGATTCCCATGCCCATAATTTTGACTACACCAGTCAAAGGCTAGATTAATATGTTTGATGTGTTCTAGGTGTGTATACTATGTTAATATCTGAAACTGACTTTTAATACATTAAAATATTTAATTGTTTCAGTAATTTAATATTTTATCACATTTAATTAAATTCAAATAGTATAGAAACATTTTACTTTATTATTAAACATATTATTTTTGTAATAAATGAATTTATTTTAAATAGTGAATTTTTTAGTGTTTATACAAAATTTTTAATAGAATTAATTTCTTAATGTTAATTATTTATTTTTTATAAGTGTTTCATTATCTATGAAATTAAGCCATCCATTGTGAGCCTCCAAGGCTAGACCTCAGCCACTCATAGGGGACCCACAAGGTCAACCCCATGGGAGCACCTTCCATAGGAAGACCACATAGAGGAAAATGAGTTATAGGATTCATATAGTCCTTCAGAGACTGGGCCTACGTATAAGGACCATTAGTTTTCACTTAGATTGTGCTAGATAAGATCTATTTTCCATTGACCATGAGTGAGTGGTGGTATGTACGTGTTGATACCCCACTAACAACACGAACGTGGAATGGGTTATGTTTTATGTTAAAGTGGTGTAAAATCCAACTGCATGTATGATGAGGGATGCATGAACTCTAATATAGTTAATTCACACATTAATAACATAGATATGCATTCAACTATAGGATCATATGAATTTCAGCCATCTGATCATTTATTTGATCTCCAAAACCTCATTAATTTTTCCCAAGCATCTCCTTTTCAAATTCTTTATATTCTTCATCAACTCCCCTAAACCATCTCTAGTTCATCAATGTTCATGGATGAACCTTCCATTAACAATGGTGATATTTTAATGGTCCTTATTATTCTGGAATCCTTCATCATCTCATCATGTAAATTCATTTGTGCAATAACCAAAGTTCAATCTCATATTCTTCTTCGACACTCCATAGATTCACTTATCACCTATGTTCTTCATAAAAAATCATTAGGATCCACTATCAAACAACCCTCTATAGATTTGGTAGTTCATTGATTGATCGATGGATCGACACTACCACTGGTATATCTATTCTACCACCAATAGATCAATCAACCCTCATACACCAATATCTAATTTTAGTATCAACCATTCATCCAATGGTAGATATTTCAACACTAATAGATCAAATAAACCATTCCACTAGTCTATTGGTATCCTTTAAAAAAGGTTTTTTAAACATTATTATTTTAATTAGTTAGTTTATGTGCAATGACTAAACAAAAAGAAGACACTCTTATTTGAACCAGTGGAAGGTCTCTCTACCATTGTACATCCACTAGTAGATCATAATACCCCAGTAGATATTCTCATGAACCAATAGATATATTTTTTGGTACAATAGTGGTGTGCGTGTAGTTTCTTATTGATTCAATTTTTTCATTCTCTCTTGTTTGTTTTCTCAGGACACTTTCAAGGTGGAGTGGTAGATCAATCTACCATTGGACACCACATGTATATAAATATACCATTAGACATAAATGGTAGGTCCTATATTCCATGACGCAGTGGTATATCAAGATAGACACCATAGGTATATTATTCTACGACATGAAAATGGTAGATCAATCTACATCCAGGTTAGGAATTCAATCATTAGTTCAAAATAATTTTTTAAATTAATTTATATAAAATAAATCTTTAGATAAATTTTTTATTATATGTTGTTAAAATATAGATATATGTTATCTAAATGTATATGTGAACATATTTTATGTATATATATATTCATAAAGTATATATATTCTTATGATTATCAATTTTATAACTTTTTTACAATCTTAATACACTAGAATTTTATTAAATTTATTTTAACTACTCTATAATTTTGAATTTTATATTTTTATTATACTTAAATTTTTATTTATTTTATACTGATATTTCATGATCAAATAAGAAGTTACATTTTTTTTATTCGACACATAATATATAGAAAGAGGTAATAATAACATTATTTTATTTTTATGCGCTAACAAGAGGAATGAAGTTGTTGGTCTTAAAGATCCTCCTATAAGATATTTGTTTTCAATGGTGTGAGATTAGTTTTTTAGAGATTTATTTTAGGCCTAAAATAGTTACTATATAGATCATATAACATATTCTTCATGCCACCACATTCAAACAATTATTTCATTTTTCATTTATCCAATAAATATCTGAACATTTTTGTACACTTTTTGTGATCACTTTTTAAATTCAACATCTGACGTTGTTTCATTAAAGTGATCAATGATCATCGAGCTTCACCAACATCGACATATTTTGTCCTGCTGGTGGATTATTTGTTTTCTTTCACGTAATATTTTATTCTTATGTTTGTATTTCATTGATTCTAGTTTACACTTTCCCTAATAAAAATAATGTATCTAATTATCTAGTTATTAAAAAATTATAAATGAATTCTAGGTTGTGAATCCTGATCAAAAAATATATCACAAACTATGGTTGGTCTCCTTTAAAAATATTAGTGTATGCCTCCATGTATTTTTAAATGTAAGATTATATTATAGGTTCACACAACTGTAGAAGTGATTTTCTTTGTGGGTATCAATATTAACATAGATTAGAGAAGTTTGAGGAGTGTATTAAGATCTTTGTAATTCTGACCACTATAAATATTTGTGTTATTTAATTTTATTTCTACTTCTCATTATATAAATAACAAAATAATAACTAAAAATCATTATTTTATAAACTCTGATTGTTTTTTATTAAATTTTTAAGATGATTATTCACCCCCTCTAATCATTATTTCCATCACAATTGATATAATAATTGGTATAATGGTGTAGGACCTTCCATAATGGAAAATTAATTTCTTTGATTTCTTTAATATAATACTAAACAATTTTTATAAGATGATATTTTATCTTAATTTCATTTTAAGAGTCTATGTTCATCTCTATTTTTTATTTTCAAACTCTATGCTAGTATATAATCCTAGACATAATAGTCTAAGTAATGAAAGAAAATGTTTCTTTTAAATTTACGGTTTTAATGCCAATGATGGATGGATTCCAAAAAAAATACCCCATTATATGATGGAAGGGACAATGAGTACTAGAAAAGAAGATTAAATTACTACTTGAAATAGTTAAGTACAGATCGTTGGACTCTCATGGAAAATCTAGATAAGCTACCCATTTCTTATTTAGAGACACCTACAGTTAATGACGTGGTAAAATATTTTTTGAATTATAATGTTAAAAATATTGTAACTATGCTATATATAGAAGTGTCTATATGAATTTCTCCGCTTTTATGACAATCCAAGATATATAGAGAATTAATTAAGTGACTCGTTATGGAACATACAATCTCAAGAGAACCAAACTAGGTATGGTTTAAAAAGAATACCTGGACTCAAAAAAAGGAGATAAATAATCAGTAAACTAATATTATATCTGTTTATAAGTATTATAAATGGTTTGATTTCTCTTGGGAATGTTTTGGATAACATAAATTTAGTGGAATGTGTAATGATATATCTTTCAAAAATATGGAATGCAGAGAATTTATCCACCATTGAGAGTAATAAATTTAAAGAGCATACATTAGAAGAAAAAATAGGCTATCTATTATAGTATGAGTTAGACATAAAAAATATTGTTGATAATGAGTCTACAAAGGGAAAATTAATTTTTCTGAATCAAATGTTATTGATTCATATAATGACTCTAAATCTGAGTTCTAGTAAGGTTATAGGGATATATCTCACTCTACTAAGAATCTTTTTAAAATTTTGAAATATAATGGTGGAAAGAGAGTTCATAAAGAAGAATGATAATTATTAAAAGAATGATAATTCATTAAATAAAAATTTTGTTTCAGATCTAAAATGTTATGAGTGAAAGATTAAAGTTCAAAAAAGTCACGATTTCACCAAACTCAAGAAACAAAAGAAGTGAAAAGACTAAATTAGAAAAGAAAAATAATCTTTGTTTAGAGGATGGGACTGCTCAGATTCTTATGACTCAAGTAGTGGCTCTCGAAGTGAAAATAAAAAAAATACAACCTTTCCCTAATGGTTGTACCATGTGAGGTAACTTATTTTGTATCTACTCAGTTAATAACTCCATTAAATACTTATCATAATGAAATATATAAAGAATAAAAATATATCGATTCTAATTCTTATAATGTTATTAATTATATGAAATATAGAGTTAAACATTTTCATAAAGAGAATGGTGAATTTAAGAATGGTAGTTTCAAAATGGTTGTAAAATAAATAGAATTTAAATTTAAAAATAATAAGTCATCCAAATAAATTGAAAATTTGAAAAGGGAAAGTGAAAATGTTAATATTATTGTTTTCTAGAATGAATTAAATAAAATGAATTATGATTCTATGATTTTGAAACTGATGAATAAAATGAATGACTTAAATAAATTCTAGAATAAAATTATATAAGATAGGAAAGAATATTTAATTTTATTGCAGATGAATTAACTAATTTTGATAATCAATGTAAGAAACATCAACAAAAAAAATAAGAGACATATAAACAGAACTTCTAGATCCAATGTAAATGTTTATAAAGAATTAGAATCTATGAAAAACGACAATATGGTTTTAAAAAAATTCAATCATAAAAAAAAATTTAACTACATTTTTTAATGTAAAAAACAATATGAAAACAATTTTGTCTATGGTAAAACCCAAAAGTAGCTAGAATTTTTTTTGTTATAAAAAATTTCCACCAAAAATGGATAAGAATAATTTTTTTAGATGCTCAAAAGGGAGTACTTATAAGATAACTATAATGTCTGAGATTTCTAATTATTATTTTTAAATATTATATGGATTAATTTTTAGACCATGATTAGAGATGGTATAAAAATATATAGCCTAATGTTCTTGGAATAAATGTTTGAAAAATAATAAACAATTAAATTGAATGCCTACACGGTTTTCCTAAAAAAGGGGAAGATCTTCTAAACTAGTGATCAGATTAAACATATAATAGAACTGTTGAGTTCATAATAGTGTTTTTACCCTAGGAATGACCTAACATTGGTTGGTTCTAGTCATTTATGAAAACTTTTCCACAATCATAAAAGGGATAAAATAATTGAATAAAAATATATTTATTCATCTAATTGACACAATGACCAGAAATCCATAAAAGGATCCTTATGTTGAGATCCAAGTTTAGGTTCATAACCCTATAATCTCTAGATAGATTCCAGATATAACCTTTGAATAATTACTTATAATAACAAGTGACAGATGGTGGATCGACGATCAATGTGAAACTAATTCAATGGATCATTCCAACAATAACGACAATGTGATCATTCTTCCTAATTGACCAATTAGAATTGTGTTAGGGAATTTGTTTCAATATTTTATTGCCCCATTCTTGGGTTTTTAAAATAAAATCGGCCAATCAATGAACAAATTGGCTCATAAATTTATTGTTATACCGGATGTGTATGATTTATGGGTTTTTTGGGAGATTCTAAAATTTTTGATTAAATTTCTAGTTTATTTTTTATTATTCTAATGTAAACAAACCATGGTCAATAGGAAAATCAATAAAGGTTCATCTCCCTTGATTTGGTTTGTGATTTTCTCCCCTGATTCACCATTCTTCATGGTGTTCTTCGTATTCCATGCAGTTTTACTTTTCTTTGAAATATCAGTTGTTGCACATTAGATTCTTGTTGAAGAAATCCAAAATCATATATATATTTCATCGGTACAACTCATTGAAGGTGCGATGGTGGTTGTGGTATTGAATTGAATGATGGTTGGTTCATATTTCACATTCTTTTGTGTGTAATGAAAAATGGATATGATTTTGTTTTTCATGCTTGATGAAGGCCTGCCTCTTGCTGATTCAGTGATGGCCTAACTGAACAACCTCATATTTCAAGTTTCATAGTGTGATGATCGATGTAACAGAATTATAAAGATTTATCATAGTTATTTGGAGGAATAATATGAGTTATGGAAAGACCTGAAACACACGGCATGTAGTCCTTGACTACCCGACATGTAACCAGCTTTGAAAGGCATGAAAGTTACCAGAAGAAGTACATGTTCATGGGGTGGATTACATCGGTTTCCAAAATGGTGTGTACTCCCCCACATGGAATGGTTTGTACTATGCACATGGGATACCCCATGTATTCATACATGAGCATGGATATACTTTCCAATAACATGTATCGACACATTTCTAGAGTATATGGGCAGAAACCAGATACAGAGACAAGGTGTGTAACTCATTCACATATTATGTACTCTTCTACATGACATGGGTCAGAGACATGGGACATTTTATAAGGTCAATATATGGGGTTAAGGGGAATAGTGTGTACCCTTACTACATGTTATGTACCCCTTTTCTAGGTGGCATTATTCCCCTTTCATCCATATCTCAGAGATGATTCTTTATGTTTTCTTCCATTTATCATTTCCCTGATGTCTGGTTCAAATAATTTTCTACTTCTAAAACAATTATCCCTTCAGAAATAATTATTTGATAGATTTGATGAAATCCCTCTTCCCCAATGAGACCGGAAGTGGGATCCTCTATACATATTCCTTCCCCTATGGGGGCATGGACTCGTGGACAAGTTCTTAATATGTTACCTTTAGGTGGTGCACCAGATATACCGCCACCTATAGAGTAGCACGTAGTACCTGAGGTACTAAAAAGTGAGTTGTGTAGGCTGATCACGCATTATGATTTTCAATGGTAGTGACCCCTTAGGTTCCAAGGTGAGTCCAACCCATAAGTTGCGGAGGACTGGCCTAAGTTGGTGACCCAAGGATTCTATCTATTCATGTTTCCATCAAATTATATGTTGGACATGGCAGTGAGTCTTCTTCACTACTTAGTTGGATGATGGTGGAGTTTTGTTACCCAGGCTTACGATGAGGTGAATCTTTCATGGAAAGAGTTCGAGCACCACTTCAGAGTGGAGTTATATCTAATTACACAAAAGGATTGTCGTATCTAGTAGATTCTTCATCTCCAGTAGTGATTCATTCTAGTTGAAGATTATTCATCATGGTTTATGAATCATTATAGGTAATTGATGGATATGGTTTGAGATCAGTACTTTAGGGATCAGACCTTTGGGAAAGGTCTTCATAGAGACATCTGAGACAGTCTTATCCATATTTTCATTCCTACTTATATTATGGTGCTTGAGTTGTAATTTGTGGTTGAATTCATCTTGGTGATGAAGATACATCCAGTGACAGTTCGTAGTTGGAAAGGAGTAGACACCTCAATGACAGGGAGCTAACATCAGCCGCAGGGACCTAGACATGGGAGGTATTTCAGGATGAAGTCCCAATATAGATGATATTCATTTAAAGTCTCACATGGTGGGTCCAATCATCATGGAGAGAGGTGGTATTACTCATGTGACCGCAGGGGACATCTCACCCTATATTTTCCAACATGCCATACAGCTAACTCGAAGACTGTGGATGGACCACTAAGGGAGAGAAAGTGATCGGAGAAGGAAGATCTGTTGGTAAGGGGATGTGGTAAAGAATATGGAAGAGTAGGAGGATATGATCAATGTTTTGAATTGATTCCACCACCACCTCTATCTGGTCCACACTAGGCTCAGGGAGATAGGGGGTAGGGGTGGAGATAGCTGCAGGCAGTCAAGGATTATGACCCAAGGGCACCAAGAATGATTCAAGGTATTATCATTGACTTTTTAACTTTAGTTTCATTTCTAGTTGACACATTTTCTAGTCATTATATTCTTTCAACATAACTTTTATGACACATTGATATTTCGGCTGAATAGTTGACTCAACCATTATGCTTCGTGACTCATAGTGAATAAGAATCAATGATCACACACAAGTTCTGATTGTGTGACCTGACTCTTGGAGGTAATATTTTCTGTTGGAATTTTATATTAGTAAAATTTAGGCCTTATACAGTCATTATTGGTGTAAAATTATAATCTAAAATCCATTCCCAGATTATTAATTTTAGGAGAATGTTCTAGTGTGTCTATAGTGATGGAAGTGGGTTTTAATATTTCGGTGAAAAGGAAACCCAGGAAGCACATGATGAACACATGCATAGGTGGGTGAAGCCAATTACCAATTAGTTTGATAGTCTAACCCTTGGTATAGTGGATTTTATGCGTTCCAGTTATCCTAATGTGGTTCCAATGTACGATAATGTATTTCCAAAATATGTTCTAGGATTACTTCCTTGCTAAGAGATATAATTCTACATTGATCTACACCCAAGGATGGAAATGATAAATTTACCACCATATTGGGTGGATCTCACAAAGCTTCGTGAGTTTGGGTTTTATTTTGAGGAATTGTAGAGGAAAGTCTTTGTCAGACGCAATGTTTCTTCCTAGAAAGCCCTAGTTTTGTTTTCCAAGAAGGTGAATCGGAGAATGAAATTTTTTATGGACTACTGGTGATTGAACCAGGTGACCTTCAAGAATAAGTATATACTACTAATGATAAATTACCTCATTGAACAATTAAGAGGGGCATGATGGTTCTATAAGTTTGACCACCAATACAGAAATCACCAATTGTGGGTATGGGTTGATGACATATAGAAAATGAAATTACTCTGTCACTATGGTCACAATGAGTACTTGTTGATGCCTTTTGGTATGATGAAAACCCCAGCAGTGTTCATGTAAATCATGAACAAAATCTTTTAGGCATACTTAGATAGGTTCATGGTAGTCTACCTTGATTATATCCTTGTGTATTTGGTGTCTTAGAAGGAGTATGTGAGACACTTAAGGATAGTTCTGGACAAACTCTGAGCACTAGATTTATGAAAATATCTCAAATATCCATTATTCGATTCAGGTGGTCCACTTTATGGGACACATTATATTTATGGATGGAGTGGCAGTGGACCTGGCCATGGTTGAGGTAGTGATATCTTTCGAACCACTTATGATTGTGACAAAGGTGCATAACTTCCTTGGGATAGAAACATATTTCCAAAGATTCATACATTATTTATCTAGGATATCAGGAACCATTATATCTTTGAATCAAAATGGGAATCCATTTGTGTAGATAAAAAATTTCCAATATTATTTTTATTATTTTAGATGAATTTAACGAGTTCTCCCATCATAAGATTTATGTAGGAAGGTTTCGAGTAAGTAGTGTTCTGTGATGCCATAGTAAATGACCTTGGTTGTGTTCTGATGCAGAGATTAGTGCTAATTTCATATATTTTATGCATGTTTGGACCACCTCAGATGAACTAATTTACCCATGATCAAAAGTTAGTAGTGGTAGTCTTCTCTTTAAAGAAGTGTCGACCCTACCTGATGGGTGAGTAGTTTAGCATCTACTCTGAATAAAATAGTCACAAGTATATATTCTCTTAGAATGATATTAACTTGAGACAAAGTTTATTGCTAGAGTTCCTCCATGACTATGACATTTAGATTTTCTATTCTCTAGGGAGGGGTAACATTGTAGTAGATGCTCTCGGTTTATTATCTAGTTCACAATTGATGAATGAGGTGTTAGAGAAGTTAGCCTCATTATAGTTATCCTTTGTTGGTGGAGATAGGTAAACTCACCTCTAGTTGATAGTTGTCACCCCTCCATTATTAAAGTGAGTCAAAGAGGAATATCATTTAGATACATATTTTGCGACTTAATGTGATTAGATATCCATGGTGAAGCACCTGATTGATTTTCAAAAGGTGGGGTTAACATCAATTTTTAAGAGGACACATGATGGTACCAGTGATGTTGTGGGAGGAGGCTCTAAGAGAGATCCGTACATCCTTGTTGGTGGTACATGCAATTGTCTAAATATGTACCAGGTCCTTAGAAACCATTTTTGGTATCCTGGGATGAAGAAAGGAGTTGAAAATTTTGTCTCACAATGCCTTACATGTCGACAAGTGAAGTTTGGGAACCACGTTCCTGCAGGGTTAGCTCAACCCCTTGAGGGTCACAAATAGATGTGGGATAGGACAACTAGAAACTAATGATGTAATTACCATGTACTTCCAAGGGAAATAGTTCTATTTGGGTTATCGTTGACATACTCATTAATTCATCCCACTTTATATCTATCTGAGACAAACAATCAAGGGATATCTTAGTATGACTCTACATTCAGTTACGCTTGACCACAACGTTTCACCCACAAACTGATGGCTAGAATGAGTGTACCATTTAGGTTCCCGAGTACATGTTTTGAACTTTCATGTTATACTTTTTCGATATTTTGGAGGATCACCTACCATTAGTGGGTTTTTCATATAACAACATATACTATTCCACCATCTTTATGGCACCATTTGAGTCTTTGTATGAGCAACCCTGTAGGTCACCCTTTTGCTAGACTGGCCTAGGAGAGTCATTATTCTTGGACCTGGAGTTGGTAAAAGCTACACTAGATAAGGTATCAATCAACCAGGATTCGATAAAGACTGCATAGATCCATAAAAATTCTTATGTTGAAAGGAAATGGATTCTTTTAGAGTTCAATGAAGAAGACCATGTGTTCGTATGGGTTTCACCTTAATGTGCATTATAGATATTTGGACGAGAAGTAAGTTATATCTATGTTTCTTTGGCCCTTTCCAGATACCGTGTAGAGATACCAATGAGTTATACCACATAGATCTTCCTCTACAGTTATACTAGGTATGTGATGTCGTCCATGTGTGACAACTGAGGAGGTCTGTGTATGACTCATCGCATGACATAGACTAGGGAAATTTTGGCATAGAGGATGGTGTGACTTTTTTTGATCACCCAGTGGATATCAAGGATTGGTATGAGAGGATCCTTTATGGGTGATTAATTCCTTAGGTGAGTATCTGGTGGTAGTATGGGAATCTCAATGAGAGAACATAGAAATGAGAGGTTTAGATTTGTGCTTAGTACCACATCTTTTTTAGTAGCCTTTGTTTTTTCAGGGATGTAAATCCCCAAGGTGGGGAGAATTTAATGGATTCTATTTTTTGAGTATTATTTTTAAATATTGTATGGATTAATTTTGTGGCTAGGAACTGATATAGCATGCCATTTTGAGGTCTTGTGTACTCAAAATAAATTTTTAAAAATTATTAAACTACTATATAGAATATGTGTAATATTTTTCTAAAAAAGTGTAATTTCTTATAAAAATATTCCTAAATCGAAAATATGAGTTCACCATTGAGTTCATAATAGATGTTTTACCCTATGAGTGATCTAGCATTGGTCGGAGAGAGTCATTTGTGGAAAAGTTTCTTTGGGAATAAAATGTATAAAATTATTTAATAAAATTGTTTTTATTCATCTCGTTGACACAGTGACTATAAATCCTTAATAGGATCCTTATATGGAGATACAATATTATCCTAATAACCCTAGAATCTCTAGGAAGCTACTAAATAGAAAATCTGAATAATAAGCTCGAAGAAATGGTGACGAATTATTGATTGATAATCAAAGCACAACAGATTCGGTGGATATTTCCAACAATGATGATGTAGCGATCGTTCACCCTTAGTGACTGATCAGAATCGAGGTAGGGAATGTGTTTCAACTTTTAATTTCTCCATTCTTGATTTCTTCTATTAATACATACCAATGAATGAACATATTTTCCTACGTATTAATTGTTATCTTGGATGGGAATGATTTTGGGGTTTATTTAGAGATTTTAATCTTCGAGATTAAACTATCTCTTGATTCGTTTATCATTATAATTTTGATGAACCAAGACCAACATCGACATAGATAAAGGTTCATCCCCATCAATTTGGTTTGTTCTTTTCTCCCCCAATTCACCATTCTTCATGGTGTTCTCCCTTTTCCCCATGGTTTGACATTCCTTTGAATGATTGATCATTGCGCATTCAATTATTGGCACAATAATCATAATTTGTAGATCCATCATCGGTGTGACTCAATGGAGGTTTGATGGTGTTTTTGTTCGTGGATCGAATGATTTTTGGTGCCTATTTTAGGTTCTTCATCATGTAAACATGAAAGGCGACAATCTCATTTTTTTCAGGCAGTTGAAGGCTATATTCTTGTTTATTCAGCGATGGCATGACCAGCATACCTCAGATCTCGAGTTTCATGTTGTGGCGATCAAAGGAATATAAGTGATAGGATCAAATTGGGTGAGTTGGAGGAATACTATAAGTTCTAGAAAAACATGATATATGAAAAATGTATTCCTTTACTATACGGTGTGTATCCCCCTTCGAAAGACTCAACATGTACCTGAAGGATTACACGGCCATGGGATAGAGTAGAAGGGTTTTTCACACAATATGTACTCCCCCACAGGACATATCCTGAACCATGTACATGGGATACCCCATGTATGGGTACATGGGCATGGATACATGGGTTGACACTATAATTCAAAACATGGATAGAGAACATTAGAAAAACCAAAATACACAGACATAATGTGTAACTTCATCACATTTCGTGTACTATTCTACATGAAATGGGTCAAATGATATGATCCATTTTACCTGAGTAGCAACTATGGTCATTGGACATAGAGTGTACCCTTAATATTTTCTAAGTACCTCTTTCAACATGGTTGGAAACTCTTTTCCTCCATATCTTGTATAAGTTTCATTAAGGTTTATTCCATTTATCATTTACCATAATGTAGGAGTGAATCATTTCTATCTCCTAGGACTATGACCCCTTCAATAAGACATCCAATATATTTTTTTTTAATCCCCCCTAAAAGTACCAAAGTGAGATCATCCATTAATCTCCATGCCCTATGTGGAGTTCTTGGTATCGACATTACCATATCTACACATGCACTGATCCTCCATATAGATGTTTAATCTAGATTGAGTTATTGGTATCACCCCCATACCTGGATGTAATCCTTAGTTATGTATAATATTATCTTCATATTTATCTGTGTATCTCTATCATGGAGATAACCAACAAGAAGTACCTCTCATACGGACATAATTTGTTCAATCAGAATTAGGAGTTTTTCCTCCCATATGTGTGCTTCGTAATTCTTAGAGCTAAAATCCTTGGGATAGTATACTAAGGTTGTGACATACCTCTAGACTATGTTCCTTGGAATGAGTATGTCTATAAGTTATTTTTATATATGTTGTAGACATATATTTTTGTAGAGATGAATTTATTTTCCTTATTATATTGTAAGTGGTTTTGGGGTTTCCTACTGAGTATTGTTATACTCACCCAGGCACATGATTTTCCTACACATGTCTTGTCTTTTGTAGATGATCAAACTTTTGATGGAGTCCTAAGAGGACTAGAACCAGAAAGTGCATAGTGAGACCAGACAGACCGAGGTGTGTTCATGTGGTTTTTAGATAGTAGTTCCAATACCTTTACCATCGTGTTGGACTTGTTTTATAGTATTCCTTTTGGGGGAATGTATTTTTCACTATTTAATTTAATTTACCTCTTGAAATACTCTGGATACATGATTTAGATGTATGCATGCATCATTTCTTTATTGTTTTTAAATTTGAACATTTTTATGGGCATGTAGATGTGTTTGTGTTCATCGGTACGTAGGCTAAGGCCTCCCATTTCTGGTATATACCTTCTTGGTGCTAGTCTCCAACTCCTTGCCTATTGGAGGTGGGCTTGGGGTGTCATGGGATAGGCCCCATGGGGATAGTTCATGACAATAACATTCATTAAATATATAATGTGAGGGAATTATTCCAATTAATTCTCAATTTGATTTACTCAATATTTTGTCCATAATAGAATTACTTCACATAGAAATATTTATTAAAAATTATTTAACAGTATGTGGTTGATATCTGTTTTGTTTTCCAAAATACATTTTATGAATTCTACTAAATATATAAAATCATGGATACCAAAAGGATGTTACTCAAATCCTACTTTCACTAATTTTGACACCATGCCTAGATAATTAGTTTCTATTATCGAAATTTTATACTATCTACTACAATATAATATGATATTCTAGTATACAGGATATATAATATCTTTTGGACACTCATTTTACTTTTATTTTGTAAGAATGTGCATTAAATTCGTTCCATTTTTCTTTATAATGTAAACTATTGTAGTTCACATAGTTAAAATTTTAGTTCTGAATATGATGATTATGTGTTTAATTTTCTCTAAACAATTATAATAGTATATATTTCAATCTTATGAGGAACCTGAATTTAGGGGGATTTTACCCTTGTTTGTTAATATAAAGAATATACTTCTATGTATATTTTGAACTACTGTTTAATGAGTAATAATATGAAAACATAAATATTTTTAGTCTTTTTGAAATAATTTCTTAACATATATTTTATGTTTTTAGGAATGAACATGGGTTTTGTTTAATTTTTTATAATTTTTATAATTTATTTTTTATGTTGAACTTTTTTTCAATAACCTTCAACACCTTTAACAATTTTTTTTCACAGTGCTTGTTTCAAATTCAATTTTCAAAATATCCATTGAAAATAAAATTTAATTAATTATACCTCTATTAATAAAATATTTTATTATCAAAAAAAGGAAGGGCCTTTTTTGACCTTATACATTTAATGAAAATTTTATTTATTATATGTTCATATAATATTATTTATTTTGTCATGATTTTTAAATAGATTACATTTTTTAATTAATGAATTTATCAATGTTATGTTAGTTAATAATTTATTTTATAATTACTTCGTTGATGAAACAACGCATTGTATTATTTTTTCATGTTTTCTATAAATAAATGTTATTTTTCTATCAAGATTAAATTCTAATTAGATATTAATGTTTAAAATACATTGTTAAATTATTATTATGTCTTAATTATTTCTTTATTTGAATAAAATATCTATCCATTTAGTCAAATGAAAACATGCTACTCTATTAATTCAAAATATTTAATTTTTTTAATGCTGAGACTATTTTAATAGATTAAATTTAAAATATCTTTTTGATAAATTTGAAAAATAGCGGGATTGTTTTTTAATATAAAAGAATTTTATTTTTTTTAATTTACATAAATAGGGATATTATTAGTATTTAAAATTGTGATTTAATACATTAATAGTTATATTTTTTTATAAACTATTGTTTCATCGCATTTAATGAAATTCGAATTTTTTATAATATTATTTTTATTTTATTTTTACATTTATTATTTTTTTTAAAATAATGTTAGTTTAATATTTGAAATTTTAAGTGTTTTTAGAGATGTTTTAATGTTTCTAATTACAAAATGTTAAATAAAAAAATTCTATGTGTTTCATTATATAAAAAATTTTGTAATATAATGTGTCCCACCAAGGCCAACCTACAATTACACTTAAGGGACCCAAAAGGTCATCTCATTGGGAGGGTCTTCAATAAGAATCCCATATAGAGAAAAATGATTGATAGTTCATGTATAATACTAAATATACTGAGCCCTTATATAAGGCCCACTGGGTCATGAATAGATTGGTTCAGGTAAGCTCGTTAGGTTGTGCTCGTGTATGAGTGAAGGGGAGTGAGTATTAATCCCCCACTGACAACTCAAATGAGGCATAAGTCTAGTTGTTTGTTAATGTTTTGGGTTATACAACCATGTATATAACAGGGAATATACAAACTATAACACTTATCATTCATTCTTTAAAAACCCAAACATGAATTTATCCATTACATCAGATCTATTTCATTTATTCTATAATATCGTTTATCTCAAAATAATCGATAATTTTTTCCTACACATCACTTTTTCAAATGATTTTTCTTCTTCCTCTGCTCTCCTCGACCACCTCCAGTTTATTGGAGTTCATAAAATAACCTTCCATGAAACATTTCGAGGGTTCAGTGGTCATTTTTAGTATAGATCCTAGGATTAAAATATAAATATATTACAACTTTTTATATTAATATTCATTACATTACACAAAATCATGATTTAGGATCATAATAGTTAGTTAAATCAGAAACATGGAGCACAATATTCTAGTTTGGTGAGATATATTCAATATTTCCCACATATATCTTCCCCATTAATATAAATACATAAAAATATTCTTCATAATTGGGGGAAATGAAACATAATAAATTGTGAGATCAAATTCATAGTAATGGTAAATAAAGAAAATAAGTAAGAATAACCTAATCAAAAGGGTATGAGAACATTTGAATAACATTGGAATATCGTACCATACATTTCAAGGATTATAATCACGATTCATGGAATAATGGTTGATTTTTTAAAAGTCATTAATGATAACAAAATAAAAGAAAATGATCCATTGGAGCATAACATCGGTATAAGACATTGATTTGAGGACCTTCACATAAGCATATAAAATAATTCATTATAAATAAAGAATCATTTCCAAAACATATCAAGGAACTTCATGGGTGGTAAACATACTACTTCATACACACCACCATCCTTAGTCACATCCCTTTCATTATAGTGGAATGGGTTCACTCCCTAGGCTATCATAATGGAAAAATTCCCTTATTGTATAGGGTTTGCTACCAGTTCCATCTATGCTACCTTACGAGTTATATAAACATTTACACAATGCATTAGAGGGAGATATAGGTTTCACCCATCACATAATAAAATAGTACATATGTGCTCCACCAGATAACCAACACTCATAATTTCATAACCCATGAAATGAAATTAGTAACCACAAAAATTCATCATATCATAACCTCTAAAAAAGATATAGGTTTCAAATCATTTCATCATAGAAAAAACAATGAAAAGAAGTGGTTTTAATAAGTATTTTATTATATTATAACCTTTGTAAGATAAATGGTATTCATAAAAAATCACAATAAACAATATCATTTAATGAATGAATAATAATGGTTTCCTTGGATCGTATCTCTAGTAAGGCACAAACTATATTTGAGGACTTCATCAAATATGGAGATGTTTTTTGAAGGTTCGTTTGGAAAATTTTTAATGGTAAATAACATTTATATAAAATTACTTTCCTAATACATTTTCAAAGTCAATATATTTTACAATATTTTAATCAATTTATAATGAAATCCTTATAATTCCATTTTAAATGTATCTTAAAAAAATATAATTTCTTATTTGATTTTTAAAAAAAACATAAAAGATTTTGAAAAGCAATTTTATTGAAAATATCATTGAAAACATATAATGTATTATTTTAAAAATAATTTAAATTAATTTTTAATGATAAAACACATTTAAAATCATTTTATTTAAAAATAACCTTTGAGAACTTATTATGGATTATTTTAAATCATTTTAAAATAAATTTTAAATAGAATGCCATAGTGAAATCCATTTATTTGGAAATAATCTTTTATAAAATATGAATAATTCTTTGAAAAACATTCAAAATATTTCATAAACCTAAAACAAATTTGAAATACTTTTATTTAAAAATTAACTTTTAAAACATATAAATGATTCTTTAAAAACAATTTAAATTAATTTTTAATAAGAAAAAACAAATTAAATGAGTTTATTTTAAAAAAAATTCTTTATAACTGATAATGGAATCTTTAAAAAATCTATTGTTCATGGTAGTATATAATTTTGTACATGATGTGTGTAAAAAAAATATTTTGTTCACATTTTTAGTAGAATTCAAAAGAGCCTTTATCAGAAAATGATTAGAAGATTACTTTTAAAAACATTTTTTAAAATTGAAAACCATGCGTAAAAATTTTCTTTTAAAATAAATAGTTTAATATTATAAAATTTTAGAAAATATTTTTATAAACCATGGTTTTGAAAGAAAACTGATTTTTGACCAAAGTGGTAAATAAATTCATATTCTCATAAAAACAGTTTCTTAGTTATCATAAGTAAAAAATGTGTGGAAAAATAGTAACATTCCTTTAATATGCTATGAATAACTGGAGAAGAATAAAATTTTAATAATTATTGAGATATGGATACTAATATTTAACAAATGGAGGCATAAATATAAAAAAATACTAATAAACAATGGGATTGTAGAAATAAGTTCTTACCACATTGGTGACATTGATTCATAATCCCCAATAAATAATAAAATTACATAAATATTAAAATATAATTAAAAAATGATATTCATGTTATAAAATTTAAAAGGGGCAGTATATAATTCTCATAAAAGAATATTTGTGTATAACATAACATGTGTCTCAAAGAATGAAAATTGAGAAAAAAATTTGTTATCGGTTCGGTAAATTTTGAAATGTAAACCCCCCTGAAAGAGAGATCCTGAAATATATATGTAAATAGAAATATATATTAGTTGAATAATCATAAAATACATTTATTGTTAGTATATAAACCACATAGAAGAAAGATTCATTGAATATAGAAAGTGTGTCACATAAGTAAAAAAATTGACACATTAATCATTTACCATAAGTCTTGACTATCAAAGAAATCACCAAAATCATATAAATATATATATAATATATGTTTATTATAAATATAAAACATAATAATATTCATATATATATAACTATATATCTTTTTTTCATGAATTTGTTTTACCTATTTTTATCACTTCCTTGTAAAGTTGTGTTTTGGGTAATAAACACTTTTTTCATTCATGTTCTGAGTTTTTTTATTTGTCCTCTTACTTAGATAATGATTCAATAATAACCAAAATACTAACCATGATATAAATATCATATATTTTCATTTCATATGTATTTATAGTAATCCATGAAATTTAGTGATAAGAAATAATATACTTCATTCATGGAGAAGTGGGATGTTTGTACACATTAACGATGTTTCCATTTTATTATGACATTAAATGAAATAAAAGTAAATGTTAAATATATATATTATTAGAATTTATATTCCATATATAAAATTAAGGTTTATTTAAATCATCTCTAATACCTTCTATATAAATCCTGAATGAATCACATCGCTTCATGAGGCAGTAGTCTAACGTAAACACGAACAACATTACCGTATTCTCATAAAATTGATATCATGAATGTATGTGTTATATAATAATTATTTAATGATAAATACATCATAAATATCATATATTTCATATATAAATTTAATTTCAATCATTATTCGCATCATTGAAATATGGAAAAGGAAAAAAATGCAATAACGGCTTGCGAGACGGTAGTTAGTTGTACACACAAATGTTGATTTCATAACCCATTTGATGGAAGTATATGGAATTTATGGTTGTCACCATAACATAAAAAAATATAATAATATTTAATAAACTTATTTTATTATATATTTATGATAAAAAAATAATTTCAGGGTTTTGAGGAATAAATAATACAAAAAATTATGTTGATGAATGTTACCTCTTCTTCAGGTATCTCCTTTTGGTTTACCCCAATGGAAATCATTCGTCAGATTTAGACCCAAATAAATGAATCAAGGATGATGGTAGGGAATTTGGGAAGTGTTATTTTTAGGTATTGGTCAATCAAAATGGAGTGATAGTTGTGAATATGTGGGAGAGTGAGTGTCCTTTTATAGTCAAGGAGTGGGATTCTTTTAAATACTCAAATGTATTTAGTACTGGGAGATCATTTTTAACTCGTGTGGATAAAACAATCCATAATAAATAAGGGAAATATTTATTTACTCGATAAAAACCTCCACCATACAATAATAAATAAATTTTTATAATGATCTCCCTTAACTTCTAGGTTTCCAAATTTTTACAAGTTAGGTTTTTCTTAAGGTAACTAATTTCCTACCCTCGGTAGTTTATCCATTAAAATAAAATTAACCTTACAATATAATTTTTACCCATAAATTATAAATATGAAATATAATTTATAAAATAAAAATCATATGTTTGTTCGAAATTTATTTTAATATAAGTGTGTGTAACGTGAAAAAACACCACTTAACCTTAACTGTGATTACAGGGTTTTTTACTATTTAATGATTAATATAGTAATTATAATCCCAAAATTGGATAGGGAATGGAAAATAGATGGTATATATTAATTTTAAAGACCCAGAATTTTAGAGGAATTTTTTTTCTTAAATACATGGGAATTTTAGGAGTCTGTAGTTTCTGACGGCACACGATTCCGAGGCCTAGAGTGCCTGGAATGATCCGTCGAAATTTTGTTAAACTTAAATTAACGCGTGTATGTAGTTCTCCAGAAAATGTAAAATAACTCCTAAACGGTTACTCAGATCAGAAATTTGAGGCCACCGTTGCGCTCAGGGTTGCAGTTTTACCCTAGGCATGACTTAAGTTTAGTCGGTGCGGGCCTCCTATGAGAAAAACCAAAAATGGAATAACCGTAAATAAAATAATTAAATGAAGTTATTTTATTTTTCAAATGCTTATAACCCACAAACTGTAACTCGGATTAAAAATCTGAGACTGCTGCTGAACTTGCGAGGCTATGATTTCTTTAAGAAGATACTAACTTTGGTCGGTGAGGGCCACCAAATAAAGATAGTTTTTGGCTACAAATAAAATTATTAAGTGACAATTATTTTATTCTAAAATTAATAACCTTTAAATGGTAACTCAGATTGTAAATCCGAGGGTACTATTGGGTTTGTTGGGATGTGTTTCACCTAGGTAGAGCCTAACCTTGACCATAGTGGGTTGAGGGTGGCTGTTAATAATTTTCCAAACTTTTTTTTGGGTACGATCAGTAAACGCGCGAGCAGCATTTAATATCTTTTGAATCGGTGCCCGAAATTGAAATTTGAGGGCACTGTTGAACTAATAGTGCTATTGATTACTTAGTGATACCTTCACCGTATTTTAATTCTAACGCGAATGGAAGATAGTTTTTGGGATTTATAAATAAAATTAAATAAAAATAAGGTGTGTTCTTATTTTTATTTGAGGTGTTTTAAACCTCCAAGTACAGGTTAGAGGTGGGGCCCACCTACATATATCCTCCCTTGGAAGGATAATTAAGGTGGGGCCACCCGAGAATATTACCCCTTTAACACCCCATTTGAGTGGTCTGACCTTTAAACTTCCATGGTTTAATTTTTTCCAACTCTCTTCATTTAATTGAAGACTCTTGAACTTCCCTCTTTGTGGTACTAACCCACCAATTAATTGATTGAGCTCATTCAATTAATTAATTTTAACCAGTGAAATTATTTATGCAAACATTATAATAAGATGTGATATTTTATTATTATGGGGTTGGCATAATGTTTTGGTGGAGAAATTGGGAGAGGAGTTGAAGAGTGGCGAAGAACGCCCGACTTCACCGAGGAACTATGACGCCGTCTTCACCCTCTCCATCCTGGGCAAGAAAGGGAAGACGCCACCTGCGAAGAACATCCCCAAAAACGACGTCATCTTCCTCCAACATTGATGAAATAATGACCAAATTCCATGAAACAGTCATTGATCACCAATTTCGAGGTAGGGGAATTTTTTTATTAATTTTAAATATGATATTATTCTTTCATGCTTCATCGTATAAAAATTCTGGTTTGGAAAACCAAATGTTATCAAATGATGAGGAGGGATCGGTCCGCACAAACATGGCCCGGACCTCCCCTTTGTTGTTTCTATTTGAGGATGTCGGAGGCGGAGCTGAAAGGGTGTAGTGTCGTCACACCGTGCCAGAGAATAAACACGGGTAGGAGGACCGTGGAAGACGGAAGAGGAACCGCGGCCGGAGAAGAACCACGGCAGAAGAAGAGGCGTGGCACCGTCGCGCCACACTGTAGAGATGAAGGCCGCAGCCAGGCCTAGCCGTGGCGGTGGAGGACTGGCGCTGTCGCGCCGGCCGTGTGGAGGAAGATGCAGCCCGCATCCGTGGATCGCTATACTGGGTGAACCCATTGGCCACCTACCGGCCAGGCTGGAGGACCGCGGTGCCCGCAGGCACCGCTCGCAGAGAAAACTGCAACCCGCTTCCACCGGACGCTCTGCTGGGTGAACCAGCCAGCTACCTGCTGGATGGGGTGAAGGACGGTGGATCCTCCTGGCACCGCGTGGGAAGAACGGTGGCCCGATGTGCAGGTCGAGTGTGTCGAGCAGAACTAGCCAGCTACGGCCGGCCTGGTAGGGAGAGGCGGCACCGCTTGGCGCCGCCGGGCGAACCAGACTGGCCAACAGTGTGGGTCGGGTCGGCAGGTGGGTCGTGCCCCACCGGGCCAAGCCACCCCCCATCCAGGTCAGACCTGCCAAACCGGGCTGGTCTGACCCCCAGCCGGGTCGGACCCACCGAGTCGGGTCGGGTCGACCCACCCCAGCCCACTAAGCTTGACGAGTCGGGCCCGACTTCGCTTAAATGCAAATAACTTCAAGACCACGTGCCCGATTGATGCTCTATCTATGGAAATAGAACCCTCACGATGAGTTGTTCATTTTTCAATAATCTAAGTGAGTTTTGGACAAATTTGGAAAACGTCCGGGTTTGGATCGAGCGTAAATCCAACCGGGCCCCTGGAACGAAAATGTCAATAACTCTCTGACTGTGCGTTCGATTGACGCGTCGTCTGTTGCATTGGTTTCCTTATGGTGAGACGGATCTACAGGATATATCCACTCGGTACTTCTTGATAGTTTATGTATCGACACTTGGCTCGAGGAGATAACCCTCCGAGAATCGAGCGTGTTGTGTGTGGGAACACTTAGAGTGGCAGCGACTGAGATTTACCGAAATCCTCTGTGGGTTCGACAGTGATTACTACTGTACCGAAATCCTACATGGGTTCGACAGGGATGAATACTGTACCGGAATCCTCTGTGGGTTCGACAACTATGACTACTGTACTGGAATCCTACGTGGGTTCAACTGTTCTTAATTCTGTTCCTGCATCATGTGTGGGTCCGACATAGTAGGTGGTCCTGTATCCTGTGTGGGTCTGACAGCTTAGCTGGTCCTGTATCCTGTGTGGGTCTGACAACTTAAATGAATCAGTGACTACATATTATCATCCATATCACTCTATAATAG
Source organism: Viscum album (assembly GCA_963277665.1). Lineage (NCBI taxonomy): Eukaryota > Viridiplantae > Streptophyta > Magnoliopsida > Santalales > Viscaceae > Viscum > Viscum album. Next base: position 932,721,684 of record OY728156.1, read on the forward strand.
CTAGTCATGTATCCTCTGTGGGTCTAACAGCTTAGCTGGTCCTGTATCCTACGTGGGTCCGACAGCTTAGATGAATCAGTGACTACAACTGATCATCTCTATCACTCTACGAAAGTTGTATACCTGTGTGAGTTGAGTCTTGAATTTCAGTCGATATCATCGTGGTGATTGAATTTACTTTATTTTTGGAATGGGTTGTTCTTGGGCTCAAGAGTTGGAGTCGAACTATGATTGATAACTTAGGTATATGTATGGTCATGTACCTAAGTAGTGTTGGTTGATACTTCATGATTATATAGTTCTAATGTGGATTATCCTTAGTGGATTCTAGGATTATTACTTGATACTACCCCTACAATAAAATCCTGGTTAGAGCTGAGATAATGAATTTTGTGTTTCCTCGTGATTGAGATGGGTTACTAAATAATGTTGGTATATGTATGGGGATATACCTAAGTATGGGTTATCTATTGGTTCCATACTTTTTGGTTGTCCTTATTGGATATTGTGAAACCTTGAGGTTCTTGGGGTCCCTACTGAGTATCGTTATACTCAACCATTCAAGGGCTATGCCCGCACCTCATTGGGTTAGTTGCAGACAACAGATAGTGCTGATCGGGGCAGAGAGTAGTTGTACTGGACGATACCCATAGGTGGACCACTCGGCGAAACGTACACGATGTGGACAGATAGACTTGGGTGCTGAGGAGACCATCTGTATCCACCCTTCAGGTGGGAATGTCGGAGGATGACCTTGTAGCTTCTTTACTTCATTTTCAGTTTTACCTATACTTTACTTTTAGGCTTATATTTCTGGCCACTTTTACTTTCAGCACTACCTTTGTGTTCAGTACTACATAGTGTTTTAATTCCAATTGTGTACTCTGATTGTGTGTGATTACTATTTATAAAGGGAATGCCTTCCCAGATTAGGGATGTATGCCTTTGGTGCTAGTTTCCATCCCCTGTCCTATGGAAGGCGGGCTTGGGGTAGTCACAGCACGGGCCCCGAGGACGGGTCCTGACAAATTGGTATCAAAGGAGCCGGTTCTACCATAGAACTTAGGACACTGATCTGTCTTGCTATGAAGCAATAGTGTTAAGAGTATTGAGTGTGGTGCTTAGTCCAAGTAGTCCACTGATGGTGCGGTGGCTGACGTATCCATACACCAGGACCTTGACTTCTAATTTCTGACTCAGTGCACAAATACACTGATTGCATGTGTGTTTCCATTGAAAAAAAAAATTGATTACTTTGTATCATCTCACCATGTATAAATTATTGACTGTGGCACGCATGTTACTTATTAGGATGTCGCTACATAGAGAGCCAGGTAGGGTTCCGGAGAGAGTACACGATGATGGCCCATTGAGCGACGAGGCTCCGGTGCAGAACCCTCTTACTATGTTGGCACCATCGAGTGGTGTACCAATAGCACCACCACCCATAGGGTAGCAGATACCACCGTCCACACTGGTGTACAATGCGTGCTAACAGATCATGATCGTATGAGTTCTATCAGCAGGGGCCTCTAAGGTTTCGAGGCGAGACAGATTACCAGGCAGTAGAGGACTAGATGGAGGCGATTACTGCAGTGTTCCTCCTATTTGAGACACTAGTAGAGCAGATTTTGATCTTAGCTACTAATCTTTTCAGTGAGTGACAATGAGGATGGTTCGCATAGTGATGAGGCTTTCGTATGTGGACCGATGCCTGAGATGGTACCTTCGAGTAGTGTTCCATCTATATCACTTCTTATTGGTTAGTAATTACAACCGGAGGTACCGATAGATGAAACATGTAGGATTAGTGACTTATACGTGTTTCATCATCGGATACCCCTCAGGTTCCGAGGCAAGCCCGACTCACAGGCGGTTGAGGAATGGCTTGAGGAGGTGGCTAAGAGTTTTTCTAGAGCTGATACAGCTTCTATAGGACGATGTTTTGGTAGCTGAGTATAAATCGAGGCATACCAATCTTTCTTGGTACTCGATGAATGTTATACGATCAGTGATTCAGGACTCAAACTTCCGAGAAAGGTGCATTTAAGGATCTCGGAGACAACGCTTTTTCATCTATGAATTCCTACTTCTATTAGGCTGCTATAGAGAACCTTTGTGGTTGATTGTTCATTGGCTGAGCGGAAACAGCCAGTGAATGTTAGCAGTTGGAAAGCGTGAAACTAGCGTCATTCTTAGAAACATGAGTGTGTAGAATGTTTCAAGAAGATGTAGTGTTAAGGACAGAGGAATCTGCAGGGTAGAAGATGTGGAAGCAGATCTAGGAGAGTAGCATGAGGTGGTGAACATTTCGACATGTTACAACCACCCACCTTTGTAATCCCTGCTAGGCTCAGGGAGCTAGAGGGTAGGGGAAGAGAATAGCTGCATGTGTTCATGGAGTGTGACCCAAGGGCTCTAGGAATGATTTGAGGTACGGTTTGTGTCTACTACTAGCTGTCGTATCAATAGACATAGGTACCAATCATTTCATCCTTCCACGAATCTTGTCCCAGTCCTACAGTTTCCGGTTAAACCATTGACTTGACCCTCACGTCTGGAGATAACTATGGGAGGAGACTCGATAATCACACATATGCCGACAGTGTGATAAGACCATTGAGGTGAGAGTTTTAGTTGGAACCTCTTGGTGGCAGCATCAAAGCCTTAAGACATTAGTTTGGGTATGGACTGGGAAACCACAGTTCATACACAGATTGACAGTATTAGTCAAAAATTTTGTGATTTATCTACATTTTTTGGATGAGGTTTCACTTAGTCAGTGAAAAATGAAACTCAAGAAGCACATGTTAAACTCATTCATAGGAGGGTGCATTTGATCACTCTTGAATCAGCCATCCTTACCCGCATGGCAGCAGGAACTTTGAGTTTTCTGTTCCAAATAGAAGTGACAATACATGGGGACACCTTTTCAAAATATGTTTCCAGGATTACCCCCTAAAGGGGGGGAGGGACGTTTTCTTTGGCTGGATACTACCAAAATATCATTCCAGACTTCTCCAGATTTGCAGCACCACTATCAGACTTGACAAAGAAGGGGCAACCCTTCGTGTGGTCAGAGAGATGCCAGCTGAGTTTTTAGGAGCTGAGGCAGAGTTTCTCTCACAATGCCTCACTTGTCAGAAAGTGAAGGTGGAACAACAGGTAACAACATCCTTGGTTCAGCCATTCGATGTCCCAGAGTGGAAGTAAGATCATATATCCATAGACTTCATGATGTTTCTTCCATGTACATCTAGGAGACTGAGACCTCTGGAGTTCGAGGATGACGACCAAGTCTTTATACGGGTCTCACCTCGATGAGGTCTATCACGATTTGGATGAAGCATAATGTTATCTCCGAGGTTCAACTAACATTTCTAGGTCCTCAGTAGAGTAGGCGAGGTGGCTTACCGCATAGCTCTACCACCTCAGTTGCACCTGGTGTATGACATCTTCCACGTATCTCAGTTGTGGTGATACGTGCAGGACCTGTCCCACATCATTAACCACGGGGAGCTGGATATTGATGATGGGATGACTTTCACGGAGGTTCCAGTGAAGTTTGAGGATCGACAGTAGTGGGTCCTGCGTGGACAGTCGATTCCTCTAGTGCACATTCACCGGAAGCACGGGAACCTCTATGAGAGCACATGGGAGCAAGATGCATAGATGCGTGCTTAGTACCCCCATTTGTTCCCTTAGTTCGAGTTGTAGCTTACGGGGACGTAAATCCCTGAGGTGGGGAGAATGTAAAGGCTTTGAATTTTCGAGGAAAATTTAAATACTTGATAATTTTTCGAGTCTGTAGTTTTTGACGGCATGCGATTCCAAGGACCAGAGTTCCCGGAATGATCCTTCGAAGTTTTGTGAAGCTTAAATTAACATGCGTATATAGTTTTCCTGAAAAAGTAGAATAACTCTTAAAAGATTACTCAGATCAGAAATTTGAGCCACCGTTGTGCTTAGGAAGGCAGGTTTACCCTATGTGTGACTTATGTTTTGTCGGCGTGGGCCACCTATGAGAAAACTTGAAAATGGAATAACCGTAAATAAAATAATTAAATAATGTTATTTTATTTTTCAAATGCTTATAAGTCACAAACAGTAACTCGGATAAAAAATCGGAGACCACCGCTGAACTCGTGAGGGTATGATTTCTTTACGAAGATACTAACATGGGTCGTCAAGGGCCACCAGAGAAAGTTAGTTTTTGACCAAAAAAAATTATTAAGTGACAATTAATTTATTATAAAATTTATAACTTTTAAACGGTAATGTGGATTTGAAATATGAGGGTACCGTTGGGTTCATTGGCACGTGTTTCACCTAGGTAGAGCATAACCTCGACCGCCGTGGGTCGAGGGTGGCTGTTAATAATTTTCTGAACTTTTTTTCAGGTACGTTCTGTAAACGTGTGAGCAATGTTTTATATCTTTTGAACCGGTGCACGGAATTGAAATCTGAGGGCACCATTGAACTCGTAGCGCCGGTGATTTCTTAGTGAGACCTTCACTGTAGTTTCGTTATAATGAGAATGGAAGATAGTTTTTGGGGTTTTTAAATAAAATTAAATAAAAATAAGGTGTGTGCTTATTTTTATTTGAGGCAGTTGAAACCTCCAAGTGGAGGTCAGAGGTGGGTCACACCTGCATATTATAACGAACCATACTTTACATACATTGTTAATACTTCAAAATTGAAGCATACTTATTACAACATATAACAAAACCACGAAAGGACCGTATAGGTATAGTGTCTTTAGAAACTGGGAAACATAAACAACTAGTTCATAAAGCATCAAGTTTGCCTCCCACTTATTTCATCATATCTAGGGTCCCTTTTTGGCATATCCTACTTAATATCCTTCTTCCTGGCCTGGGGAAAGAAAACATACAAAAGGGTGAGATCAAATGCTCAGTAAGGGTAAACAAAAAAAATATCAATCACATCGTATACATAAGCACATAACTTTTGGAAATCTTAACCTTCAAAAGAGATCATAATTTCATAACATGGGATAAATCATGGAAGTGAAATGTAATCACAATAATCATAACATAAAACATGAAACTTTGTGGTATACACACATAATCATAGAGAATCATTTCTTGTTAGTCAAGACTCATTGCCAATACTATCTTAGTGGACAAAGTCCCTTTCTGAACTGAGTCACCCTCGTTTCAGTCCTGTTTCGCTGAACCGGTATAACCTACCATTCCAGCCATGTCTATCTAATGAGATATAAAATCTTTACCCAATGCATTGTAGGGAGATATAGGTCCCACCCATCTCTTAATGATACCATTCTTATATGTGCCACAAATATCATAAATCATACATCATTACATAACCCATTTAATAACAATGGGATTCTTAAACAACATGACATCATAAAACCATTCATATAAGATAATGGAATTAATAAACATAATTCCATCACAACATAGTCAAATAAATGTAAAAATATGGATAGAAATATAACCCTTTATTATCTTAGATGGAAAATAATTTTGATAAAACAATTGAAATAAATTCTTGAGGAAAATATCCTTTCTTCTTCAAAATCAATTTCTTTTCACAAAACATCATGCAATTTTAAAAGAAAGAGATTTTATTGAAAATAGTCATGAAATATTTTGGAGGAAGCTTCATTAAAATAAGGCTTTATAAAACCGTAAAAATATGTTCGTGCCGTTTAAGTTAAAAAAAACTTTCTTCTCCTACTTTTGTCGGAAAAGTCAAAAAGTACCTCGTACGAAAAACGACAAAAGATTCCTTTCATATCTTTTAATAAAAACTCACCGAAGGGTAAAATTGGATTTAAAAAATTTTAGGTGGATGGAAATAATATTACATATTGAGGAAACATGGATGTGGATGATAAAATACACCCCAATAAATACCAAAGTATAAACAATCTCGGATAAAAATGAGATTGTGATATTTCCCTTACCTTAGGTCCAAATTGCTTTGTATGTGTCCGAACCTCTTGTATAATGATTTAAATAATGTTATTGACTTATTCCAGAATCATACTTATTTTTATGATATCATATATGGTCATTTTCTTAGCTTCTTAGTAGTAATATTTCATTGCTACTTGTTATTCGGGTGTTTATAATTTTTTGTTCTTATGCGTGTTTTGTCGAATAAATTCTTATTCTTCTCTTTAGGTTATAGATAACTCATTTCCAGAATGTTATTAGTGTAATATATATCATATTCATTCATTCAATTCATTTTTTTAATCATTCTGAAATGAAGATCATGTAGAACGGGTAGCATCACATCGTGGAGACGGTATTCCGTACGTACGCACGAGTGATGATATCGTTCCTATGATTGTGGAATTGTATTGGAGTGTATGTATACTATTTCATAATCAAAATCACTTCATAATAGTCATATATAGTCATTATTTACACCATTATACCCATCCAACTAAGGTGGTGGTGGAAAATAGATTACACCACAGCGTGGAGACGGTATTCTGTACGTACTCACGTGCGGTGATTTCTTTTTCCGTAGGATGGATAGATGGTGAAATAGGGTTGTTTAATTCTTATAATAACATATCCTTATATGAGTGATACTGATGTTATTACTTCATAATGAAACAACTAAAGAAGAAGAAGTGGAAGAAGAAATAAAGATGAAAGAATCGGTAATGGACATTACCTCTTCTTTGAAGTGCTTCTTTGAGACCTTCTTTTAGGGAACTAAAATTGGTCTTTGAGGAAGACCAGAACCTCTAGGATGTCTCTAGGGAAGTGGAGAGGATAAACTGGCAGGTTTTGGCCGAGCATGAAGGCTTAATGTGGTGTGAGGAAGAGGGGGAGGAGGTTCCCTTTTATAAGGGAGGAGAGGGGCACCTTTGGAATAACTAAAAATATTATTTTATTATAAAGTCATGTTCGGTTTTAAATAGCTCCAAATTGATTTATTTCTAGGATAAGGTGGGGATGGGTCGAAATCCTCTCATCCAATAGAATTTAGGCATGTTTAGGTTCCTATTATAACCTTATCATTTAGATTTAACATTAAATTAAATAATTTTACTTTTCCCATGTCTTCTTGTGTTCTTATACTATAAGCTTAATAAACTTACTATAACCAGCCAAACGAACCCCAAGTTGTTTATTACTGATATATATAACTTTATCTAAGTCATTTGGCCAAACCATTGATTTTTAGGAATAAAATAAAAATTACCAATATAATATTTGTTTTAAAAAATATTTTATGTCAATTTTGACATTATTTAGTAATTGATTTTTTTGAAAATTATAACAGAATTAATAGTTAGAACCAAGTTAATTAAATCAATACTAACATGTAATATTAACCTATAAAATTAGTGGGATTCATAAAAATTATCAAATTAAATTTATTTTGGTGTTTATAACATCAATTATGTCAATATTTCATTAATAAGATAATTACTGCATCATCATTGTGTCATAAATAAATTAAATTATATAATGTCTAAAAATTACAAATAAAATACCATTATGTAGGAAATCGTTTTAGCTTTCTAATGAATATTTATAGTCGAATTTATCTTTTGTATATCCCCATATGAAAAATTATTTACTTATTAAACATTGATTTTAAATATTTTAACCCTTCTTTAAATAAATTAATAATAAATGTCCTAATCTAATCCAAGTGGGCCTAAATGGTCATATTTTATTCCTAAGTTTGTTTTTGGTAGAATTACACTTGTCCAATAGAATTAGGACATGTGTTAGGGTAATAATAATATCATTTGTACCCTTAATTACCCTATTTACTTTTAACCGTGGTAAAAAAAAGTAAAAAGTTACTATTCACCAAAAAATTATTTTCGTCTCATTAAACCACATTTTACTTACTGACATCAACCGTGTCTCTCGGATTTTCGAAATTACACTCATAGAAGCGGTAAAATTATGTTTTATGAAAAATTCAGTTTTTTTAACTACCACTTAGTGGTTTCACTATTCATCAAAAATTGAATGTTTTCAGAAAAATACCAAAATTTCACCCTTGGCTAATTTCGATATTCCGAATCCAAAAATGAAGTCCATTTTGAAAAATAAAATTTATAAAATTTCAAAAAGTGGTTATTACTTTTCATAACGGCTAGTTTTAATAATATTTTAATAGTATATCATTGTTTAGTGAAACTCGCTATTGCGTACGAGGCAAGCTATCGAGGAAACTCGTGATTTCGTGTAAAGCAAGCCAAGCAAGTGTTGTGTAGAAAAAGATTCCATTGATGATTTATATAACATATAAGTCTCGGGTGTTACATTCTACCCCCCTTCAAATGAATTTCTCCCTCAAAATTCGTCACTTTGTAACAAACAGATGAGGATACCTCTCCCTCATCATATCCTCAAGCTCCCATGTAGCTTCTTCTAATTGGTGGTTCCTCCATAAAACATTCACCAATCGAGTGGTCTTGTTTCGTAGGACTTATTCGCTATGATCCAGAATCTCTATTGGTTGTTCTTCATAAGAAAGTTCTTGCTCCAGTGGTACAACTTCTGAGCTGAGTACATGTGAAGGATCAGGTATGTACTTTCTCAGGAGAGATACATGGAACACATCATGAACTTGAAAGAGATTCGGTGGAAGCTCCAATCGGTATGCTACCTTCCCAACACGATCTAGTATTTCGAAACGACCGATATATCTAGGGATCAACTTCCCCTTCTTTCCAAATCTCATAACCCTCTTCCAGGGAGATATTCTTAAGAACACTTTATCACCCACTTCAAACTGTAGGTCTTTTCTTCAGTTGTCGGCATAACTTTTCTATCGACTCTGAGCTTCTCTTATTTGTTGTTGAATAGATCTGACCTTTTCTTCCATTTCATCAACAAGATCAGGTCCTAATATCTTTCTTTCCCCAACTTCATCCCAGCAAGTTGGAGTCCTGCATTTCTTTCCATAGAGAGCTTCATAAGGAGCCATCTGAATACTGGAGTGAAAGATATTATTATAAGAAAATTCCACCAAAGGTAGGTGTTTTTCCCAACCACCTTTGAAATCTATAGAGAAAGCTCTCAACATATCTTCTAGGGTTTGAATTGTTCTCTCAAACTGACCGTCTGTCTCAGGATGATAAGCTGTGCTGAAACTCAACTCTATATCCAGAGTATGCTGAAGAATTCGCCAGAACTTCGAGGTAAATCTCGGATCCCGATCAGATATAATAGAAAGTGGTACTCCATGCAATCTTACCACTTCCTTTACATATATCCTGGAAATCTGATCCAGAGAGAAATCCTCTCTAATATCAATGAAGTGTGCAGACTTTATAAGACGATCAACTATGACCCAGATAGTATTATTGCCTTTGGATGTTTTAGGAAGTCCTGTGACAAAGTCCATAGTGATGTTTTCCCATTTCCATTCGGGTATGGGTAATGGTTGTAACATCCCCTTAGACTTTTGTCTCTCAGCTTTAACTTGTTGACAAACCAAGCATCGAGAGACATATTCAGCAACATCTCTTTTCATTCCATCCCACTAGAAGTACTCTTTCAGGTCCCTATACATCTTCGTGCTTCCCGGATGAATAGAGAATGAAGAACTATGAGCCTCATCCAGCAGCTCCTTCTTTAATTCAGGGATGGGAGGAACACAAACCTGATTCCTGAACTTTATTATCCCATCACAATCAAGGTTGAATTCTGGAACATTTATCACCTTCTTTTGTAACTCTACATCTTCTTTCTGTGCCTCTTTAATCTTCACATGTATAGATGGCTGAACATTCATTTGAGAAAGATAATATTTTTCCCCTTCCAATATAATTCCAAGATCCATTATTTGTAAATACATAAATATTGGATCTTTTGTGATCCTCATCATGGATAAACTGGCATGGTCTGGTCGACTTAATGCATCTGCCACCTTGTTTGCTTTCCCAGGGTGGTAATGGATTGAGCAGTTATAATCCTTAATCAGCTCCAACCATCTTCTTTGGCGCATATTAAGCTCCTTTTGTGTGAAAATATACTTTAAACTTTTATGATTAGTATAAATATCACACCTTTCACCATAAAGGTAATGCCTCCAAATCATTAATGCAAAGATTACCGCAGCTAACTCCAAATCATGTGTTGGGTAATTTTTCTCATGGATTTTCAACTGTTGTGAGGCATAAGCTATCACCATATCATTTTTGCATAAGAACACACCCCAATCCCTTCTTGGATGCATCACTATAGATCACAAACCTTTCTCCACTACAAGGCAATGTGAGCACAGGTGCACTGGATAACCTTCTTTTCAAATCCTTGAAATTCTCTTCACATTCCTCTGTCCAGACAAACTTAACTCCTTTCCGAGTCAACTTGGTGAGTGGATTAGATAATCGTGAAAAATATTTCACAAAACGTCGATAATATCCAGCCAAACCAAGAAAACTTCGGATCTCAGTTACTGTTGTTGGTCTCGACCATCTTTCGATAACCTCTATTTTTGCTGGATCCACAGATATCCCCTCTTTTGAGATTATGTGACCTAAAAATGCAAATTTTTTAAGCCAAAATTCACACTTGGTAAATTTGGCATAAATCTTATCCTTTCTCAGGGTCTTCAATATAATTCTCAAGTGATCTTCATGTTCTTCCTTGCTCATTGAATAGAAAAGAATATTGTCTATAAAGACTTCCAAAAATTGATCAAGATAGTCTCTAAAGACTCTATTCATTAGATCCATGAAGATAGCAGGGGAATTAGTATGACCAAATGGAATCACTATAAATTCATAGTGTCCATACCTTGTACAGAAAGCTATCTTTGGTATATCCTCCCTTTTGACCCTTAATTGATGATACCCTGAACGAAGATCAATCTTGGAAAATTATTGAGCTCCGCGTAGTTGGTCAAATAAGTCATCAATGCGTGGGAGAGGATATTTGTTCTTGATAGTGATCTTGTTAAGTTCTCGATAATCAATACAGAGTCTCATTGATCCATCTTTCTTCTTAACAAATAGAACAGGTGCTCCCCAAGGTGACGCACTAGGGAATATGAATCCCTTATCAAGATTCTCTTGGAGTTGCTTCTTCAATTCCTGCAACTCAATTGGGGCCATTCAATAAGGTGTCTTTGAAATAAGCAAAGCACCCGGTACGAGTTCTATTGAAAACTCAACTTCACGATTTAGTGGAAGACCCGGTAATTCCTCCAGATAGACATCATCAAACTCCCGTACAATGGGCATATTCTTAATCGTGAGTTTCTCACCAAGCATTTGAGATAAATAACCTTCATTTAGTGGAATCAATACCCATAAATTGGAATAAATTTCCACTGGAAGGTTATGTTCATCCTTGCATTGATAGATGATCATAGATTGATCTAGAATATGAAATGTGACTTCCCTTCTTTGGAAATTGATATGATCTCCATATAAAGAAAGCCAATCCATGCCAAGAATCACATCAAATTCTACTATAGGAAGGATCACAAGATTTGTAGGAAGCACATTCCCACAAACTTCGATCGGAGAAGAATTATAAACTTTTGATGCGACTGTTGTGCCATTAGGTGTTGTCACAGCTAACTCAACATCTAATTGTTGAGGTAATACGGTGATACCCTTAGAAAACTCTTCATAAATAAAATAGTGGGTGGATCCAGAATCAAATAAAAAAATTCTACTTTAGATTGGATGATAAGTGTACCTTTCACCACCTCATTATCGTACTCCACATCACTGATAGAAATTTCATGTGACTTTCCTTTTTCTTTAGCCTTAAGAGTTTGTTGGAGTCGACCATCATCATCAACCCTTGGATTAGGGCATTTATTGGTATAATGTCCCATCTCCTTGCACTTGAATCATTGAAGTGTAGTAGGTTCATTCTGTGTATCCCTTCCTTTGTTTGCATCATTAGACATATTCTTCCCATCGTCGTGGCATTCAAATTACCGATGACCTTCCTTTCCACATTTGAAACATTTACTTGTCCCTTTAAGACAACTCCCTCCATGTTTCCTTCCACACTTTGAGCATAAGGGAAAGCTCATCTTCTTTTCAGTGTGCTCTTTAGATTTTCCTTTGAATTCCATTTTCCTCTTATTATCAAACCCATATGACTGATGGGTTACTCCAATCTCCATCTCGACTTTGAGAGCACATCGAACGATTTCCTTGTAGCTATTGAAGTCCCTTATGGCTAACGCCCTTCGGAGACTTGGTTTTAAGCCACTAAATAATCGATCGATCTTACTCTCAGGTTGGAAAATAATACCAGAAGCGTACCGTGCAAGTCTTGTAAAATTTCCTTCATAGGTACCAACAGATTCATCATCCTTTTGCTTCAGTTCAAGAAACTCTTTCTCCATCTTTGTTCGGAGAATACGAGGGAAGTGCTTATTGAAATATAAGTTCTTGAAATCATCCCATTCCATTGACTCAATTTCATCCCTTTGCCTCGTATTCTTAATAAGATTCCACCATTGATCAGCATATCCTTCTAAACGATACACTGCTAGGATGAATTTATCATGTTCAGAACATTGAATAACTAAAAATATCTTTTCAGTAGTACTAATCCATTGTTCAGCAACTAATGGATCAGTAGACTCGCTGAAAGAAGGTGGATGCTGCCTCATGAAGGATTCAACAGAATGTTGCTCCTTCCTTTTCTCGTTTGGAATTCCTGCATGATTCATAGCTTGAGAAAGTTGTGTGATCATGGCAACAAGATTTTTCATTCCAGCTCCCATAACATTTTGGTTGCTCAGGGGGACAATCATTGCATTTCCCGTCGCATTCCTCATTAACACGATTCCTTCGGGTTCCAGCCATTGACTAAAACCAAGAACAATAGTGTGAGCAACACTAATTATAATAGGAAAACCACATAATCAAGAATAAAATTTCACACTAAAGGTCTTATCCCAGGTTATTCATGGCCATTTATAAAATACTAATATTGTGTTCTATGCTTATACTTATCCTTAGGGTTATTACTAAGTATTTCACATCCTAGTTTCCAAAGGATGACTATACCTTTCCTCTGATACCAACTATAACGACCCATACTTTACATACATTGTTAATACTTCAAAATTAAAGAATTCTTATTACAACATATAACAAAACCATGAAAGGACCGTATAGGTATAGTGTCTTTAGAAACTGGGAAACATAAACAACTGGTTCATAAAGCATCAACTTTTCCTCCCACTTATTTCATCATATCTAGGGTCCCTTTTTGGCATATCCTACTTAATAACCTTCTTCCTGACCTGGGGAAAGAAAACAAACAAAAGGGTGAGCTCAAATTCTCAGTAAGGGTAAACAAAAGAAATATCAATCACATCGTATACATAAGCACATAACTTTTGGAAATATTAACCTGCAAAAGAGATCATAATTTCATAACATGGGATAAATCATGGCAGTGAAATGTAATCACAATAATCATAAATTAAAACATGAAACTTTGTGGAATACACACACAATCATAGATAATCATTTCTTGTTAGTCAAGACTCATTTCCAAGACTATCTTAGTGGACAAAGTCCCTTTCTGAACCAAGTCACCCTTGTTTCAGTCCTGTTTCACTGAACCGATATAACCTATCGTTCCAGCCATGTCTATCTCATGAGATATAAAATCTTTACCCAATGCATTGGAGGTATATATAGGCCCCATCCATCTCTTAATGATACCATTCTTATGTGTGCCACAAAAATCATAAATCATACATCATTACATAACCCATGTAATAAAAATTGGATTCTTAAACAACATGACATCATAAAACCATTCATATAAGATAAATGAATTCATAAACATAATTCCATCACAACATAGTCAAATCAATGTAAAAATATGGATAGAAACAGAACCCTTTATTATCTTAGATGGAAAATAATTTTGATAAAACACTTGAAATGAATTCTTGAGGAAAATATCATTTCTTCTTCAAAATCAATTTCTTTTCACAAAACATCATGAAATTTTAAAATAAAGAGATTTTATTGAAATAGTCATGAAATATTTTGGAGGAATCTTCATGAAAATAAGGCTTTATAAAACCGTAAAAATCCGTTCGTGCCGTTTATGTTAAAAAAACATTCTTCTCTTACTTTTGTCGGAAAAGTCAAAAAGTACCTCGTACGAAAAATGACAAAAGATTCCTTTCATATCTTTTACTAAAAACTCACCGAAGGGTAAAATTGGATTTAAACAATTCTAGGTGGATGGAAATAATATTACATATTGAGGAAACATGGATGTGCATGATAAAATACACCCCAGCAAATACCAAAGTATAAACAATCTCGGATAAAAATGAGATTGTGATATTTCCCATACATTAGGTCTGACTTGCTTTGTAAGTTTCCGAACCTCCTGTATAATAATTTAAATAATGTTATTGACTTATTCCAGAATCATACTTATTTTTATGATATCATATATGGTCATTTTCGTAGTTTCTTAGTTGTAATATTTCATTGCTACTTGTTATTCGGGTGTTTATAATTTTTTGTTCTTATGTGTGTTTTGTCGAATAAATTCTTATTCTTCTCTTTAGGTTATAGATACCTCATTTACAGAATGTTATTAGTGTAATATATATCATATTCATTCATTCAATTCATTTATGTAATCATTATGAAATGAAGATCAGGTAGAACGAGTCGCATCACATCGTGGAGACGGTATTCCGTACGTACGCACGAGTGACGATATCATTCCTATGATTTTGGAATTGTATTGGATTGTATGTATACTATTTCAGAATCAAAATCACTATATAATAGTCTTATATAGTCATTATTTACACCATTATCCTCATCCAAGTAAGGTGGTGGTGGAAAATAGATTACACCACGACGTGGAGACGGTATTCCGTACGTACGCACGCGTGGTGATTTCTTTTTCCGTAGGATGGATAGATGGTGAAATAGGTTTGTCTCATACTTATAATAACATATCAGTATATGAGTGATACTTATGTTATTACTTCATAATTAAAAAACTAAAGAAGAAGAAGTAGAAGAAGAAATAAAGATGAAAGAAACGGTAATGGACATTACCTCTTCTTTGAAGTGATTCTTTGAGACCTTCTTTTAGGGCACTAAAATTAGTCTTTGAGGAAGACCAGAACCTCTAGGATGTCTCTAGGGAAGTGGAGAGGAGAAAGTGGAAGGGGTTTGCCGAGATTGAAGGCTCAATGTGGTGTGAGGAAGAGGGGGAGGAGGTGCCCTTTTATAAGGGAGGAGAGGGGCACCTTTGGAATAACTAAAAATATTATTTTATTATAAAGTCAATTTCGGTTTTAAATATCTCCAAATTGATTTATTTCTAAGATAAGGTGGGTATGGGTAGAAATCATCTCATAAAATAGAATTTATGCAAGTTTAGGTTCCTATTTTAACCTTATCATTTAGATTTAACATTAAATTAAATAATTTTACTTTTACCATGTCTTCTTGTGTTCTTATACTATAAGGTTAATAAACTTACTATAAGCATCCAAACGAACCCCAAGTTGTTTATTACTAATATATATAACCTTATCTAAGTCATTTGGCCAAAACATATATTTTTAGTAATAAAATAACAATTACCAATATAATATTTGTTTTAAAAACTATTTTATGTCAATTTTGACACTATTTAGTAATTGATTTTTTTGAAAATTATAACAGAATTAATAGTTAGAACCGAGTTAATTAAATCAGTACTAACATGTTATATTAACCTATAAAATTAGTGGGATTCATAAAAAGTCTCAAATTACTTTTATTTTTGTATTTATAACATCAATTATGTCAATATTTCATTAATAAGATAATTACTGCATCATCATTGTTTCATAAATAAATTAAATTATTTAATGTCTAACAATTACAAATAAAATATCATTATGTATGAAATATTTTTATATTTCTAATGAATATTTATAGTTGAATTTATCTTATGTATAACCCCATATTAAAAATTATTTACTTACAAAAACTTTGATTTTAACTATTTTAACCCTTCTTTAAATAAATTAATAATAAATGTTCTAATCTAATCCAAGTGGGCCTAAATGGTCATATTTTATTCCTAAGTTTGTTTTTGGTCGAATTACTCTTTTCCAATAGAATTAGTACATGTGTTAGGGTAATAATAATATCATTTTTACCCTTAATTACCCTATTTACTTTTAACCGTGGTAAAAAAAAGTAAAAAAGTTACTCTTCACCAAAAAATTATTTTCATCTCATTGAACCACATTTTACTTACTGACATCAATAGTGTCTCTCAGATTTTCGAAATTCCACTCATAGAAGCGGTAAAATTAAGTTTTATGAAAAATTCAGTTTTTTTAACTACCACTTAGTGGTTTCAGTATTCATCGAAAATTGAATGTTTTCCGAAAAAAACCAAAATTTTACCCTAGGCTAATTTTGATATTCCGAATCTAAAAAAGAAGTTCATTTTAAAAAATAAAATTTATAAAATTTAAAAAATTGGTTATTACTATTCATAATGGCTAGTTTTAATAATATTTTAATAGTATATCATTGTTTACTGAAACTCGATATTGCGTATGACGCAAGCTATCGAGGAAACTCTCAATTTCGTGTAAATCAAGTCAAGCAAGTGTTGTGTAGAAAAAGATTCCTTTGATGATTTATATAACGTAAAATTCTCGGGTGTTACACATATAACCTCCCTTGGGAGGATAATGAAGGTGGGGGCTACACTAGCATCTTACCCCTTTAACACCCCATTTAAGTGGTGTGACCTTTTAACTTCTAGGGATTAATTTTTGTCAACTCTCTTCTTTTAATTGAAGACTCTTGAACTTCCCTCTTTGTGGTGCCAACCCACCCAATTAATTGATTGAGCTCATTCAATTAATTATTTTTAACTATTGAAATTCTTTATGCCAACATTATAATAATATTTGATATTTTATTATTATCGGGTTGGAATAATCTTTTGGTGGATTAATTGGGAGAGGAGTTGAAGAGCGGTGAAGAATTCTCGACTTCACCGAGGAATGACGACGCTGTCTTCACCCTCTCCAACCGGGGCAAGAAAGGGAAGACGCCACCCACAAAGAATGTCGCCAACGATGACATCATCTTCCTCTGACATTGACGAAACGATGACCGCCTTCCGCGACACCATCATCGATCACTGAATTCAAGGTAGGGGAATTTATTTATTAATTTTAAATATGAGATTACTCCTTCGTTCTTCGTCGTATAAAAATCCTGGTTTGGAAAACCAAATGTTATCAAATGACGAGGAGGGCTTGGTCTGCACGAACACGGCCCGACCCCCCCCCCCCCCTTTATTGTTTCCATTTGATGATGTCATAGGCAGAGCCGAAAGGGATTGGTGCCATTTCACCACACCGAAGAATTACCGTGGCCAGGAGGATCGCGGAGGACGGAAGAGGAACCACAGCCATAGAAGAACCGCGGCGGAAGAAGAGGCATGGCGCCGTCGCGCCGTGCTAGGGAGCCGAAGGCCAAATCCTGGCTGGGTTGCGGTGGTGGAGGACCAACATCGTCGTGCCAGTCATGTGGAGGAAGACGCGGCCCGCATCCACGGGCCGCCTTGCTGGGCGAACCGGCCGGCCGGGCTGTAGGACCGCGGCACTCCCAGGCGCCGCGCGTGGAGAAAACTGCGGCCCGCTTCAGCGGGCTGCCCTGCTGGGTGAACCGGCCGACAGCCTGCCGACCAAGCTGAAGGACCGCAGCGCCACATGGCACCGCATGGGAAGTACCGCGGCCCGTTGTTCGGGGCGCGTGTACTGAGTAGAACCAAACTGGCCCACAGCGCGGGCCGGGTCCGCAGGTGGGTCGCGCCCCACTGGGCCGGGCCACCCCCCAGCCGGGTCGGACCCGCCAAAACGGTCCAGGATGACACCCATCCAGGTCGGACCCGCCGAGCCGGGCCGGTCCAACCACCATCCGAGTCAGACCGCCGATCCGGGCCGGGCCGACACACCACAGCCCACTGGGCTTGATGGGTCAGGCG
The DNA here is from genome assembly GCA_963277665.1 of Viscum album. Classification (NCBI taxonomy): domain Eukaryota; kingdom Viridiplantae; phylum Streptophyta; class Magnoliopsida; order Santalales; family Viscaceae; genus Viscum; species Viscum album. Next base: position 932,739,698 of record OY728156.1, read on the forward strand.
CGACTTCGCTTAAATGCGAATATCTTCAAGACCGCGTGTCTGATTGACACGCCGTCTATGGAACTGGGACCCTCGCGATGAGGCAGTCATTTTGCGATACTCTATGTGAGTTTTGGATAAATTTGGAAAATGGACGTGTTTGGATCGAGCGTAAACCCAACCGGGCCCTTGAAATGAAAATGACAATAACTCTCAGACCGACCATCTGATTGACGCGTCGTCTGTCACGTTGGGTTCCTTATGATGAGACGGATCTATGGGATACATCAACTTGAGACTTAATAATAGTTTATGTGTCGACACTTGTCTTGAGAAGCGGACCCTCCCAGAATAAAGCGTGCTGTGTGCGAGAACCCTAGGGATGGCTGCGACTGAGATGTACTAGAATCCTTTGTGGGTTTGACAGCGAGGACTACTGTACTAGAATCTTCCGTGGGTTCGACTGAAATGAATACTGTACCATAATCCTCTGTGGTTTCGACAACGACGACTACTATACCGGAATCCTACGTGGGTTTGACAGTTCTAACTTCTGTTCCTTTATCCTGTGTGGGTCTGACAGAGTAGTTGGTCCTGTATCCTGTGTGGGCCTGACGGCTTACCTGGTCATGTATCCTGTGTGGGTTCGACAGCTTAGATGAATCAGTGAATACATCTGATCATCTATATCACTCTAGAATAGCTCGTATTGTATCATGTGTGGGTCTGATAGCTTAGCTGGTCCTGTATCCTGTGTGGGTCCTACAACTTAGATAAATCAGTGACTACATCTGATCATCTCTATCACTCTACGAAATATGTATACCTATGTGAGATGAGTCTTGACTTTCATTTGATATCATCATGGTGATTGACATTACTTCCTTTATGGAATAGTTTGTTCTTGGGCTTGAGAGTTGGAGTCGGACTGTGATTTATAACATAGGTATATGCATGGGAATATACCTAAGTAGGGTTGGTTGATACTTCGTGATTGTATGTTTCTACTGTGGATTATACTTATTGGATTCTGGGGTTGTTACTTGATACTACCCCTAGAATAAAATCCTTGTTAGAGCTGAGACAATGACTTTTTTTTCCTCGTGATTGAGATGGGTTACTAAATAACTTAGGTATATGTATGGGCATATACCTATGTATGGGTTATATGTTGGTTCTATACATTGTGGTTATCCTTGTTGAATATTGTGAGACCTTGAGAGTCTCGGGGTCCCTACTGAGTATCGTTATACTCACCCCTACATGGGCTATGCCAGCACTTCGTTGTGTTGGTTGCAGAAAACAGACAGCGCTGATCGGGGCAGAGAGTAGCTGTACTGGACGGTACCTAGAGGTGGACCACTCGGTGAAACGTACACGGAGTAGACGGATAGGCATGGATGCTAAGGAGTCCATCTGAACCCACCCTTCAGGTGGGAATGCTGGAGGACAACCCAGTAGCTTCTTTACTTCGTTTTCAGTTGTACATGTACTTTACTATTGGGCATGTATTTCCGGTCCCTTTTGCATTCAACAATACCATTCTATTCAGTACTACTTAGTGTTTTACTTCCTGTTGTGTACTCTTATTATGTGTGTTTACTTTTTATAAAGTCAATGCCTTCCTAGATTAGGGATTTACACCTTTGGTGCTAGTCGCCAGCCCCTGGCCTATGGAAGGCGGGCTTGGGGTAGTCACGGCACGAGCCTCGAGGACGGGTCGTGACATTAATATTTTAAAATAATTTTATTGAAGATAGTATTTTTAGAAATGTGAAATCAATTAATTAAGAATATTTTATTAAAAAAATGTCATTAATGTCAATTTTAACAATATTTATTTAATTATAATTTAAATATATCCAAAAAATGTTGTAATTTGTATATATGACATTATATTATTTAAAACATGATATATTATTCTAAAAAATTAATATAAAACAATAATTCGTTCAATTTACTTCACTTTTACTATTTTTAGTGTCATTAATTTTATTTCATTATCAACTAAATAATTATTGTGTTGATGTTTCAAAAGACCATTAATTAACTATTTCATCTCTAAAAATTAAAGAGAAATTTTTTTAATAACTAAAACTAATTTATATTTAAAATTAATATTTAACCCAAAAATATGTATTTTATCCTTTATTCTAAATATTTATATATTTTAAAATAAGTGCACATTTTTTGTCTTTTTCATTACATAACAAATTATATGGGTAACTGTAATTGAAAAGTGTTCCAATGTGTCATAAATTTAAATATAAAATGTTAAGGATCTATATATGTTCATAAAACGGGGTTTAAAAGTTATGGTAGGTCATTTTATTCCGTATATTCTATGTTTAACCACTAAGTAAACATTTTTTACCATAATCACTGTAATTAATTATAATATTTCTCACTAATTAATATAGTAAAAAATTTGTTTTAATTATTATACATAATAAATTATGATGATTACAAATATGGAATAAATTTTTATAAATCCAATTCAAATAACTAGTATATATTAATTTAAAATTAATCTCACAATGTTGTTGAAAAAGCTCATTTTTAAAGCAAAATTGATGAAAATTTTAGAGAAATTTTATATCCAATGTCAATATGAAACTAATTCCAATGAACTAAATTGGTTATATATATATGTAAATTTTATATAAATATACATAAAAACTTAGTAATTTAATTGAAATATATAAATAAAAAATGTCAAAATTTTGTTTTTAATTACATTTTAGTACTTTTCCATATTCATCAAAAAAATGAAAATTCATAAAAAATAAAAAAATGTAACACTATTCTAATTTTGATATTAATATTACAAAAATTAAGCTTATTTTTTAAATAAAATTATATACTGGTAAAATTTAATTTTAAATTATGTGATCCAAACATGAATAACCCGTGATTTAGAAGGTTTTTTTAGAAAACAATTATTTTTATTTTAAGTGATTTCTATTTTATTTATAATCAACATATAACTAATAAACATGTAAAAACTATATAATTTAATCAATTATTAAATCCCTTTCATTCCATCCATTCCAAAATCATGGTGATAAATATCATATTAAATAATGATATTAATAGTATATTGTAGTTTCATAAAACAATGTCTTACGTATAACACAAGAAGTATATAGAAATAAGTATTGTGTGTAATAGAACCCAAACATTGTGATCAGTGTACCACATTCTAAACTCGGTGTTCTTTGTAGTGTAATCTAAACTTTGTGTTTTATATAAAATAAGCTTAACCTAGTGTAGAGTATAATACATTCCAATTGTTTAAAATTTGTTCAAAAATAATTCAAACAAATCGTGTTTTTGTACTTTTTCTGAGTTTTGTACCTATAAACCTTCTTCATATCTTCACACATCCTCATTTGAGAAAAACAATTATCTCAAATTCAACTTCTTATTTATCCTTTTGTTGATTCACCATTCATCTGATTTATTCAAGAAGAATCATCAAGAGCCACTATGTGAAGTTCTAATCACACCCACCATTTTCAATTTATTTAATTTATTAATTTTCTTTGCATCGAGTAGTATGGTTTAAAGCTCGACATAAATTTTTTTGTTCTTATTTAAGAATGCTTGTTTTGGAATTTACTATTTTTAGAGCACCTTGGTCGAAGCCATGTGGCATCATCTAGGTCACAGTGCGACCTCACCCGGTTTTACCACACGGACTGCCCGATGATCAATGTAGAAAAATAAAATGTTAGAAATAATAAAATGGAAATAAAAATAAAAATAAGAACTGTAATAATATTTAAAGAATTATTTTAATAATAATATTGATAATATTTCCTGATAATTTTATTATTATTTTTATAAGCATTGAGATTATAAATTTTTTTAATTTGTTTTTATTATTATTATTATTACTATTATCAATATTTTAGTAATTATCTATTTTATTATTATTGTTATTATAAATTTATAAACATCATTAACGTTATGATTATTATAAATATAAATTATTATTTTTATCATCACTAATTAGTATCATTTAAATTGTTAATATTTTATTTTCCGAAATTATCATTATACCTAAATTAAAAGATATAATTTTTATTATGATACTATTATTATTTTTATTATTATTTTATGGATATTATTTTTTTTTCTTTTATGCATAATTTTTTAGTAGTTTTTTTTGGGTTGGTCATGCCTCCCCCCCCCCCCCGCTCTTCCCCTTGGTGACGCGTTGCTAGGTCAGCCCCTCCCCGTGTAAGGCTATGCGGTGGCCTCCACCCTCCTCTGTCCCATGTCGTTCCACAACTCCCTATATCTAGCCTCTCCCTTGGACACATGTTGTCCCACCTTCTACTCCCCTTGGCTAGCATTTGTCTGATAAACCGTCTCGCCCCTCCTACCCAGTTCACGTTGCTGACTCTCTCATAGCTACCCACCTCTCCCCACAACCCCTCTCATGCACTCAACGGACCGGATTCTCCCCTTTCATGGAACACCACCACCATAAATCCCCTCCTTGGTACACAATCCATTACTGGCCGACCCTCCTCTAACGATCGTTCCTCACCAGCACCTTTTTCTGGTGGTCGCACCTTCCGTCCCATGGCAGAAATCCCACTAGGTAAACCCCTCCTATTTTCTAGTGTTTTATCCGTGTTTTCATGGGTTTCTATATTTCCAGTAGTTAGGGTGTCATACTAGTGTCTTAATCTTGGGTATTTGTTTTGTTCAATCTTGTTGATTTGGGTTCCTTATTGGTTGTTTGAGGTGCAGATGGATTTTTCACTATCTTTTTGCAAGCGTCTTGGTTTGAGGTAGATGGTTTCATGCATTAACATCTCTGGATAAATTTAATATGTTTATTTATGTCCATAAATGTGTTATTGGTTTTGATTAAGTGGTGAATTTGGTATTTTTTGAAGTTTTTTTGGTGATTTATTGATTGGGAATGTATTTTAATAATGGAAATTACTATATTTTGATTTTTTCTTTGATGCAATGTTTTAAAAAATGGGTTTAGGAGTAGTTTTGAAGGTGAAAAATAAGTTTTATAAATATTTTGACATGAAAATGTGATAAAATTTTATAATTTTTAGAAATAGTTGTGTCTTCATTTGGGTCTTGTTATGGTAATTTCTAGAATTATTAATCAATTGTTTATAGGGTGTGAATGACTTTTTAGAAGTGTTAGAATGTGAAATTGATTTTAAAATGGGGGTTTCATGTGAAATTTGGGTGTTTTGAAGTGAGTTCTTATGGTATGAAAGTGAGATGTTTTAGAAAATGAGAAATTGATTATTTATGTGGTGTTTGGGACATGAAACATGGTTGGAATGGTTTTTGGAGTTTTTTGGTGGGTTTGAAATGTGTTTTTAAGGACTTTGAGGTGTCTGTTTATTTAAATAGAGTTTTTCTAAGGAAAATGAATCACTTTGGGTGTGTTTTTCTTGATGGGAAATTTTGAAATTGAATTTCAAATTTTTTTTATAATGTAAAACATGTTTTGATGTGGTTACCTTTTGTACTTGGTTTTAAGGTGATGTTTCTATATGGAATCTAGTGTCTTTTGTTTAAAATCAAAATGTGTCACATTTTAGAGCTTTATGAGTGATGTGAAACTAGTTTTAAGAATAATTTGTCAATCAAGGGGTTTTGAAATGACTTTTCTACATGGAACTGTCTATATTTGTTTTGTAAGACCTTGTTGAGTTATTTAATATTGTTCTATAAATTTTGAAAATGATTATTAAATTGAGTATGTGGTGTGGAACATGACTTGAGTTTTTTATGGTATTCTTTCCTTATTTTAAACCTTTGGTGTGTAATAAAAATGTATTTGAAAAAGTATTTTTTTATGTGTGAGATGAAAAATGTTTTTTCATGAAATTGGTAACTTCGTTGGCATGCTTGAAATTGGTTTTGAAAGTGGTGGTGTGTCTGTATTATGTGAATGAGAAAAATTATTGACCACAAGGGAAAACCCTTAGTACCTAGGTGGGCAGATTATGACTAGTATGCTAGATGATACATAAGTGGTTCAACCTTGTCTCGTCTATCAGGATTGATGTTGCAACATGAACTAAGATTTTTGATGATATGAGACCACAAGGATTTGGATGTGTTTCCCAACTACTGTCTCATTCATGTGAATTTAAATCATTGAGGTTCCTATTCCACATTTACACCAAGGTACGATGTCTCTAGCATCCCATGAATACTAGCTACCTTAGGGGATTTACCCACAGTTATCTACTATTCATGATATGGTTCCTTCTATCAGCATATGGAGGGCACTTGAGTATGTGTGTGTTCTATATGAATTTTCTCTTCCATTTTATAGTAGTATTTGTGAAATGGATTTTCTTAAAGTGTTTTTACCTTTTTTATTTCATTTTGTAAATTTTTTCCTTAAAACATTTCAAAAGTGTTGTTCTAAATAACCATGTTAAATTATCTCTTTGATGTTGTGGCATGGAACCATTTTATCTCGTGGTATCATACTAGGCTCGTGGACCACACCCTACACACACCTTTGGGTGTATGTAGAACTTGTTCTTTATGAATTCCAAAGTGATGCATCGTTCTCAGCGATGGGGGTTCAGGTTGTTGATGGTTTTTCTCACACCGGTTGGTGTTGGTACCTTGAGGATGTTTCACCTCTCTTGTTTCACGGAGGATTGAGTTAGAGTTTTAGTTTTCCTTTTTTCAGTTTCTAGTTCCATTTAAAGATCATTAAATATAAAATTCATTAAGGTCTTGTATGGTTGTATAAAATTATTTTATTTTTATTAAAATACCTAGTAGTTTTGTCTTTACTATTTCGGTTAAAATGTTCCCATGTGTTTTTTTATACATTAGAACATTTTCCATCCCGGGGGATTGGGAACACCCCTTATGCCTTTCCACAGACTGGGTTGGGCACCGGGTCAGATACCGACCAGGCTTGGTTATTGATAAAATAGTATCAGAGAGAATGTTATGCTCTTTTAGGATTTTTTCAATAGAAAAGATTCGTGATAAATTGAATCTAGGTTTGTCAGGACTCGACGTCGATGCTATTTTAAAGGTGCATGGCCATCACACCTCATGGCGGGACTCATGTTACTAGGGAAAGATTAAGATTTTCTGAGTCTTTTGTCCTTGTGGTTAATCTTATTTATGGGGAGGGAATGAAAAGGGAGTAGGTTTAGTGGTCTCAGTGATCTTGGAGTGCCAGGAAATACATGTGGATCCGGGGACATTGTCCTAGAATTCTCGCTGTTGTGGTGGTGTTATTGGTGTATGGATGTCAACCATATGTCTCAGTCACCTTATGACACTAGTTTCCTCTTGCATCATTCATCATCACTTTGTTTTGGAACTTTGGAAGTATGGTTTGTATGTAAAAATTATTTTTCCTTGGAATATTTTTTGAAATGAATCACTTTAAAAATAATATGATGTGTATGGTTCAAAAACTGTGGGTTGAATGTTTTCGTTTTGAAAAATGGAATGGTCTATTTTTTATCCTTGGTGTTCTCATGGGAAAATAAATGAATATGTATATAAGTAAAGATAAATGGTTAATGGAATGAGTGGATGATTTCCTGTATGTACATGAGGTGGGTGTCGGTGTGGTATGGGAACATGCATGTGTGAGGTCCATGGGACACTATTGGTTCTTTGGTATCCTATAAGCTGCTTTATTTTCAAAAATTTATGTTGAAAATTTGTTTTGTTTTAATAACCGCTGATTGTGTGGCATGTCCTTGTGTTTTGGGGATTTTTTATGTGAGGCTTTTTGAGCCAAGAATCCATTTTGGATTATTTTTTTCTTGAGTTTTAATTCTTATTGTTAAGTTGGTGTGAAAATGTGTGGTTAGTGGATTATTTTGAAAAGTGATTTGGGAATCCTTTATAGTGGTTCCCCCTACACATTTGGTGTTTTATTGCGGTATGTATTGACTATTGGAAAAGTTTTATTAGGTCCCTAGTTTTTTATTGACTATTGAATTCCCCCAAAAATCATTAGAATTCGATTGAAATGTGGCCATGGGAAATTCGACATGGTCAACCCTCTAGTTGATTAATTTAAGGTCTCCCCATTTTGAGTGAATGTGCTAAGACTATCCCTTTTTCTTTTTCAATTAAGCGAATCCTTTCGTAGAGAGATAACAAAAATGAGTGGAGTTGAATAGAGTTTTGATCTCTTTGATTTATCTGATTCATTGGGTATGATTTTTGACACCATTGTGTTTGAAGGTTCCCCTAGAAATATTGAAACGAATTCTAGTAGGGAAGGGTGAAGGCTGTTTGGAGTTATTGGTGTTGACCGATGTCTTGAAAGTCTTGTAGTACTTTCATCAGCCACATGGGTCATGTCTAGTGACATCTTAAATCGTGAGTTCTATTTGAAGATAAATGGTTGATTTCATGAAATACATTGGGAATCACAGTTTTTATTGGAGTGTGTCCTCTTAGGGAGTTCTAATTTTTCTATTCATAGTGGAGGGGTTTTCATTCGTCTTTCCTTCTTATGTTTCTTGGTTAAGTTGATGAGGAGATTCATTTTCATCATCTAAACAACTATTTTTGTGTATGTGTCGTGATGGAGTAGTTGGATATTGTGGTGTGTTTTGGTTTTTTGGTTTTGTCTTAGTTTCTATCTGGGATCATGTGGAACCAAAAAAAAAGTTATATTCGAGGGTTTTCATAGCCTGACTACGAGGAAGGACATGCTTCAATCATCTAAACTCTAGTCATTGGTCTTGAAGTAAAGATGGTGCATAGTTAGGGAAAACCTAGGGTCATGATAGTATTTGTCACAAGTCATGTTCTCAGGGTGAAATATGAATATAGATTAAACCTCCTACATCGTTAACTTGTTTCAGTTTTTTCGGTTCGGTGGAAGGATGTAGGAGAACCTCATTTCCACGTTTTGACCTATCTGGGTGCATGATGTTGCATGTGGAAATGATGAGGCATGGTCATCTCATTAGCATAAGGTCTTGGTGGTCATGTCCCACCAGATGTAATCTCACTTTCTGGTCCTTATAGGATCTTTTTTGGTTTATCGATCTCAATTATTATTAGTTCTCATCATGGGATAGGAATATGTTGCTTGTTCTTCAACTGTGGTTTTAACACCTCAGTAGTTGGGGATTTCCCTCCCCACCTGTTGTAGTGGAGTGTTTGGTCACTAGAATTATTTGATGATTATATATCTTCCATTAGTTATAATGGTGGGGAGACCCATGGTGGGTCTCACTCAAATGTATTTGGAATGAATCAGTGTTGTCCTTTTTCATAATGCGGGGGAGTCCGGACAGGCCTCCTCATGTTGGGTTCCTAGTATCGTATTCGGTGATGGTAGGTTTCTAATGGTGGGGATCCCTTTTGGGATTTCCCATGTTGGCCTTTTGGTTATGTTCCTAATGATGGCTTGGTGGAGAGTGATAAGAGTGTTATTTGGATGTGGATTAATCTTATTTGTTCATTCCATCCAAACAGTGTGGTTTTCGTTTATTTTTTCTTGTGGTGTATTAGTTTTTGATGTTACATTCCATGGGTGCAAGAGTTCTATTCCTTGATCAATAAACTAGAGGTGTTCTAGCTCTTTGGGGAGGGTGACACATAGCATAAAAACATTTTTAAAATTTCAGTAGGTTTTCATTTCAGTCACATTTCCATGATCTTGGTGAATTTTTTTCTTTTCAATTGTTTTTTCACGGGGGTCACCTTTGAAACATAGGGGGGTGTCAGTTTCAAATTTGGGGTTTATTCTTAGTTGGCGCTTTCGAGGGACGGAAAGTGATATCGTAGGGAGAATTGTTAGACCAAACATTTTTAAATTATTTATTTTATAAATTTTATTTGAATCAGGTATTTCCATTTGAATTCTAGATTAAAAGTTTTGAGTTCGTATTTAAAACACATGTTTTGGACTTGACTGTATTCAGCGCACAGCAGTCGAACCGCGCAGCTTCGTCCGGGTGATCGGGCGACCTCACCCAGTTCACCAAACAGCCTGCCTGATGGTCAAGCCATATTAATATAATGTAATAAAAAAATAAAATTGAAATAAAAAAGCTGTTGGGAAAAAAATCCCTCAAGGTATCATTGAATAATTTTTGAGGTGATTGTGTTTGTTGACAATGTGAACATCTACGTTGTGATTGTTGAAAAAGAAAACCATGAAATACAAATTTGTTGACAAAGGGGATTTCATGGTGGCATGTGAAGTTCAAGAGTTGTGGTTAAAGATCAATGTTTGATTCAAGAAGGTATACAATGGAATGGATGATATGGAGGTAGTACAAAAAGAGAAGATACAAGGTGGCACCATTTTCCAGTGTCTTTCAATGTTTTGGGCTTGAAAATCGACAAATGAAGAAAAGTGGTTTTTTGAAAAGGGACTTGCGCACCGTGTACATGAGGGAGAATAAACATTCATGCCTAATTTTTTTCAGGGCCAGTACATCAAAATATTGAAAAGGGATAAGGGTGCCTATGTTTTACACTTGGCCACGCAAGTGATTTGTGCGGCAGAGACTTTCACGCCAAAACTTGCACGCCAAGGGGAGACTTGTGCGCCATCGCGCAGGGTGTCCAAATTCTTATAAATATAGGTTGGACCCTCCTCATTCATAGTAGAGTTCAACACTTAGAAAAATCAGAGCTCCCATTTCATAGGTGTGGTGGTCGCGCAAGTGGTGTGTGGTCACGCAAGTATAAGTTGCTTGCCAGATTTTGAAGAAGTGTGAAAGTTGTTGGTTGCATGCCAATATTGGCTTGGGCATAAAAGGGTGCACGTTGCGAAATTTTGGAGTTGCAGAATCTTGTGTCGCGCAAGTGGTTGTGGTGGACTTGCATTCCAGTTTTGAATTGTGCGCCGAGACTTGTGCGCTGGATTAGAGAAGGGCGCCAAGTATGGTTGTTTCATGGCAGTGGTTCAGGGCTACGTGGAAGTTGGAAGATTTCCCGATACCCTCAGTGAAAAGAGAGATTCATCTATGGGTGAAGGCTGAACTTTAACAGAACATCTACATACAACAGAGGATATATTCATTAGTTATAATGAAGAGATCTATAGGTCTATAAACTGTGAGTGGATCCTTTCCAGATCAGTGAGCAAAGGAAGAGGAAGAAGGTTATCCTCTCCACCTACAGTGAGATAGAGAGAGAGAAAATGGGAGTGGCACTTTGGAATCCAGTAAGCCAACCCTAAGCTTTGTAAAGGAAGTGAGCCTAGGAACAGAAGTTATCTATCCCGAACCTTGTAAACAGCAGTGTGCTTATAGTGGATTTGGTACATCGGCACATTTCCTACGTATACTCCTTGGATGTAGCCCAGTGAGGGTGAACCAAGTAAAAATTATTGTGTCTTGTGCATGCTTTACTTTCTGTTTATATTTTTCAATGGGAAATATGGAGAAGAGTGTTTTTCTTTACAACGAAATAAGATCAGAACGGGATTTAATTTTAAATCAGTCATACCCTGATTCACCCTCCCCCCCCCCCCTCTCTGGGTATTCAGCCTTATGGACCTAACAATTGGTATCAGAGCGAAAGGTTGATATTAGTTCTTCTCTCAATGGAGGTCACCAATCATAAAGGTATTTTGATCTTTGACGGGAACAATTTTCATCTATAGAAGAATTAGATGCAACACTACTAATGATCTTTGGGAATAGATGTATTCACAGTAGCAATGCATGGCATAACAGCTGATATTAATAGTGGTGCATTATCAGAAGCTGAGCATAGAGAGTTTGATGTTGGTTCCAAAGTAATCAATACAATCCTATATATACAAAGGTGATGTCTTGAAAAATTCCACATGACATATAGGAAAAATTTATTGAATATATATGAATGGGATAAAATGGTCAGAGAGGAAAAGTTGTATGTGTTGTGGAACAAGTATGAAGATCAAAGAATGAACCCGAATGAATCTGTTGATGCATTATTTGACAGGGTAAATGTTGTAGTAGAGGACATGAGAGGTCGTGCATAAGTTATTGAAGATATAAAAAATGTGAAGTGCATCCTGCGAAAACTTCACCTTAGTTCAATCTGAAAGTTTCTCTTTTGGAATATAAAGACCCAAAAGAGATGACATTGGATAACTTGAACAACACCCTTATTGCATACAAAATGAGAAATAATGATAACGATGTTGTGGAAAAGGGGAAATCCAAAGATGTGGCATTTAAGTCCATGAAGAAGCTCACCATTTAAGATTCTCAGGAGGATGAAGAAGCAGATGAGGTAATGTCATTCCTCTCCTCAAATCTTCAATGAGGAGAAGAAAAGTTCAAAGGGAGACTTCCACATGTTTCTTTATATGTGGAAAAGATGGTAATCTTGCTGCACGGTGCCCCAAAAAAATTCAAGAATAAAATGATGAAGTTGAAGTTGAAATTCTCAAAGAAGAAATATTCAGCCTATGTGAAACGGAAGAAGTAGTTCAAGATAAATTTCATCAAGAAGAAGAATCTTCTTTCACAAGAAATAGACAGTTCAGATGAGTCTAAGGTAGAAGAGGTGGAGGAGTTTGAATATTGCAATGATCGTGGATAAAATTATATGGTGGAAGTCAATGGTAGTTCTCAAGATAATAATGAAAATGAAGGTGATAATGAAGAAGAAGAAGTTGATGGAAGAATAGATATGCATGTTGAGTTAGAGGTTTCTATTGAGGAGATAGATGTTTGGAGATCCAAAACAAAAAAGCTAACAAAGTTGTTCTTGATGCCAAACTCTATATGCAGTAGTAGGAAGAAGAGAATTCTGAGTTGATGGATGAAATTGAGAAACATAAGTTATCAACATCAGAGAACTCAGAATCAGTTAGCGAGTATAATCTCAAGATTGATGAATAGGAAAGAGAGATCGATGGCTTGAATAGAAAAGTGAAAGATCAAGTCAAGTGTATCAAAGTGCTTGAAGAAGAAGTGGTCAGTCTGCGATGAAAAATGAAGGATCAAGAAATAATCTTGACCTACAATGTGATATCAGAAAAGTTGGACATTCAAAAGACAAAAAATATGAAAGAGGGGGATAGTAGTTCAATAGCAAAGAAGTGGAGATTGAGCTCAGACGTTAAGGTTAATTCAGGTAATAATCAGAAACAAAAATCTGTGAAAATTGAAGTTAGACCACAAGAACCCATATTGAGATTGAAGGATGATTTGGGCACAAAGATAGATCAGAATATTCTGATATCTCAAGGAGAAAATCGTTGTGAAGTGACACGCATGAATGCTCTTTTCATTAGGTGCTATTGTTGTGGAAATATGGGACACTCACAAAATGTGTGTTTTGTAGCCAAGAGATACCAAAGGGAACAAGAACAACAGTGGAAGCCAAACAAAGCTCTATATTATAGAACATCCTTCGAAGGTCATTGTTTTTTTTGTGGAGGAATTGGGAACATGGCTAGATATTGCACATAAATCATACAAAGGATTGTGCCAAAGAAAAACATGAGCAGTCGTAAGCAGCAAGTTAGGGAATCGTCAAGTGAGCTGAAAACACAAAATCGATTTGTAGATCTACAGGAATAAGTCAGTCCATCACACTCTAAGGAAGTCCAAATTCTCCAACCTGCACCAAGTGTGAAGTCGAAGACAATCATCAAAATGAAAAAGGATGAGGAGGCAGTAGTTTCAGAAATTGCCCTTAATGCATCAGATAGTTTAGGAGTGTGGATCCTTGATAGTGGTTACACATACCATATGACAGGAAACAAGGATGTCATTACATGAATAAAATATGACAAATAAAGTGTTTTCAAGTTTGGGAACAATGAAGGGATGAAGATTGTTGGTTCTGGAATGGCTAAATTTGGGGGAGAGGAAATGAGACGTGATGATATCTTGGTAGTAGAGGGTCTTAGTCATAAATTGCTCAGTGAAAGACAACTATGTGACTCTGTGCACTCTGTCCAATTTAACAAGAATATGTGTGTTGGGAAAGGAAAATATGGAATATTTGTTCTACAGGGAAAAAGGACAATGGGAAATCCTTACCTTGTATGTGGGGAAGAAGATACATTCCTTTTATCCAGAGAAGAAGAAAACCAAATGTGGCATAAGCGACTTAGTCATCTATGCCAACCATCCATGGAAGACCTGGTAAAGTGTGATGTTGCAAGAGACCTTCCCAAACTATCACGTGATCGTACTAATACATGTGATTCTTGACAACAAGGGACGATCATAAGAAAGACATACATGCCAAAGGAATAGAAATCAACCAGAGTGCTTGAATTGGTGCATGATGAAGTATGTGGACCTATCTCACCACGAGCTATAAATGGGAAAAGGTACTATGTTCTTTTAATTGATGATTATAGTAGAATGTCCTGGGTATTTGTCATTACCCATAATACATAGGTGTTTAGTTTCATAAAGAAATATAGGAGGGAATCAGAAAGTCTTATTGCGTAGAAAATTCTGAAGATTCTTACTGATAACGGTACAGAATTCACAAATAGTCAAGTTGAAGACTATCTCAAGAAACAAGTGATAAGGCATCAAGTTTCATCTATGAGAACACCCTAACAGAATGGAGTGGTTGAAAAGTGAAATCAGATCATCAAAAACATGTCCAAAATTATGCTTATTAAAAAGGACCTACCAGAGAAATTTTGGAAGGAAGCAGTTTGACATTGGTCTATATTTCGAACAAGTCTCTGTTGTGTCTGAAGAAAGGGAAGACTCCATATGAAATGTGGTACGGAAAGAATCCAGCGTTGAAATACATTCAAATTTTTGGAAGTAAGTGATTCATTCCCAATAAAAAAATAATAGGAAGTTTGAGTCACTAGTAGATGAGGGAATATTCCTTGGCTACTCAGGGAAAATCAAAGCATATAAATGCTTCAACAAAAGGCTGGGAAATTTTTTTTAGAGAAAAGATGTTACTATAGTTGAAAATGAACAGAATACTCAACGGCCCAGTGAACAGTTTTTGGATGAAATTGATGTGGAGGTAAGCAACAAAGGGGGAGTAGAAGTGGAATAGGCTGACTCAAAAGAAGATACTGATGATGATAAAGAGGAAACAAAATCTGAATATTCTAAGAAGCCAAAGAGTCAAGCTGAAATTGATAAGCAAAATATCATTGGTTATCAGATAGCTCCAGTTTAGACACGAAGAATGAAATCATCACAGTAAACATCGTTTTTCTCTCAGGTGGAGCCGAAATGTTTTTCTGATGTAGCTGAAGATGAGTACTGGGTTTAGGCTATGAATAAAGAATTAGACCATATTGAGAAGAATCATACATGGGAGATTCTTTTGATATCAGCAGATAAGAATGTCATCGGGACTAAATGGGTCTATCTCAACAATATTAATGAATATGGTGATGTGGTTTGAAACAAATCATGAATAGTGTGCAAAGGATACTCCCCGATAGAGGGAATAGATGTTGATGAGACATTTGCACCGATTGCAAGGCTAGATACAATCGGATTATTTTTAGCCATAACAATGCAAAGAAAGTCCAAAGTGTTCTAGATGGACATCAAATCTTCATTTCTGAATGGCGTTCTACAAGAAGTAGTGTATATTGAGTAGCCAAATGTTTTTCTCATTCATGAGGATGATAACAATGTTTTCAGACTAAAGAAGGGGTTGTATGGGCTGAAACAACCATAAAGAGCATGGTACTCAAAGCTTGATCAGTACTTGATGAATCTTGGTTTCCATGGTGGGGGAGTTGATTACAATCTCTATTTCAGAAATTGTAGTAATCAAAGGATGATGGTGTTGGTCTATGTCTATGACATAATATTTGGTGGATCAGATGAAGCTTAGTGTATAAAGTTTTTCAAATTCATGAAAAATGAGTTTGAAATGTCAATGATTGGAGAGCTAACATTTTTCCTTATTCTACAGGTGACACAAGGAAGGAATGGAAAATATATTTGTCAATCCAAATATGCCATAAAAGTTCTAAGAAGGTTTGGAATGGAAAATTCCAAGGAGATGAAAACTCTGGTTGCTACCCCGATGAAATTATCCAAAGATGAGGATGGCAATGCAGTTAATATCACAGAATATAAGCAAATTATTGGAAGTTTGTTGTACATGACTGCAAAAAGGTCTGACATTGTTTTTTCCTCATGCCAAGTAGTGAGATATCAGAGTAATCCAAATGAAATCCACATGCTTGTAGTGAAAATAATACTTTAGTATATCAAGGGAACGATGGACGTTGGCTTGACATATAATGAAAAATCTCAGATAGAGTTATTGGGATATACTGATGCAGACTGGGCCGGTTCAGCAGATGACAGGAAACCAACATCTAGAGGTGCATTCTGTCTTGGTGGATTATGTATTGCTTGGTTAAGCAAGAAGCGGGATTGCATTTCATTAAGCACCGCAGAAGCTGAGTATATTGCGGCCACTCAAGCTTCCACACAGTTATTATGGATGAATCAGTATCTTGAAGATATGGGAGTTTACGTGAAGTCTCCGATCGGAATCCAGTGCGATAACTCAAGTGATATCAATATTAGAAAAAATATTGTCCATCATTCAAGGAAAAAGCACATTTAGATAAAGTATTATTTTATCAAGGAGAAGGTTGTGTAAGGAATCGTGAAGTTAGAGTATATGCCTATAGAGTTACAAGTTGCAGACATTCTGACAAAGGCCTTACCCAAGGAAGCTTTTGAGAGACATTGATTAGCTCTGGGAGTTCATTTGACTCCCCACACTTAAAAGAGTGTGGATGTGGAAACCACCCCCTCTCCCCGAGGTATGCTGTGTTTTCCCTAATGTGCTGATATGTGTTCTCTACTCTGTTACAGACTGCAAAAAATTGAACTTTGGGTTCATTGACAAAGGGGGAGAAAATAGTGATTATTCAAGGAAGATACAATGTGGCTATTTGAAAAATAATGAATGATATGGGGACAAGCTGACTGGTGGAGTAGTGAGATAGGGGGAGAGCAATGAGAAAGGGGGAGCGTATTAAATCTGATGATGCTAGAGGTGATCGATCAAAGAATACATATCACAATAGCTGAGGATCGTGATAAAATATCTGAAGATGCTAGAGGTGATCGATCAAATAATAGATATCACAACAACTGAGGATCGTGTTAAAAAATTTGATGATGCTAGAAGTGATCGATCAGAGAATAGATATCACTACAGGTGAGGATCATGATAAAATCAGAAGAGTGGTGTTGGAATGTGGTAAGAATATTTCCAAAAAATTGGTATCAGTTTAGTAAAAATTGGTATCATTTTGGTGTCAATAGTGGGTGTCAGAGACGAAGTGATTCATTGATGAACATTTCATTTACTCTTGTTTCTCAGGCCGAGCATTGCTCATATGGGATTAGAGTATGTGTTGAGTAAATCCTTGATCACTATCAGAATCTCAGAAGTCGAATGGTGGATAAATAATTAACGATGTATCTTTTTTATGGAAGAGTTGTCAACAAACCCAAAAAGGGGATATTGTTGGGAAAAAATACCTCAAGGTATTATTGAAGCATTTTTTAGGCGATTATGATTGTTGGCAAAGTGAACATCTATGCTGTGATTGTTGAAAATGAAAACCATGAAATACAAATTTGTTGACAAAGGGTATTTCATGGTGGCATGTTGAGCTCAAGAGTGGTGGTTAACAATCAATGTTTGATTCAAGAACTTCGACAATGTAATGGATGATCTCGAGGTGGTACAAAAAAAATCAGATACAAGGTGGTTCCATTTTCCAGTGTTTTCCAAATTTTTGGGCCTAAAAATCGATAAATAAAGAAAAGTGGTTTTTGGAAAATGAACATGTGCACCATGTACATGAGGGAGAAGAAACTTGCGTGCCTAATGTTTTTCAATATCATTACATCAAAATATGGAAAAGGGATAAGGGGCTCCAAACTTTTAGAGTTGGTCGCGCAAGTGATTTGCGCGGCAGAGACTTGCGTGCCGAAACTTGCGTGTTAAGGGGAGACTTGTGCGCTGTCGGGAAGGGTGTCCAAATTCCTATAAATATAGGACAACCCCTCCTCATTCGTAGCAGAGTTCAACACTAAGAAAAATCAAAGCTCCCGTCACGCAGGTGTGGTGGTCGTGCAAGTGGTTGGTGGTCGTGAAAGTATAAGTTGCACGCTAGATTTTGAAGAAATGTGAAAGTTGTTGGTTGGACACCAATACTGGTTTGGGCGTAAAAGGGTGTGCGTCATGCAAGGTTGGAGTTGTAGAAGCTTGTGTCACGCAAGAGGTTGAGGTGGACTTGTGTGCCAGTTTTGACTTGTGCGCCGAGACTTGCGCACCGGCTTAGAGAAGGGCGCCAAGTAAGGTTTTTTCACGATAGTGGTTCAGGGATTCATGGAAGCTAGAAGATTTCCCAATACCCTCGGTGCAAAGATAGATTCATCTATGGGTGAAGTTTGAACTTAAACAGAGCATCTTCACACGAAATAGGATGTATTCATTAGTGATAATGAAGAGACCTACAGGTCTATAAACTGTGAGGGGATCCTTTCCAGAGCAGTGAGCAAATGAATATGAAGAAGGTTATCCTCTCAACCGGCAGTGAGCTAGAGAGAAAGAAACAGGGTGTGACCCTTGGGAAAGCAATAAGCTAACACTAAACATTGTAAAGGCAGTGAGCCTGGGTACAGAAGTGATTTATCCCGAACCTTGTAAACAACAGTGTGCTTATAGTGGAT
Source organism: Viscum album (assembly GCA_963277665.1). Lineage (NCBI taxonomy): Eukaryota > Viridiplantae > Streptophyta > Magnoliopsida > Santalales > Viscaceae > Viscum > Viscum album. The sequence goes on from OY728156.1 coordinate 932,758,351, forward strand.
TTGGTACATCGGCACATTGCCGGTGTATGCTCCTTGGATGTAGCACAGTGAGGGTGAACCAAGTAGAAATTGTTATGTCTTGAGCATGCTTTACTTTCTGTTTATATTTTGAAATGGGAAAGAGAGAGAAGAGTATTTTTCTTAACAGCGAAACAAGATCAGAACGGGCTTTAATTTTAAAACAGTCAAAACCTGATTCACCCCCCACCCCTCTCAGGGTATTCAGCCTTGTAGACCTAACAAAAACAATAACTGTTATAATATTTAAGGTAATATTTTAATAATAATAATAATAATGTTTTATAATCATAATAATAATATTATTATTATTATTAGCATTGATAGTATAATTTTTTTTAATTTTTTGTTAATATTATAATTTTTGTTGTTGTTGTCAATATATTATTCAGTTATTATCAATTTTATTATTAGTTCTATTATAAAATTATTAATATAATTAATGTTATGATTATTATCACCATAAATTATTATTATCATTATCCTTAATAATTATCACTAAAATTGTTAATATTTTAATTGACAAAATTATCATTATAACTAGATTAAAGGATATATCTTTTATTACGCTACTATTAATTTTCATACTATTATTTTTATTATTATTTTATGGATATAGTTTTATTTTTCTTTTATTTAATTTTTAATTTTTTTTCTTGTCTTTTTAAGGTTGGTCACCCCTACCTCTTCTACTTGGTGTCACAACACTAGGTCAGCCCCTCCCATTGTGCTATTGGCCATCGGCCTCCACCTTTATCCCTCCAAGGTCACGCCCTAGCTCCCCATGGCCAGCCACTCCCTCGAAACCCACTTCATCACCCCCTACTCCCCTTGGTTGGCCTCCATCCAGCTAACCACCTCCCCCCTCTTATACATCTCACTTCGTTGACTCCCTCATAGCTACCCAACTCATTTTACACCCCTACTCATGCACTCCACAGACTGGTTTTCCCCCTTTGGGGCACACCACCACTAGTCGGCGCCTCCCCGATGCGTAAACCATTGTCGGCCGACCCTCCTCTAACGATCGTGCCTTTCCATCACAATTTTCCTATGGCCGCACCTTTCCTCCTATGACATCTATCCCTATAGATAAAACAATCCTTTTTTCTATGGTTTTATACTTGTTTTTTGGGGTTTCTATATTTTTAGTAGTTATGGTGTCAAACTAGAGTCTTAATCCTGGTTATTTTTTCATTCTTGTTGATTATGGTTCCTTGTTGGTTGTTTGATGGGTGGATAGATTTCACACTGTCATTCCAGATGTGTATTGGTTTGAGTTAGGTGGTTTTGTGCTTTAAAATCTCTCAATAAATTTAATAATTTTGTTTATGTTTACAAAAGTGTACTTAGTATTGATTTTCTGGTCAGTTGGATGTTTCTAAAGGGGTTTGTGTGCTTAGTGAATTGGAATGTATTTTAATAAAGGAAATTTCTATGTTTTGATGTGTTCTTTGATTCAATGTTTCAAACAAATGGGTTTTAAGAGATGTTTGAAAGGTAAAAAAATGTACTTTTTAAATATTTTGACATCCATGTTTCATGAAATTACATTTATTTTAGAAATGGTAGTTTCTAAATTTTGGACTTGTTGTGGTAATTTCTAGAAGTGTTCAATCAATTATTTATGGGGTGAAAATAGGTTTTAAAATGGTTTTAATGTGAAATTGATTTTAAATTGGGTTTTTAAATGTGAAATTTGTGTGTTTTGAAGTGAGGCATTAGGGTACGCATGTGAGATGTTTTATAAATTGGTATATTGTTTATTTAAGTGGAGTTTGGGAGTTAAAACGTGGTAGGAAATGTTTTTTGGGTTTTTTGGTTGGTGGAAAAAGAAATTTTCACGGTCTTTGTGGTGTGTGAGTATTTAAATAGATATTTTCAAAGGAAAATGAATCACTTTGGTTGTGCTTGCCCTATTGTGTACCTTTGAAATTGAATTTCAAATTTTTTGAATAATTGAAAACTTATTTTGATATGGTAATATTGTTTATTTTTTTTAAGGTGACCTTTCTATATGGAATCAAGTTTGTTTGGTGTAAACTCACAATGTGTCACATGGTACTTGTTTCCGATGCTTTTTCTGGAGCGCACACATCCGTCTGTGGAGGACGCATAGCTGTTTCCCCGCATTCCCGCATTCCAAAGGTGGGTGGCATCCATTACTTATTTAGGGATGTTTGCACCTTGATCGAAATGGGATGATGGGATGTCGGTTCTTCCTTCCTTGGATTCCTCCTCGGAACTCGTCACCTATTCCGGTTCTCCCTTATAGATTATGTTACGGTTCATGAATCTCATTCCCAGTGTCATATCTTTGTGGGTGTAGTCTAATTACACTACTTCTATCAGGACATTCCATGGGGTCTTGACATGGTAGCTACCTTCGTTCAGAGTAGATGACAACATCAGGCATGTCAAGGCATCTCTGTATGCATGGACATTGGCAAAACTCTACTCTTCCCCAAAGGAGGGCATCCCAAGGGTTAAGAACCTGAGAAATCTCATATCAAATGTGGGTAATCATATGCCATAGGCTTGTATCTGAGGTTTTCCTCAGCTTCCCATGTTTAACATAGGGTATGGCGCAAGTTTAACATCTAGCAAATACGGTTACGCCCAAGGAGTGTCTTCCGAGGTTTTCCTCGGGCATATCGTGTTTAACATGAGGTAGGCCGCAAGTTTAATGTCTTACAGAGATGGAATGAGGGTGATCAGAACGTCCCATAGAGACAAATCTGAGGTGGTGTGTCCCGTAGAGGGGAGATGTTAAACTATGAAAGATGGTCTGAACACCACTGAGGGTGGATCCGGGAGTGTGCACACCAGAATGGGGGAACACCAAGGATTACCATTAGCTGGGATTGAACCTTAGGGAGATTTCCTACGTACCCTGTGTAGAAAACAGTGATCAAATCCCACATAGTTCTAAGGGGTGATGAATCAGGGTGTACGCAGAGGACAACAACCCGAATACATATTGGGGCTTACACGTGGATAGCAGCCCAGGTACTGCTAGGAGTAGTGAAGAAATGGATGACATGATCCCACCATGATGTGGCGGCATGGGTAAGAATCAAGATGGATGATGGATATTTTAATGAAGTTGAGGGGGAATGAGATGGAACCGATGTGAGGACGACGGTGATGTTGGTCTTGAGCGATGAAGGGACTTCCTACGTATCCTCGTGGAAGGGAATCAAAGTCCACGTAGTTCGGTGGGGGGCGTCGGTGAACCGACGTGAAAGAGGACCTGGGGCCCCATGTGTGGTGGGATTGAACCTCAGAGAGGCTTCCTAGGTACCTTGCCATGGCAAGGATCAAAGACCACGTACTTTTGATGGTTTGGGGCTTACACATTAGGCTTCCCATGGTGGTGGTGAACCGACATAAAGGGGGTCGGAACGACCGGGTGTTGTGCTTGAACCTCAGGGAGACTTCCTACATACCCTACCTTGGTAGGGATCAAAGTCCACATAGTTCAGGATGGGGCATGGAACCGAATGGTCGGAACCAATGGGTGTTGGTATTAAACCTCATGGAGGCTTCCTACGTACCCTACCTTGTTAGGGATGAAAGTCCATGGTATTTTGGGACATATTTGTGGGGCTTACACTCTAGGCTACCCAAGTTGTTAGTGAACTGACATGAAGATGGTCGGAACGAACGGGTGTTGGGATTGAACCTCATGGGTGTCTTCCTACGTACCTTACCTTAGAAAGTATCAAAGTCCTCGTAGTTCCTGTATGGGGCAGGAGTCGGTGAACCAATGTTAATATGGAACTGGGGTCCAGGTGGATGGTGGGTTGAACCTTAGGGAGGCTTCCTACATACCCTGCCTTAGCAAGGATCAAACACCACATAGTTCAAGTTGATGTGGTGAACTGATGTGAAGGGATCAGAATGACCAGGTGTTGGGATTGAACCTCATGGAGGCTTTCTACGTACCATGCCTTACTAAGGATCAAAGACCATGTAGTTCAGGTGTAGGCATGGAACCAAATGGTTGGAACCAATGTGTGTTGGGCTTGATACTCGTGGAGGCTTCCTTCGTACCCTACCTTGGCAGTTCTCAATGTCCACATAATTAGTGTATGGTTGTGTGGGTCTTACACTCTAGGTTTCCCAAGTACCGCTATGGAGTGGAAACGGTGGATGGGGCTTACGCAAGGAAGCTGCTCGGGTGCTCCTGTGGAGCGGCAATGGTGTATGGGTCTTATGCGAGGAAGCTGCCCGGGTGCTGCTATGGAGTGGCAATGGTGAATGGGGCTTATGCAAAGAAACATTCATGGGTTCTACTATGGAGAAACAATAGTGAATGGGGATTACGCAAGGAAGCTGACTGGGTGCCACTATGGAGTGGAAATGATGGATGGGGGCTTACACAAGGAAGCTTCCCGTGTGTCGTTATGGAGCGGCAATGGTGGATGGGGCTTACACGAGAAAGCTACCTGTGTGCTGCTATGCAGCAGCAATGGTGGATGGGGCTTACGTGAGGAAGCTTCCCAGGTGACGCTATAGAGAGGAAATGGTGCATGGGGATTACGCAATGAAGCTGCCCAGGTGCCGCTATTGAGCGACAACGGTTGATGGGGCTTACACGAGGATGATGTCAGGGTGCCGCTATGGAGCAGAAATGGTGGATGGGACTTACGCAGGGAAGCTACCCGAGTGTGCTATAGAGCGGAAATGGTGAATGGGGGTTACACAAGAAAGTTTCCCGAGTACCACTATGGAGCGACAATGGTGAATGGGGCTTACGCAAGGAAGATGCTCGGGTGCCGCTATGGAGCGGCAATGGTGAATGGGCTTACGCAAAGAAGATACACGTAATGTCTTCCTCATGGCTATCCATGAGGGTATCCCAACTCCCTGGTGGGTTGAGGCATATGATTTAGGCCTACACCTATGAGCCACTGCACAAGCAGGATAACTCCAAGAGGCGTTGGAATAAGTCCGAACAAAGGGAGATTGAAAGTGTGAATCACATGCCCGACATTCGGAATGCGGTGAGGGTGGCATGACAATGAAGCATAATTGTTGACCATGTTCAAAACACAGAATCTATATCACGTTATCCTGAAATGGGGAAAAACAAATGAGGGTCAACTATTGATTTTGTTCGAAACATAGGACCTGACTCAAAGTGTCGTCCAAAGTCTTCCAGGGTGTTGGCCCAGGATGGTAGGTGTGCTGATGAGGCATGGGATCGGGCCATTAGGGGGTCCCTTCAGACATTGAAGTGGATGAATATTCGAATGAAGGATACGCAATGCGTGAGGTGGAGTGATGGAATGTTTGAACATATTTCATCACTCTTGAAATTACGCCACTGTATTCATGGAATTAGTCATCTTATTCTTGTCACATAAGGCATATCTTATTTGGAATAAGAGGAATCCTATTATTGAATGATAGGGAAAGCTACATTTTATAGTCATGTAGATAATACTATTAGAATATCATTCGTGGAGCATAACGCGTCTCTCATTTAGAGAAAGGGGAATCCTATGTGTCGAACATAGGGCGCACTGCAGTTTATAGTCATGTAGGAAGGATTGTGGTCGTCTTATGCTTGGAGCATAAGGCACATCTTGTTTGGAAGAAGAGGCATCCTATATTTGGATCATAGAGAATACAACAGTTTATAGTAGTTTAGAGAGGACTATTGGCATCTCATGCTTGGATCATGAGGAATCTCTTATATTGAGTAAGAGGAATCCTATGTTTGGAACATAGGGATTACTACAATTTATAGTCATGCAGAAAGGACTATTGTCTTCATACGCTTGATACATAAGGCATCTCTTATATTGATTAAGAGGCATCCTATATTTAGAACATAGATAGTACTACAATTTATAGTCATGTAGATAGGACTATTTTCATCTCATGCTTGGAGCATAAGGAATCTCTTATTAAGAGAAAGTGGAATCCTATGTTTAGAACATATGGATTACTATAGTTTATATTCATGTAGATGGGACTGTTGGCATCTTATGCTTGGAGCATAAGGCATCTCTTGATTGGGGCAAGAGGAATCCTATGTTTGGAATATAGGGAGTACTATAGTTTAAAGTCATTTAGATAGGACTATTGGCATATTATTATTGGAGCATGAGTCATCTCTTGATTGGGGCAAGAGGCATCCTATGTTTGGAACATAGGGATTACTGCAGTTTATAGTCGTGTAGATAGGACTGTTGGCATCTCAGTCTTGGAGCATCAGGCATCTATTATATTGAGTAAGAGGCATCCTATGTTTGGAACATAGTGATTATTATAGTTTATAGTCATGCAGAAATGACTATTTGGCATATGGTGCGTAGAAATGGTTTGTGTTGGGACTTATGCACGGGAGGATGTTTTTGGTTCAACCTAGCATAGGAGCCAAGTGATAGGGATTGGAGGAGTTTCCTGAGGAATAGATCGAGTTAAGGTACCCAGTGAATTGATGATGAGAACTTCAACTCACAACATGGGAATGGACCTAAGAGTAATATGTCAACTCAAGGTGTTTCATGGTATGCAGAGGAGGCTCTCAAATCATGGTATTCCATAGGTGGAAGGAGGTTGCACATAAGGGCACAACGGAAATGTCGATGACCTAAATCGAAAAGTTCGCAGTGCGACTGTCCATTTTTCATGGGGGTTAGTAATGGTAGTGAAGGGACAGGCCCAGAGGGTGGGACCGCATCCTATCAGTGACCTCGAGCAGGGGTGCGGGGGTGTGGGGGAGTAGCCCCCCGTGGTATGGACCAGTGGGCGCAAATGTGGGAGCATCACAAAGGATGGGTGTTTGCGAAGTATCTTCATGGATCATGGCCTCGCGAATCATGGACTCGTGGAGCAAAGGTACCTCGTGGAGCAAGGGAGGCTCACAGAGAAAAGGTCTCTTTTAGAGAAAAGGGCTCTCATGGAACATGGAATCACATAGTAGCATCACGAAGGAAGCTGGTTGCAGAGAATGGGCTCATGGAGCAGCATCGTGAAGGAAGCTGCTCGCGGAGCATGGGCTCGCGGAGCTGCTTCGCGAAGGAAAGCAGAGCTCCGCGAACCGGAATATCGGCTCCACTATGGGAGGAGTGTCCCATCTGGCGAAGGGGGGTGATCTGGGTATTTATAGGAAAGGGGCGTCATGAAGTAGAGCTCACTCGGTGTGGAGACAAAACATGCTCCGCGGCGGGTACACGAATGACAAAGGGCTTCGCGGTGTCATCTCGCCTCCTTGCTTCGTGGTGGGTTGCGAACGTCAAAGGGCTTCGTGGAGCCATCCTTTCTCCTTGCTTCGCGGTGGGTCACAAACGTCAAAGGGATTCAAAGGTCCATCCCACCACCTTACTTCACGGTGGGTTTGCAAACATCAAAGGGGTTCACAAAGCATCCCACCTCCTTACATCGCGGCGGCGCTCCATGATTGTGGATGGGGCGTCGTGAACGGTCTTCGCGAACCAGTTTTCCAGCCCAACTTCAAATCCTCGTAACTCCTAATTCGTAACTCCGTTCAGGCCCTACGACCTACCAAATTCAAGCTTGATAAACATGATAGGATCTTGGATCATCTATAGAAGCATCTGAAAATTTTTGGAGATGCATTTTCCGATGTCAATAGTACAATTTTATGAGTGGTGTGAAACTAATTTTAAGAAATATTTATTAAGGAAGGGGTTTGGAAATGGCTTGTCTACATGGAATTGGGTATATTTTTTTGTGTAGGACCTTGTTTTATTATTTAATATTGTTTTATAAATTGTAACAATTATTATTAAATTTACTAAGGGGTGTGGAACATGTATTATGTTTTTTCTGGTATGATTTTCTTATTGTACACTTTTGGTATATATTAAAAATGTATTTCAAAAACAGGTTTTTCATGTGAGAAATGAAAAAAATGATCATGAAATTTGTAACATTATTGGAATGCTTAGAATTGGTTATGAATGTGGTGGTGGGTGTGTATTATGTGAATGTGGAACATGATTGAGCATAATGGAAAACCATAGGTACCTACAATGGTGTATTAAGACTAGGACGCTAGATGATATGTAAGTGGTTCATCCCAGTCTCATCTAGCAGGATTGACGTTGCACCACTAACTAAAATTTGAGATGATAGGATACCATTAGGTTATGGATTTTTTTACCTACTAGTGGCTCATGCATGAGAACATAGATCATTGTGGTTTATATACTTCCATTACACAGTGGTACTATGTCTCTAGCATCCCACGCGTACTAGCTACCTTAGGGGATTTACCTATAGTGCTCTACTATTCATGACATGGTGCATTTAGTGAGCATATATAGGGCCACTTGAGTATGTTCGTGTTTTTTATGAATTTCCTCTTTCGTTTTAACGTAGTATTACTTAAATGGTTTTTCATCAAATGTTCTTTTCCCTTTTACTTTCAGCTTGCAAATGTTTTCCTTAAAAGAGTTTTAAAAGTATGGTTCTATTTAGTCATGTTAAATTATCTCTCTCATGTCATGGTATGGATGATTTTTTTGGGTGGTATCCAACTAGGATTGTGGCTCACACACTACATACACCTTTGGGTGTATTTATACCTTATTCTTTGTGTATTTCAAGGTGAGTCATCATGCTTAGCGATGGTGGTTTGTGTTGTTGATGGTTTTTCTCACGTAGTATGGCGTCAGTAGCTTGAGAATTTTGCACCTCTCTTGTTTCTTAGAGGTTTGAGTTAGAGTTTTATTTTTCCTTTTTTTTCGTTACTTTTGGGTTTTTGGTTCCAGTTATAGATATTGAAATCTGAAATGTGTTAAGGGAATGTTTGGTTCTATAAAATAAAATTCTGTTTTTTAAATAGATAGTAGTTTTATATTTATTGATTCGGGTAAAACATTCTCATGTGTTTTTTTGATACTCGGGCACTTGTTCCATCACTTCGAGATCAAGAACACACATTGGGCCTTGTCGCAGATCGGGTCGGGTGCCGGGTCAGATTGTGACCCCATTTGGTTCATGAAAAAATAGTATCATAGAGAAGATTATTCTCTGTTCATTCTTTTTTCTTGGAAAAGATCCATGATAGACCGAAGCTAGGTTTTTTGGGACTTGATGTCTGGTCTATAAGTAAGGCGCATGTTCAACACACCTCATGGTGGATCTTGGGTTAACATTGGATGTTGAGGTTTGTATGAGTCTTTTTTCCTTGTGGTTAATCTTGTTTAGGTGGGAAGGGAAAAGGGAGTAGGGTTAGTGGTCTCAGTGAGCTCGCAGGGCCTGGAAATCGAAGTGGAACTGGGGAAATTATTCTAGAGTACTCTCAGTTGTGATGGCATAATTGGCATATGGCTTCCAACCAAATATCCCAGTCACCTGATGTCAGTAGTTTTCTCTTGTATCATTCCTCATATCTTTGTTTTTGAACCATGGAAATATGGTGTTTAAGTAAAAATGATTTGATCTTGGAAAATGTTTCTAAATGAAGTTCTTTAAAAAGAAAATTATGTGTAAGATATGTAAAGTGTGGGTTGAATGTTTTGGTATTAAAAAATGGAAATTTCTGGTTTTGATCCTTAGTGTTCTCAAGGGAAACCACATGTATGGGTATATATAGAAAATTAAATGGTTAATGGTACGAGTGGATGAGTTTCTCGATGGACTTGAGGTGGGTGTTGGTGTGGCATGGGAACATGCATGTGTGAGGCCCATAAGACACCATTGGTGTTTGGGAATCCCATTAGCTTTGTTATTTTCAAAAAGTTACGTTAAAGGAAATATTCGTGTTTTAATAACTAGTGATTGTGTGGTGTTTCCTTGTTTCTTGGGAACTTTTTATGTGAGGAATTTTAATCTAAGAATCCTTTTAGGATGATTTTTGTCTTGAGTTTGAAATATTATTGGTTAGTTGGTGTGAAAGTGTGTGGTTAGTGGATTCTTTTGAAAAGTTCATCGGGAAGCCCTTGTAGTGGTCCCCCCTACACATTTGGTTTTTAAATGAAATATGCCTCGTACATTGGACCATATTGATTGGGTCCATGGTTGTATTTATTAACTAGTTCATTCCCCTAATAAGCGTTAGCATGTGATTGAAGTGTGTAAATGGTCAATTCAACGTTTGTTATCCCTCTAGTTGATTAAAGTATGGAATCTGCCTTTTGAGTGATAGTGATAAGTATATCACTTTTATTTATCATTTATTTGGATCCTCTCACAGCGTGATGATAGACAAGAAGGGAGCTTAAGGGAGTTTTGTTCTCTTTGAGTTTCTTGAGTCATCAGTTATGAAGTTTGACACTGTTTTCTCTAAAGGTTCTCCATAGAAATGGTGAAAGGAATTCCTATAGGGAAGGGTGAAGGAGGTTCAGATTTATTGGTGCTGAGCAATGTCTTGAAATAATTTTAGTGTTTTCATTTTCCAAAAGGATCACGTTTGGTGAAGTCTCATAGTTTTTTTTCTTTAATGATCAAGGATGGATTTTATAGAATCTTTCGGAACCCCTGGTTTCCTAGGAGTGTGTCCTCCATGTTGGGATTTCTAATTTTTCTATTCAAAGGGGAGAATTTTTCATGCATCTTTCCTTCATAATATTATTGGTTAAGGTGAAGAAGTGACAGAATTGCATCATTTAAACCCCTGTTCTAGTGGATGTGCAGTGAGGGAGTAGTTGGATGTCATGGTGTCTTGTGTTTGTCGGTTTTGTCTATGTTGTAGTGTGGTTGCATGTGGAACCCAAAGAAGAAGTTCCATTAGAGGCTTTTTATAACCTGACTGTGATGAAGGAGATGATTTAATCATATGAGCTCCATCTAAAGGTCCAAGAGTAAAGCTAACACATAGTCAGGGAAAACCTAGGGTCATGAAAGTCTTGGGCCAAATTCCTCTACTCAGGGTAGAAGATGCAGATAGTTTAAACCTCTTAGATCGTTCACATGTTTTAGTTGTTTCAGTGTGGTGGAAGGAGATAGGAGAACCTTGTATCTATGTTTTGACCTGTAAAGTTGTGTGATGTTTCTTATGGCTATGTGGAGGCGTGGTCATCACATTACCTTAAGGTCCTGATGGTCGTGTTCCACTAGATGTAATCTCTTTTAGTGGTCTTAATAGTATCTATTTGGGTAAATTGGTATCAATTTTGATTATTACTCATAAAAGGATATGAAGATGTTGTTTTTTCTCTGATGTGTTTCTAACACTCTATTAGTTGGGCCATTCCCTCCCCTCCCCTTATGGTGGGGTGCTTCGTCACTAGACGTTTTTGATGTTTTGGTATATTCCATCATTTCTAATGGTGGGGATACCCTGGTTGGTCTCACTCAAATGTCTTTGTAATGAATCTATTTTGGAGTTTTTCATAATGGTGTGGATACCTCTCGGGACTCCTCATGTCATTTTCCCTGTCTCATCTCAAGCATTGGTATGTTTTTAATGGTGGGGATCCCTTTTGGGCTTCCCTATTTTAGCCTTTTGGTTATATTACTAAATATGGATTGGGGGTGAGTGATTAGAGGGTTCTTGGGATGTTGTTTGATCTTGTTTGTTCATTTCGGTCAAATGATTTGGTTTTCATTAAATGGTTACTAAGGTGTTTTGGTTTTTGAAGTTAGTTTCAGTGGGTGTAATAGTTCCTATCATTGATCAATCAACTAGAGGTGTTATATCTCTTTGGCGTGAGTGACGCATAGTAGAAAAAATATTTTTACAAGTTTCTTGAGGTTTTAATTTAACTCACATTTCCCTTAGCATTGGGGGTTTTCCTCTTTTCACATGTTTTTTGTAGGTATCCCCTTTGAACCTTAAGGGCGTATCGATTTCTGCTTTGGATTTTAGTATTATTTATGTATTTTCAAGGAATAAGAGGGCCACAGTGGGGATAATTATCACACCCACCATTTTTTAATTATTTATTTTATTAATTTTCATTGCATTGGGTAGTTAGGTTTGAATCCCAGATTAAAATTTTTTATTTCTTATTTAAAAATGCATTTTTTGGCCTTGATTTCCTTCAGCACACCATAATTGAAGCTGTGCAACATTGTATGGGTCACGGCATGACCTTTCTCGGTTCACCACATGGCTTGCCTGATGTTCAAGACATGTAAATAAAATGTAAGGAATAATAAAATAAAAATAAAAATAAAAATAAGAAGTGTAATAAAATTTATGGGATTATTTTAATGATAAAAATAATATTGTTGTATGCTAATAATAATAATATTATTATTATTAGCATTGAGAATATAAATTTTATTTAAGTTGTTTTTAATAATAATAATAATAATTTTATTATTATTATTATTATTATTGTAAATATTTTATTAATTTATTAACACTTTTATTGTTATTTTTATTATAAAATAATTAATATCATTAATGTTATGGTTATTATCACCATAAATAATTATTACAATCATCATTGTTTATTATCATTAAAATTGTTATTATTTTAATAGAAAAAATTATCATTATATCTTGATTAAAGGATATATATTTTATTAAGATACTATTATTATTCTTATTATTATTTTATTATTATTTTAAACTTTTTATTTTATTTTACTTTTTTTATTTTTTTACTTATTTTTTGGGTTGGTCGCCCCTCCCCCTTCCCCTTGGTGTTGCACCGCTAGATCGGCCCCTCCCTGTGTGCTACTTACTGGTAGCCTCCACCCTCCTCCCTCCCACATCGCGCCCCAACTCCCCATGGCCTTAAACTCCCCCGAACACCTACTACGCCACCCTCTTCTCCCATTGGTCAACCTCTGTCTGATGTATCACCTCCCCCCTACAACCTAGCTCGTTCCACTGATTCCCTCCCAGCTACCCAGCTCGCTCCGTACCCTGCTCATTCACTCATCAGACTGGCCGCCCCCCTTTCACGGTGCACCACCTCTAGTCAGGGCCTCCCAAGTGTGTGAACCATCATTGGCTAACCCTCCTCCTACAATCGTGCCACGCTAGAACCTTTTTCTAGTGGCCACACCTCTTCTTCTCTAATAGCAGTTCATCTAGGTAGACACCTCCTCTTTTCTAGGGATTTATCCTTGTTTTTTGGGGTTTCTATATTTCCAACAATTATGGTGTCAAACTAGGGTCTTATTCTTGGGTATTTTTGTGGTTCAATCTTTTTTATTAGGGTTTTTTGTTAGGTATTTGAGGTGTGGATGGATTTTTCATCGCCTTTTCAGAAGAATCTCTATTTGATGTAGGTGGTCCGGTGCCTTAACATATCTAGATAAATTTAGTAAGATTGTTTAAGATTATAAATGTGTTCTTGGTTCTGATTGTGTGGTTTGTTGGATGTTTTGAAAGGATTTAGGTGATTATTGAATGGGAATGGATATTAGTAATGGAAATTACATTGTTTGGATGTGTTCTTTGTTGAAATGTTTCAACAAATGGGTTTTATGTGTTTTTTATAAGATGAAAAATGTTCTTTATAAATATTTTTACATTCTTCTATGATTAAATTTCTTTCCTTTTAGAAATGGTGGTGTCTTCATTTTGGTCTTATTGTGGTAATTTCTATAAGTGTTTAATCAATTTTTTATGGGCTGAGAATGGTGTTTTAGAAGGGTTGGAATGTGAAATTTACTTTAAAATGGTTTTTTCATGTTAAATTTGTGTGTTTTTATGTGAGGCATTATGCTATGCATGTGATATGTTTTATAAATTGAGAATTTGTTTATTTAATGTGTGTTGGGGATGTGAATCATGGATAGAAAGAGTTTTTTTGGGTTTTTTGGAGGGTACAAAATGCATTTTTAAGGTCTTTGATGTGTGTGTATATTTAAATGGAGATTTTCAAAGGAAAATTAATCTCTTTCAGTATTTTTACCTTATCCCGCACTTTTGAAATTGAATGTAAAATTGTCTAAATAATGGAAAATATGTTTTCATATAGATACCTTGTTTATTTGGTTTTAATGTGATGTTTCTATATGGAATCAAGTGGTTTTTGTTTTTAACTCATAGTGTGTCACATGGTAGTGTATCATGGTTTGTGAAAAACTAGTTTTAAGATTAATTTATTAAGAATGGGGTTTGTAAATGACTTATCTACATGGAACTAGGTATATTTGTGGTGTAAGCCTTCGTTGTGTTGTTTAATAATGTTTTATAAATTTTCAAAATGATTATTATATTGTATTAGGGGTGTGGATCATGTTTTGAGTAGTTTCGGGTATGGTATCCTTATTGTGAACTTTTGGTACAAATTAAAAGTGTATTTTAAAAATTATTTGTGTGTGTGTGAGGTGAAAAATGTTTTGTTCGTGAAATTGGTATCTTATTTGGAATTATTGACGTTGGTTGTGAAAGTGGTAGTGTGTGTGTGTATTATGTGAATATGGAACTTGATTGAGTAGAATGGAAAACCCTAGGTACCTAGGTTAGAGGATTAGGACTAGTATGCTTGATGATACATAAGTGGTTTGCCCCAGTCTTATCTTGCAGGATTGACATTACAACACTAACTAAATGTTTGTGATTATTGGAGACCACTTGGTTATAGATGTGATTACATACTAGTGGATCATGAATGATGTAACACTCCAACCTTCCACTATATGATTTACATTGAATAATAAAAATGCTTCTGTTGTACGATGCTCTGAGTTCTAGTACATCCCGACTAATCGAACAAGCTATTTAAAAAATAGTTATGAATAGTAATACCCAATTTTTTAAATTTTTTAAATTTTATTTATTAAGATGGACTTTTTTTGGAATCATATTATCAAAATTATATTAGGATGAATTTTTCGTATTTTTCTGAAAACATTCAATTTTTTAAGAATAGGGAAAACACCATGTTATTGTTTAAAACTGACTTTTTACTTAAATAATTTTTTTTAAATGTCAAATTATTTTAATGAAAAAATTGATAAAAACTACTTATATTAGTCCAATTTAATTCATTGGAGTCATTTTATAATAATATTTTATATATAAAATTTTATTGAACTTTTTAACGTCTTTTACCCACCTTCTATGAACATTTGAAAATTTGCATAAAAATTGATTTTACCACTTTTGTGAATTGAATTTCAAAAATCCAATAGAAACAGTTTTCATGGGTAAGTAAAATTTTGTTCAATAGTATGAATATAATTTTTGTTTAATAGTAACTTTTTAATTTTATTTAACACATTTTAAAGTAAATAAGGTAATAAAAGGATAAACAATATTATAATAATACAAAATTATACCAACAGATGTCCTAATTCTGTTTTATAAGGTTTTTTTGACCAAAATAAACCTTATTAATAAAAATAAGATCCTTTTTGATCTATTGGTGTAATATTAGGATATTTATTATATTTTATTTAAATAATAGTTTAAAGTGTTAAATTCCAATTCTAATAACTAATCCATTTTTAATATAGGGTTATACATAAGATAAATTCGATGATAAATATTCATTAGAAATATTAAAATATTTTATACTTCTTAAAATTTTATTTATAGTTTTTATACAATAAATAGTTGAATTTATTTATTTCACAATGATGATGCAATAATTACCTTATTAATGAAATATTAAAATCATTGATATTATACCTATTAAAATAAATTTAAATTGAATCTTTTTTTCCATATAAGAATTTTATAAGTGAATATGATATGTTAGGGTTTATTCAATGTATGTTTTTTAATAAATCATGATTTCATGACTTTCACAAAAACCAAATACTAAGTATTGTCAAAATTGACATAAATGAGTTTTTAAAATAAATACTATTTTATTAAGTGAGATAATAGTCCTAAAAATATATGATTCAGAAAAATGACTTATATAATGTTAGATATTTTATTAATTACCACATGATGTTATATTGGAATTTTATAGTAACTATATTAACGATTTAGTATAAAAATACAAGAAGACATGGTAAACATTAAACAATTTAACAAAGAGTTAAATCTAAAAGATAAGGTTAATAGTTTCACCAAAGCTTTTCTAAAAACTATTTTTTGAAAGTATTTCAACCCATACCCACATTATTCCCAAAATAAATCCATTTGGAGCAATCAGAAACCGAAAATAATTTTATAATAAATTAATATTTCCAGTTTTTCTTAAAGTGACATGCACCTCTCTTATAAAAGGGTACATCCTCTTCTATTAAATTAACACCTCCAAATCCATTTGTCTCAGACAAACCCTACTCAAATATACTCCCAATTACCCTCACTTTAATCTAGGGTACATAATTTTATAATAAATACAACCTATAGAGACTATTTGTTCGAATAAAAAGGAATCACCTGAAGAAGGGGTAATTATTTCACAACCTCTTTTAAAGTTCTATTGTTCTTCCACTTCCTATTTCGTTTTTGTTCCATAAAAAAATAATAACTCTAGTAAATTATACATACTGGGATGTTTTTATAAATATGGTACAACAATATTCTTTATTCTATCCATCCTATGAATGAAAAAATCACCATACATGCGAACGTACAGCTTACCATCTCCATGTCGTGGTGTCGTTTTTTATTCAACACAAAATTGTTTGTATGGGTATAATAATGAGTACAGTTGATGTAAATAATAAATATAACTTTTTAATGATTCTGTATATATAATATACCATACAATTACATATTATTTCACCATCAATATAATTATATTTTTTCTCGTGGATACATACGGCTTATCGTCTCCACGACGCGATGAGATTTCATTCCCTGTCATAACCATTCTGAAATAATTTTCATTTTATGATTAAAAAATAATTTTTAAGAATATAATATCATTCTGGATATCAATCAAATACATTCTATTCATAACAAACAAGACTTATGTAACAAAACATAAAAAGTAAGAATAATCAGTAACACCCTAAACAATGATAATACAGAAATATTATTAACAAAGAAATATTATAGGATCATATATGATATCATATTTATGTATGTGTTTATTGTATAATTTATTAAATATGATTTAACGATTAAACAAGATGTTAAATCCCCTCTATTAAGAAAAAGTACAATGTAAGGGTTAATTTTACAATCTCTTAATTATCTGAGGTTGTTTATACGTAAATATCTACTAGGACTTCCTTATCATCTACATCTATGTTTCTTAAAAATGTATTTCAAAACATTTTTACTACTTCCTAAAATATGTGTTAAATTAATTTATACCCTTGTTTTAATTTTTTTAAAATTTCTTCAAATGAATCTTTCCATAATTTTCCAAACAAGGTACATTATGACCTTTTCGATAAATTAAGGAAAAAATGTTTCTTTAACATATATGGTAGTTGCAGCTATTTTTTACCATTATAACACCTCTGAATCTTCCCTTACATGATTATATTAATATTTTCAAAATAAATGATTTCTTTTATAATTATGAAACTTTTAAATGATTTGAAACTATAAAGAGATATTTCTCTCAAATATTTTTGGTATTGATTTCATCTATGTGAAGATGAATTGTTAATTTTTCTGTATAATTGAAGTTGTATTATTATAATATAATATTCCATATTTTATTGATATTTTTATGTTATGTTTGACTCTGAATGTGGTATTTTAATGTCATTCAAGGTTTATGTTTAAGTATTAACATTTTTTATGCTAGTTTAATACAAATTTTTATGTTATGTTTCACCCTTTTCATATAAGGAATGCATTAGATGTGGTAAGTGACGGATAAGGCCCGCTATAGTCCCTCGATGCATCGGTTTGTCTCATGAGACAAACTAGTGTCTTTCCACAAGTCCTTGAAAATATTTTTATTTGTATTCTTGGCATGAGGTATTGATTATGTGGTTATAATGTCTGGTATTATGCATTGCATCATTATGAGATTAGGTGTTAATATTATATGGGTTATTAGACTAGTATAATATCCATGTTAATAAGTAAATGGTAATATTTGATTTATATTTTCAAATATATGCTGATGTTTAAGTTTAAAAGGCTTGTGTTTTAGTCTTATACATTTTCTTAAATGTTTGTGCCAATTTATGATAGTTTCTACTATACTGTTATCCTTATTGAGCATCTGAGCTCACCCCTTTTTTATGTTATATTTTTTCTAGGATGCGATGAAGTATATTATGACTAACCTGCTGGGATATCCTAATGGATATGAGTGTGTTCAAAGGAGACACAATGTTTCTTTTTTATTTAATAATGTAATATAAAACTTATGTATGTATCTAGTATGTCCAAGGCTACTAAACTGATCAATCCTTTGGGACATGATATCTTGTGATCATGCCAATATTATCTAATAATGCAATGACTCTGGGTAACTGGGGTTGGAGAGTTACAGTTGGTATCATAGGATGTTTAATACAAGACTTGGAAACTAGATTTTGAAAAAATATGATTAGGAACATTACCCTAAGATAGACATTGAGGATTAGTATAACAGAACATCCAAAAAATTTGTTAATATAGTTATTATGTGGTTTTTTCATGAAATAAATCTATGTCTGGATACTACAGGTGGATGTGGTTTTGGAATAGATGTACCTAGGAGTGACAACTCCAACATGGAGTTTCAAGCTTGACCCAGGGTATCCTGGTACATGACAACAGGACATACTGTGCACCTAGATTGACACTCCTGGTGGATATCCTTAGGATAATTCACATTTTCAATACAAACCATTATGATGTCTTTGTGAGTAAATACTTCCCCAAAAAACATTGTTATGATTATGGATTATATTCCTAAACTGTTCAATTTATGTTAATTATTTTATATGTTTGTAATTATGCGTTGTGATTCATAAACTAATCTAGTGTATTTCATTGTTCATAAATAAATCATAGTGGAATGAATGGAAACTGTATCAATGCATGTAATCCATGTCCGGATTTCTCTCTCATTCAAGAGAAATATAGTCCATCCAATGATGAAACCAGTGCTGAACAGCTTATAACAATACTAGGACAACTCAATCAGGATATGAATAATAACCGTACCTGTATGGAGCATCCTAATCCACAATGTGGGGTATCAATGTTATACCACTTCATGAGGAAATAACCACCATCATTCAATGGGACTACAAATCCATTTTTAGGTGAGAAATAGATAAATTCTTAAGAGACAATATTTTATTCATTGGGGAGTAACGAAAGGGAAAAAGTTGTCATGGTAGTTTATCACCTCTTAGAAGATTCAATGTAATGGTGGTCATTAATTCAAAACAAAAAGAAGGATGGGTAATTTTCAACAATATAATGGCAAGATTCTATAGAAATATTCTTAGAAAATTAATTTTCTCATAAACATCAAGCGGAAATGGAAAGGCAATTTCTGAGTTTGTGGAAAAATGAGGATGTGAATTTTGAAAATTATAAGGATAACATTAAAATTTTAAAAATAAATGATGTAGATTATATATGTAGCCCAAGACTTAATATTGATCGATTTATTGATGGTTTAAAACCATTTCTTCATTGATCATTTTTCTTGCAATCCTTCTCGTCGTACAAAGATATAGTCTCATGTGATATCAAGACAGAAAAGGAATTCTCTAAGTCTTATGACTATAAATTAAAGTAAGAAAATAATAGATCTTCTCAACACTCTGGAAAATGATATAAGGGGAAGAAGGGAAAATTTGACTTTTCATCGTGCAATAATAGTGGAAAGAAACACCATGGTGCATGCCTAAAGGGGGTGGGAGTTTTTTACATGTGTGGAGAAAAAGTCCACCAAGCCCGTGATTGCAAGAGGAAGAAAGAGACTATTAATGTTTAAGGATGCAGTTGTAATGAGTAGTGGTATTTTTCAAATTAATGTATTAAGCATTAAGAAAACTTACCTCAGAAAAGGACAAGGGAGAAAGGACAAGCTTATGTGATCACTACTACTCAGGTTGAATTTCCAAACGACGAGGTGGTAGGTACTTTTATCATTTCCTCAAAATTAGCCAACGCTTTATTTGATTCTGGATCAATGTATTCCTTCATATCTACCCATATTTCCAAGAAAATTAGATATTTCCAATTTTAATTAAAAAGGGAGTGGTTAGTCAAAACTCTTAAGGTAAGTATCATAGCAGCAACATTTTTTCAATCAGTTACCATTATGTTATATAAACGTTCTGTGTATTCTAATCTTATTTTCATACCCATGATTGAATTTGATATAATCCTTGGAATGGATTGGATTTCGGACAATCATGCAAAATTTTATTACATGAATAAGAAGGATACAATTTTTTATGATGATATGGAATCCCTTATCTTTATGGGAAAACATCACCTTCAGATTCTCATCTAGATCCACCCCCACCAGCTCTACAAAATTCAATTATTGAGGAGGAAGGTAGTGAAATAACTGGGTGAGTAAAGGAATGTTCAAATAGAGGATGTTATATTGATAAATAATATGTTTATGAGTTTCCATAGTATTTACATGGACATCATATAGAATGGGAACTTGATTTTTCCATTGACTTAGTTCTTGGTTCAAGGACTATATCGAAGGCCCCTTATAGAATGGCCACTGTGTAGTTATTGGAACTAAAAAAACAAATAGTTGAATTGAGTAATAAAGGATTTATTCACCCCAGTTTTTCTCCATGGGGATCCCTAGTTTTTTTTGTTTATAAGAAAGATGGATCTAGGAGGTTGGGAATTGACTACAGGGAGATCAATGCTATAATAATAAAGAACAAGTATACCCTACCACCAATTGATGATATATTTGATCAACTTCATGGAGCTCAATATTTTTGAAAGATTTATCTTCAATATAGATATCATCAGTTGTGAATAAAGGAAGAAGACATTCCAAATACAACATTTCAAACAAGGTATGAAAATTATGAGTTTATTGTAAAGCCTTTTGGACGAAATAATGCACCCTCTATTTTCGTGGATCTAATGAATAGAGTTTTCAAGAAATATCATGATGACTTTGTAGTGGTATTTATTGATAATATCTTTTTATACTACAAAATCAATAAGGATCAAGAAAATCATGTGTGCACTATTCTAAATAATCATAGAAATAATGAATTATATGGGATGTTTAGAATATATGAATTTTGGCTTTAGGATATTTCTTTTCATGGACATATTATCTCTACGGATGGAATATCTATTTATCCTTCTAATACAAGTTAAACCCAAAAGTGGCTAGCACTGAATAGTATAACATAGGTATACCATTTTATGGGTTTATCAGGTTACTATTGGAGTATCATCCAGAATTTTTCTCGATTGTCTAACCCATTAACCAAACTCACATATAAAGGGTATAATTATTTTTGGAAAAAACAGCATGAAAATGTTTTGAATAATTGAAGAGAAGATTAGTCAATGATCCTATCTTGAAACTACTATCAGGGAATGATGGGTTAGTTATTTATAGTGATGATTCAAAGAAAGTACTTGGTTGTTTCTTTATGAAAAATGATATACTTATTTCCTTGGCATCATGGTAGATAAAAATTCATAATCAAAACTATCCCACATATGATCTTTAGTTATCATATGTAATCATTTCTCTGAATATATGAAGACACTATCATTATGGTGAATAATTTGACATATATACTAATCACAAGAGTTTGAAGTGTATTTTACCACTAAAAAATCAACATGAGGAAATGGAGATGGCTTGAACTACTCAAGGATTACTATTACACAAAACACTACCATCTAGGGAAGGTAAATAAGGTGGAGGATTCTTTTAGTGGAAAAGATCATGGCGTTCTAAAAAATTGAGAGTTGAAATGGATCCTATGTTAATGGATCTAATAAATATGTTTATGGAAATTACCATGGAAGGTAAATCATCAATACTTTTTCAAATGGTTGTCAAACCATCTTTACTAGAAATGATAAAAAGTACTGAGTATGATGATAAGAAGTTTCAAAAGAAAATTAAAGCTATAAATGATTGGAGATTGGTTTAAATATTATATGAAAGATGGAATTTTTAAATTTAGGAAGAGAATTTGTGTTCCCGATATACATAATCTAAAAAGGGAATTATTGTATGATGCTCATAGCTCCAATTTATCAATACACCCAAGGAGCAGTAAGATGTATATATAATTGAAGGAACATTTTTGGTGGGACAACATGAATAGGGAGATTGTTGATTATGTGTCAAGATTTATGGTTTGTCAATAGGTGAAGGCTGGAAGGCAACATCCTAGAGGAGTCATGCAACCTATTCCCATACCTGATTGGAAATGGGATGATATTACAATGGACTTTTTCATGGGGATACGAAAGACTCATAGAAGGAATGAAGCAATTGGGTCATTATTGATCATCATACCATGTTATCACATTTTATTTATATAAGAGAATATTTACCACTTTATCCTTTATCAAGAATATAAATTAATGAATTTTTAAGACATAATGGTGTACCCCTATCAATTGTTTCTGATCGTGATCCCCATTTTACATCAATATTTTGAAAAAGTCTTCAGAAATCCCTAGATAATATACATTATTTTAGAACTTCCTACCACCCTCAAAATGATGGACAATCAGAACAGACTATTTAACATTAGGATACATGTTGAGATCTTGCTCACTTGACTTTCAAGGTATGTGGGATTATTATTAACCTCTGGTAAAATTTTCCTATAACAGTGGATTCTATTCAAGTATTTAGATGGAACCATATGAAGAATTATATGTAAAGATATGTCGCACACTAATGTGTTGGGATGATTTTAGTGAAAGAAAACTTGTAAGCCCATAACATGTTGTGGAAGCAATGTAAAAGGTGAATATTATCCAATCCCACATCAAAGCAGCTCAAAGTAGGCCTAAGAGAAATGTTGATAACCAAATGAATAATTTGAAATTTCAAGTTGGTGATCATGTTTTCTTAAATATATCTTCATGGATGGGTGTTATAAGATTTGGTAAGAAGGGTAAATTAAGTCCCAGGTACATCGGACCATTCGAAATTCTAGAAGAAATTAGAGTTGTATCTTACTTTTTGGCAATGCCGCCAAGTCTTTCCAAAGTTCATGATGGGTTCCACATATCACTATTAAAAAAATACGTGCATGACCCAAAACATGTACTCATCAATGAAAAATAGAACTGGAACCTGGTCTATCTTACTGTGAAGATATTGTCAAGATTCACGAAACTATAGAACAAGTGTTGAGGAACCAGACAACTCATCTAGTAAAATTTCATTGGAGAAACCATAAAATGGAAGAGGCAATGTGTGAACCTGAAGAACATATGATGAATAACCACCAAAATATTTTTAGGTAGTAATATTAGAGAAATTTTGAGAACAGAATTATTTAAAGGAGGCAAAAATGTAACACCCCAATCATCCACAATACGCTTCTTTTTGAATAATACAATAACTTTCATTGTACGCAACTCCGAGTTCTTGCACATCCCAACCAATAAAACTAGTCGTTTAAAAAGTAGTTATGAATAGTAATACCCACATTTTGAAATTATATAAATTTTATTTTGAAAAATGGACTTTATTTTTAGAATCATAATATAAAAATTATCTTGGGGTGAATTTTTAGAATTTCACTAAAAACATTCATTTTTTATGAGTAGTGAGAAACACTGTGTTATTGTTTAAAACCGAATTTTTATTTAAATAATTATTTTTAAATTTAAATTTATTTTAAATTCAAAATAGATACATAATACATTTATTAGTCCAATGTAATTCATTGTAGTAATTTTATAATAATATTATATATATATATATATATAATTTTATTGAACCTTTTAACGTCTTTTACCCACACTCTAGGCACACTTTCAAGTTTTCATAAAATGTAAATTTACATTTTGTGTGAATTGAATTTCAAAAATATGAAAGGCATTATATTCATTAGTAATTAAAATATGGTTCAATAGAATGAAAATAATTTTAGGTGAATAGTAACTTTTGAATTTTATTTACCACAATTATAATTCAATAGGGTAATTAAAGGTAAAATGAATATTATAATAATATAAAATTTCCCCAACACATGTGATAATTCAATTGGATATGTTTTTTTGACCAAAATAAACTTTAGAAATAAAATTTTCTATTGGTGTTAAATTCGGACATTTATAATATTTTATTTAAAGAAGAGTTAAAGGTGTTAAATTTGAATGTTAATAACTAAACCATTTTTAATACAGGATTATACATAAGATAAATTAGAATATAAATATTAATTATAAATTTAAAAATATTTTCGACATTTTAGTATTTAATATATAATTTTTAGAAATTAAATAATAAAAAATAATAATTACACAATGATGATGAATTTATTACCATATTAATGAAAGATTGAAATAATTGATATAATAAATATTAAAATAAATGTAAACTGAAACATTTTGATGAAATACAAAAAATTTCTAGGATAATATGAAATTTTAGGGTTGATTAAATGTATTTTTTTCTATTTATTCAATTTGTTATGACTTTCACAAAAACCAAATACTAAATAGTGTCAAAATTAACATAATTGATTTTTCAAAATGAATACTACATTATTAAATGATATAATAGCCCTAAAAATATAAGATTTGTCCAAATGACTTAGATAATGTTAGATATGTCATGAATTATCCACTTTAGGATCTCTTGGAATTTTATAGTAACTATATTTACCATGTTTTATAAAAATACAAGAAGACATGGTAAGAGTTAAACTATTCAACTAAGAGTTAAAACTAAAATATATGGTTCATATGGTGACCTAAACTTTTCTAAAACCTTTTTTTTAGAGAATTTATACATATCGTCACATTATCATGAAATAAATCTATTTGGATATATTAGAAACAAAAAAATATTTTTTAATAAATTAATATTTCAATCTTTTCCTAAAGTGGCCCTCACATCTCTTATAAAAGGGTACTTTACCTTCTCTTAAATCCACTCCTCAAAAGCCATTTGGCTCATCCAGTCCATGATCAAATATATTCCCAAGTACCCTAACATCAATCTATAGTTCTTACATTGATCATAAATACAACCTATGGATATCTTTTGTTCAAATCAAAAAGAAGCACCCGAAGAAGAGGTAATTATTTCACCACCTCTTTCAATGTTCATTTCTTCTTCCACTTCCTCCTTCATTGTTGTTTCCATAGAAAAATAATAACTCCAGTACCTTGTACATACTAAGATGTTATTATTGATATTTTAAAACCATATTATTAATTCTATCTATCCTATGAATGACAATGTCACCAGTCGTACGTAAGTATGACTTACCGCCTCCACGTCGTGGTGTAGTTTTTTATTCAACACTTAATTACTTGGATGGGTATAATAATGAGTAAAATTGATGTAAATAATAAATATAAAATCTTAATTATTATGTATATATAATATACCATCAAATTACATATTATTTTACCATCAATAGAATGATATTGTCGCCCATGCGTACATTTGGATTACCATCTCCAAAACACGATTAGATTTCATTCCCCATCGTAACCATTCATGAATTATTTTCATTTGATGATTAAAAAATAATGTTTAAGAACATAATATCATTTTATAAATGAATAAAATAAACCCTATCCATGACCAACATGACTTACATAACAAACCATATAAAGTAAAATGAATTAGTAACACCCAAAATAATGACACTACTGGCAGGAAATATTTTTTTTTATTTTCATAAAGTCGGTTTAGGATAACCGGTAACCTCACAACCAAACAGGAAATCATCCAAATGAAAAACAACTTCAAAAATTCAAAATTCAAAAACAACACGAACCACTTGTCCACCTTGATCCGCACAACCACCTCGAGGAGCGTGTCAACATGAAATCAAACTTCACCTCCAAATATATCGCCTGTAAGACAAGATGGAACACCACGTGCCACCATTCATAGCGGGATGACGGCGGATCTGTCGTCAGAGCATGCCGCCAATCTGGTCTGGCCACCATTGTCACGAAACTTCTCAGAACACAGGAACCCGAACAACATTCCTTGTGCCGCTTCACTGTCACCACTATCAACATCGATCCAACGACTGCACACCGCATTCATCGGCATTCCTCGTCGTTGCCACCATCAACAACCACCAGCACAAAAAATAAGGCCTCCATCCCAAAACCCATTGAAACTAGTCATATTCACCATTTCACAACAAAAATCAAATAGATCCATGAAAATAAAACAAGAAAACCCCACTTCAACCCCCCCAACCGCTAAAAGATACCCTCACAGACCCTCAAAGTACTCAGCCACCGCAAATCAAGTGATGACATCCACATGCTAAGAAACCACCATAGGACAACAACTCACAACCAAGAGGAAAGAATCTTTCCTTCATTTTCCAAACAAGGTACTTTATTACCTCTTCAAAAAATTAAGGAAAGAATGTTTTTTAACTTATACGGCGGGTGCGGTCATTTTCTACCATTATAACACCTTTGAAGCTTCCCTTACAAGCTTATATGAATATTTTGAAAATAAATTTTTTATTTTATAATTATTAGACTTTTAAATTATTTCAAAGTATAAATAGATATCTATATCAAATAGTTTTTGTATTGATTCCATCTATGTCAATATCTATTGTTAAATTTTATGTTTAATTGACGTTGGTTTATTATGATACAATTTTCTAAATTTTATTGATAGTTTTATGATATGTTTGACTATGGATGTTCTATTTTTATGTCATTAATAGTTTATGGTTATAGTATTATCATTTCATATGCTAGTTTAATACACATGTGTATGTTATGTTTCACCCTTTTCATATGAGAAATGCATTGGACATAGTAAGTGAAAGGACGATGCCTGCTATAGCCAATCGATGCATGGGTAGGTCTCATGAGACAAACTAGTTTCTTGGAACAAGGCCTTGACAAAATTTTATTTGTATTCTTGGGAAGACGCCTTGACTATGTGGTTATGATGTTTGAAATTATTCATTCCATCATTTTGAGATTAGCTATTGACATTAAATGTGATTATTAGACTAGTAGAATATCCATGTGAATAAGTAAATGGAATTATTTGATATATATTATCTATATTATGATGCATTTTATGTTTAAAAAGCTGTAATTTTAGTCTTATAAATAGAATTATATGTTTATGCCTATTTATGATAGTTTCTGCTATATTGTTATCTTTACTGAGCATCTAAGCTCACCGCTTTCTTATGTTTTTTTATCCCAAAATGCAATGAAGTATATTATGACTGATTTATAGGGATAAGCTAAGGTATATGAGTGTGTTCAATGGAGACAGAATGTTTCTTTTAAATTTCATAATGTAATGTAAAACATATATATGTATCTATTAGTTACAAGGATACTAAACGGATCGGTCTTTCGAGACTTAATCTCTTGTGATCATGCCAATGTTATGTAATAATGCACCGACTCTTGATAACTGGGGTAAGGGAATTTCACACAAGAATTTAGATCATTGTGGTTCCTATGACACATTTACACTGAGGTATGATGTCTCTAGTGTCCCATGCATACAAGCTACATTAGGGGATTTACCCACAATGATCTACTATTCATGATGTGGTGCCTTTCATCGGCATATGGAGGGCCAGTTGAGTAAGTGTGTGATATTTATGAATTTTCCCTTCCATTTTAATTTATTATTTGTGAAATGGTTTTTATTAAAGTGTTATTTTCTTTTTTACTTTCATCTTTTAAATGTTTCCCTTAAAAGAATTTTAAATTTATGGTTCGAAATGAGCATGTTAAATTATCTCTTTGATGTTTTGGAATGGAACCTTTTTATTGTGTGTTATCCTACCAGGCTTGTGTCTCACACCCTAAATAAACCTTTGGGTGTATGTAGACCATGTTCTTTGGGTATTCTTGGGTGAGGAATTATGCTCAGTGATGGTGGATTGAGTTTTTTATGGCTTTTCTCCAAAAGGTTGGTGTTGGTAGCTTGAGGATGTTGCACCACTCTTGTTTCATGGAGGATTGAGTTAGAGTGTTAGTTTTCATTTTTTATTGTTTCTTTTGGGTTATTGGTTCTATTTATAGATATTTAAAATGGAAATATGTTAAGGGCCTATTTGGTTGTATAAAATTAGTTTCATTTCATTAAAACAGCTAGTAGTATTATCTTTATTGTTTTGGGTAAAATGTTCCCATGTGTTGTTTTTGAAACCCAGACACTTTTTCTAGCCCGTGGGGATTGGGAAATCCCCTAGGGCCTTTCCACAAACCAGGTTGGGAACTGGGTGAGATGGTGACATAGCTTGGTTCATGAATGATCTTCTCCTGCTTCGGTGGTTCCTTGCTGAACGGATAGATCTATTCTACAACTGTATGATCTATTCTACCGTCGGTAGATCAATACACGGCCAAACATATAATTTTTCCTATAACATCAAATGTTCATAAAATGGTAGATATTTCATCATTGGTAGATCACATCAACCATTAGATCAGTAAATTATTATACCTCATGTAGGTTTGGTAACATGTTCTTTTTAACCAGTTATTTCATGAAAAATAAATGAACATGTACCAGAGGATCCAGCTTGAGCCAATGGTAGTTCTATCCACTATTGTACATCCACCAATATATCATAATCCATAATTGTGTCTTTTCATTCATAAAAACTACCCTTTATTAGTTTGTAAGTATCGTGGGTGTAGTCTCTTTTTGTTTCACTTCTGTTTCATTCTCTATCACCAGATAGAGTAAGATACAAGAAAGGTGAAATTGAATACCAATATACTATTAAAAATCACTATCGTTTCAATATAATGTTATACATGAATAGTATATATTATATTATAATAGGTAATAGTAGATCATAATATAAACCACTTGTAGATTAATCTGCTACTGAGTAATATTGTATCCATATTCCTCCATTTTTTTAGATCCACTATCTATTTAAAATAATTTTTATAAAATTATTGTTATTTTTAATCAATTTTATTAAAATAAATATTTAGGATAATTTTTTAATTATATTTATTTTATAATATAATTATATGTTATTTAAAAATATTTTTGAGCATATTTTATGCATATATATATATATTCATGTAGTATATAAATTTTTACGATAATATTTTTAACAATTATTTATTTTATAAATAAAAAAGAATTTTATTCTATTTATTTTAACTATTTTTTGTTTATGAATTGTATATATTTGTTTTAATCAATTTTTTATTTTTTATATTAATATTTTCTAAATAAATAAACAATGAAATTGGTCATTGTTATTCCGCATAGAATTTATAGACAAATGTAACACTAAATTTATTTTATTTTTATGTATTAACAAAAGGTGTATAATTGTTTGTTGTGAATATTCTCTTATTATGTACATGTTTTTAATTATGTGAGAGTTATTTGTTAGATTTATCTTTCAAGAATAAAATTAATTACTGTACAGATAATTTGATAAATTCATTTTGATAAAAATTTAACATAATTCTTGTTTCTCCCATTCATTCAAGAAACATCCTCAACCATCATACTCTATCTTCAATCATTGTATAACTTCGACATTTGTCATTGTCAGTTCAAGTGCTCAATGATCATTGATATTCGTCAAATTCAAATGTTTTGATCATCTTCCGGTTTATTTATATTTTTTTATTCATGTATTCACTTATTCTTCTATTTTAGTTTCCTCAAGTTTGGTTTATTGTTTTCCCAACCAAAAGAAGGTTTTTCATTTTTTGGTTATTCCACCTCCAAAAATTAAGTATGGGTTGTTACACTAAATAAAAATTCACTTCACAGAAAAGGTTTGGTCTCCTATAAAAATAATTGGTTTTGTATATGGGTATTTTTAATATTAATGGTTTGTAATATGTTCTCACATATTTAAAAGTGAGGCTCTTAGTGGGTACCAATCTTCTTGAGGAGTAGAGAAGGTTCAAGATTGCAATATAATGATTATGATCTAAAAAACTATAAATCATTATGTTACTTCATTTTATATTTATTTCACTTCATTTCAGGAACACAGTAATCACGAAAAATAATAATTTTATAAAAATTGTTTGTTTTTTTATTAGATTTTTGGAAAAGACTATTCACCCCTAACTAGTCATTATTAACATCACTATTGTTCCCATAGGCTGATGATGGGGCCACATCGGTCTTATGGGGATGTTTTATTTATACAATTGTACCTATACGTTGATATCGTGTGTTCCATTATCAACTTCTTCTAGATGAGAGTAATTTCCCATGATGTGGATGGACATATGGTGGTTTTCATTGGAGGACGTGGTTTTTTGGTGGGTAGTAGGAATGTGGGGCCCCTTATTTCATATATGGATGATTTTTCTTGCAAATCAATGGATATTGGGATGGTGGAGGTGCTTAGGGTTATGGATGAGTTCCTAAATATGTTCCTACAGGAGGTGGTAACTCTACCCCATTTACTTCATAATGAGATTTTGATAGGCTTGTATCATGTTGATTCTCTAATTTCAATGGATCCTTATTTGATAGTACCATCTATGTTATAGGAGTTGAGGGTTCTGATTGGTGAGCTGATATAGAATGTTTTTATTTGTCCTAATGTGTCACCAAGGGGTGATCTAACGTTGTTCTCCAAGATAGTGGATTGAAGTTTGAGGTTTTGTATACACTATTGGAGTTTTAATTTTGTGATGCTCAAAAATTGATACCCTTTTCTAAGAATAGATGTTATTTTAGACTAGATGAGTTGGTGATGTAGATTTTCTTTGACCAATTTGTGGTCGGGATATCACTAGTTTAGTGTGATGTAAGGTCATATCCCCAATACATCCTTTTAATGTAGGTATGGTAACTTTCAGTTTGTAGTCGTATAGTTCAGTGTTACAAACACCCAATCAGTGTTCATGGGGTTTATGAACTCCATGTTTCATGATTTCTAAGATTAGTTTGTCATCAAATTCATTAATGATATGTTGGTCTACGTGAAGTCATATGGGGAGCATCCTGACCATATTAGAGTTATATTATGGTTTTTTTATGCCACCAGCTCTATAGAAAATTATTTATGTGTAAATTTTTGATACAAGAGGTGATGTTCCACTATAATTTGGTTTCATATAAGGGTGTGGATGTGGATTCTTTAAAGGGATATGTAGTTGTTTCATAGGTTGAACCCAAGAATATGGAGAATGTTCACTATTTTCTTGTTATTATCATAGTTTTATGTAGGACTTCACTTGATCTATATCCCCATGGACGATTTTGGATTTCCAGGGTCAAGATTTAGTGTGTAGTGATTATTTCTAAGAAGAGTTTGGTTACCTGAAGTGGAAGTTAGTCAATGCTCCACTATTTCAGTTTCCTGAGGAGTGTGTAATATTTTAGGTGTTTTGTGATTCTTCTTGTATGGGTTCGGATGTGTTTTTGTGGAGAATAGGGAAGTGGTATATCATGTTTCTATAAATTTACATACTCATTATAATATTTATTCCACCAATTATCTAGAGTTATTAGTGGTTTTGTTTTCAATATGCTTATAGTGGAATTAACTCATTGGGGAGTGATTATTGGTCTTTATGGTTATTAATAATTTTTTTATATATTTTTTTAAAATGATATGAATTTTTGGAAGTGGATATGGTTTGATTTTATACATGATTATGATTTTTAGAAATCCTAAACCACAAAAAAAGGAATGTTTCATCAAAATAATTTAATAGGATATCATAGAAGGAAGTTATTTAGGAGTCTTGGGATTCATTGAGAGAAATGGAGATATAGGTGGAATTAAACATTGATTCAATGGTGGGTAATGGTAGAGGATATTTGTTTTATATTATGGTGTAGTCTTCTCTGATGTAGTGGGTGTAGGAGTCTCAGTGGGGAGATTTAGACAAAGTGGTGTTGTGCGAACGAATTGTCCATAGTGATTCTTTAGAGGGATGGATGGAGGATGTTTGGAACCAGATATTATTTCAAGGTAATTTTTTTCTTATATTAGTTATATGTTAGGGATATATAGTTTATTTCATTTCTCACCTTTGGTTTTACACCCATGAGTTTCCAACATATACCATAGTTTGAGGATGTAGTTTTTTTGGATCGAGATGAATTGGATGGAATTGGAGTTTCTGGTGATGTTCTTGGTTTTTATATTAGTAAAGGATGAGTATTAGAATCTTGGTTGTTATTTTCATCCATTTTATTATCCAATGTAGAAATATTATTAAACCTTCATATATTTTTTTCATAGGGTTACCACAAGCTCAATGAGGT
Organism: Viscum album; assembly: GCA_963277665.1. Lineage (NCBI taxonomy): Eukaryota > Viridiplantae > Streptophyta > Magnoliopsida > Santalales > Viscaceae > Viscum > Viscum album. The sequence goes on from OY728156.1 coordinate 932,790,522, forward strand.
TGTGATGCTATCTGGGTGATCGTGGATCATTTGATGAAATCATACAACTTCATAGAGATTAAAGAATTGGGGATAATGGATGATTTGGAAAGTCATTATTTGGATGAGGTGGTGTGGTTACAGTTATATATGAGGTCCATTGCCTCATATCTTCATCTACATTTTACCTCACAATTCTAAAAGAGATTAAAACATATTTTTGTAACTTAGTTACATCTCAACACTTAGTTTTAACCTCAAAAGATGGGAAGATGTAGTGGATTATCTTGATGTTGTAGGATATTTTATGGGTATGAATCTTGTAAATTGGTGGATCTTGGGCAAAAATCCTTCAATTAGTTGAGTTTTGTAAAACAATAGTTATCACTCATCCATTGGAATGGTTTTGTTTGAGGTTCTTTATGAGAAACCATATAATTATCTATTTTATTGGACATAGGTTGGAGAGAAAAATATTATTCATCATGATATGGTATAGATAATGATATAGATGGTTCAGTTAGATAGAAAAATGAAGAAATAATTGTATGACTAGAATGAATCTTATATCAATCGTACGAGGTGGCCCTTGGAGTTTGATTTTTGGGACCATGTCTTCTTAAACGTTTCCGCTCAGTGTGGGAAGAAGAGGTTTTTTAAGGTGAGTAAGCTTCTCCTAGGATTGTTTGGCCCTTTTAGGTGTTGAAGTGAGCTGGTGAGATGTTATATTAGTAGTAATATCCACCACTAGTGGATATGATTCAATATATCTTCCACTTATCTAAAATCAATCCTTATCTTCATGATGGATCCCATGTCATTGATTGGGGAGAGTCATATCTTGAGGATTATGAGATGTTCATGGAGTGTCCAGTATAGTTTTAGGATCATTAGAAGAATGTTATGAAAGGAAAAACCATTCCCTTATTTCACGTGTTGTGGTGGTATTGTGGTCTAGAGGAGAGTACATGGGAGCCATGGGTACATATACTTTACCAGTAGCATGAGTATTTTTTTCCTTTTCACTTTTCATCTATATGGTGTGATTTTTGATCCATTCTATTTTATGATATGTGTTATTTTACATTGATTAAGATGTGTGATAAATTTTAGACATATGAAAAGGGGAGAACCTAATTCCTAATTGAGAATCATTATACTAGGATGTGATTAAACTCATGCAGGTGAGTCAGTCTTGCTAAAAGTGGATAGTATCTTAATATGGTGGACCAAATAAACTAGTTTTGTGTTTTGGGTAGTAAATTTGGATAGTTTTGGTTATGTGTATATGTAGTGAGGGGGTTTTTTAAGATTTTTTGTATCGGTTTTGTCTAGTGTGTTTGGTTTGTGGAATCATTCGAGGTATGATGATGTCCTTGAGATATATCTCATGGAGTGGTTGTTCGGATACCTTCCCTTCTAGGATTGATTCTAGATTCTTGAGGGTGAGATTCATTTGGGAGGTTTTTTATGTAATTGAACATTCCTTCTCATCTATTTACTTTTCCATTTTTTCTGGTTGGAGGAGTTTGGGGGAGGTTCTGGGAGATTCTTTTAGAGGATGTGGGTGTAGGGGATCTATATAAGTAAATACATGTGGTTTAATATTTACATGACATGAAATGGTGGATCACAACTTGTGTAGTCAGCTAGATCACAGCTTCCATGAAGCTATGGTGGAACCCATGTGGTGGATTACACAGCATGTGAGTGCAATTCATGATGTGTAATTATATAAATAAAAGGAAAAATAATTTTCCTCAAAAGATACATATTATTAAAAACAAATGAATTAAACATTGTGTAAAACTTGTATGCAATGAAAATAGTGGGATCCCAGATTCAATGTCTATTTCAAGGAATAAACTTCTTTGTTAATTCACTACTCTCCCTCCCTCATTCCATAAGAACCCTAGGTGCCCCGAAAAGACCTTCTTTCCCACTACTATATTTATTTGATCCGTTTGTTCTGTGGTTGTTGGATAATAATCCACGGTGTGTACTTCATCTTCTTTCCATGTTTTTATGTTGTTTTTTTAGAATAATTTTTCTTATATATTTTTGTTTTAGAGTGTTATTTGGGTTTCATTTTGATGTATATTTGGTACATTGTAGGTTAATCTACTATTTCCCATGTGTGGTTATGGTTTTAAGATATTTATTCTTACCATGTGGTGCCCAGTGAGATTAGAAATCTTCTTTGATGTATTGAATCCCTCATTTCTCTTTACTGTGTATCTTGTGGGAGGGGTTAACATTAGTTATCTATTTTGTCTTAATCTAATATAATAAATTTGATGATTCAAGTATAATGTGTAATAGGTGAATGCTTTATTATTGATTTTACATATATGAAATTATTGTAATATTATGGATTTTACAGGCTTGATGCCCCACTAGAAATTTTGGTTACCGGGGGATTTGTTTAAGATGGATGATGTCTTTTCTGGTATTTGTGTTTATTTTTTTATGTCACACAAAAATGGAAATTGGTTAACCACATATATTTGGTTAATTAAATGGTTTCCCTGGGATTATGACTTGTATTCTAATGCCCCTAAGAAAAAGTAAAATTTGGTAAAATCCCTATTTTTGAATCTGTAAAATTGTCTTAATGTGTTATGTTGTGTTGTCATTATTATGTGGTGGCAATGTTTTATTGTGATTCAATGTGGGGATGATGGGTGAGATGAGGTTTTTCTTTGGGGATACGAGGTGGTGTTTGTATGGTTGTGATGTTAGGGAAGTGAATTGGTGGTTTCTTGTCCTTAATTTTTTGGGAATGAGGTCGCGGTTTTTTCCATGATTTTACGATGGCAAGGTGGAGATTTTGTTATTTTTATTTTGTAGCATTGACAGCATGGATGTTATTCCCTGCTTTTGTTGTGGCTAGGTTTTGGTGTGATAGATATGATGAGATACTTGTGATGTGTGATTTCATTATGCTAAATACTAGTTTTTTTATGGAATAGATAATTATTTAATAATTGTTTAAATGGATTGGTTTTGGTTAATGAGATGAATATTAATAATGATTAATAAATGATGGTTTTTGTGAGTAAAGTTGAATTATTCTTAAAAATGAAATGAATGATCTAGAAAATGTAAACTGGATGGAAATGTGAAATATTGATTGTGGCTTGTGAGGTGTTATGCATTTAGAGGTGGTAGAAAAAGCTAAAATGTTGTACGTTGGTTAGTTTTTTGTTTTGAACCCATAGTTTGGGATTTTGTTTGGCTTTATGTATATACTTGTATATTCATTGTGATTTATATACATACCCCACTCACATTTATCACTATGTTTTGAAACTAATATATTCAGAAGTGGGGTGTTTTTCCAATATCCTTGTGATGATGATTAATTAATGGATACACTCTCCTCAAAACCCTCACTTCAAAGAGAGTAAATACGCATAGATTTTTATGGACTAAGGTATGTTAGTGAATTAGGTGATGAACTAGGTGTTTTTGGCTGAGATATGTTATGAACGAGTTTTGGAACGGTGGCCCAAGTTTTTTTAGTTGATATGGGACATGTATGTGTCAAGGGGTGGGTTATGGTGGGGTTTATTCATTGTATGATGATTATAAAAGGTTTATTTCATTAATGTTCATGATAACCTACTACTCAGGTTGTGGTTGTGATGTGATGGCCCAAGTGTACATGATCCAAATGAGATGTGATCATGTTGTGGGTTGTGGCCCATGTGTCTATGAGTGATATCTGATGTGGCCATGCTTTGTGGTTGTGGTATATGTTATTACAATTATGTGGTTTCTCTAGGATGTATGACATTTGGGTTTTGAGGGAGTAAAATCCATGGTAAAGTGGTGTGTCGAACCCTTTACTGATATGTTCCTTATTATGCTACTATAATTGTAATGCATTATTTTTTAAGTGTTCCATGGTGGGCTTGGGATGGATAGTTGACTCGATTATGTGTTCTTGGTATTATTGTTTTCTTAGGCGTGAATTATTATAATTATTTCACATGTGCATGAGAGACTTTCTTTTTCCTACTCATTTTATCTGTATGCTTACCCTACATATATAAAAATGTTTTGTGGTTTATAGGATGATTAGATGGATTCTACAATACATTACAAACAGAAATAATGGATAGATGTTGTTGCGATACTTTATATATTCTTCTGCGTATTAATTTTGGAGATTTTATCTATATCCTTTTTATTTATTCATTTGTGTGGGATGGTTTTAGTTTATTTTTGTATTATTTCATGGAGTTATTTTTAAATGATTTTTCGTATCTCCCAGTATTATATTATTATGGAGGTTAATGCCACCCATTTCAGGGGAACTTTTTACCCACAGTGCTAGTCTCCAACCAAGGGCATATTGGAAGTGGGACATGGGGGATCATTATCTCTCTCCCATCATTGTGTTTTCTTTAGCATGGGGGTTATGACATTGTAGGAAGTCACATTTTAATAATGTTTGTAAACATTATTGAACCATTTCCCAATCTCTATTATCTTAGTTTCAAACTCTATGTCTAATATATCACAAGTATGTGAAGCTTTTAACATGATACTAGCTCAGTCAAAATCCATATAGCCTAACCCTCCATTATAATACTTTTTGGGAAATTGGTCAAATAATATATAATCATTATGATAATAATTCTTCACATCACAAATGTATATCTAAGTTCATAACCTTTACTATATCAATAAAATAATATGTTATCACCTAAATTTCATATCAGTAAACATTATAACACCACATACTATTCTTCCTCATATCTAAAATTTTACTTCTTTTTTTGAGTACATAGATTTTTGGCCATCTTGGTAGTATTTAAAAAATATAGAAAAAAATAAGAAGTATTTTTAATTAAATTTTAATTACCGTCAAAAATTACTTATCCAATGATGCTAGTATTTTTACAGTACATGATGTCTTTCTCAAATTTTCAAACAAAATATCAACAATAATTGTTGATATTTTTCTTCAAAAAGTGAAGAAACATTTACCAAAATAAGTAAATTGTTTTAAAATATGTGGTGATAGTTAAATAATTCTATATATAAATTTGTAATTTTCCATTTAAATAAATTCATTGGACTATTATGTTGAGTCACTAACACCAAAAATTAACTTAGGATATATTTATAGATCTCCATATCATAACAAAATTCTCGTAAAAACATAACAAGAATATCAAATGATCCAGGAAACACAATATAATCCAATTTAGTGTGTACAATCATTTTCTCCTTATGTTTAGTCCAACATTTATGGCTTTGATGTATCATATGACAAGCCAAATGTTGTTGCAGATATTCTAGAATAATTTTTCGTGAATAACAACAATATTAACAAGAAAAAAGGATTTGATAAGGGTCGTATTCTTGATCCATTGAAAAGTTGATAAACTCTTTGACTCCATATTCATACTCTTTTGTTATATGATAAACAAGCAACCATTTTATATTCATATCCATCCTATTAGGTTCATAAAATATTAATTGTTTTCAAATAAATACACATATGGTATTTATAATTATGTGTGAATGTTATATATAAATATAATAAGGGGAACAAAAAAAATTATTTTTTTTGTGATGATTCTCGAAAAGTTGTCTATTTACACAAGTTTTACATGAAATGTAAAATCATAGGGAAAACATGTGCATATTGGTCAAGCTATTAGTGAAACCAGAGAATAATATAATAGGATCTGAGGTTGAAATGAAAGTGGAAGGAATCCTTAGTGAAGTTAGAAAGGGTAAGAGATTATTGTGAGTTAATATTTATATAATTATAGTACTATGAATAAAAAAACTAGGTGAGTGAACTACATACTAATAATTCAAAACATTATATTGTTTACACTAACTTTTAATATCATTATTACTAGAGGTAATTTTTAACTGAATATGATGTAAGATATTTCTGTTGCAACTCACAGTCTTTAAAATATAAAAAGGATTAGGATTATCAGTCCTAGTAATTGAAGTAGATAGTCTGAATTTTTTTATTTCAATACATGGGAAAAGGAAGAATAACTAGGAAATAGAGGATATTTCCATCAATTTATAGTAAAACCCTTACTTACTATTAATCTAAAATCAACACCTTGATTGATAAGTGGGTAGAGTTTTTAATGTTTATAAATACCCCTTTAATATTATTTTATTATTTTAATAATTATATGAATAAATAATTTTTTATAGTTTCATATATGTATATTTATTTATAATAGTTTCCTAATACATTTAACCCCATTTCCACATGCAACTATGGTGGTAAACTCTTAATCCGTTATCAAGTGTAAAATGTATGTTTGTTCCATACATTACCAATAAAACAAGAAACCAAAAATAGTAAACAACCATCTATATATGGATTTATGATCACCAATAATATTAATACAATTCGTATCAGTGCACATAGAGATCTTATTTTTCTTTTATGGATGTTACTTCATTTTAGATATAACCAACTTAAAACAATTACAAAACCCAAATCAATGCTTTAGTTTAGTATATAAATTAATACCATACATACAATTTACATAATAAAACACAAACATTATTTAATTCTTTCTTCACTAGCTTCATACTTTCCCTCGTGTTCTTATTAATATACTTAATCAACTGAGGATATGCCTCAAAGAAAAGGTGTCAGCTAAAACCCCAAAAAATTGGATATATTAGTACATGAACCAACATAAAATGGTTGAGTATAATCATAATCATCGTATCATAATCATGGTATAGTCATAAAAATCATGGTATTATACATTAGATAAATTCATAGAAAGTGGAAATGCATAAAAATAAAACATCAGGTCTTAGTGGTCAAATACTAAACATAGTTGTATAAAATTCTAGCATCATGTTTATAAATAACTTATATGAATAATGAAAACATAATACTTGTGAAAAAATATAGGATCATGTCCCTTCTTATATAACATTACCTCGTGAGATAAATCACATTATCGAATTCACTAATGCAATGTACAATCTTGAGTGCACCTATCACATCACAACATTTACATAATCATGATTTCCATATAGAACATATATCAGTCGTGGTCATAAAATAACCATGGAAAGGAATATATTTAATTTAATAATTAATACTTTCATGATTAAACTTTTGGATTCCCAAAAGGTAAAAACTTATTCAGAATAAGAATCATCGCACTTCCGTGAAGAAGAAACAATCTTAAGAGGAATCATGATGTGTTTTGAAAAGAAGAGTTCTTTTGGAAAATAATTTTATTTTTCAAAAAACCAGATTAGAAACAAGAATATCCTAGAAGGGAAAAGGTACAAAAAAAAATTTATGTTTTAGTAATATTAAATGAACATCCAAATTTAAATTTGTTATGAAAGAGGAATAACCCAAAGAAAATAAATTGGGTTCAAGAATCCCCTTACGTTATGTATGAATGATTTATTTACATTAATATCTTGGATAATAAAATTTTACTCATTAATTAATAAATATAGAACCATTTATACATTAATATTATTTATTTTAATTTTATTAAGTTAATTATTTATATTATAATGAGGTATAAAGTTTAATTCTATCATTTCAAGAGTGTTTTTTTCATGGTTTTCATGATCGGTTCACTTGTATAAAAGTATAGAAGTTCATATAAGATTATAATAATTATCCATAGATGAAATTATATGTTATTAATTAACATCAATATTTTTCGTGGTTCTTATATATAATTTTGTTTCCAAATATTATGATGATTCATTTGATAAAACATTAATGATAAATGTTCTGATTAATTTGGAGGTTTTTTAATCATCATGAACTGGTTTTGTATTATTATTTAGTATAATATATATATATATATATATTTCAAATAAAATAAAATGTTTTATAAAACAAATTTTACAATTTTTTTCAATCATTAAAATTCTTTTATGGCCATCCATGAAGGTGATCACAGAAAATGAAAACATCTCATCCTCAGAGGTGGAAAATAAACACCTCACATATGTTGTTTCTATTTTTAGAATAAAGGGAGAGGATAAGAGGTTTGATGATTGATTATTCTATTAAAATAATAATATTAAAATATGTATATTATACTAGAGTTTTTATTCCACTTGGATAAGGGTTTCTAATGATAGAATAATAATTGAAAAGAAATTTAAAATAATTTAAAATAAAACTAAAGAGGGTTTTACATCTTGATATTCTTCTCCTAGAGAACCTTTGTAGGGAAATTGGATTAGGTATTTTTTTAGAAAAATGGATCCTAGAATAGGGTAAGATTATTGGGAAGAGTATGGGGCATAAATTTAAAAATATTCAAACCTTGTTAGGTGTGAGAATAAGAGGTGGTGGCGGGTGGTATTTATAGGGGAAAGGGGTATTTTTCATTATTATATTCATTATTTAATTATATTGGATGAAGAATATAAATAGTATAAACCTCATTAATAAATATGTTAAATAATTATGTATATTTATATAATATGGTTTTACATGATCCATGCATCATCTATGTCTCAATAATTCATATATTTTTTAAATACCATAAATTACCATATTTTAGTATTCACCAAAAAATCAACTATTTAATAAAAAATAACAAAAATTTACTCTAACCATTTTTTTGTGTGTAGAAATTAAAAATGAACTATATTTAATGATAATAATTTTCTAAATATTATAAATTTAATTTTTATTTAAAATCATTATTTATTCCAAAAATATCGATTTAATATTATATTCAATTTTACAACACTTTGAAAAAATAATTAAGTTCTCATAAAATTATATTATAATAATAAGGAAAAAAATATTAATTTATAAACACAATTTATGAAAATATATTTTCTTTTAAATCATTTTATTAATTATAAAATTGAAAATAAATGTTTATGTTTAATAAGAAATACCAACACTTAATTTATCATTTTAAAAACATTTATTACTTATACGATGATATAATTATATCATATTTTCATTTATAAGATGCCTCAATTTTATATATTCCTTCATAAGGGATGTTACATTTCTATAGGTTGGATTAGTATTCCTAATGGTCATGATACTATTCCAAGGGTGAAGTTAATATTCCATCAGTATAGGTTCCTTAATTTCTATAAATATAACTTTTATCATTATTAATTTATTATAATGATGTTTTTATTGTGATATATATGCTATTTATGTGTTTTATACTATATAACATAATTAAATAATGTGAAAAAAATCCATTGATAAAAAATTAGTTCGTTAAATTCTTCCCTCCATTGGAAATTTCACCTTCAATGTTTCATTTTAGAAAAACATGTGAGGGAATTTATCCTTAATAACATTATCTGGTTCCTATATTACCACTTAAGAATTATGTTTATGCCATAATACATTGACCAGGTGAGTAGTCTAGTAGCATAGAACTTTATCCATTTGGTCCAAGATCTTCACCAGTTGCTCCCCGTAAAAGAGATCATTTTCCAATTGTACCGCCTATGGATTCCGTAAATTTTTGGGATATGGTTTGTAATACCTCACGAGTGATACATGAAATATATATTATACTTTAGACATGGTAGGTGGAAGTTCTAGATGATTTTCCATAGCTCTAGAATGATTTAGAATATTTAAGTGGTTGATGTACGTAGAACTCACCATCCCTTTCTTCCCAAATCCCAGGATCCTCTTCCATGGAGATATGTGGAGGAATGCGATGTATCCAAACTCAAACACTAAATCATGTTGATGATTTTATGCATAGATATTCTATTGACTTTGGGATTCCTTGATGTGGAGATGAATTGTTTTTACCTTGTCCACCATTTCATTGACCATTTTTTTCTTATCATCTTACATTCACCAACTTCTTCCCTGCATGTTGGAATTCTACATATTATCCCATAAATGGCATCATATAGAGCCATTTTGATTCTATAAAGGAAACTATTCTTATATGAAAACTTATAACTGGGAAATTTTGTGTCTCATCCTCCTTTGGAGTCCATAGAACATGCTCTCAACATGTCTTCTATTTTTTGAATAGTCTGATCATATTGGCCATCACATAGAGTATGATAATCCATATTGATGTTCAAATCAGTTTTTAGTGCATGTTGGATACTTTTCTATAATGTAGAGGTGAATCCCAGATCATGATCAGATACAATCGATAGTGCTACTCTATTCATCCTTTCCACTTATCTAATATATATCCATGCTAGATTATCAAGTGAGAATTTGTCTTGAATTTCAATAATGTGATCTATATATGTTATATGATCTACAATAACTCATATAGAATGGTTTCATAAGGTTGTCTTTGGAATTATAGAGAGAAATTACATGGTGTTGTTTTCCCATTTCCATATTGTTATGGGTAATGGTTTAATCATCCTCTTATAATTATTGTCTTTTAGCCTTTACTTGATAAAATACCAGTAACATTGATGTATATTCAATGATCTCTTTTTTTCATATTATCCCACCAATAGTTCTCTTGGATATCTTAATACATATTTATACTCCATGTGTCAAAAGATAAGGCTGGGCATTCTATTTCATTCATAAGATCTTTCTAATCTCTGGATTAGATAGTACACATACACATGATCCAAATCATATAAATCATTCCTCATAAAATTTGAACTCTGAGTATTTATATTTTTCAATAGCTTCCACCTTCATCTGAATTTATAAATCATTTATCTGATCATTGTTTATTTTTTCCATGAGGTATGGTTGAGAAAACATTGCATAAAGGATTGATGATTCACCTTAATTAATTATTTCCATTTACATCCTTTGTAAATATAAGAAGATTGGATCCTTCTAAATTATAGTCATCGATAATGTTTCAGTATCATTTATACATAGATCATCCACCACTTTATTTAATTTTCATATATTGTAGGGGATTCAGCAACTATAATCCTCTGTGATCTCTAACATTATTTGGTAGAACATATTGATACCTTATGTGTGAATATATATTTTTTCACTTGTGATAATTATATATTTCAAAATATTCTCCATATAGATATTTCTAAAAGATTTTTAACGTGACGATCACAGTTTCCAACTCCAAATCATTTTACGGATAGTTTTTCTCATGAATTTTCAACGTCCATTTAGAATAGGCTATCACTTTATCATTTTTCATCTGTAAACAACCTAATCTGTTCATTGAAGAATCACTATATACCAAAAATAGTTCCCCACTAGTAGGAAGTGTGATTATTAGCATAGTGATAAGCCTCATTTTTAACTCTTTGAAGCATTATTCACCTTCATTGGTCCCCATAAACATTTATCCTTTCCAAGTCAGCTTGGTTAGTGTGTTTTAAAATCAAGTGAAGTTATTCAAAAATATCTAGAATTACTTATCTAGACTAAGGAAGCTACAAATATCTATTAAAAAATTTGTCCTATGCTACTCTTAGATTTAATTTATCATGGAAGGGTCTATATATATTCCTTTTCTAGTGATAAAAATACCAATGAATGTAAAATCCTTCATTTAGAAATTACATTTACACTAATTTTCATAAATTTTATCTCTCTGAAATTTCATTAGCACAGTATTCAAATTCTTCTGATATCCCCCTTGCTTGTGGAGTATATTATAATATCATCTATAAAGACTATGAAAACATTATCATGGAAATCTCTAAGGACTCTATTTAGTATTTACAAGAATATAGATTTCGTATTATTGAGTGATATGTGCATCACAATGAACTCATGGTGTCCATACCTTGTTCAAAAGGTGGTCTTGGGAATATATTATGTCTTCGCCTTTAATTAGTTACATCCTGACCGAAGGTATACTATAGCGAAATACCCAGAACCACATAGTTGATCAAACAATTCATCTATACATGGTAGGGGAAAATTATTCATTATTAATTTTTATTTATCTCATTATAATCAATTCATAGGTGCGTTTTCCAACTTTCTCCTTGATGAAGAGGACTGACACACCCCATGGTGAATCACTCGAGTGTATAAAACCCCTGCCCAAATTCTCTTATAATTTCTTCTTTAGTTCATCCAAATCAATGGTCGTCATTCTAATATGAGTCATAAATATCAGCAGAGATCTAGGAATATGTACAATCAATAAATTAACCTTTGATTTATGAGGAAGAATAAGAAATTCTTCAAGGAACACCTTAGTGTTGTCCCTCGTAGTGGGCATGTCCTCAAGAATGATTATCTCCTTTGTATCAATCATTTGATCAAGATATGATTTATCATATGTTTATAATATCAAAAATCAATATGTTAAATCTAGAGGATATCCATAATTATCTTATCACATTTATAGAATTTGAGGATGCCTTGGGATGTGAAGATTAATCTCCCTTTTCCTAAGAGTTGATGTTGGATTTGTAAAAATATTTCCAATCTGTGCCCCAATATAGCCTAAAACCCCATAAAAATTAAGTAAGACTAGATTTTTTTTGGAAATTTAGTCCCAAAAAATTAACCTATGAGGATTTATATTCTTTGGATTAAATGATTTCCTCCTTTACTATTCTCATAGACAACTAAACCTCCATATTTTGATGTGGCGGTTGAAAAGTTCTGCCAAACATGCATGATATGAAAGAATGAATTAAACCACATTCAAATAGTATACTCTCTATTCTTGAATGAATAGTCATCATACATTTCACCACAACATTTATGGTCTCCACCTTAGCAGTAGTGATGGAATAATCTTTCCCTTTATCTTTTGAATTTGGTGGTTTTTTATGTCAATTACCATCAATGAGTTGAGATTTAGTACAATGTATTACACATTGCCCTTACTCCTAGTAGTTGAAATATTGAACCATGGATGGTTCTCTCCCTTCCTCCACCACATTTTTATTCTTACTCATTTCTCTTAAAAAATCTTGGGATTGATGGCCTTCTCTCCGACACTTGAATCATTTCCCCATCCCTTAGATTCAATTCCCATTTTGCTTCTTCCCACATTTTTGACATGTGAGTGGTTGAGTCTTCTTTTCACATTTTTTATTAGATCTCTGGATTTAAATTATATATTTCATTTTTTGTCTACATGTACATGTACCACTCTACAAATTCCAAATACACTTTTAGAGCACATCAGATGACTTATTCATAACTCCCAAAGTCTCTAATTAGTAGATCCTTTTTATGTAATAGTTTTAAACTAATAAATAATATATCTAGTTATCTATTATTTTTTATAATAAAACACTAGGCATACCTTGAAAGCCTTGTGAAATTCTATTCATAATTTTTGATCGATTCAACTTCTTTTTTATTCAACTCTATGAATTCTCTCACAATAATTTTACGAATAGTTTGAGGGAAAAACTTATTAATAAATATTTTCACAAATTCTTCTCACTCCATCTCTTCATTTTCATATTTCAGATTGGTTTTCTTAATAAATTCCCACCATTGGTAGGCCTCTAAATCTAAATGATAAAAGGCTAGAGTCCCCTTCTCCATCTCTGAATAGTGAATCATAGAAATGATCTTCTCCATTGAGTTGACCCACTATTCTATGACTAGTGGATTGGAAGATCCTCTAAATATAGGTGGTCATTTCCTCACAAAATAACCCATATCCAGTTTCTCCCTCTAATAAAATATTTAACATTTCATATTATTCATTTTATTGTTCATAACCTAAGACTGATGGGTAAGCATCACCCTATGATTTTTTACTCCACCTCTCATGTCATTTGGGATATCATTAGGACAATCATAGTGTTATCCCTGACATGGTTTGTTGTCCTAGTTTCTTGTAGTTCCTTCTATTTTCTAAAATTGAAAATATTTAAACAAAATATAACTCAACATGTTATGAATAAATAGTTTATTTAATTTCTCAATTAACCCTAAAATAATATCTTGTGTGATCCCTATATTAATAAGTTTTATAAAACAATGCATCTTGGGTTTCACATATACATAGTCTCGTAATAAGGGTTTTCACTAATGTTCCATTTTTCTAAATCGCAAATTAAATAAACCATTCTCTGATACCAACAATACCGACCCTAATTTTGTTTCATGACTACTACATAATTTTATATATAAACTACATAAAATCGCTACTAAACCATGATCAAATGTTTAGTATCTTAGTAAAATTATGACCATACAATACATTTATATAAAAAATCATACACATTATTTAATTCCTCCATATTTGGATTCTTAGTGGACCTCATGTACTCCTTAGTATATATAATCATTTTAGGATATAAATCAATTGAAAGGGGTGAGCTAATAATCCATTTAAAGGATAGATAAGAACATGAATTAATATAACATGGATGAGATTTATCATCATAATCATATTATAAGCATGGGGTAAAAATCATAATCATTATAGGAATCATTAGAAAAATTCATGGAATGTGTAAATTCATAAAAAAGAAACAGTGTGTCATTAGGTTCAAATACATCACATAGTTGTGAATAAAGATTTCATCATTTTCATGCATAACATATTTTCATAATCATAAAATAAAAATTGTGAAAAAAATATGTCATACATTTCTTTCATATTTCAAATTATCTCATGATATATATCACCTTAATCAATGCATTGGAGCACTATATAATTTTTGGGTTCACTAGTGACATCATAACATCTACATAATCATGCTTGCCACATGGAACGCATATCATTCATGGAAACAATATAACCCATGAAAAGGAATGTGTTTAATTTCATAAATAAAACATTCATGATTAAACATTGGGATTACCAAAAGGGAAAACATATTTGGTATAAGAGTCATATCACTTGAGTGTAGAAGAAACTATCTCAAGAGGATTCAAGACCTGTATTGGAAGAAATTGTTCTTTTGGAAAGTATTTTTATTTTTGATAAAACTAGATTATAAAAAAGCATATCACATAAAGGAAAATGGTAAGAACTAATAAGTTATATTGGAGGAATATTAAAATATCATTCACTCTCAAATATTTCAGGAAAGAGGAATAAGCCAAATGAAATTGGGATTGAGAATCCCCTTGCCTTATGTATGAATTCTTTCTTTACATTAATATCATATTTAATGAAATAAGATTCATTAATTAACAAATAAATAACCTTTTATAAGTTTATTTTATTTATATAATTTTAGTAGGTCCATTTATGGCCATTATGATGAGTTATGGAGTTCAATTCTATTGTTCTAATAGTGTTCATTTCATGGTTTTCATGGTCGGTTAACTTGTATACAAGTATATATGTTGATGTAAGGTGAGAATAATTAAACAGAATTGGAATTATTTGTTAATTGTGATCTTTAAAAATTTTAATTGGTATTATATACTATTTTTACCCAGATGTTATGATGAATCATTAGATTAAACATCAATAAAAATCGTTTAGGTTAATTTGGTGGTTTTTTTATCATCATGATCTAGTTTTGTTTTACTATTTAGTGTTATATATATATATATATATATATATGTTACATAAAGAACATAGAATCATTTTTAAAAGGAATTTAATTATATTTTTAAATAGTTATTATGGTTTTATGATCATCTTGGAATGCATTAAAGGAAAATGAAAACTTGTTATCCTTGAAGGTGATAAATCAACTCCTCAGAGAGGGTGTTTCATTTTTTAGAATAAAATAGAGAGGAGAAGAGTTTTGATGATGGATTACTCCATTAACATAATAAAATTAAAATATATATAATATAATACTGTTACCATTCATCTTTGTTAAGTGGGTTGAGGAGATAATAAGAAAATAATAGAAGCTGAAAATTAATTAAAATAAAACGGGGGAGGATTTTACCTCTTGAACTTTTTCTCATTGAGAACCTATGTATGAAATTTTTTTGTGTACTTTTTTAAGAGAAAAGGATCATGGAATTGGTCAAGAGTCTTAGAAATAGTATTGTGAACAATTTGAAAAAATTAAAATCATGGAATGTGTTAGTTGAAGAGGTGGTGATGGGTGTTATTTATAGGGGGTAAGGGGTATTTTTTTATTATGATATTCATTTTTTTGGGTCAAGACAATCAATATTTTAAACATTATCAATAAAAAATTTTAAATTATTAATTATATATCAATATTATGGGCTTAAATGAGAAATACATAATTTATGACACAATAATTCATGTATTTGTTAAATACCATAAATTATTGTATTTCACTATTCACTAAAAATTCAACTATTTAAAAAAAATCCCCAAAATTTTCCCCAACTTATTTTTTATGTGGAGAATTAAAAAAATTAATACATTTTAGAAAAATAAGTCTCTAAATATGATACATTTAATTTTTAATTACAATCATAATTAATTTGAGGAATAATGATTTTAATATTATAATTGATTTTAAAACTATTTTGAAAATTTAAGAAAGATCTCACAAAAGTTTCTTATAAATAGAAGACAGAAAAATAAAAATTTATGAATATAGTTTATTAAAATTTATTTTATTTTAAATAATAATATTAATAATAAAATTGTAATTAATATTTATATTGTATAAAAAATACCAACACCTGATCTATTATTCATAAAAATAATATTTATTTATACGATGATGAAAATATATTATATTTTTAGTTATAAAAAGCCTAAATTTTATTTATACTTCCATAAGGGAGATTACCATTTTATTTCTAGGATTTCTATTCCTAATGGTCATGTTCCTATTCCAAGGGACAAGTTATTATTCCATCGGTATAGGTTATATAATTTTTATGAATATTACTTATTTAATTCTTAATTTGTGATAATGATGTTTTTTAGGCTCTATATACTATGTATGTGTTTTATATTATATTAAATAATTATAATAAGTGAAACAATTCAATTTATTAAATATTATATCATTACAGTGCATCCATCTAATACATCTAGATAATAATTGTCATATAAACTCAAATCTATGGTCTTTCTCAAGTATCCAAATATTCTTCTTACACATCTTGGGGGATCAACACCTGGATTACTAGTATATCTACTAATTTTGCATACTGAAAAATAAATATCAAGTATAGTAAAATTAATTATATATATTAAGAATCCAATTTCACTAGCACACTCAAGTTTTAATTTGACTCTACCCGTATTCATAAATAGTTTTACACTAAAATCATATGGAGTGTTGATATCCTTGAAAACAAGATGATTAAATTTGTTTAACATTTTTTCTATATAATGATACTGACATAAATAATGACCCCAATATGATATCTAACATTAATACCTATATTAGTGTCAAGTATTCCACGTTCATTTATTTCAAACATTGAGGACAAATAATTCCCTATGTCATTAAAAAAAATATTTGTTCAAAATATTAATATATTATCAACATATAAACACAAAACTACTCCATATTTATTTATAAATTAGAATACCAACATGTGTCTTCAATTTTAGGAGTAAATCCATTAGATAAAATAAGGAATTAAAAATCTTCATTCCATTTCATTGGATATTTTTTTAATCCATGGAGAGATTTAACTAGTTTAAATAATTTTTTTAATGACTTTATAAAAAACCTTCTACTCGTTCCAAGTAAAACTCTTCATTTTAAGACTATATTTAAATTGGTAGTTTTATTATCCATTTTATGGAAAAAATATTGATTAAATCTAATGAAAAATATCATTATCGAAGTATTATGAGCTGCAAGGGAATAATAATAAAAATTGTCAATCCCTAATTTTTTGGAAACATTTGGAAAACAAAATGGGATTTAATTCTTGAATGATACCATTATAATCAAAATTCTTTTTGAAAACCCATTTTCACAACATAGGTTTTGAACCTCTATGTAAATATTTAATGATCCAAGTATTATTCACCATAATGGAATCAATTTCATCATTAATTGATTCTTTATAGAAAGAAAAATCTCCAAAAGTCCTAGCTTATTTATATATATTTGGTTCATCATGTATTGTCAATATTGTATGTAACTAATTTAGAGGATGAATATTTTTATCTCCCTCTATATAGAGAACTCTAGAATCATCAGAAATAAAATGTAGAGTTAAAATTTTCTCCTTCTTAAATATTGTACTATGTTTGGGTTGAAATAGAGAATCATCATTATTTTATAATATTATATATGTACTAGATGAGTTATAAGGGATAGGGGTATTATAAATAATGACCATGTAATCAATATAAAATCTATTTTAAAAAAATTTACATAACTTGATTAAAAAATGAAATTATATTCTAGATCTATAATATATATAATTTTTTATTTTCAATATATCTAACAAAAACACCTTTAGTCGACCTAGGGGGATTTTAGTTTTATACTATGAATAACTATATAGTTAGATAAACACCCCACACTTTAAAATATGAATGATTATGTCTTCTGGCATTCAAAATTTCAAAATGGGGTACCAAATTTTTCCTCTGGGAAATCATATTATTAATATGGAAAGAAGAAAATAAATATTCACCATATAAATTTAATTGTGACTTGGATTAATTAATCATTCAATTTACCATTTCTACTAAAATATTTTTTTTCTATTGATAAATTCATTATTCAAGTGTTTGTAAATATAATTACACTAATAAATTATTCCATTCTCTTCAAGGAACTCATTATATGAATTTATAAATTGGTCACCACCTCAATCAGAACATAATACTTTTATTATTATTTTTAATAATTTTTCAATTTCGTCATTATGGTTCATAGACATATTAAAGCATTAATTTTTTGTTTAAAAATATATATATGTAAATATATACTACAATCATTACAAAATAGTAAAAAAATACATTATTCCTCCATAAGTTAACAAATCATTTAATTGAAATATGACAAAATGAACTAATCCAAATATATCAAAATTTATCTCGACACTTTGAAATGTCTTTTTAAAATATTTTATCTTATACACGTGTTTCGCGTTTATTAAATTCATTTCAACATATAATTATTTTTAAAATATTTATTAATCTTAATATATTATAACTAACATATTCCAAAAGATCATTCCATAAATTTGAAGACACGATTAAGTAGGAAGAAGATTCAATTAAATTATTAAGATATTGTGGATACAAGCCATCATTTGAGTACCGCTTCCCCCAAATACATTTCTCCACTAGACAAGGTAACTTTATTAGATTCAAATGAAACTAGAAATCACATCATACATGAAAGATCAATTGATACAAGCCATCATGAACCAATAATCCAAAATCAAGACACAATCCCATATTCATCAAATTCATATTGAATTTGGATATCACCAAAACTAGATTTCATTTTGATAATTTATTTGCAATGGGCTTGAAAATTTTATTTAAATAGAGACATTCCCTTGAAAAATTCCATGTTCTTTCCAAATATGGAATTCTCATTTATTCGTTAAATGATTTCCTTTCTTCTTAAATTGGTGAATTTTTGTTATTTACGTGATAGAAAGTGTTTGGTGGTTCCTTTACCTTAGTAATTTTAACCTTGGTATCAAATTTCAATTTTATACACATATATCTCAACATGGATCCTTTATTAATGTAAAGAATATTTTTCAATTATTCAGAGTAAATATCCTCACTATTTTTAATGAATAATTTGAAAACAATTTCTACACAGGTGTCAATTTATAAATAACTTCACCAACATATAATGTTTTTTGTATATTAATTTTAAGGGAAATAAGTTAATTTTCTATAACTTGGAGCTTAGTAAATGGATCCAATTTAGGATTGTTATCAACTATGCTGTAGTTATAATAATTTTCATTAAGAGATTTTCATTACCTTCTCCCCTGACTTTGGAATGGAATTCGATTGAATCCCATTTCTTTGAAGTGGACATAATTTTAAGAAAATATTCATAGTGATGATTTGATAAACTGTTTATAATATTTCCTTGACACAATGATAATCATCATTGCATTTTTTCCTCATTATAAGATGGTTTTTTATGCGATTCACAAAAATGGTTGTGCTATCAGGATTTAGAGATATCTCATTTGGAATGGGGGATGATTTTATTCCAGAATTTAAAAAAATATCCATAATTCCAAAAGAAACATTATATTTTCTTTCCATCCAAAGAAGTTTTTTTAGTTGAAACAATCAAGATTCACAATGTTTTGGTTCATCGATTTAAGGGTCTCAGAATCCATCTTCTTTATTCTTCCATCTTCTAACCCTCTTTATTTTTGAAATATAAGAAGGAATAATATGGTAGAATCAAAATATAAAATAATTATGGGTGAATAAAATTCCCTATGAAAATTTTTTTGATCCACCAACTTTTTGTGTATGGTTTTAGGTGTCAATTTCTAACAAGGATTTCACCAAGATTTCAGGATTGCCAAAAAAATTCAACATCCCCAAGGTGAAGATATTGGGAATATTTATATGGTTATATTTTTATTGAAGATATTTATTAATCGACCAATATTTACATCCCATTATTTATAGATGAAAATAATTTTTGATTCATGCTGATTTGATCTCATATTTTTGATCAATGGAAATTTTCATTTGACCAGAACAAGGTAACCATTAGGTGGAAGAATCAAATTAGATTTCAAAATAATGAAATCCAAAAATTTCTAACAAATCTCATAAATAGTCAATTATATTCAGTTATTTTATTTTATTATATATATATATATATATTATATATATATACATAACAAAATTTTTTAAAAAAATTTTTCTTTTTTAATTCTGTAAAATAATTTTTGGTTTATATATAAGAAAATCTACATCCCTGGGACTCCTTTTCTAAAGACCATTGGGAATTTTATCCCCATTTACAATGTGGGATTCTAAATGTTTTTTCCACCTCATCAATGTAAACCACCAAATAATTAGGCACCATTAAAACAAATTTTATTTATTTATATTGTAAATGATATTAGTACAAAATTCATCACTATCTAAGAGCCTAAAAGACCACAAAAATTATCAACAATAATAATAGCACTAATGAAGGCCCCAAATATTAGTGCTAAAAAATAACAAATCAAAGATATATTTATTATCACTTTTTAGTGCTTATACAGGTGGACTATTTGTGAATTATTTAGCACTGATAAATCCTATTCCAGCTACTATAGACATCCAACCCAGTATCTTCTTTAACAGAAAAAACATGAAATTAATAATAATTGAAAAAACAATTTAACTATTTCAAATAAAAACAATTTCAATACAAATATTACATTTCAAACCCATTACAATTCAAATATTACATTACATAATTACATAATAAATATTTACAATTAATCAAAAGAATTACAACCCCATATAAAACATGACTCTTATTCAAGAATATTTCAAATGACCAACTGAACATATTTCAAAGTGTGTCCCTGCAAAAAAAACATTGTTAATTTTGGTATCAGTGAAAAAAAATTTACAATTGTAATGTTTTATAACCCACTTAAAATATATTATATTCTCAATTTCTAAATATATTAATGATATTTTTAGTGGTATTATAAATTATATTTTTAAAGAATATATTTTTAATTATATTATGAATTGTTTATTACATTTTTAATTACTAATTTATATACGTTATATTTTTAATTGTTTAATATATTAATTTTATTATCTATTATCAATTACATTAATTACTTAAATAGTTAATAGTAATTATATCATTAATTACTAATATTTTAATTTCATTAATAATTATTAAGTATACTATTAATTATATTATTATTTGGAAATTATATTAATTGAATGCTTTTTGTTTTTAGTTATTGATATAATTAATTACATAAATTAAATTATTATTGAATATAGCATGTACACAAGATTTTAATGTGGTTATTTCAATCAGTATGGGCTCTCTGTTCATTCAACATGTGACTCATTCTACCAAATATGGATCATTATTATAAATTTTGAAGATAAACTAGTATTTTTTTCTTTGTTTTGACAATGAGAGATGATTTTTAAACTAAAATGATATCATTATATTGAAAACACACACTTTATGTCTTACCATCCTTATCGTATATCATATTGACATGTGGTAAATTACACCATTCCACAAATTAATTATTTATTGTTTTCTTAATGATTCAAGACTCTTTGATATTTTTTAATCTAATTTTTTTGCCCACGTGAATAACGTTTTAGACTAAAATGTCCCTTTTATATTGAAAACATGAACTTTGAGTCATTCCAACCAGATCATGTATCAGATTGACATGTGGTTGATTCTGACACATCACAAAATAATTATTGATCATTTTCCATAAGTATCATGATAATAAAAGATTATTTTGTAGGTTTTAGCTATTTGATTCTTATTTTAGACTAAAATGACCTTTTCCCAGTGAAAAAACACACCATGATTCACACCAACCATGTTATGTTTCACATTTATGTGCAATCAATACCAATGAATTGAAAATAAATACATATCATATTTTTAATATATCAAGTCAATATGAGTTAATTCTATCTATTTTGGGTATATGAATAAATTTTATGTAAACTGAAAATATTATATTGAAGACATTAATTTTGAGTCATACCGACTATAACATGGGTTAGATTTCTATGTGGTTAATTCATACATGTTGAAAATGAAATATGTTTCATTTTAAAAAAAATTATCAAGAGAATCAGAGCATATTTTTTCCATTTGGGCTATCTGAGTCATGTTTTAAAAAGAATGATACTTTTATATTGAAAATAGTAATTTTTAGTCATACTAATAACATCATGAGTTAGATTGAAAAGAGTTCGATTCTTATATATAAAAAATAAATTATGGATTTTTTTCCTAAAGTATTAATATAATACAGTCTTGTTTGATCAGTTTTGGCTATGTGATGTGTGTTTTGGAGTAAAATTACACTTATATTGAAAACACACCATATAAGTAATGTCACACTCATTGTGTGTCAGATTGTTGTGTGATTGTTTAATAAACATCAAAAATGAGTTATGGATTAATTTCCTAATCAATGAACACAATATAATATTTTTTCTTAGTATTGGTAATGTGATGTGTGTTTTAGAGTGAAATGAAACTTTTTTATTTTGAAGACACACACATAGAGTCAGGTAATCTATATCATGTGTTAAATTAATGTATGTCTTATTACCACACATAAAAAATTATGGATCATTTTCCTATTGTATAAATAAATTCCATGAACTCTTTATTGGTTTTAGGTATTTGAATAATGTTGTCCACTCAAATGACACTCTAATATTGAAAACATGCACTTTGAGTCATACTAGACATATCATGTGTTAGATGGACTAGTGGTAGATTTTTATACATCACAAACTAAATATAGATCACTTTATTAATTTATCAACACAATCTTGGATTATTACATTGGTTTTGTCAATTTGAATCATGTTTTAGACTAAAATGACACTTATATATTGAAAAAAAGAACATTGAGTTATATTGGACATATCTTTTGTTGGATTGACATGCGGTAAATTTCTAGACATAAAAAATGAATAATGTATCATTTTACTAAATCATTAAAACAATATGAGATCATTTTCATATTTTTAGATATATAAAGGGTCTTTTAGGTAAAATCAACCATTTAATGTGAAAATATGCACTTTGTGTCATACTAGCTACATGATATGTCGGATTGATGTGAAGATGGTTCTCACACATCCAAAATTAGTTGTGTATGATTTTCCATAATTATAAAGATAATATGGCCTCGTTTTCTTGATTTTGATTATGTGAATCTCTTTTTAGACTAAAATGAAACTAATATTTAAAACACACTCTCTAAGTCATATCATAAATGTCATGAGATGGATTGAGGTTTGGTCAATTACTAAATCTTACAAATGAATTATGGATATTTTTCATTAAATATAAAGATGATCTTTGATTTTTTCTTAGTTTTGTCCTTTTTAAGTGTGTTTTATAGAAAAATAACTCCTTTTTAATGTGACAACACACATTTTAAGTCCTACTAGAGATATCATGTGTGATATTGATGTGAATTAAATTCCTAAAAACAAAAAATAAATTATAGATAATTCACATAAATTATTAAGACAATAAAAAAAATTCTATTTTGACTAGTGACATCTTTTTTAGAGTGAAATGACGCTTCTTAATGTGAAAATACACACTTTGTGTTATACAAGACACATCATGTGTTAGAATAATGTGTGTTAAATTAATACACATAAAAATGTATTAATCATCATTTTAAGGTATAAAGATAATATAATCTATTTTTCATGGTTTTTTATGTGCGATTATTGTTTTAGAATAAAATGAGACTATTAAATTGAAAACATAAATATTGAGTCATACTAGCCACATCTTGTGTTAGATTGATTTGTGGTTGATTTATAAACATAAAAAATAGAATATATATTATATTTCTAAAGTATCAAGACAATCTGAGCTCATTTTGTCCTTTTTGACTGTGTGAATCAAATTTCACTCTAAAATGACATGTTTTTAACATGAACATAGATTTTTTAGGTCACAACATGTGTCATATTGAATTGAAGTCTACTCATCATGATCTCTCAGAAATAAAATTATTCAAAAAAATAGTCAGTCACCTCAACTAGAAGTTAGAATACATTTTTACATAATGTTATCTACCCACTAATTTGTAATCAAATCTACATGTTCTTTTGTGTATTTAGACTGTAGGTAATCATAGTAGTTCTAACAAATATAGGTATACATGTAGAAACCCAGACATAAACATAAATTATTATAGAGTTTTTGAACTGGAATTCAAATTCATTTTTCTTTTATGTTTAGGCATTTAGAGGATTGGGGAAAAATCTTACAAAGTAGAACCATACATTACATGTGAACACTTATTCTCAATGTTCTTTTTTCCACTAAATCAAACCCCTTAAAACACTGATTATTTTCGAGTAACATATTCAATTCATTCATCAAGATATATTTTTTAATATAATAGTCTTATGACCTATGAAAACCATTTTTAAAATTGTGATGACTATTAAAATACCATTAATGGCCATAAAAAGAAATAAATTTATTACTCTAGTAAAATACATAAAAATAAATTTAATGTTCATTAAGAAAATAAAACAAAAAAATTTCAAATGAATACCACACATATATTTTTATAAAATAAAATAATTAAATACAATAAAATTTCAATTAAAAAACCTTTATGTGACTTATATAATCATATACATAAAACCCTTTCAAAAACCCTTTCAATTGGAATAACCATACAAATAACTTCCAATATGGTTATTACCAAATGAATTAGATATTTATAATGAGAATCTTCCTTCATATAAGTTATATTCATCTCACCCATGATCTATAATGGGGATTATCCCTTCATATAAGCTACATTGGGCTCACTTGTGAGCTATAATGGGGTTCAACCCTTTGTATAAGCTGCATAGGGCTTACTCCTGATCTGTAATGTGGCTCAAACCTTCGTATAAGTTATATGAGTCTCACCCTTTTCCTATGATGATCAAGTAAAATATCATAAATAAAACACTTTCAACATAAACCCATTTTAAAAACTCATATAATTACATATAAAAACACTTCTGGATAAAAATTCCATTTTTTTCAAGAGCCCGTTTTCAAAACCAAAACACCATTTTCATTGAAAATACATTTTCAATAAAAAAATATATAAAAATATTAATATTGTTTTTCATTTATGAAAATATTATATATTTAAATGGAACATGATAATAAAATAATGGTCATGATGGCAGAGTTGTCTTTATCATCGTATACATTAAGAATTAAACATTATTTTTGTCATTTTTCAAAATGTTTTGTATAAAAACTCGTAAAAATATTTCTTTTTGAAAAACTTAAAATGAAATTATAAATATAAATAAAATTTATATTATATTAATTTTACAAATACATAAATAAATATGTAAAATATTATCAAGAATATTTACATGGAGAAAATATTTGATAATTAAATCTTTAAAAATATAAATTGTCACATACCACATGGAACATTTGAGAGAAATTAGACAATTAAAATTTTAGAACAATCATGTAAATATTAATAAATATATGAAAACAATTTTTAAATCATCAGAATGAGTGATAATGATTTATAATAATAAATCATTAAATTATTAAAATGATGTTTTAGTTAATGATTCCCTTACTATAATTATTTAAGTTCACATCGGATGTTTTGATGATATTCGGTACTTGAGTCCTAAAATAATTCGATAGGATGTCGATAGTCGAAGTGTTCATTAGTACCACACATCCCAAAAAATATTCATGAAAAAATAATCACATTTATACATCAATTAAAATGTTAAATCAAAGAATTTATGTATGGTTATTAAAATTATTAACTTTATAATCATGGAAACAGTACGTCATATGTACGCATGAGTAAGATTTCCATTTTCCATTGATCATTATCAAAAAAAAATTAAATAGTATGTTATCTTTAAAAATTGATAAAAATATCATTTATATCATATTAATACATTAAATATTCTTGTATATACTATCTTTGTGATGTGCTGATGAAAAAATAATCACATCACTTCGTGGAGGTGATAGTTTACATGTACGCACGAACAACATTATCATTTTTATGTGAATATAAATTAACAAAATAAATGATATATTATTATTTTATAATGATAAATATGACATTAATATCATATATAAACATTAATTCCACCATTATATCATGTTTTGAGAGACGGTAAAGGAAAAATATATATATCAGTTCATGGAGGTGATAGTTCACACATTCACATGAACGATTATTTATTGTACCATTTGATGGAAGAGAATATCGATTTAGGTGATGATATTCACATAATAACATATCATAAGATTTATGGGAGTGTATTTATTATTTCATCACGGTTGAAGAAGATTTTAGTGAAGTGGAATAAGAAATAAAACAGAAACACTAAATTAATAGCGAAACCTCTTCCTTGGATCGTCTCATTTGATTAAAACCTTAAAACTAATAATGTGGGTGTTATACCTAAAAACTAGTCTATAGTACATGTTTAGATATTCTAGGAAGGGGTTTTTTAGAGATTTTCTAATCCAAAAAGGTTTTTATGTGTGAATAATAGAGAAGAATGGGTGTCATTTTATAAGAGAGGGGCGGGGAACTCTTAGAATTATTCTAAATATTAAATTAATAAAAATATAAATTGTAATAAAAATTGAAAAAAACTGATTTACTTAAAATATATGATGATTTCGGTCTATTAAAATTTATAAAATAAAAAATAGATATGTTTTGACTATTTTTTAATCCATATATTTTTCTAACCCTTATCAATTCTTACTGTGATATCATATAATTTACACTTTGAGGGTAAATATAATTACTATAACATGCCAAAAGACAAAAAAAATTATTCATTTATGATATTATAAAACATATATAGATTATTTTTCTTAATATTATTTTTTTACAAATTATATATCATTTAATAAAAAATTATTTTTTAAAATATCATTATTTTCAATTTTGACACTATTCAATATTTGGATTTTTAAAAATATCTTAACAACTTTATATCTTATTAAAAACATTAAAACATCTATAATATTTAAAATTAGTCTAGAAAATTATCAAATGGAATAAATTAAATGAAATTAATTTTATTTTAAAATTTTTATTATCATTTATTTGATTTTTCTAGTAATGAAGCAATTAATGTATCACCATTGTGTTTCCATTTAATTTAATTATTTATTTTTTAAAATTTAAAAATCAATTACCATGATGTAGGTAATAATTTAATATTCTTATAGAATATTTATAGTTGAATATATCCCCTCTATAAACCCAAAATAAAAATACATTACTTGTTCTAAAATATAGTGTCAAATAATTTGTCTTCTCTTTGAATATAATATTATAAATATATTAATCACTCTCAAGTGGATTAAAAAGGGTATAAAATAGAACAAATTATGATTTTTATAAAAAAAACACTCATCCAATTAAATTATTCCATGTTTTAGGGTAATTTAAAATATTATTTTTACCCTTAATTACCTGATTTAGCTTTAATAGTGGTAATAAAAATAATTACTAATGTTAATATTCATAATCAATCAAAAATATATCGATACTATTATATAAGAGATTTTTTACTAAATAAAAATTTGTTTTAAATTTTCTAAAAACTCAAAAAAGATAAGTGGAAAAAGTTAAATTAAAATTAATCTGTTTGATTGATCAAGAAAATTGGTTTTTAAAGTAAAATCAATCAAAAAATCATAATCTTTTTATATCAAATTTCAATGTAAAATTTTTACAATTATTTAAGTTACATTAAATTCTAAAGACATTATATAATTATACATTAAATCTATTCAAATATATAACATAACACTATAAATTATTTCAATGAAAAATCTCTTTCAATTAAAAAATGCTATATTTTTCACTATTTATCAAAAATTAAATCTTAATAGAAAAAAAATAATCTAAAGTAAATTTGACATAGATATTTAAATTAATAAGATAATTGTAATCAAATTTAATTTAATATAGTTATATAATCTAGATTTAAAATGCGTTCTTCATTAAAAATACGATAAAACTGCCTTTTTTAAAAATGCCCCTTCATGCATAAATTTGAATTTTTTTTAACATCATGTGTCAATGAAACATAAAATTAATTTAAAAAAATAAAATTAAAATATTTCATATATATTTCAATAAAATAATCCATAAATAGTTGTTTATTGACTTATTTATATAAAACACAATTATGTGTTTTTCAAAAATCAGAAAAACATTTGTTTTTACTCAAAAAGGTTATACATTCATTTATAATTAATTAGTCAATGAATAATATATACATGTGTAAAACATATTTTAATAATTCTTTTAATACTATTAATTCATGCCACTCTAACATCTAGTTTTTTATGGTTACATTTAAATATTATTTAGTTGTTCTCTTACTCTCATTGTGGCGTATCATGTACACTATCGAACATAATGCTTCCTTTTAAAAACTCCGGATGTTATAATAAAAATGTCTAAAAAATATTTTAAATGAAATTGTAATCACCTTTAGAAATTCCTTTTCAAGGATGCTATTTTTTATGGTATATGATATATTTCATAAATTTTCAAATGTAATATGCATTATCTTTGTCATTATTTTGTTTCATACAATACAAAAACATCAACCAGAATAAGAAAATTGTTTTGAAATATTTTTTATATTTAACTAATACTATTGATACAAAAATATTTCTAAATTTATATAAATACATAGAAGTATAGTGTCTAGTCACTAAAATCATACCATGATTTAGATGATATTTCTGTATTTTCCAATCAAAACAAAATTCTCATTAAATATAAACTAAAACATTTAATTTTAATTTTAACGTGAAAATTTTGACTGGAATGGATTAAAAATTTGAAAGTAGACATCACGTGTGATCTATTTATTGTTAACCCATTCTTTGAATCCATGAAATCATCGTTTTGGGTATCCAAAATCAATGTGATGAGGATTCATTTCTTTCTAAAAAACAAAAACAATTAAATAAAAAAATAAAAAAATATTTTATATGATTAGATTGTAGAGTTCTTCTCTTGTAATGTAGGAATTGATAACATTTTTCATCTTTTATTATCTTTTCAAATTAGATATTTATATCATATTTTATAAAAAATTATTTTTTTTATAAATTAAATTCTTTCATGTAAATTATAGATAAATTAAAGAGCCCAAATTATCCATCACAAGGATTTACCTTTATATAGTTGTAATATATTCACCTATCAAAAATATTAATAGTTAATAATTTTCACAAAAATAAAAGATCTTTTTTTTGGAAATATTGGTAATGATAATTTTATTGTATGAATTCATCTATGATACTCCCAAAAATTAAATGATGAAAATTTCATTTATACTATTGATATAAATTATATCATTTATGGTCTCTCCAAATACTTATTCTTTATATAAAATATAATACACATTTACATCTTTAAATATTGTATCTCCTGGAACATGTAATCTTAATATATGCAGTAGTGGAACTGGTGGGGTAAAGGTACTCTCACAAAGTCCTATTGATTTCATGGTTGATTATCTATATTTTTTTGATTCAACCAGCTGTTTCCCCTTTATTGTTTCCTTATGTAATATAATACCTATTTTCATAACATTTTCATGAATTTTTATGGCTTTTCTATTTGAATATAACTAAAAAGTACATTAATTATTATATCTATGTATCTTTATAATATTTAATTACCATTCCATAATAGTTCCAATAGTATCTTCAACCATGTTTAAATCTAGATGATCATGAGGAATAAGAAACTCGATAGCCGACATGTGAGATATTTCAATCCCCACTGTCAAGTGATATTTTGGGTGATTTTTGTTCTATATAATTATTCCTTTGATATTGGTCATTATACACCACACAAAATGGTAGTGGGTGGTAGATGATAGATATAAATAACATAAAATTTCACCACATATAATATTATTAAAATAAATTCATTGGTATTTATTTATTTAAAAAATTTCAGAAGTTGTTATAAAAAACATTATTACCATAGGTAAGGTAAATGATTAAAAAGATTAGTGAGATTAAAATATAATAGGTAATGTCTCTTGATGTACTAGTCATTTTTATATTGTTGGATCTCTTTGACCCTTTCTCATATACATGTCTACAAAACCAAACAAGTTAATTTTATCTTTTAAATTATTTAATTTTACATGTATGTATTTTACTATCTTATATGTATTTCATTGTGACTTCATCTTCTCAAAATATAATTAAGGAAATTATCCAAAAAAATCACCTCTAATATAAGAATATTGATCCAGTGGCTTCAAATGTAATAAAAGTAGTTTTTCATCGACTACAATTGATTAAAATTCTTTTTTCCAACCCATATAAAAACTTATGAATAGAAATAGATATTTTTTACATAATAATATCATAAATAATAATATATTACAATTGTGTTATAATTAAACATTATGCCTATAATTTTTGAGCATTTTAATCTAATTTTTATCCTTTTTTATTTATAAGATCCACCTTCTATATAAGATTCCATCTGATGGAAGTGGTTTTATATTCCTATTCATCAATATGAATATAATAAAAGGAATGTATCTATTTTACATATCACATAATACTTTTATTTCTGATTTTAAATACATACCATTTCCTTTCATGTGATGAGTACCCCATAATTTCTTTATGGTAGGGGTATATTAGTTTAAATTTACAATGTTTATTTCTGAAACTCCTTTTTTATTTCATAAATTAACAATTTGAAAATAATGTGGATAAAATAAATATCAAAAAATAAATGTTCCAAAAAAAATGAACCTAAAATTCTTCATCATGGTGACTATACAGTGATTGATATGTTTCATGGTTTATAATATTTTCATATATATCTTTTTGGTGATTGTTTTCTTTCCATTCAATGTCCTAGTATTTTTACTTTTTCAAAAGCTTCCAAAAGGCTCAATGATCTTTTCCCATGAGAGTTAATGAAAATTTTCTTATGGTATTCATCTAAAATAAATTAACTCTACATGTTATAATGAAAATTAAAAGAAGATTTCATTAGATAATTATTGGTAAATTGGTGAAATAATAACCTAAAATTACCCTAATGTCCCCCTAAATGATTTCACTCAATTAAATAATGATACTATTTCACATATCTATATCAATCAGAACACACATTAGATTTATGACCCCAATGTAACTAATTAACATTGACATGTTGGGGTAATTTATCCACATTTATTCCATCCAACCTCAAATATATGCATTTTTATCTTACCTTGATAACATTAGTTAACATGGTGATGCTACACTTCTACTGTTTTTTAGTCCATGTTTCATTGATAACCAAACAAATCCAAATTTTTCAGATCGATGGGTTTTTATTCTTTATGATTGGTGAAAGTAGTGCATTAGAAAGTCAATATCTTCATGTGTATTTAAAATTTTAATTCTTATTATGTTAATGAAGTTGATAAAATATACTATTATGAGGAAGTGAATAGTAAATTAAAAACACTTCAACCCAATCATTGAACACAATTTTTTCTTTAAATGTTGAATGGATTTCACTCCTCTATCACATATTGAAATCCCCACAATGTGGTCCAATATAACATGGAAGACGTTGAATAAATTAGGATATTTATGAAATGATTGTGATCTATCATTGAAAGGGTCATCCGTAATTGAATTCTTATCATAAACAATAGGTTTTTTAGTCACCAATAGAATAAGTGACCAATTTTGGTTTCAAAAAATGGGATATAAAATAACTTCCTTTCTTATAATAACATTATGAACAATTAATCTTTATAACCTACAACTATAAATTTCACCTTCATGAATCCCAATTCTTCTATTTTAACTAAACTCTTATTTTCAACTCATTTACAATATAAAATTGGCACTTTAAATGTTGTATATTCCAACTAATATATTTTTCTGATACTATATAAGGATGATATATTCATAGAAATTGTATTTATATCCATGGAACTGAATACATGAATCGTTTCCACAATAATCCTGACCTCAATGTTTTCATCATAAATTGTTATTATTTTTAATCCATATAAAATGTAAAACTTATTTACATTGCCATTGTAATCTAATACATTCACACTTGGTCCTATGGATATTGATCAAAGACATTCAAAAATTGAATTCATATTCATAGGAAACACCATATAAATAATATCTCAGAACCATCTAATAAATTTTTGAATATATATATTTGATGTTAAACTTTCATTCCTTGAGGGAGTTAACTACCTACGATTTACTTTGTCTGATTTTACATATAGATAAACCATTTCACAATTATGTAAAATGTAGTGGTGAGTGTGCTCACTCTTTGTAATTCTAATTTTAAAAACTTATCCTTAAAAAATCCTTTTATCGAAAAAGTATCATCTATAATAAGATTTTTGGAGTGCAATTGTATCAACATTTGTTATGTAAGTTTTATATAATTCAGTAGCTTATTCAACTATATATTGTTCAATAATACACCCTTCTAGATGATTTTTATTCTTAACATATCCATATAAGATATTTATATACCAATCAGTGGGGGTAAATCCATATTTAATGTGAAAGGCTGCATAGTGGAATCAATCTGGCCAAGTGAACCATTATGTTGACAATTATATCAATGAATGTTATTGGAAAGAAAATATCCAATTCACATAACAAGAAAACAATTTCTTTATTCCTGGTTGGAAACTTAATTGGGTCTATTACATTACTGTATATTTATTTAAAAAAGAAGAAAATATTGGTTATTTTAAGCCATGTATTTCTTGACAGAACACAATGTGAAGCTATATACATTAAATATGGGTTAAAAACATGGTTTTTATGTTACATTAGTCCCTTTAACTTCAAATTGTCTATTTAGATGACATTCATGATATTTTTTGAATACCCCAATAAAAAATTTACACTATTATAAATGTTGAAAAGTTGTGAATTTTCTTGTCTTTAGGTAGTTCAAGAAATTAAATGAAGAAAAATTTATCTTTCACCCTTCACAAATTCCAACACAAACATTATCCCCTTCTCAATCATGTTAATCCTTTCCTTAATGCAATATTATATTTATTTTCTAGAGAATTTATTAATATGCCAAAAAAATGATCAAATATATTTCTTCCTACATTGTAGATATCAAGAAAATTTTTGATCTACAAATAATTCCATTATGGTAATTCAGATAAAATAAATCTCTTTTTTTCAACCCAATTTCATATTTTTTTTTGAAATGATTTAATGAAAATAGTGTCAATATATTTAACTTTCTTAAAATGTTGATCACTTGTTAGTGGAGAAAATATTTTAATTTTTTTATTTCAATAAAACGATTACATCCACTATAACACCCCATGAAATTGCAATACATTTCATTTTTAATAAATAAAATTTCATTGATAGTGTCTGATGCATGAAACATTGGGATTAAATAAAAAGTGATACTCTATTAAAATATTATTTAACCATGAAAATTTTAACCTAACCATTAAATTAGTTGGTACAAATAGAAGTAAATAAGTTATGACAAATTTATATTTTACACACATAAATTTTTAATATATTTATTAAAAATAAAATTAAGGATCATCTAAAATAAAATTAACGGTTTTCTAAGAAAACTATTTTTTATAAATGATAGTTTAGTTGAGCTTCAAGAAAAAAACATCTTATTAATTTCTAAATATTTTAAAAATGATTATCTATAAAAATTAATTAATTTTTTAAATCATAATCTCAAAATCGTATTTGGAAAAAAAATTGGATTTTTCTGAAATTTGTTTTTTTAAAAATTAATAGTGAAAACTAATAATTTTTAATTGAAAACTTCCATTTAAAAAAATTATTTATATTGGAAAATTATATATAAAATTATTTTCAAATTAAAATGTTTTCAACTATATACCTATTAATTCAATAAAGGTAATTAGAATAAATTTCATGGTTAATTTTGATAAAAAAATCATCATAATATCTTGAACATTTTTTAATTTAAACCCATCATTCTCATTGCATCTACAATATTAGTTTTAAATTAAATTTCTATAATTATGTGAATGGAATTTAGAATAATTAATTCCATATTCATAATAAAATTAATTTTTTTACCTAATAATTTCAACTTATTATTTGACCAAATGGAATAGTGGAATTAGTTAAAAATAATTCACACAGTTAAGGTAAAAATGGATATACCTAGGGCTAAACAAAAATGATAAGGTTTAAAATGACTAAAACATTTGTATAAAATCTATTTTACAGACATATTTAAACTCTATAATTTCTATGTTTTGATAATTCTCTTTTTTTCTATTTGGTATGTGAGAAACATTGGTAACTCTTTTTTTCAAAAATTACATGTGTTCCCCTCACCTCACTTATATAATTTCACCTACTCTCCTCTCTTATTAACACCTCCAAAACCAGTTGGTCCAACCAGTAACTTCCAAAATAACATCTCAAAATCCATACCCTTATTATTGAATCATTATTTTGGTCTTAAATTCATCCTAGGATAGATTTTGGTGCAAACCTAAGGAGAATACCTGAAGAAGAGGTCATGTTATTCAACTAGTGTTTTTATCTTATTTCTTCCTCTACCTAGATCAACTAAAATTAAACCATGATTTATGAAAAAAAAAATAAGTAAAATCCATATAAATAGATGTTTTTATCTTAATTTAATGACTTATAACCATCTACACATATATAAAATGGGTTACAAATTAATCATTCATGTGTTCAGTAAACATAGATATTAAATATATATATATATATATATTATTTCTCAAAAAATTATACCGCCATATTAATTATATCATATATTTTACATTCCATTTCAAAGGGGAGATGACAATGTCGTTCGGGTGTATGGCAGACTACCGCCTCACAAAGTGATGTGATTCTTCTTTCACAAACGCATTACATAGATGGTAATAAGGATATATTTTATGATTATTTATGGAATAAATGAAATAAATATGATCCTCATGAAAAATTTATAATTTTTAAATGATAATATATCATTTTAATTTTTACCATCTCACTCTCTGAATGATGATAACCCCATTCGTGTATGTGTAGAGTACCACCATGACAAAGTGATGTAACTCGCTTTTCACCACCACAACACATGGGTGAAATATATAAGTATATTTAATGAAATGTTGTGTTATTTATGATATTATTATCTGATTATGATCAAAAAATATTATTTACCTCCTTTCAATAACGATCAATGAAAAATGGAAACATTACTCAAGTGAACGTATAACCTACCATCTTCATGATTGTAACATACTCAATTTCTCAAAACCTTATTTAATTATTGGTATTAAAAGCATAATTTATGAATAAATATGATAATAATTTAAATATTATTATTCAATAGATGATGGAACTATATAATATGCACTACCACTATAAATTTCATAATAATGTATTAATGAGAAAATAAGGAAATTGACACATGAAACAATCAAAAATAATGAAATATTATTAACTAATGGGTGATAAGATGTTAATAAAAGGATCATATATGATATTATAAATATTATTATGATTTTTTATGATTTAATAACATGTTTAAAGAAAATATATATGAGTTTAAATCACGTTTATAAATAATGAAGCATGAGGTAAGGGACTTTGTCTCAATTTCCCTTTATTAAGGAAAATCATATTGTTATGAACCTAATGAGTTTTATATGAAGTATATACTTCCTATTTTACATATAATATATCAAATCATTCATAATTCATGGTATTTTAAGTTTCAATTTTAACTATTTAATCCAGGGGAATGTGTATTGAACGTTACCAAGTGGTAAAAGATATTGTACAATCTCACGTTATTTTGTGATAGTTAACTTTATCACGATACAATCAGTTTATTGTGATCATTTTTCACTACATGTTACATTTATATTAAATATCCATATTATTATTTGATTAATATTATTAGTTACTAACTTTCATAGTATTTTTACATATTTGGTATATTTTGACTGTTATTCGATTAACTGGGTAAATATTGATAAATCTATTTCTCTTACTCAAAGAAGATATTTATTTGATAAGGAAAATTGTTCAATAATTTAATTTATTATTTTATATATGATGAATTATTTTGAAATGAAGACATGGGTAGGTCCTGGTTATATATATCCCCTCGATGCATTGACAGGTCTCATAAGAAGAAACAGTTGGTCAAATCAGATGGTTTTTTACCCTATAGTTTTAAATTGTATTGGGGAAGGATCTTGATGGTAGTGGTATAATGTTATAGAGACATGAAATATAATAATTAATTATTTTATTCTATTATAATTCAATTTTTATTGTCCATGATATTTTCATAATAGTATTATCTCTTGATTCATATCATTCTCTATTTATTTAATAAATGAGATGTGTTTTCAGTTATCTCTTTTTCTATATTGATTATAACATATCATATCATAATTATAATGATTTTTAAATGGAATATGTGTTCATATGCTTAAATTTACATTTTTATTATGATTATTGATTCATGATTTCTTCTGTATTACATAACCTATACTGAGAATTTGAGTTCACCATTATTTTGTTTCATTTCTTTAGGACATGATGAAGAATTATGGGGCTAATTTTTCAATAATTAAGTTCATTTGATTTAGTAATTTATTATTTTTAAATTTCTATTAAAAAAGTAAAATGGGTATCATTTATGTAACTAGATCTACAAAACTGCAAAAAATGATTAGTCTTTTAGGATTTTACCATTTGAATCAATGCTAATGTAATAAAGCAGACACCGGCTCCAAGTTACATGGGTTTTGGTCATTAAAGTTGATATTATATTAGGTTTAGTAAAAAATATTGGGACTATATTAAGGAAAACATTTATTAAGTAACATATCCCTATGGTATACATATTGTGTAATTATATTAGAATATCTTAATGGTTTAGTAAAGAAGAAATTGTGTGGTTTTTCCTAAAAATAAAAACATATCTGGATACTAATGGGGGATTTTGTTCTTTCACATAAGTACATTGGAGGAATAAATCTGAAAATCGTGCATTATTCTTGACTCGATCATCAAATGGTGTATAAAAATGGGACTTATTGTTCACCCGGTTTGACACTCACATGAATATGATTAGGATAATTCACATTTTCTTTACAAACCATTATGAAGGATTTGAAAATGAAGATATCCTATAACAAACCAAGTTTATCATTCTAATATCAAAAATGCATAAATTTTTTATTTTTTATAAGAGTTTCACTATAATTGGAATTAAACATTATTCTTTAATTTTTCTAATTTTTTGTGCAAATATACTATAGGCTAGTATTTAGAAATGGAACCTGGAAGGAAGAAGTGTATCAATAAATATGTACAATGAAGATATTACCTTACTAATGATACCAATATAGATATCATTTGAACTGAAAAAATTATGGATATCTTAAGGAATATTAATTAAGTTATAAAAATTACCTTTCCCACATAAATAAAACTATTTCATAGTGATATTCTCCTATGTTGGATTTCATTATGAGATAAAATCCCTAATATTTGGTGGGGATAAAAATTAAATTAAAAATAATAAATGGAGTAAGTCTATGGAGAATATATTTATTGCCTTGGGATATGGTGAAAAAAAAAGATACACTTGCATTGTATTATCTCATAGGTTTTTCTGATAAAAGGTGGTCACTAATCTATAATACTAGGGATCAAGATAAAATAGAACTCATGGAATGCAATGATTTTAAGGATACATTCTTCAATATGTACTTCCCTAATTGTAATCAAAATGAGATGAATAGAATATTTATTTTATTCAAGTAAAATGAAAAATAATGTGTTTCATAATATATGTCTACCATTATAATTTTATATAGGTATTATATGGATTACACACTCCAGACTGAGTAAAATATTGTTCATTTCTCTGAAGGGCATAAGCCATGTCTCCTAAAGGTGTCGATCTCTAAAAAAAATTCATCATATGATTAAATAATTTTAAGTTACCTAAAAATAGAGAAGCAATTATCCATGTCTTACATATTAAAGGGAAATATAGATAATAATAGGAAATATGAACCCCATGAAAAAGGGAATGTGTCATACAAGAATAAGTGAATGAAGCTATTTCCACCATGTGATTACTATGGAAAGAATGACTGTGGAAAATTCTTTAAGGGATTGAGAGTTAGTTATAAGTGTGGAGAAAAGGATAAAAAATAAAAATAATGAAAGGGAATAAATATAAAACCATTATTTGGCGCATAAACTTAATGGATATGGGTCACTATGAAACAAAATTCCCTAACTATTATGGGAATGCAGTAAATAATATTCCAAGGGAAGAATTTATTGTTTTTTTGGCCAATACAGCTGAGATAAACATCCCAGTGATGTGGTTTCAGGTATATTAATCCTATTTTCAATTTTATATATTTATTTTTCAAAATTTTGGATCCTCACACTATTTTATATCTATATATTTCTTCAATAAAATCAGACATTTTCTTTTTATATCATGAAGGGGGTGTCATTCAAAACTCCTTGTGAATTTATTTCTATAAAAATTATATTTCAAGAAGTCATAGTTATGAATCAAAAATTTGATTTATTTTATGACCTTATTATCATACATATTATTGACTTTTATATAATCCTAGGTATGGTATGGATTTCATAATATGACGAAAAAAATAATTTAGAGAATGAAATAATGATTTGTGGTGAGGGTGTATAATTTCTTAACTTTAAAAAAATATAATTAATCTTTTGAGTCATATCTTGATCCAACCTCAGTAACTCCACGGGATGATATTCTTGGGGAAGTAGATAAAAAAATCTTGGTATTGAGATGGTAATATTCATATTACACATGTATTTGTTCAAAAATAATTCAATGGTGTATTTCATAAGGAATTACATGGTCATCCCCCATAGATTGATGTTTTGTTTTAAATTTATTTAATCCTTAATACTAGAATATTATCAAACACTCCATATATGATGTACAAAATGGAAATAGTGGAGTTAATTAAACCACTAATGGAGTTCTGCTCCCTAGATTGTTTTCTATGGGGAGACCCTATTCTCTTCATTAAGATGAAACATTGATCTTTGTGGCCATGCATTTATTATAGGTAAACCAATTTTATTGAAATAAATGATATGTATCCTCTACATCACATTCAATAATTGTTAAATAAATTTTGTAGTGCTTAATATTTTTAAATATTTACTTCAGTTATTAGTATAATGAATTATTAGTAAAGATATAATACATTCCAAATAAAACTTTTTAAATGAGTTATGAACATTATGAGTTTACAATATTAAAATTTGGGTTTAGCAATTTAGCATTTATTTTTATATATCTAATGAAAATACATTTGAATAAATATTTTGATAATTTATTTTTGGTAATAATTGTTGATATTTTGGTGAATTCTAAAATATTAGGACCATGAGATTCACTTTTAGATCATTCTTGAGACGCATATATGGAATGATTTTTTATGGGAAATTTAATAAGTGTAATTTATAGCTTAAAGAAGTTTCTTTTATTGGCCTTTGTCACAACCCGTCCTCGGGGCCCGTGCCGTGACTACCCCAAGCCCGCCTTCCATAGGCCAGGGGCTGGCGACTAGCACCAAGGCATAAATCCTGAAAAGAGGGAAGGCATTGCCTTTGAAAATTAAACAAGCACCACAGGGTAAGAAAGCAGAAAAGTAAACACTAAGTAAAAACTGTACAAGCTGTGCTGAAAGTAAAAGGGGCCGGAAATACAAGCCCAACTGTAAAGTACAACTGAAAGGGGAAAACAGCAACTGAAAAGAAAATCTGCAGCGTCGAGCCGTCCTCTGGAAGTCCCACCTGAAAGGTGGGTACAGATAGCCTCCACAGCTCCTCGGATCAGCCTTCCGCTCCGAGTGCGTTCCGCCCAGTGGTCCACCTCCAGGTACCGTCCTACTCCGCACATCTCCACCACGATCAGCGTTGTCCGTCGTCTGCAACCAACACAATGATGTGCAGGCAAGGCCCGTGCAGGGGTGAGTATAAGCTACTCAGTAGGGACCCCGAGACCCCCAAAGTTCTCCCGAAATCCACAAACAATAAACCACGGATGAATGATGCAATCACAAAGTAACATCTGAAACGGCTTAGGTATATGCCCATACATATACCTAAGTCATTCATTCCCGTTCGGCTCCAACATCCGAGCTCAATCACAACCCAGTCCACAAAGGAATGAAAACGTATACCCACACAGGATAGCACAACACAATCCACAAAGGAGAGTAAACAGTAAATCCACACAGGATAGCAAAACATAATCCACATAAGAAAACTCAACAGATAACTCTCATAGGTATATGCCCATACATATACCGAAATTATCAGGTAACCCATCTCAATCAAGAGGAAACACAAGGATCATTGACTCAGCTCAACCAGGATTTTCATTATCGAAACCATAACTGCTGAAGAGCCCCATCTCTGAAGTGTACAGTGGTCCTGTCACGACTCCGAGGTACTGCTCACTAACCTAAGACTACTCAGGTACTCCTCCTGTCGAGTACCGCGGGTCTGCTGCCAACTACCGGGCACTCCGTCCGCTGAGGGTCTGCTGCCAAATACTAGGCACTCACCCATATAGCCTATAGAGGTACTCCTCCAGTCGAGTACCGCGGGTCTGCTGCCAACTGCCAGGCGCTCCGTCCACCGTGGGTCTTCCGCCGAATACCGGGAGCTCCGTCTACTGGGCTAGTCAACTCAATCCAAGTCGAGTCGGTCAAGAAGTCTTCAGGTCTCAGCCGGCTACACGGTCTCCGTACTTCGTACGCTCATCTCCAGTATCGCGGGTCTGCCGCTATAACCAAGCGCACCACCTCTATCGAGTATCGCGGGTCTGCCGCTACAACCGAGCGCTCCAACGCCAAGGATATGCTGCTACAACCAAGCGCTCCACCGCCAAGGGTATTCTT
This sequence comes from Viscum album, assembly GCA_963277665.1. NCBI lineage: Eukaryota > Viridiplantae > Streptophyta > Magnoliopsida > Santalales > Viscaceae > Viscum > Viscum album. Next base: position 932,832,056 of record OY728156.1, read on the forward strand.
CTACAACCAAGCGCTCCACCACCAAGGGTATGCTGCTACAACCAAGCCCTCCACCGCCAAGGGTATTCTGCTACAAACAAGCGCTCCACCGCCGAGGATCTGCTGCTAGTCCACTAGATCGTCACTGGGAGGGTCCGCTCCACGAGCTACGGGTTGATACTCCAAGTATCACAAAGTCCCACTAAGAATTATCTCAAAGGACCTCCTCGTCATAGGGGTCTCAACGCAATAGACGGCACGTCAAACGGAGGTCCTGTCTGAAAGGTGTCAGCTTTTCTGTTCTAGGGTCCCGGTTGGATTTTTGGTATGATCCAACCCGGCCGAAATCCAACTGCATCCAAAACTCGGGCGGAGTAAGCTAAAATATCCGTATCGTCAAGAGGAACTCAACGCAACAGACGGCACGTCAATCAGACGCCTGGTCTGGAAGTTATTGGCTTTTTCGTTCCAAGGGCCCGGTTGGTTTCATGGACGAACCAACCCGACCACACTCCAACGGCATCCAAACTTCGAGCGGAGTAAGCCAAAATATCTGTCTCACTTAGAGGAATCCACCCGAATTGACGGCACGTCAAACGGACGTCTGTAGCTCAAGATATGAGCATTTCCGCTCCGAGGACCCAGTTGGCTTCGTGTACGAACCGACCCGGCTGAACCCAAAGTTACCTAAAACCTTGAGTTCAATAGACCAAAACGAACGTCTCGATCCAAGGATCGTGTTTCCACTAACTATGAGTCGTTTGGAGGCCCGTAGCTCATGTTACGGGCGTTTGGAAGAAAATCGTCCGAAGACGGGGGGTCCGGGCCCGGGCCGACCCGGTCCAACCCGGTCCGACCCAGTCGGACCGGTCTGGCTCGGCCTGGGCCGGTCCAGCTCGTCTTAGCCGAGCGGCCGAGCGGCCCGTCGCGGAGGGGAGCCGCCGCCCAGCGTGACACCCCCGCGGCACCCGCGGGGTGTCGTCCAGACAACCGGACGCGCCGCGTGAAAACCCCGCGGCACTCGCGGGGTGCCGCCCTGGACACCCGGGGGGCGCCGCGTGACAACCCCGAGGCACCCACGGGGTGCCGCCCTGGATCCCCAGGGGGCACCGCGTGACAACCCCGTGGCACCCGCGGGGTGCCGCCCTTGGACACATGGGGGCGCCGCGTGACAACCCCGCGGCACCCGCGGGGTGCCGCCCTGGACACCCGGGGGGCGCCGCGTGACAACCTCGCGGCACCCGCGGGGTGCTGCCCTGGACACCCAGGGGCACCGCGTGACAACCCAGCGGCACCCGCGGGGTGCCGCCCTGGACACCCGGGTGCGCCGGACCCGTGCGGCCGTGGGTCCACAAGCGCCGCCGCCTCCGGCCGCCGGTGGCCCGTTTTTCTTCCCGCCTGCGCCGTTGTCCCTCCCGGGATCCGTTCTTCACTGCGGAATCATCAAAATTCCATTGCGGCATGCTCCGTCGTCGCCCATCAAATCCGCATAACAACAAAGAACGGTGGAGGGTCATCGGGCCGTGTTCGTTTGGCCCGCACCCTCCGCGTTAGTGATAAACATCGGGAGGAATAATATCAACACATGAATTCAACAATTTTAAGGGAATAAAATTGTTCTTATGTCCAGGTTCTTCATTCTTGAACGGAAATAACGCGGGAAAAATGGAAATTCCAGAAATAAAATCCCTACCTCGTTGGTCGTCGCATGTGAGCATTCTTTGCGGAATTCGCTCGTCACGGAAGGTGGAGATCGTCGCGTCGTCGTGGAAGGGCGTCGTGTCGTCGCGGAACACGGTGTTGAGTCGGCAAACTCAACGCACCATGAAACATCAGATTTAATTTAATTAATTAAATCCTTGTTTTGGAAAAGGACCACGAAGGAGATAAAAAGGAAGGTCCGAGACTCTTACCTCAAGAAGCAGATCGAAGATCCGTCGCGGAGGAAGAGACGTCGCAGAAGAACATTGTCGGCGTCGCGGATCACGGCGTCGCGTCGTCGATTTCCGAGTTCGGCCTTCTTCGCGTTCTTCGCATTCTTCGCGTTCTTCGCGAAGGAGGTTGAAGGTTCAATGATCCTCTCTCAATGAGTAATCCTCCAAAAGAAAATGGTTGGTATTATTTTATTATTATTCCAACACTCGAAAAGGGGTAAGTAACGACCCATCAATTCGTTGAATTAATTCAACGAAAGAAACAACTTATTTAATTTACGAAATAAACCACCCAATTAAATGGTCTGTTAAGAATTTAGAAAACGCGTCAGTTGAATTTCATAATGACGGGTTTTCGCGGATGCGTTACTTAGCGGAAAGAAACGGCGGGGCTTGTGTGGGCCCCACCTCACAAATATCCTAAAAAGGGGGTAGGATATTTCTGGATAGCATCCTATCCGGTTCAACTCAGTTCAAGCCGCATTTAAGTGGCTTCAAGAGGGTTCCAAGTGGCTTAAGTGAAATAAAATAAAGTTGTCGCAAAATTATTTTATTTCTTAACTTTAAGCCCGAAAATTAAAAACCACACCCGAGAAAATGCAACTCCGGAAGAGGCGTTTCTAAGCAAATATTGGCGCTGCGATTTCAGTAGTGCCCTCAGAATTTGATTCCGGGAACCAGTTCAAAAGTTAGAACAGCCCACTCGTCCGTTCACTGAACGTACCCGAGCCAAACTTCGGAAAATGATTCCGGGAACACCGGGCCTCGGAATCAGGTGCCGTCAGAAACTGCGTTCTTGAAAAATTCCAAAGAAAATTAAGAAAAAAAACTTCCTTCAAATTGACGGGTCCTTACATTACTCCCACCACAGGGCTTTATGTCCCCGAAAAGCTTCACCACAAACTTAGGGATACAAAGGCGGTACTGAGCACGCATCTGAGCCTCCCGCTCCCAAGTGCTCTCCTGGAGGTTCCCGTGCTTCCATATGAAGCGCAGTAGAGGAATCGATCGTCCACGTAGGACCTGCTTATGTTGATCCTCAATCTCCACTGGGACCTCCAAAAACGTCGCCCCATCATCAAAGACCAGCTCCCCTTGGTCAAAGATTTACGTCGGGTCGTGCAGGTATCTCCTCAACTGAGATATGTGGAAGACGTCGTGCACCCGGTGCAACTGAGGTGGCAGAGCCAGGTGATAAGCCACCTCTCCAATCCTGCTGAGGACCTGGAAAGGCCCGATGAAGCGTGGAGACAACTTGCCGCCTCGGCCAAATCTCTGTAACTCACGTCGAGGTGAGACCCGTAGGGAAACGTGGTCGTCATCCTTGAACTCCAGTGGTCTCTGCCTCCTACCATCATATGACTTCTGTCGGCTCTGAGCTGTCCTCATCCACTCCCAGATGACCTAGACCTTCTCTGTCATGGCTTGAACCATCTCCGGTCCCACAAGAGCTGCTAAGATTTCTTCCCTGTCGATAAGAGAAATTTGGTCTCATCCCCAGGATGAACCACTTCCTTTGCCTAATACAGTCAATCCCGACATGGATGGTACTAATCCATACCAAGGATGACGTCGTAAGGCCTCGACGTAACTACCAAGAGATCCAACCGTTACTCTCACCTCTAGGGTTGAGTCACACTGTCGGCATCAGTGTGTGGTAACTGGGTCTCCTCCAGTAGATGTCCCACAAGGAGGGTCAAGTCAACAGTCTAAACCGGAACCTCTTAGTAACAACACAAAAGAGGATAGGAAGGAAAACATCACAAAGGTAAGCGTCTTTTATTATTGCATCTCATATTACAAGGACGCTACACAACAGCAACAAGGAACTAGAAGTACAAAAGACGAATCCACTAGTTCCGCTCCTGTCCAACTACTCCCAGAGATCCACGATCGAAGTCCTCAGCTGCCTGAAGCTGAGCTCTCCCATGTCCACCAACTCCATGCGGTCGGGGTGGACCTCCTGGTGGTGGTGGTGGAAACTCCCCGAAGCGTCGTCCACCTCCATCCACACGGCCAGCTCCTCTGCCATGGCCGCCTGCTCCTTTCCGTCCGTCCTGATCGAACCTCTGCCTCTGCCTGGGAGGTTCTTCACTTAACTGCTGATCATCAGCATGGCGGGTCGGATAGTCATGAGCCATGTGACCAATCCCTCCATAGGAGTAACACTGCCCACTCTCAGCACGCCTGGCTCTGACTCCACCTCGGGTCCCCCGCACAACTGAGCCTGAGTCGTGGAGTCAGCCACCTGTAGGTCTGGCCATCTTGGACCTCTGCGTCATCTGTCTACTGCCTGCTGCAGAAAACTCTGCCGCATGCTGGCTAGTAGTGGGTCCTGCTGCTGGAGACTGCTCAGCAAGGAAACTCTCCACTAAGAGGGATCGCTCCAGCACCCCTGTTTGCGTCGGAATGCTGAGTGGAACTACAGAAGAACTAATCTCTCTCCTGAGTCCCTGCTTGAAGGTTTGGGCCCTGAAGAATGGGTCCTATACCATATCTTTAGAGTAGCATGAGAGGTCCCTAAATCTCGCCGAGTACTGGGCCACTGTCATGCTTCCCTCCCGCAGCTGGAGTAGCTCCTGTATACGCACCGCTCGAAGGGTGGCTGGTACAAACTCTGCCCGGAACAGGCTCTCGAAGTCTGCCCATAGAAGTGATGCCTCGTCGTGCACCTGGAGCATCAAGCTCCACCATCGGCCTGCTTCTGCGTACAGTAGGCTCGCTGCGAGGATTACCATGAGGTCTGCTGGTATCCTCACTAGCCTGAAAACTCCCACCATAGCCTCCAGCCAATCCTCAGCCGCCTGCGGGTCCATCTCTCCCCGGAACCTGGGTGGCCTCTGGCGCTGGAACTCGTGCAGTGCGCTCAAGCGACGTGCATCGTTAGCGGCTGGAAGCATCGGTGGCTCGATGGGTAGAGGTACTGTCGGTGCCTCAGCTGTCATGGGGCCCTGCACCGAGGCCTCGTCGCTAGGCGGGCTGTCGCCACGCTAAACCCTCAGAACCCTAGCTGGTCGTCCGCGGGGAGGCATCCTGAAAGAAACAACGTGATACAGTCAAACGATAAGAACCTGGTGAGCTGACCTGGTTTGAGCTGACTTTTAAAAACTGCTGGAAACACACACGCAATCAGTGTCTTCGTGCATTAAGTCGGAAATTGGATGTCAGGGTCCTGTTGTACGGATACGTCGGCTGCCGCACCAACACTGGACTCCCTGGACCGATAACCACACTCAATACGCTAAACATTATTGCTTCACATAGAAGAAATATCAGAGTCTACAGTAGAACCGACCACCTCTGATACCAATCTGTCACGACCCGTCCTCGGGGCCCATGCCGTGACTACCCCAAGCCCGCCTTCCATAGGCCAGGGGCTGGCGACTAGCACCAATACGTAAATCCCGAAAAGAGGGAAGGCATTGCCTTTGAAAAGTAAACAACCACCATAGAGTAAGCAAGAGGAAAAGTAAACACTAAGTAAAAAACTGTACAAGCTGTTCTGAAAGTAAAAGGGGCCGGAAATACAAGCCCAACTGTAAAGTACAACTGAAAGGGGAAAAACAGCAACTGAAAAGAAAAGTTGCAGCGTCGAGCCATCCTCTGGAAGTCCCACCTGAAGGGTGGGTACAGATAGCCTCCACAGCTCCTCAGACCAGCCGTCTGCTCCGAGTATGTTTTGCCCAGTGGTCCACCTCCAGGTACCGTCATGCTCCGCACATCTCCACCACGATCAGCGCTATCCGTCGTCTGCAACCAACACAATGATGTGCGGGCAAGGCCCGTGCAGGGGTGAGTATAAGCTACTCAGTAGGGACCCCGAGACCCCCAAAGGTCTCCCGAAATCCACAAAGGATAAACCACATATGAATGATGCAATCACGAAGTAACATCTGACACGGCTTAGGTATATTTCCATACATATACCTAAGTTATCCATTCCCGTTCGGCTCCAACATCTGAGCCCAAGCACAACCCAGTCCACACAGGAAAGTAAACGTATACCCACACAGGATAGCACAACACAATCCACAAAGGAGAGTAAATAGTAAATCCACACAGGATAGTTCAACACAATCCACGAAGGAGAGTAAACAGTAAATCCACACAGGATAGAAAAATGTAATCCACACATGAAAACTCAACAGATAACTCTCATAGGTATATGCCCATACATATACCGAAATTATCAGGTAACCCATCTCAATCAAGAGGAAACACAAGGATCATTGACTCAGCTCAACCAGGATTTTCATTATCGAAACCGTAACTGCTGAAGAGCCCCGTCTCTGAAGTGTACAGTGGTCCTGTCACGACTCTAAGGTACTTCTCACTAACCTAAGACTGTTGAGGTACTCCTCCTGTCGAGTACCGTGGGTCTGCTGCCAACTACCGGGCGCTCCGTCCGCTGAGGGTATGCTTCCAAATACCGGGCGCTCACCAAAATAGCCTACAGAGGTACTCTTCCTGTCGAGTACCGCGGGTCTACTGCCAACTGCCAGGCACTCCGTCCGCCGTGGGCCTGCCGCCGAATACCGGGTGCTCCGTCCACTGGGCTAGTCGACTCACTCCAAGTTGATTCGGCCGAGCAGTCTTCAGGTCTCAGCCGGCTACACGGTCTCCGTACTTCATACGCTCGTCTCCAGTATCGTGGGTCTGCTGCTACAACCAAGCGCACCACCTCTATCGAGTACCGCGGGTCTGCCGCTACAACCGAGCGCTCCACCGCCAAGGATATGCTGCTACAACCAAGCGCTCCACCGCCAAGGGTATGCTGCTACAACCAAGCGCTCCACCGCCAAGGGTATGCTGCTACAACCAAGCACTCCACCGCCAAGGGTATGCTCCTACAACCAAGCACTCCACCGCCGAGGATCTGCTGCTACTCCACTAGCTCGTCACTGGGAGGGTCCGCTCCACGAGCTACGGGTTGATACTCCAAGTATCACGAAGTCCCACTAAGAATTATCTCAAAGGAACGCCTCGTCATAGGGGTCTCAACGCAACAGATGGCACGTCAAACGGAGGTCCTCTCTGAAAGGTATCAGCTTTTCCGTTCTAGGGGCCCGGTTGGATTTTTGGTACGATCCAACCCGGCCAAAATCCATCTGCGTCCAAAGATCGGGCGGAATAATCCAAAATATCCGTATCTTCAAGATGAACTCAACGCAACAGACGGCGCCTCAATCGGACGCCTGGTCTGGAAGTTATTGGCTTTTTCTTTCCAAGGGCCCCATTGGTTTCGTGGGCGAACCAACCCAACCTCACTCCGACGACATCCAAACTTCGAGAAGAGTAATCCAAAATATCCGTCTCACTTAGAGGAATCCACCCGAATTGACGGCACGTCAAACGGACGTCCGTAGCTCAAGATATGAGCGTTTCCGCTCCGAGGACCCGGTTGGCTTCGTGTAAGAACCGACCCGGCCGAACCCAAAGTTACCCGAAACCTTGAGTGTGGTAGAACGAAACGACTGTCTCGATCCCAGGATCGCGCTGGTGCTGACAGCGAGTCGTTTGGAGGCCCATAGCTCATATTACAGGCGTTTGGACGAAAATCGTCCGAAGACGGGTCTGGGCCCGGGCCGACCCGGTCCAACCCGGTCCGACCCGGTCGGACCGGTCTGCCTCGGCCAGGGCCGGTCCAGCTCGGCTTGGCCGAGCGGCCGAGTAGCCCGTCGCGGGGGGGAGCCGCCGCCCCGCGTGACACCCCCGCGGCACTCGCGGGGTGTCGGCCAGACAACCGGACGCGCCACGTGACAACCCCGCGGCACCCGCGGGGTGCCGCCCTGGACACCAGAGCGGGCCGCGTGACAACCCCGCGGCACCCGCGGGGTGCCGCCCTGGACACCCGGGGGGCGCCGCGTGACAACCCCGCGGCACCAGCAGGGTGCCGCCCTGGACACCCGGGGGGCGCCGCGTGACAACCCCGCGGCACCCGCGGGGTGCCGCCCTGGACACCCGGGGGGCGCCGCGTGACAACCCCGCGGGACCCGCGGGGTGCCACCCGGGACACCCGGGGGGCGCCGCGTGACAATCCCACGGCACCCGCGGGGTGCAGCCCTGGACTCCCGGGGGAGCCGCGTGACAACCCCGCGACACCCGCGGGGTGCCGCCCTGGACTCCCGGGGGCGCCGCGTGACAACCCCGCGGCACCCGTGGGGTGCCGCCCTGGACACCCGGGCGCGCCGGACCCGCGCGGCCGCGGGTCCACGGGCGCCGCCGCCTCTGGCCGCCGGAGTCGCTCCGGTGGCCCGTTTTTCTCCCCATCTGCACCGTTGTCCCTCCCGGGATCCGTTCTTCACTGCGGAATCATCAAACTTCCATTGCGGCACGCTCCGTCGTCACCGGTCAAATCCGTATAACAACAGAGAACGACGGAGGGTCATCGGGCCGTGTTCTTTTGGCCCGCACCCTCCACGTTAGTGATAAACATCGGGAGGAATAATATCAACACATGAATTCAACAATTTTAAGGGAATAAAATTGTTCTTATGTCCGGGTTCTTCATTCTTGAACGGAAATAACGCAGAAAAAAGGGCAATTCCAGAAATAAAATCCCTACCTCGTTGGTCGTCGCGCGTGAGCGTTCTTCACGGAATTGGCTCGTCACGGAAGGTGGAGATCGTCGCGTCGTCGCGGTAGGGCGTCGCGTCGTCGCGGAACACGGCGTTGAGTAGACGAACTCAATGCACCATGAAACAGCAGATTTAATTTAATTAATTAAATCCCTGTTTTGGTAAAGGACCATGAAGGAGATAAAAAGGAAGGTCCGAGACTCTTACCTCAAGCAGCCGATCGATGATCCGTCGCGGAGGAAGAGACGTCGCAGAAGAACGTTGTCGGCGTCGCGGATCACGTCGTCGCGTCGTCGATTTCTGGGTTCGGTGTTCTTCGCGTTCTTCGTGTTCTTCACGAAGGAGGTTGAAGGTTCACGGATCCTCTCTCAACGAGTAATCCTCCAAATGAAAATGGTTGGTCTTATTTTATTATTATGCCAACACACGAAAAGGGGTATGTAACGACCCATCAATTCGTTGAATTAATTCAACAAAAGAAACAGCTCATTTAATTTACTAAATAAACAGCCCAATTAAATGGTCTGTTATGAATTTAGAAAACGCGTCAGTTGACTTTCATAATGACGGGTTTTTGCGGGTGCGTTACTTAGCGGAAAGAAACGGCGGGGCTCATGTGGGCCCGACCTCACAAATATCCAACAAATGGGGTAGGATATTTCTTGATAGCATCCTATCCGGTTCAACTCAGTTCAAGCCTCCTTTAGGTGGCTTCAAGCGGCTTCCAATTGGCTTAAGTGAAATAAAATAAAGTTATCGCAAAATTATTTTATTTCTTAACTTTAAGCCCGAAAATTAAAAACCACACCCGAGCAAACACAACTCCAGAAGAGGCGTTTCTAATTGAATATCGGCGCTGCGATTTCATCGGTGCCCTCAGAATTCGATTCTGGGCACCGGTTCAAAAGTTAGAAAAGCTCACTCGTCCGTTCACTGAACGTACCCAAGCCAAACTTCGGAAAATGATTCCGGGCACACCGGGCCTCGGAATCAGGTTCCATCAGAAACTGCGTTCTTGCAAAATTCCAAAGAAAATTAAGAAGAAGAAAAAATCCTTGAAATTTACGGATCTTTACAGCCTTATTTTTTCAAAGGATGGAATCTTAGTTAATCTTATGAATATAAAGGAACATAGGAAATATCCCATAACAATGAGCATAACTGAGATACGTAGTTTCATTTTTTTGGAAGGGTGTTATTAGTTATTCATTCATAATTTCTTCCAATTGGACAACCCATTAAAAAATCTTACATGTAAAAGAGTTATGCTTATTTGGGAAGCGGAATGTTAATATTATTTTGATGAAGAGATGTGGAAATTGGTCAATGTTCTGCTATTGACTCTACCATCAATAAATGATAGCTTTTGATATATAGTAATACATTAAAGGAAGGAATGGGTTTTATACCAATGAAAAATGATAATTTAATTTCATATAAATAAATGAAATTGAGTACTTTCAAATAAAACTGTCCAAACCATGATCTTGAGTTAAAGGCATTAATGTTTTCTTAGAAGATACAGAGACATTATCTCTATGGTGAGATATGTCTGATATACAAAGACCAAAAGATCTTAAAATACATATTTTCAAAAAAATAGCTCAACATAATGAAATAAATATGGATTTATCTACTCATGTATTATGAATTCTTAAAAATCTATCACCCAGGGAAAGAAAATAATATAGGGGATGAACTGAGTAGAAAAGATAATATAATTCTAATCTAAATGTGGATCGAGATTGATCCTATTTTTTTTGATCAAGTAAAGATGGATATAGAAATAATTATGAAAGGGGATACATCACTCATTTTTTAATTGATTTGAAAATCACATTTTTTTTAAAATATAAACATTTATCAATCTCAATTAGAGTATTTTTTCAATAAAAATAATTTTTTTAATTTTTGGGAAATTAACTGAATTCATTAGTGAAGATTTTTTTTTTGATATTTGGAAAGAGATTATGTATTTAGTCTATAATTATTCAAAAAGGAATTTTTGGATGATGTTGATAGATAAAATTTATCTATACAACATTGTAGCACAAATATATATAGGTATTTGAGCTAACACTTTTTGTGGGATAAAAGGAAGTAAGAAATTGTTGATTATGTGTCCAGATATTTGGTTTTTCAAAAAGTGAAAGTTGTGAGGTAGTATCCAAAAGGACCAATGAGACATTTTTATATTAATTTGTGTAAATATGATGATAATACTATTTAAAATATTTGAATACTACCAAATAAACCTATAAAAAATGGTGCAGTATGGGTTATCATTTGTTTCTTAAACAAATATTCCAATTTACTCAATATAAGAGAATATTTAACACTTTATAACCACATAAAAATCTATATAAATTTTGTTTTTATAATTTATGGACTAACCCTTTCAATTATGTTTTATTAATATCCATTTTTTCATTGAAATTATGGAAAAACATTTAAAAGGATCATGATACTGAGATCATGATTCTGAGCTTCATTTGAGCACAACTAACTATACTCAAAATAATGACCAATTTAAAAGGACTATTCAAATAATAGAACACATTTTAAGGTTATGTTCACTTGAATTTTAAGGAATGTGGGATTGGGTTTATCTTTGGTATATGTTTCCTATAAAAATAGATTACATTCAAGTATTAATATGGTGTCATATGAAGCATTGTATGGAAAGAGATATCGTAATAAAACATGTTGGGATGGATACGGGGAAATGAAACTTTTATGCCTAGAGATTTTTTAAGATAAAAAAAGTTAAAAACCTTTTCGGCACGCATTAAAGCTTCTCAATGTTTTAAAATGTGTTTTGTCTATAATTGGATGAAGGAGTTGGAGTTCCAAGTAGTAGACTATGTTTTCATGAAGGAATCTCAATGGAAGAGTGTTTTAATTATTGGGAACAAATCTAAACTGAACCCTAGGTACATTGGACCCTTTTAAATTATTTAAATAATTTTATTTGTTACTTATTATTTGTAAATTCAAACAAATCTCTAAAAATTACAATATATGTTCTATATATCATTATTAAGGAAGTAAAAGCCAGAACCAACACATGTCCTCAACTCTAATAAAATATAATTGGAAAATGATATATATTAATATAATGAACCCATATAAATTATTGATATTGGAAAGAAAATATTTAGGAATTAGATGAAACCTATGGTAAATGTACTTTGGAGAAATAACAAAATATAGGAAGTGACATGAGAACTATAAGATGTTATGAAGTTAAAATACGCATATCTTTTTTGAAGGTAATATGTAATCAAATTTTATGATAAATTTTTTGTATGAGTTATGAATTTATCACCTCCAAACTTTACAATATATTTCTTATAGAATAAATTTAATTTCACTAATAGCATGTAATGCATTCAACACCGGGTTTCAGCAAAACACGATTCACTAATAAAATATTATTTAAACACAATAATTTTGGAATAGACATTAAACTAGTGGATATGAAAAAGAAGTAAATAAGTTACAAGAAATATATATTTTCCACTTGTAAAATTTTTATCTATTTATTATAAATAAAGATAGGAATAATTTAAAAGAAAAATAAATATTTTCAGAAAAAAAAGAGTTTTTTTCTTAAAGATATTTTAATCTCACTTCATGCACACAATATAAATTTATTATTTATAACTATTTGAATTTTTTTGTGAAAATTTAACTAATTTATTAAATTATAATATTATATTTAACCAAGGGTGAATGTTTTTTATGTTTCTAAATTGTTCAATGTATTGATGAATAGAGAAAATAATAAATTTTAATTGAAAAAATACTTTTCATTTAAAATTATTTATAGAGTTATATTATATTTTATTGGTTTTAATGTAAAATAAGATCATTTATATATATATTAGTAAAATTTTAATCATTTTAACCATTTTTATGTAAAAACATTTTAAACATTTTAAAATTTTCTCTTTGAAACCTCACTTACTCATCGCGTCTATAAGATTAACATGAAATTTAATTTTTCAACTTAAGAAAATGAAATATGAAAAAATATATTCCTTTTTTTATTAATAATATTTTATATTATCTAATAATATAAAATATTTTTTTTACAAAAAATGATGTGAAAATATTAAAAATTCGTTACTATTATTAAGGTAAAATGGACTTACCTGGTGTTAAATAAATAAAAATCTTAATATGACCTCAAAACATTTCTAAAATATATTTTGTACCCATATTTCAACACTATAATGTCGGTATCTCTATTAAATATCACTTTTCACTATTTTTCGGGTGAAAAACGTTGGTACACAATCTTGTTTCCAATAACTACAAGTGTCCCACTAACCTCACTTATAAGAGGCCACCCCCTCTCATCTCTTCTACATACCTTCACTCTAACACAATAATATTTTTTGAATTTATTTTTATTAAAATTAATTTAATCCATTGATATTTTTTATTCAGAAAACACTAAATATATATATGTTTTATTATATAAAATCACGATGTTTGGATTAGGTTATATCCCATACCAAGGGAATAATTAACTACACACAACACAGACTTGTCTTCCATTACATGAAACATTGAGTATCTGTGAAAAAACACTTTACTATTATATTTATTTAAATGAGATAGTTATAATCTATTCATTAAACATAGTAATATATAAATTTATAAATAATTTTAAAATATTTTCACAAAAATAAAAAATATTAACAATGAGAGGTATAATTTTGGTAAATCCTTTATATGTTTAAAAATTATATATTCATAAATGAACTACATTTTATTTCCTTGAGTGAAAAATAATAAAATTAATTTTATGCACTAATTTAAACTAAAATTTATAAAATAAAAATCATTTTTTAATTCATAATGTTAACATTATGTTAGGGTAAATTTTTAGTATTTTTCTATGATGTTTCAATTTTTGAGGAATAGTGAAAAATACTAAATCAAAATTAAAAACTAGATTTTTCATTTAAATAATTATTATCATTTAAATTTATTTCAATTTAAAAATAGATCAATGATAAATATATTAATCCAATTTAGTTCAGTGGAATATTTTTTATATTAAATATATATATATATTCTTATTGAACATTTGAACATTCATTTAACCTATATTCTTTCCATATCTATGAGATTAGCATTAAGCATAATTTTTTCTGCTTCAATTATTTGAGTTCAGAAAAATTGAAATAAATGGTTGAAGTAAGTATGATATTTAGAGTATAATAGAATCAAATTCTATTTTTGGTGAATAGTATGTTTAGAAAAGTTTTATTTTAATTTACCGCGATTAAGGTTAAATCGTTAGCTAAAGGTAAAAATAATATTACAATATCATAAAGTTTCCCTACCACTTGTAAAAATTTAATTGTATAATTGTTTTTCTACAAAAATAAACTTTAGGTATACATTATTAACTTCTAATTCCACTTGGTTATGAATAATATATTTATTATATTTTATTTAATGAAAAATGAAAATTATCATAATCATAATTTTAATAAGTAAATAATTTTAAATATTGGTTAATAGATAAGATAAATAAGAATATAAATATTAATTTCATATATAATAAATATATCTTAATAAGGATATTTTATTTTTATCTTTTAGATAAAAAATAATTTAATTAAATGCTTTTATAATAATGATACAGTAATTGTTTAATTAATGGAAATATAATGTAAATGATATTAAAAATACTAAAATAAATATAATTTTAAATAATTAATGAAAAACATTAATTTAATAGATGAATAAGACATTTTATAGATATGTTATTTTTTTGAAGTTATAATTTTTTTACAATATTTTTTTAAAGATAAATCATCAATAGTATTAAAATTGACATAAATGATACATTAAAATAAATAATATCTTATTGAATGATATAAAATACATAAAAAATATAAAATTCATTAAAATTAATATAATAAGGTCAAATATGTCATTAATTATCCACTTGGGTACCTTTTATTATTTTATATTAATTATATTATCCCTAAATTATAAAAACTATGTTGTTATGGTAAGAGGTAAAGTGTTTAACTAGGGGTTAAAAACAAAATATAATGTTAATAATGTTACATAAAACAATCTAAAAATAATTATTTTATAGTATTTTGACCCATAATAATCTTATATTCAAAATAAATCACTTTGGTGCTATTTTAAATCTACAATAAATTTATATTAATTTAATAGTTGAAGAGTATCCAACAGTGCCCCTCCCCCCTCTTATAAATGGGAACCTCCTCCCTCATTTCCTCATACCTCCTTGAGCCTTATATTGAAAGAAAAACCTATCATTTTCTCCTCTAGAAATTATTATTTAAGTTCTATAGGTCATGGTCTACCAATAATAACAACCCTAGTGTCCCTAATAGGAGATCCAAAGCAAGTCCATCGAAAAAGAGATAATTGTTTTACCAATACAATTAAATTTATTTTCTTCTTTTACTTCCTATTATTATGTTGTTTCCATAATAAAGTAATATCTCCAATATCATATTTGTAATTAGATTTTATTATGATTATGGTACAACCATATCCCTCATTTAATCCATCCTATGAAAAACAATGCCACCATGTATTCGTACGTACGACTTACTGTCTCCACATCGTGGGGTAACATATTTTTCATAACCATATTTTATGAATAATAATTATGAAAAAAATTAATGATTATATGTGATATTTATAAAATAATTATACCTATATAGAAATAATATCAAGTCTAAATTTTTACCACAAAATATTTTGGTCCAATGATAATGTCGCTTGTGCGTACATTTGGCTTATCATCCCCACAATACGATGTTACTTTTTATTCATCTATATTTCACATGGATGGTAATAAGGAATAATTTTATAAATATATATTTTTTAAATGACATTAAAATTATTCTAGATTAATAATACATCATATCCTTTCATTTCATCTTACCCGACAAGAAAATGAAAACAACATTCATACCTACGTACGACCTACCATCTTCATGAATGGTGTATTTCGTTTATCATTAAAGATTATTATAAATAATTATATAATGAATATATAATATATTTATATCATGTTTTATATTTTTTAAAAAATTAAATCATGATCTATTTTTTAGAATCAATAATACCATGTCAAATCATGTAAGATTGACCAGGTGGTTGTCACATGAAACGTAACTCTAACAAGAAGATCATAATAAATATACAATATAAATTATTAAGAAATTAATTTATAGTAATACATAAATGAATATGGTTTTTTCATATATTAATCAAAAAATTGTATTTATTATACAAGAATTTTGAATGAATAAGACGAGAGTTAAGATATAAGAAAGGGATTTTTGTCTCGCCTTCACTTCATTGAGACACAAGCCTCATACACTACTTATTTCGTCTATGTGGTGTATACAATGCCCATGAATTTTTTTTGGGAATATCCATAATATTATTATATTTTTATATACAAATAATTTTATTTCTTTTATGGGGAATACGATTGTACTAATTATAAATTTATAAGGTTTAATTTTGTAATCTCCTTTTTATTCGGGATTGCTTATACATAAGTATCTATAGGGTAATATTTATCTTCCATAACCATATCTCTTAAAAATGTATTCCAAATTATTTTTTATATTATTTTATAAATTTTAAAATTAATTTTTACCCATGTTTAAATTTTTATTAAATGGTTTAAAATGAATATTTTTTCATTTTCCAATGAGGTACTTTTTGACATTTCTAGGAAACGTACGAGAAAAATATTTTTTTAATTATATGGATTGAATGGATTTTTATGATTTCATGGTGCATTATTAACTTGAATATTACCTTCCAAGAATATAAGGTTATTTTCAAATAAAATTTTCTATTTTACAATTTTGCGTCATTTTAAGAAAATAAAACGACTTCAATGAAGAATGGATATTTTTCTCAAGAACTATTTTTAAATTATTTTTCATGAATCCTTTAGATGTATTCAATGTGGTTTCAAATAAAATATCTTTGAAACTTTTTTATGTTTTATAAGATTATTTTTATTGAAAATTCATTTTTCTAGTGATATTTCAAAATCCATCACCACCTATGATGACATACCTTATATATTTTACGAATACCATTCATTTTTTTTATGAATGTTATATGTTTTGATGGAATGATGTTTAAGAATCCCACTTATTTTAATGGATTATAATTTTGATAAATTATTAGAAACCTTGTATCTTTCCCACATGTAATGATATTATTACATGTTTTGACTACCTTTCCATTTCACTGGTCATGATATGACTATTTATGATCTGGTGCACATGTATGTATGATTTCATTATGAGGTGGGTGAGACATATATCTCTCTCCAATGAATTGGGTAAATATTTATATCTCGTGAGATTGACATAAAGTACCTTGTCTACAAATATGGTTTTCGGAGTGAACCTTGACTACAATGGATGGTTATGGGAGTGAACCATGAATACTATGATGGTTATGTGAGTGAACAATGACTACATAGATGGTATGGTAAGTGAACTCGTACTACCAAGATGGTCTTGTAAGAAATACCTTTAATACTATGGAAATACTTATTATATGATTATGTGTCTGATACAATTCCATGTTTTATTACTCTGTTATGCTTTCATGGATCATGTTCTTTATTTTCTTATGATTCAGGTTTATGAAATACTAATCATTATTCCATGATTCTTGTTTATGATATTTGATATATAGGGTGTGATATTCCATTTTCATGATCATGTTAACATACCCGTAGGCTCATGATTATGTTGACATGTCTCCCTTGCATACCCTTACTAAGAATCTGAACTCACCCTATTTCTTATGTTTTCTTTTCCCTAGGTTATAAAGAAAGGATTTAGTTAGGGGTACTAAACGGGGATATCATTATGGCACATTTTGAAGATATTCCACCCAATTAGAAGAATTATTTCCATGTTTACAAAGGCACTAAACTAATAAATTCATTGGGAGTGTATTTTTGTTTGGTATTAAGTATTCCCCAAAATTGATTTAATAGAAATGTATGAAAATACAGGGTCTATATGGTTTCTATTAGAGTAAAATTTTAGTTAACCTTTATAAACTAGGATGAGAAAACCTTAGTGAGATCCATAGGGATATTTATAAGGATATATCTTGGGATGTATCTATGGATAAGTAATAAGATGAGGAAAAGTGTAGGAAAATGTTCTATATTTTTAGTAAAGGATAGATTTATTGGTATCCTTGAATTAGATCCCTAACTGAATATTAAAATTTGATGTGGATAAAGAAAATGTGTACCTAGGAGTAAGAAATCTGAAAAGATGTGTCAGTCCTAACTCGACATAGCCTGGTACAAGACAACGGGCCTTGTTGCACACCTAGTTTGATACTATTGGGGGATATTATTTGGAAATTAAAAAACTATTTATGAATCATCTATAAGGATTTAAATATAATATGATTTAGAATAACCTATGATTAGCATAATTTGTCAGGTAATAAAGATGTATGTGTCATGATTTAGATATCCTATAAGATATTTTTCATGGTTGTGTGGTTTCTATTGTGAAAAATGTTTCTCACACTATGACTTATTGGTTTATTTAATGGAGGGAACCATAAGGAATTGATTTAATATTTAATATGATTGAAAAATTGGTGACTATTAGCAATTAAATTTGGTAATTACTAGAGATAAATATATTATGATTGTTCTGAATTAGTTACCATGATATATGATTAACAAGGAGAGATTTGGTGGTATTCCTTAGATGTCAAATAAGAGTAATATGAACTTATATTCATGTTAAAATGGTAAGTAACATAGAGAAAATAATATTCAGATTTCTACTTTTCAATAATAAGGGAATAAGAGCATTAATTAATACATAAAATAGAGGGGAAGATGTTATCGTTGTTGGAAAATGGGTTATAGAGTGACGAACTATCATGGTGTTCAATTTTTTATCTATATGGAACATGGGAATTACCCAACTCAATGCCATGACCTATGAATTTACTTCTAAAATATGGAAGGGAATATTTATTGATAATCATTGAAGAGGGAAAATTGATTTGTTTATGTATTTATATATTTGAATTACAAAATATATATGGATTATTTAGTTTACGTATTTTTTCTGAGGTTTTACATGAATATAATAAATGGTTCTGATGGACTAGAAGATTGATTTAACGGCAAGGTGAAATTTTGATTAAGGTAAGGTAACCCTTAATATGTCCCTTATGTTAATATAATGTTTTCTAGATAATGATTTGTTTTATATGAATAAGTAAATTGGATGTTATTAATTTCCTTGGAACTAATTAAGGATTTGTTGAAAAGTGGTTTATGCTATCATGGATGATCTTTACAACATTTTGGACTTGAGGAATATATCCAATAAACTTTAGAATAAGTAAAGATTATATTTTCAATAAGGATTTATGCTAATTTAGGTTATTACCATGTTTAAAGAGTACTTTATGAAGGTATTTACATATTTGGAATGTGACAAACAAGAGCTACCTTATGATATATGGGTGATAAATGTTAAGATGTTTTAGTAAGCTTCATTAGAAATATTTGAATTTTTTGATTTCATAAGGATTGTAAGGTTAACCATTTATGGAATTTATAAGTTAAACATCAAATAATGTTTGTTAGATTGACAAATTATTTCAAAATAAGAGGACTTATAAATATATGATAACTTGTTCTATACTTTTTGTTGTGATAAAGGTGGATGGAATGAATTGTCATTATATTTATAGATTACATGATTTACTAAGGCTTTAGGAGGGATAAATTAAAAATCATTTCTTGGAATAAGATAAGAAGTGGAAATTAATTAATGCACAAAAAATAAGAGATAATGCTAAAATCAAGTAAGTATATTTTTTTTAAATTATTTAACTTTAGGAAAAGGATATTGAAACTAAAACAATTATCCAAGTACCTTCATTTACAATGAATCAAATGGTCCCATAGATCATCATGTATTTATGGATTTCTAGTTGTTAATATTCACTTGAACATTTTCTATATAACTCTTCATAAGAAAATGATAGTTAGATTTATCTTCCATGTCAATGTTTTTACTTGACAAGTGTGTTCTACTGTGTGGGAACCCAATTATGAGTTACTTTGGGCAACTGTTATGTTTTTGAATTTCATTTTTAAAATTGTTTCTTATTATTTCTTTTTACGATGTGGGTTTCTATGGAAGGATCATTGAAGTACATAACCGTTGATAACCCAGAAAAATTTTGAGCGTGAAATCCATTTTAAGGGGGTAGAATCTGACAACCTAATATTTTTTGGATTTATTTTTTTGAATTTATTTAATATTTTAATATTTTTACTTCATGCAACGATGAATAATGATTTTACTTATTATATAAATTACTAATTTTTTTACAATTTTTTACAAACCACCAAGGGAAGATTTTTCTACAGAGAACACCGACTTGACTTGCATTACACACAACACTATGTGTCTGCAAAACAACACCTTAAAATTATAATTATTTAAATGAGAAAGGTATAACCTAGAAATTAAACATCTTAATATGAATATTAATAACTAATTTTTAATTTTTTTCAAATAAATAAAACATATTGATAATGAAGTGTATAATTGTTTAGAAAATCCTTTATGTGTTTTAAAATATTATTTTCTTAAAGGAACTACTTTTTATGTCCTTCTCTGAAAAATAATAAAATTAATTTTTTAAACTCATAGAAATATAATTTAATAAAATAAAAAAAATTGAATTCAAAATATCAAAATTAAATTTGGGTGAATTTTTAGTATCATTATATGAGGTTTTATTTTTTGATAAATATTTAAAAATACTACATCATTGTTAAAAACTTTTTTTTCATTTAAATAATTATTATACATTAAATCGATTTTCATGTCACAATATATCAATTATAATTATATTAATCCAATGTATGTTACTGAAATATTAATTATATTAATATTATATATATAAACTTATTTATCTTTTGAACGTTCATTTTACCCAACTTCTTGCCACGTCTGTGGGATTATCACTAAACTTAATATTTCTAATTTTGTGAATTTGATTTAAAAAAAATACATGAATGGTTGAAATATGTATTATATTTATATTTTAATGGGACTTAATTAATGTTTTGGTGAAAAGTATCTTTAGTAATGTTTTATTTTTTTATCGCGGTTAGGGGTAAATCGGGTAAATAAAGGTAAGGATGATATTATAATATAATAAATTTAACCTAACACTTATCCTAAATTAATTGGATTATTTTTTTAGACCAAAATAAACCATATTTATAGATTATTATATCTTTAATCCACTTCGGTAAGAATAATATATTTAAAATATTTTATTTGATGATAAGTTAAAAATTTCATAATCATAAGTTTAAAAAGTAAATAATTTTTAATATAGGATTTTACATAAGATAATTATAATATAAATAGTAATTTTTTATATAATATATTTATCTTCTTCATGATTTTTTTTTGAAAAAAAATAATTTTATTCATGGATTGTATATTAATGATGCCATAATTGTTCAATTAATGGAATTTTAGGTTAAATGATATTAATATACTAAAATAAATTTAATTTGACATAAGTAATGATAAAAAATAATTTTATAAAAAAATTGGTCATTTTGTAGATATATTAGTTTTATAAGTTTGAATTTATCAAGTTTTTATGATATTTTTTAAAGGAAAATTATAAATATTATGAAAATTGATATATATGATACTTTAAAATAAATAATATTTTGTTAAATGATATAAAATTCATAAAAATATCTAATTAGTAAAAATAACTAAAATAAGGTTATATATGTGATACATTATACGCATGGGTTTTTTTATAATTTTATAGTAATAATATTAAACCTAAATAGAAAAAAGATAAGTTGTCATGGTTGGAGTTAAACGGTTTAACAAATGGGTAAACCCAAATGATAGGGATAATAATGTTTTCTAAACCTGTCAAATGAAATTAGTTAAGAGTATATTGACTCATACTCATAATAGATAATAAATAACTCACTTTTGACGTATTTTATATCAAAAATAAATTTATATTAATTTAATAATTTACGAGTTGTCTAGAGTGCCCCCCCATCTTATAAAAAGGAACCTCCTACCTCACTTCCTTATACCACCATGATTCTTCTATATTGACAAAAACATTCCCAATTCTCCAATAAACATTATTATTTACATTCTAGAGGTCTTGGTCTTCCAAAAAGACCATCCCTAGTGTCCCTAATAGGATATCCAAATCAAGTCCACTTAAGAAGAGGTAATTATTTAACCGATCCAATTCAATTTATTTTCTTCTTTTACTTTATATTCATAAGTTTTTTCCATGAAAGTAATAAATATAGTATCATAAATATAATTATAGGTTATTATTATTATGGTACAATGATATCCATCTTTTTATCCATCCTAAAAAACAATATCACTATGCATGTGTATGTACGACTTAACGTCTCCACACCATGGTGTAATCTATTTATCATCACAATATTTTATGAATTATAATTATGATGATTTTAATAAATATATATTATATTTATAATATTATTATACCTATATAATAATACTATCATTCTACCTTTTTTCTATATAATATTTTGGGAAAATGATAATGTTGATCGTACGTACATATGGCTTAGCATCTCTATAAAGCGAAGTGACTCATTATTCACGTATATTTCACATGGATTATAATAAGGATTAATTTTATGATTATATATATGTTATATATTACATTAAAATTATTATTTAATAATAATTCGCCATATATTTCAATTAATTTTAACTTGATAAGAAAATGAAAACATTATTCATGTGTACGTACATCCTACCGTCTCCATGAATAGTGTATTTTTTTTATCATTTAGGATTATTATAAATAAATATATACATAATATATAATATATTTATATCATTTAATATGTTCTTGACATAATTAAATCATTATCTCTGAATTATACTCCTGAATACTAAGTCAAACCATGTATGATTAACAAGGCAACTATCACCTGAAACGTAATATTAACAAGAAGATAGTAATATATGGGTAATATAAAGTATTAAGAAAATAGTATATATTATTAAATATATTAATATGGTTCATTAATATATTTATAATAATACTTTATTTATTATATAGGTATTTTTAACAAGTTCAGTGATAGTCAAGATATAGGGTATGGGGTTTTTATCTCACGTTTACTTTTGTGAGACACATGCCTTATACACTACTTGTTTCTTCTAAGTCTTGTATATTCTACCCATGAATGTATTTCAAAAGTCTTATAAATAAAATTATGGTATTTTTATATCTATATAATTTTATTTCTTTCATGCGGAATACGATTGTACTGATTATAATGTTCTAAGGGTTAATTTTGCAATCTATTTTTCTTTGGGATTGTTTATACGAAAGAATCTACTAGGGAATATTTATATTAAATGTAAATTTTTCTTAAAACAATATTACAAAATATTTTTAATATTATTATGAAATTTTTTAAATTAACTTTTACACATGTATGAGTTTTTTATAAAATGATTTCAATGGAATCTTTTTTCATTTTCATAATAAGGTGATTTTTGAAATTTTCGAAAAAAAAATGAGAAGATTGTTTTTTGATCTTTTACAGCATGAATATATTTTTACAATATCATGATTCCTTATTTCCTTGAAGATTCCCTTACATTATTACAAGTTTATTTTCAAATTATATCTGTTATTTTAAAAAAAAATCATTATTTTAAGAAAATAATATTATTTATAAGAAGATAGGATATTTTACTCAAGAACTCTTTTGAAATTATTTTTTCATGATTCCTTTATATTTTTTCAAATTTGATTCAAATAAAAGGTTTTTGACAAATATTTATTTTTTAAAAGGTTATTTTAATGGAAAACTAATGTATCAAGTTATCATTCAAAATTGTTCCCCACCTATGATGACATACTTTTTTATAGTTCAAGAAAACCATTCATATTATTTCTCCAAATGGATTATGTTTTGAGGGAATCATGTTTAAAAACCCTCTTATTTTCACAATTTATGTTTTTTATTAAATTATAATGATCCTTTTATATTTTATATAAGCTATGATATGATTACATGTTTATGACACCCTTTCTATTACATTGGTTATGATATGATTTTTTGATATTGTGTATAATGTATGTATGATTTCATTACGAGATGGGTGAGACCTATATCTCCCTTAAATTAATTAGGTAAAGATTGATATCTCATGAGAAATAAGTGAAAGAACTTTCCTTATAATATGGTCTTGCGAATAACCTTCACTACAAAAGATGATTATGGGAGTCAAACATGAATACTAGGATGATTATGGGAGTGAACCATGAATACCAAGATGGTATGGGAAGTGAAATCATACTACCAATATGGTCTTGGTAGTGATGCCTTTAATATTATGGAAATCCTTATTATAATATTATTTGTATTATATAATTCCTTGTTTTATTCATATGTTATGATTTCATGGATTATGTTTTATATTTCCTTATGATTCATGTTTTATGAACACCCAATCATTATTCCATGATTCATGTTTATGATATTTGATATGAATGGTATGATATTCCATTTTCATGATCATGTTCTCATACCCTTAGGCTCAAGATTATGTTGACATTTCTCCCTTTCTATCCCTTACTAAGCATCTGAGCTCACCCTTTTTCTTATGTTTTCTTTTTCCTAGGATATAAATAATGTTTTTAGTTAGGGGTACTAAAGCATAAGATAATTATGGGATATTTTTATGTCATTTCACCAAATTAGAATAATGTGTCAAAAGTATCCAAAGTCACTAAAATAATATAGTGTTTGGGTGTTTATTTCTATAATATGTTAAGTATTCTTTAAAAGTGATGTAATGTCTATGTATGAAAAGTGAGGGTTATTATATTCACACCCTTTTGGTTTGGAAAATACCTAACAAAATAATATCCCAAATTTTATAATATAATCCTATAAAACTTTTATTGTCTATAAATTTAACCAAGGAAGTATTTTGGTACAATCCTAAAGTGATTACCCAATGAATAGGTAATGTTCTTAACATGCCTTTTTATTTTATTTTTTCTACCACTTCCTTCAATTGTGGATAAACATTTATATATAAAAAAATCAGTATCTTCCATATAGTTAAATTTTTTTATGATAATGTAAGAATATAAATATATTTCTATATTAATAAAATGTGTTACGAAATCATTATTCATGTGTATGGTAGATTATCGCCTCACGAACCAATGTTCTCCGTTTTCCCATTACCACCTCTCACAATTGTTTATGAAGATGGATATAAAGTATATATGTGATATTTATAACATAATAATACCAATGGAGTTATTATATAATATATACCTTTGTTAACTTACATTTTTTAGGGAATATGATATTGTTTCTTGTGTGTACGAAAGGCTACCACATCGTGAAGCGATGTAATTCGTCTTTGACTATTTATTTACATTGAAAGTGTTAAGGATATGGATAATGAATATATATGATATAAATTACATAATTATTATATTAATGAAATATTTATGATTATAAAAATATTATACATCACTTTATATTTTTACATTTTCACTCATTAAAAGATGATAACATCGTTTATGTACGTGTAGAAAACCTCCTTCATGAAATGATGTGACTCCCTTTCCACCACCACACTACATAGATGATATATCTAAGTATATTTAAAGGGATGATATTTTATTAATCATATTATTATATTTTTATAAATATAAATTATTATTTACCTTCTTTTCATAATGGCCATTTAAAAATTGAAACATTGCTTATGCGTATGTACGACCTACCATATCCATGATCTTAAAGTACTCCATTTATCAAATCCATATTTCATATTTGGTTTTAATAATATCATTATTGTACAATTTTGATAATTATTTCATGATTATTGTTTTGGATTTGATGGAACTATATAATTTTCAAAAGAACTGAAACATTCATTACAAAGTACAAATGAGAAAACAAGGGAGTTAACACCTGAAACAATGAAAGTAATTAAATATTATTAATTAATGGGTGATAAGACGTTATAAAAGGGTCTTATATGATATTATAAATATTATTAAAATTCTTAAATAATTTAATAACATGTTTAAAACCATTATTCATGATATAAAATCACATTCATCCAAAAAGATGTGTGAGGTAAGTGACTTCAACTCAATTTCCCTTCGTTGAGGCTTATCATATTATTATGAACCTAATTTATTTTATATGTTGTATATAATACCTCTTTGAAAAATAATTTCATGATACATTCAAACATTATGGTATTTTATTTTTCATGTTTAATTATTTCATCCATGAGGATTTTACTTTATAATTACCATCTGGTTAATGTTATTTTTCAATCTCACTATGTTTTGTGATTGTTAACATTATTATGAAACAATATCTTTATTATGATCCTTTTTAATTGGATTTTATACTTCACTTAAATATTCATATTCTTATATAATGTATATTATTGTTCCTAACCGTATACCATTTTTACATATGGTTTAAACATTGAATGTTATTTTATTAACTAGGAAAATATAAATAAATTCATATCCTTTACTCAATGAAACAATTTTTTAATAAGTCAAGTTGTTTTTGAAATTAATTTATTAATCGATATATGAGTAATTATTTGA
This sequence comes from Viscum album, assembly GCA_963277665.1. Lineage (NCBI taxonomy): Eukaryota > Viridiplantae > Streptophyta > Magnoliopsida > Santalales > Viscaceae > Viscum > Viscum album. The sequence goes on from OY728156.1 coordinate 932,858,319, forward strand.
ACATACATACATGGTTGGTTCCTAGTTATAGATATTCCCTCAATACATTGATAGGTCTCATTACACAAATTAGTTTTCCACATTATACAGGCTTTTATCCACTAGTTTTAAATAGTCTTTTGTAATGATCTTGATGGTAAAGTTATCATGTTCCTTAAACATTACATCCAATAATTATTTATTTCCTACATTAAAAAATTTTTATTTTATTATCCATTATATTTTCATAATGATATTATATATGGATGCATTTCATTATCATTTTATTTATTAAATGGCATTTGTTTTTACTTATTTACTTTTCCATATTGATTATTCCTTATCAAATCATGGTATTAATGATATTTAAATGAAATTTAGGTTTAAATACCTACCTTTATATATTTATTATGATTATTGATTCATGGTATCTTCTATTGTACATAGCCATTATGGAGCATTTTAGCTCACCATTATTTTTTCCCTTTCCCTGGATATGAAGAAGATTCTTGGAATGAGTTTTCAATGATGTAGTTTATTTTATTTTGTTATATGTTATGTTTTATTTTCTAAAAAAAATTAAAATGGGTATCATGTATTTATATAGTTATCTAAAACTTCTAAACTTATCGGTCCTTTCATATTTGACCCATTGTATCCATGAAAATGTAATAAATAAGACATTGGATCTCGACTACTTGAGTGGGGGTCATTAAATCCAAGAGCTATATTTATGTCATTGAGGTAAAAATTTATGATTTTCTAAAAACAAAATATTTGAGTAATTTTTCAACCTAACTAATTTTTTACCTTCTTTATAAATGGGAAATGCTGAAATTTATTTAATGTTATAGCATGAAAAATTTCTAGGATAGTCATTTATTATCTCATCCAACCTGGATATCTATGTGAACTCTTCACTTCTATTGGTATTATGAAATATAACAGATGTATCCCATATAAATTTCATATTATTGAAAAAGGTAGATAAATTGACATCAATATCATTACCAGGTTGTTTTGGTCTAGATATATGTAGAGATAATATAATTTATTTCTTCTTTATTCATAACCATGGTGAATTTTTTAACTTACCAAAATAATTTTCCATGTACTTTGGATAAAACATTAATCATCTTGACACCCATTATATTGGTAAATGTCTTCCGACAAGTAAGAGTTCATAAAAATGGTTACTTTGAAATTTATAAATGAAATAATCTACTCAGAGAGTCAAGAATACATGATAAATTAGGTCTCATGGGATCATTCATGCTAATACATAAGCAGCTCCATCTCACATGACTGAAGAAAAGGCCATCCCATGAATAGAACTAACTGCATTATTCAAGGATCACTCATTACATGAAACCAAGGTAGGACAGTCATGTAGACAGAAGAAACCATTAGGTTTTCAGGAAATTTCATTATTTTTATATAGTTTTAAGGAAATACTATGTTCTATAGTTGTTGTATTGTAATTGTAGAAGTTATCCCTCTAACAATTCCACTTGATTACCAATTCAACCACCACATGTTGGAATAGGTACCAAGGCATATCATCAATGTTCTACTATTAAAACACAAGTAAATAATCTAAAATGGGTGGGGCAGGCACAAATGAATAATGTGAGATTAAATGAAAGGTGAATGAGAAGGACACCCATAGGTAGAACCCCAATGTTTAAATAAAATAATTAACCCCAGAGAATAAATTATCCTCTATAAAATTACAACATGATCAATTTTCATGATAATCATCCCAAGAGTTCTAATATTTGTGATATGAGTGTCACATCATGAATGAAAGATGAAAAAAGTATGAATGATGTGATTTCTTTATCCCATTAATTTTTGTAGCCATACTCTATAATTACCCATTTATGAACATCCTTTTATGGACAATCTATCTTATATATCTTTTCATAGGCTCCTCTCTTCATATGATACATCATCCCCATTCATTAAGGTTGTTTGTAGGACCCCATAGCCTTCATTCTCTAGGGTCAAATACATAAATTGGTATAATTGAGACTCCCATTGAGGACAACCAACATTCACAATCATGAAGTGTATTTTAGTTCCTAAACATTTCAATTAAGAGTTTCTATTATAAGGGGATACTTTATGATGTTTCCCCAACTCTCAATTTTGAATCCCCTAGGTAATGAGGGTTCCTTTTAGGAAGACACTGAATCTATTTCACACCATTTGTATCCCCTCCCTAGTCTATTCATGGATAGAGAGTGGATCATTCCCCCAACTATTCATTGAGGATTTTATATCCTCCCTTCTTTTCATATAACCTCCCTCTTATTTATTTTACAAGGAAGGAATTTCGATCACGAGCATCCAGTTCAGGTGTAAGTCCTATATAAGCATAATTATGAAATGCATCGGATCTACTTTTATCTCTTGTTTGTCTCTATAAGAATGAAACTTGTGGGATATAGGAATACAATAAAACTCCTACTAATATAATCAAGATTCCTATTCATGGTCATCCAACAATGTGTATGCCTCATCCTATATTCTTATACATCATCAATGCATAACCCTCACTCAATACCCTTTCATCATGAAATTCCAGACAAAAATATCTTGCTAACATGACATTAAACTGTGTGGTCATCATCCTTACCACATAAAGACAAATAGCATGGTACGATCCCTGTATACAATCTTAAAAGAAGGTTGCTCAAACTATTTGGACATGATTTCTAATATATAAATATATATATATATATAATAAAATAGATGTATGAACAATGTATTATAATAAAATTAAAAATATATACATATAATAAGGTCTATGTTTTGGAAATAATAAAGTCTTCTCTCTGGGAAAATATTGCTTTTAATGTGTGAATTAGGTATCTTCATGTACAATGTAATGGTATAATTAGATAGTTTTTTTCATGGTAATTCAATTATTTTATTATAATGAAAACTAATATTGATATATAACTTTATAAATATATATATATATATGCACACACATATAACCACATAGAAATATAAATACTCCAACACACATTCACAAAAACATATATAAAAAGATACATATATATTTATATAGAAACTAATGAAACAAACATTTATATATTTATATATCTAATAAAACATCATATCTCATGTTATATTTATATAAAAAAAATTAATCATACCCTTCAATCATTATTGTTTCAAATAGTCACTTGTTTTACCTAAACCATAAGATGATGAAAAATATTGAATTAATTAAACTATATAAGTCCTATAATTATTCACGAAATTACTAACATTGATTTATTATCATAAAAATACAAAAGAAATTAATTCTATGGGTAATTGACCAGTTAATTTTTTGTTATGTGGCTATAAAATCTCATTTACTTGATAAAAATAATTTAAATTATTATGAACCCCATTTAAAATTTCAATTAATATCAAATAATAATAAATCAAACTAGTATTTAGAAAATACCTATCAATAGTCTATTTTTTATACAAACACAAAAAACAACCAAAAAATTAGGAAAATTAAGTATTATTAGTGACCCAAAATCGAAAGAAACTAAAAACGGTAAATTCAACCAAAAAATATTGAAGAACATTGTAAAAAATGGTCATAAATGAACAAAAAGTGGAAGAACCATTTTAGAAAAACATGCACTATGTCAAGTAGCATGATATTAAGAGAAACCCCTTTTTAATGAAATTTTATCCCTGATAAAAGGTATGTTTTATAATAAAAATTAAATATTAATAAAAATAATATATTAAAATATTCATTTATTTATAATGATATAAATAAAAAATATTATATTAAATATGATTTATATAAGACAAAATATGATTTGAAAATTAATATATCTAATATAAAGTGAAATATGATTATAAAAATATACTAATTAATACTAATTAATAATTTTCCAATTATAATTAAGTTATAGTTATATAATTACAAATATACAAAATTAAAATTTAATAAATTAAAAAATTATCAAAGATAAGTTGAAAGCATGCCTTAAACATCAAATATCCATAACTTTGGACTCGGGTGTATTTTCGGACTCTGTCGCATATTAAATCAAGTCTTGTGAAGGAATATAAGACACTATTACCTTGAGGGACCCTGTCCCATAATATGTTTTTAATTATAATTAAATATATAAATATTATCATAAATTTACATATAATAAATCAATTATAAAAATATATATTTAAGAATATTGAAAAAAATTAAATATATAAACTACATGGAAATAATATATATTATTAATTTTATTTAAAATTAAAAATTAAATAGTTTTTATAGATTATAAGAATGTATTAATATATATATATACCTAAAAATGAAATGTTTATTTATATGTATGTGTGTATTAATATAAAGAATTACATTTATATTTATATACTAATATATATATATATATATATATATAATTAAACATTTATGTGGGTATGTGTGAAATATAAATTTATACACGTGTGTAAATATGTTTGTGTTTTTGTGTTTATGTGCATGATAATATTATGTATATATGTCATATAAAAATGTATAATTATGCATATATCATCATTATTACATATAGTGCTGTAAAAATGTGTTTATAATAAATATTTATCAAACGTTATAAAAAATTTACATCAAAATATATAATTATATGTAAATATTTATAAATATATATATTTAATTCTATAATCATATAAATATATATATAAAAATATGCATAGAATTATATCTAAATATATAATATCTAGAAATACTTTTAAAACATATTTAAAAAATAATTATAAAAAACTTTATTTTTTAATAGGTTTTAAATCAAGTATTCTTTATTAAACAGAAAAAAGAGAACCTGTTTCGGTATTGGGAAAAGAGGGAACCCAAAGAAGACTTATAGAGCGATAAGAACATATGCCTATAAGAAACATGACCCATATACCCATACAAGATCCAAAGGACCCAAAAACCCAAAACCTAGAATGAATGGATAGATGGTTAGCCATCAGAGGTTACCCTTAGTTTGCACTAAATGACACACCACCATCACCACCCCTAGAATATTTGAGTAGATAAGAAGTATAATAGGTCATGAAAGCTTCCAATAAAATGTCTTGGCACCCCATTTCATTCATTTCATATACGTTTCCACTTTTTTATGTTATCTATCCCCCCTTATAAGAATTTTTTTGATGTTGGATTGACACAACATGTTATGGAACACCTTTGTCCCACAGTCACATGTAGGGTAGGATAGGACGATTATTTCTAGTACACCCATCTCACTTCCAATCCACCCACCATAAAATTATTTCAAGGCTCTTATAGCACCAGGAATTGGAGTCCCTACCTTGCCTAAATAAAATCATTGTATGATGAAAACTATATTAGTGCCCCCATCCACCCCCTAAACAAATAGGGTAGGTGGACTAATTGTGGGTATCAGCAAACCCATCCCTATTTTGATGTCGCCCACCTAGTTGCGTTTACTAGAATCCAGTGTAGTAGCTCATTCCAAATGCATCAAAACATTTTCCTAGTCCTTTGATGACACCTTCAATTAATTTAAAACATAGGATCAACGGCATATGGAGAACCAAATTAAATTTTTCTTAAACTTTATCATAGATGCACTATTGTTTTATAACATTTTAATCATAGTCTCCAATTACTACCTATACAGAACCCACTCCATCTCAAGAACCTACACGACCCATAATCCCTATTTGACCAGATATGCCTACTATATTCTAAACCAGTGTAATAACCCCACTCTAGATGACGACGAAACCCATTCTTCAGATGACCACCTAGTGACCTTCTCCTCAGTCCTCTTAACATTGGAAAGATCCCATATTGGGAATTTCTCAAGATCAAAGTAGAATGAGCCCCACCGACCATCACCACATAACATGTGAGGAATATTCCACCACCACCACCATGAAAATAGAGATCTTAGGGAACAATCACACAACCACATCCCATCTCACAAGTGCATTTGTGCACTCAGTGACCACTAAAGACCTTATACTCAAGTATCACATTGATAGTAGGAGCCTAGATCTGGAATGGGACTAGATCCATAGAGAAGGAGGCCCATCAACCATCACCTCACAACCATTGATGGTGTTTCTACCACCACCACCACCATGAGAATAGAGATCTTTGACGGACGGAACATCATAGAGGAGAGGAGACAATGAAAGAGCGGTGATGACGAGCGATTGAACTTGAGGAGGTAAGGGAAGAAGAAGATGTGATAGTAAATATTTTATGATCGTATCTATATCCAAAGTGCCTCCAATGAATATTATACTATTGGTGGATGTAGTGATGAGAGTGGGAGGGGGAATCTGGCCACTACATTTGGGACTCAGATGAAAATACTCTAAGAATGTTTCACCATATAAGGAGTGTGAAATTCCATCTAGTATATCCACATAGTTCTATTATTTATGTATCATTATTCAATATATTAATAAATATATTTAAAAATTATTAATGTATATATTTATATCATAAAATATTATACAAATCATGATGGTGTAGTGGTAAAGGAGTTTGGGGTAGATAGTTTAATAATTATTAATAAGTAACAAATAATATATTAAATGTAAATTTAACATAATTAATTGTGTAAAATTTAATGATAACTTAATTACTAGAGTAAATTTCCATAATTTATATAATATATAATATATTTCCAAAAATTAATTTATTATATGAATAATTATATTAATATACAAAATTCAACATTTCTGTTGATATAATTATTTATAAATTATCAAATATAAGTATATTTATTAGTTATAAATTTTATTGTTAATTATTAAATAATAATATATTATTTTTTTGTTAATATAATTACTAAAATTCACAATTAATAATATTAATAATATTTAGTAATAGCATTAATACGATAATTAATTAAAATTTATATGGATAATTACCAAAAGAAGTATTAATATATTTAAAAATATTAATTATTTTTATTACCAATGTAGTTTTTAATATAAATGTTTCTTGTTCCTTTATAAATATTTCTATTAATTTATAATTATATCAATTAACTTCTTTTAGGTAACAACTTGTAATATATTAGTTAGTTTTTAAATAATGAAAAATTGATGATTTAAAAAAAAAATATTTTTTTAAACAGCTCTAGGATGAGGCCCAAAGGGCCAATCCCATTTATTAAAATAAAAAGGTACAATAAGGAAAATAGGACAAACATGGAAAAATAACCAACAAAAAATTGAAAAGTTTCAAAAGATACCAACATAAAAAACAAAAATAAAAATAGTAATAGTCAAATTCAACTACATGGGTTATAGAAGGACCCCACCAACCCTTACCATAGGGGGATATACAACATGGATTTTGGACAGGCTTCTATGTCTTTTCTCTCTACCAAGGCTCATGGACTTCATTTGAAGATAGATCATAAGAGTCTGATGCACCAATATCAATAGAAACTATCCCATAAAGATGCATATTCCTATGTTGACCAGTAGTATCTCTATAATTCTCATCCATGTTCACTTCCACCAAGGTAATATCCTTGGAAATGGTATCAATTTCACCACCAATAGCTACCACTATAAAATGATAAACAATCAATTGTTTTTTATCACCAACATCATCAGTGCGTAAACATGAAAATTTATTCACCTCTATGATAGAAATTATAGTATTTTCTTTAACAGGGACACTCTCAAGCTAATCTTTCTTCTAGTTCATTGATTTATCACCCTTTATATGAATTTGATCCTCAAGGTCACTTGTAGCCTAATTTGATAAAGGCATATCCATATTTATAGATTCATTATGAGGTTCATAGTTCCCCCATAAGCCTCTTATGTGATCCTATGATCAAGGATCTATCTTCCTATGGTTATTTAAACCACCCATTTCTTTTTTACATTTATAGTAAGAGTTCCCATTAAATGTGCACAAAATATAGATAAAATTACTTTAACAATTATTAGAGGGCATACCTATATGTAAAAATCCCTTATAAATCTTAGGGAAATTTTCATAATTGACAATCCTATCAAACTTGTGATCATCAACAGTTAGAACAACTAAATGAATAGAAATAGTGGTAAGGCCCACTTACACTAGAAAGAGAGAAAATTGACCATACCAAGCCTTTTCTATCACCTAATCCATCACAATGGGGACCCTAATTATTATATCAACCTCTGATAAAATTTTATGATTCAAAATTAACCTTAATCACCTTTGCATTCTGATCCAAAGCAAAGAAAAAATGTTCTTAACCTGTAGGGGATTAAAATAAGTATCCCAATATTCGATCCTAATAATGATAGCATTTAAATTAATAAATCCAGAACCCCATTATTTATCCTTCATGTTAGAAGATGAAAAATTATATGAAATAATACTTTACCAATAAAGGAAATTTTCCAACCATGCAGGCCCCAAATATAATTATGTTTACTCTAAATATCAAAGATATTTAAACTACTCTCTTCATCTAGTGATAAAAAATGATCAATTATATGATTCTTATATTTAAACATCCTCTTTTCAAGGATGTCATGGGTTTTAAAAAAATGAATCATCCTTCTTCATAACCCTCTTGGAAAATGATTCCTTAATAAATCAATCATATTTTATCCTACTATATATATGAGCACCATTCAATGTATTCCACTGATTTAACCTCGAGTTTTTTTTTTGAAATATTTCCTTTAAGGACCACTAAATATTTTAAAAAATCAAAGTCCAATGAACTAAAATTTCTATATGTTCTCTGTCAAAATATATATTTTACTCATTCACTATAAGATCAACAAACCCCACCTTCTTTGAAGAAACCTATTCACCCATGTTTGATGGATTTGGGGAACCCTTCAAATCTATCCCATTAACCTTGATTGGTTTCTAAGGGTCGACATAAGAAACATACTTGATGATTATCTCCCCTTTATGGTTCATAGACATCAAATATTATTGATGTGGAATATAATATCCATCTCTTTTGATACCATGTGTGTTCCTCTTTGGGGGATCAGAACATCCATGATTAAGACCACCATAGGAGGCCGATTCATGAGAAACCAAAAATAATGATCATCATCATGAGAGGAATACAAAATTGAAGCCAAAAATCCATTATATCATAGAAAATAAACATGTCATAGGATTTACATAGAAACCTACATTATTTTTGGGGGTGATACTATTTTACATAGTCTGGTGTCTGTGTGTGTGTGTGTGTGTGTATTGTGTCTATTCCATGTTTATTGTTGTTCAATCTCAATAGTATGAACCAACTATATAGAATCTATAGTACCTACCTCGACATAATATTGTGTGATAGGTTGTGGAAATAAATTCTCATATCAAGTACCATTTTTTTGTTCCAAGGATCAGCATGTTGATGTTTTGATTAGTAATCGAAATAATTACATAATGAACCCTCAGTTTTAATTAACTGTTAATCTTCCTATAAATATTATCCAATGTCACACATTCAATAATATTTTCTACTCTTTCTTGTGTAAAACTATATCTAAAACCCTAATTGGTATAAATTCCATCATCGTTATTATGTATTGGCATAAACATGATTAAATTGAATGAATATTTAATAAAATGATTTATTTATTTATTTATTTATTTATAAAATATCATCATATGTCTATTTTTTAATTAGTAATGATTAAATAAACATAACTTTATCTTGACACTTTTTCCGATATATTGGATTATCCTTACTTGATAATCCTACTAGAACCTTGGGAACTTTTGGAGCCTTTACTATCACATATTTCAATAACCATCAGTCTTCTTTTAGTAATGGAGTAAAAATATTGCATTGATCAACAACATCTCTTGACTGACACTCATTTATTATAATGTTACTCACATTAATGTGAGGTGTTTTAGGGGATGATGATACAAAACAATTATACATAGACATACAGGTCATTATATATAGATAGAGAGGTCTGAAAATTAGTTCAGGAATGAGGAAAATAAAATTCAATTATTACCAATTATATAACCACATATAAAAAAATATGACATGAAATTTCAATTATACATTCATCAAACATCAAATGATCAATCATCACAAAATACTCTTGTGATGTTTTTTGGGATACATATTATGTTATATATATGTCTGTTTTCCTATAACTATATATAATAAATAATAAACATATATATATATATATGCATACATTCATTAAGATTATCCAGTCTTACTGGTGGAAAACTACAACTATGATCAAGAGGGATATCAATAACCTCACCATAGAAGTATATTGATAAAAACATGATTACCTAGTAATAAAATTTAATAAAATGATAAATATTTTTATACTACATCATAAAATATTTAACATTTTTTAAATAGTTATTATTAAATAACTTTAATTAGATCTTTAGTATTTTACTATATAATGTTTTATCGTTATTTGATAAACCAACCAAAACCATGGGGGAATTATTAGCATATGTTATCTCATATTTTAGTAACCACTATCTGCCATTCAATCGTGGTGTCAAAATCCATCATCAAACAACAAGACCTCTTATCAAATTCCATTTTATAAAATATTTTTCTCACATTTGAGAGTGGGGGTCTATTAGTATGGGATATATAACATTTTTTCATGAACACATAGGTCCTTACATTATTAGAGAGAGTAATTACATGTTGGTTATCAATGATGAATATAAAATGCAATTAATATAAATTATATAACAACCTAAAAATATGACATGAAATTTTAGTCATATATTGGTATGTCATCTCAAAATCAATCATCACAAAATAACATTAATATGTTTTTTGGGATGCTTATTACGTTCTAAAAAATTTAACATTACCAATTAATATATATAATAAAACATAAATATTTATACATATATATATATATATATTCATGTTACCAGATTTTAAATATCAATATAAATATATACATATATATATGAATTTTTGTATTCAAACATTTATTTTAAATATTCCTAGTATTATTTTTTAAATATTATATTTCAATAATATATTAAAATAGTATAAAATATATTATCTTAGTAACAATATTAGGTTTTTGAATTTAATTTATGATATACATGTTTTTAAAAGTTACTTGTTAATTTTTGAAATCTATATAAGTTTTAAATACCAAAAACTAGTCCATTAAGAAAATAAATTAAAAAATATTCATTTAATGATTGTAAAATCCCATATGAAATTGATTATATCATTGTTAATGGTTCAAGATAGGAACATTAATCCTCTTAATTCTTGATGACCAATACGTATATTGATTATCCTGATGTGTGGCATCATCACAACATGAAACCCCAAAAGTTGAACCACAATAGAAGAAAGAAATAATTAGATAAACAATTCTAAAATAATAAATTAATAAGGTTCATTTTTAGGATATTGTTACCTAACACCATCAACATACTAAGTTTACTAGTTGATATAGCCTGCCCAGGTCCATATAACTATCATTAATCTCCCATAAAATATTCAGTGTTCCCTTATGGTGGGGTTGTCAAGATAATTGGGGTGTTTCTAGACTCATCTAAATTCATCTTCTCCTAAAAGAGAGAAATATTTCCATTCGATCATCATGATTGATAATGAGATATATGTAATGGGATCGAAACATCTCCCCTAATTGACTTTAGTGATGGAAATAAATATTTCATTGGATGTCCAATTTTTCCACAGTTGCGAAAATGTCATGGATGTTCAGTACACTCCATATTCATTTGATGAAGAGATCCACCCTGAAATCAACCTTGTAAATTATTGTGACCTGGTTGATAATAGACTAATTTTGAATATTTATTCTCTAGTTCTATATTTCCTTGAAATAACTCTCCAGATTTCACTTATTCTTTACACTCAAGTTCCCTTCTATACTTGGATGGATAAATGTGTCATCTCCACTTGGAGTTCATGAATGATCTCTCTCTCCCACAATATAATTATTCACCATCTTTATATATTATGTATTAAATAATTTAACATCTCAATATTATAAAAATTACCCCCCCCCCCTTGAAAGAATAAATTCTTTATCAAGTGATTTATTTATAGAAAATATAAACTCCTAAATTGGTTATTTCAGGCTATAAAAAGTTATATAATTTAAAATAATTCTTAATTAGCCTCACAACCATTAATAATATATCCATTTTATTGTGGATATTAGTATGAGTATATATTGGGTTATAATAAAGACCAAATGGAACAAATAGAAGAAGTGAGGGCCTCAACCAGTATTATTATTCCTTACGAAGCCCATTTATCCAGAACATCTTAGGGAGATATAATCACTAGGATTTTCTCTTGAAAAATAACATGATGATATTAAATAACTAAATAATTATTTAAACAATATATAACATATTTTCTAGATCATTAATATCATGACCTATACCATGTATGCTGACCCCCCCCCCTCCCCCCAAAGAAAATCTCTCCATCACCAATCTTACCCATAGGTAATTCATTACTCTAATAAGGGTTTATTTATAAAGAACTTGATTGTATCAATTTTTATAGATTTATTCATAATAAAATAATTATTATATATAACCTTTTTATTGTTATTTTATTATTATTAAAAAATATGTTTGATAAAAATTATATTTAGATACTATTTAACACCAATTTTATTTTTTGGATATGTATAGTTTTTAAAAAGGATATTATTTTTGATGAAGTCACATAATTATGAAATAAATTATATTTTATTTAAATATTATTATTAAATAATATATATTAAATACAAATGGTAATATAATTTTATGAAGTGAAATATACTTTTTATTAGGCTCAGAAAATTGTTATTATCAAGAAATTCATTTTATTCAATAAATAGGGATTTTTTATTAAAAGAATAAATTGTAATATTAATTGAATTGTTATGATAAAATAAATATTATTTTTGGAATCATCACATAAAAAAATATAATGGTGATTTTTTCATAATTCTCAGAGACAGTGCAATTTTTTTATCCAAATTAAAAATGGTATAAATATATATTGTATATTATGACATCATAATTTCGTAAAGTAATGTAATATATTTCATAATAAGTAACCACTTCCAAATATAATTTTTCCCTTTTAAAATAATGTTTTATTGAGGTTATTTGATTAATTTTATTAACCATTTATGAATGCTACAAAACCTATAATATATTTTATGGTTTTAAAATATGTCCTTTTTAAACATGAATCACCTCCACATAAACAAGGGTACTGAGGTTGGTTCTGATCATTCTAAAATAATTAATAACACTTGGCTTTATAATAATCCCTATAATAACAATGGGATGGTTTTTTGGATTACATTATCATATAGATTCCAATACCTAAGTTCAGAAATTAATATTGAATTTACAAATCTTTTACTTTATAATCCCACCTGAACTCACATAACACTTCCTTAAAAACTATTATATAATGACATTAATTACACTAACATTAACATTATAGATTCCTCCCATATTTCCCTAAAAATATTAATAATATCCTCCCATGATTTTAGAAGTGTTCTCTTAAGGTCATTTATCCTCTCCTTCTCCTCTTTATTCAGTCACATTCATTATATTATGTCTTTTAATTTAAAATTTCTCATTTTGTGATATGTTCTAACACATCCATCCAATAATTATTATGATTTACATGTGAATATAGACCCATTTAACCCTCACTTATCCATTCTATGAATCATTATGTAACCCTGTTATACTATATAAATTATCCTACCATTTTTTCATGACAGTCATTAATGTAGTGCATACACATCCAATTACACTCAATGGTTTTCACCTTGGTCTGCATATGCTTCATTAATAGTTGAATTATATTTATTTTATCCACACTCTTTATTCATGTGATTAAATATGGTTAAATTCAATCCTATGTTGAATAATTTATGTGGAACACTTATTCATGTACATGATATGAAAGTTATGGTGGACCTAGAATTATATATCCCTCCAATGCATTGGGTAATGTTTTAGTCACGTGAGATGTCATCCAGGCTGAATGGGGAGTTATCCTAAGAACACTATGTTGTGTTTTCTTATATTTTAGGCTTCACATTTATTTATGATTTCATTTTTTATCTTTTTCATAATTCCTATATTTCTTTATGTTATCATGTTATAACATGCCTCATTGTTCAAGATTATTATTCTCACCCAGATTATGTTACCTTGATATACTTCTTGGTTAACGTGTAACACATTAATTTATTATATGATTTTCTTAATCCCTTACTATTATTTATATCTCATACCTTTCTTATGTACATCCCCAGGTTATCCCATGACGTTTTAGAAGATCTAAGGAAGATAAACAAATGTTTCAAAGTTTTTAATTAAGGATGTCATGTTTATTTTACAATGTATTATGTCATGTACCTAATTTTACAAATACAATAGGCCACACAATCATATAGGGTTGTATTATCAATATCATTATGCAATAAATCGACAATTTGGTTATATAAAACATATGGGTTTCCATATATATACTATCAGAAGAAATTCTAGTTATTTTTGGGGATTAATATTAGAAATCATTAGTTAAATCCTTATGGATTAGAATTAACATTAAAAACATTCCTAACTTTTTATAATGTATATAGTAACTATTTTTCAAGAAACTATTTATGTGTTTATATTGTTAGAGTGGATTTGGATCTATAATATAGGTACCTATGGGTGATAACACAGAAAATGGAACATTGAGTTGGACTTGATCATCACATGCAACAAGACATCGGGCCTTGTTGCACACTTGGTATGATAATCCAAGGGGGTATGCTTTAGTAAATTAATAGTTCCAATTTTATGCTTTTAATAGTATAATAATACTCATTCATACTATTCCATTATTTTTATTTAATGGATGGAAATATGAGAAACCAATATGATAATAAATTTTAGGGGAAAAGAGATGACTATAAAAATAAGATTCCTAACATTATAAGAGTATTAATCATGAACTCTATTGTAATAATTTCGCATCGAAATAATTTTTTTTAATTTAATCATGAATCTGTATGAACACTAAATCCCCCTAAGAAAATAAAAGTTGAAATGGAGACCTTTATATGAAAAATTACATCAGATTTTAGTGGATTTTTGTATTCCTTGGTCAGTAATAAATGGATCAACTCTATTGAAAATATATTCACCATTATTTAATGCTGTGAAAAGTTAATTTCATTCTATTATTTGATATTATAGAGAGATAATTTGATCAATGTTGGATATTAGTCAAAAATAAAAAGCCCAATGGGGATACTAATGCGATTCAAATAAAGGAATTAGGGAAAGCGGATTTTAAACAATACTTTCTTCACACATTCTAACTAAAAATGAATATGGATTTACTTATCCTTAATAAAAAGGACATTGAATATGTCATGGTGTATGAGGAGAAACTTCCCAATACTTACATGATGCACCACTGTATTTTTCATTAACACTAAATGTAAATTTGTCCACCTATTTGGTGTGATAATGTTGAGTATACAAAGTGCCTTATCCGCTCAAAAGATTTAGATCTATAAGAAAATTGTCTAATTTTACATACAAGTAAAAAAATGGGGATCGTTGAATCTCAAGGTTTCCATGGTGATAAAAATCCTAAAATAGATTTTAAATCTAGAAGTACGATTGAGAAATCTAATTTTGGCAAGAAATTCCATCATCAAAATTTTCAAAAGTGTGGGAAAAACATCATGGTAATTGACTAAGGGGGTGAGTAAATGATTTAGGTTTGTGATTTAAGGACACTAAGAATAAAATTATATATGTGAGAAATACACCATTGTTGTGGAAAAAATTAATACTCTAGTTAACCCTTATCCTAGTGTCCAGTGTTTTAAATTCAATGAAGAAATACACTCTGAAAATAAATTCCATAATATAAGGGTTGTTAATGATAACTAATGACAATAACCCCCAAGGCCTATAGATTATTGGAGGGATTCCACCATCACCACAGCTAAAGTGGACCCTAACAATGAAGTGGTTATAGGTACTCTAGTTATTCATTCCTTAATAGAAAATGTACTTTTTATTTTGGTTCTATGCATTCTTTAATATCACACATGTTTAGTATAATTATTCATTTATCACCTCAAAAAATAGAAGTTGATTTATAAGTGAAGATGAATATTGGGTCAATTGTTTCATCCAAACTATATAACTCAAACCCTATAAATATTTTTCACTAAATTTCCCAGAAATCAACATGATACTCCTCTGATCATAATTAAATTATATCCAAGTAATGTATAAGTTACTTTATATACAAAAAATATAAATTTTAGGGGGAAGTAGATACCCCTCTAATCGATAATCTTCCGTTGTTTATAAACATCAGGAATGAGGACAATGAATATTATTTCCTACCAAAAACTCTAGATTAGATATTATTTATTTTTGAAAATGTATATCTAGTACAAATGATTAAGACTAAAAATATATCATCCTTAATGATATACTTATTTTTAATAAATTCAAGGATATGTTTCCTGAATAATTTATTTATCTTAATACTAGCCCTGAGGTTGAGTTCTTAGTTGATCTCATGCTAGGATATTTACTGATATCAAATACTTGATATGGAATATACATTGTTGTACTTTAGGAAATAAAGAAAAAATTACAATATAATCTATATAAAGGGTTTATAATCCTATGTACTTCACTATTGGATGAACCAATACTTTTCTTTAAGAAGATGGATGGGTCAATGCACCTCTATATTGATTATCACAAGGTAAACGAGATCATGATAAAGAACAAGTTTATGATTCCATGGATCTATGACTTTTTTAGTCAGCTACATGAAGTGAAATACATATTGAAGGTTAATCACTAGTAAGGATAATGTAAAATAATGATAAAGAAGTAATATATCCCTAATATTACTTTTTATACAAGGTATTTGAAATATGGGTTCATAGTGATTAAATTTGGACTCACTAATGCTCCAATAACATTTCTACAATTGATGAATTAGGTATTTAGGTATTAACACACAAAAATTGTAGCCTTTATAGATAATTTTCTTATCTATTCCAAAAAAAATGATCAACATGAGGATAATTTAAATACCATGCATAATAACTTACTAAAAGAAAAGTTAAATACAATGTATAACAAATGTGATTTTTGGTTGGAGAAATAAACCTTCTTGAGGAATATTATCACCACCAAAGGAATTACATTGAATCTATAAAAAATAATGGAAATCTAAGGTTGGGACAACAAATATATAATAAAAACATCCATATTTTTCTTGTATTATCTATCTAGTATCATCAATTTGTCAGGAACTTTTCTTGATTCTTAATCCCATTAAATAATCATACCCATAAGGGAAAAAATTTGTAATGGTTTGATGAATGATAAGAATTATTTAAGGATATTAAGATGATAATAATCACTTCTCTTGTGTTAACAATACACACTAATTGGGAATAATTTGTGATCTATAATGAAGATTCCATAAATAGATTGGGTTTTTTACTCATACAAGATAAAAATTTGATAGAATATACCTCCCAAAAATTAAAGATACAAGAGAAAAACTCCATAATTCACGATCTATACTTGAAAATAGTGGTATTTGCATTAAATATTTGGAAACATTATCACTATGGGAAAACGGTTACATATATACTAACTAAAAATGACACAAGTATATATTCAAAAAATGATATTAATATTATCCAAAAATGTAGTTAGAGAATATCAAGTATTATAATTTTTCAATCAATTACCATTCTAGTAAGCTGAATAAAATAGTAGATTCTCAAAGTAGAAAGGATCATGAAACCTTACCAATGATGAATATTTAATGGAATATAATATTCTGAGACATGTAAAGGATGAATAGAGTAATAATAAGAGGATCATCATCCTACCTTTCCCAAATAACTTCTCAACCCTCTATTCCTGAGAGGATTAAGGAGGCACAGAAAGATGATGAGTTTCAATAGAAGAAGGTATTGAATATTTTTCATTTCAACATTTATTATTATAGAGATATAAATCCTGGAACTTGAATATGTCTCCAATCATAACAAAAACTTAATAGGATACTTCTGGATGAAGCACATAGCTCATACATCACTATTCCACCAGGAATCAAAAAAATATATAGTGATTTTAAGTACAAATTCTGGTCATATAACCTGAAGAGGGATGTTGTAGAGTTTGTATCATGATTATTGGTTTGATAATAAGTCAAGTTGGAACAACCTAAGTCTAATTATATTATGAAACCATTTCTCATATTGTTATATAAATTGTAAAACATAACCATGGATTTTATTTAGCACTCCCCAGAACACCTAATAGAAATAATACCATTTGGGTGGTAGGTGATATCCTTACCATGTATGTTCATTTCATAGCTATCAAGTAATATTTCACTATTGAATGACTCACTAGGATATAGATAAGATAATTGGTAAAATTGTATGTAATTCCAATCTTTATTATATCTAATCAAGATCCAAGGATTACCTTGAGGTTTTGGAGAAACCTTCAACAAGTATTAGAGATAAAAGGGAGATTAAATTATTCTTATCACCCACATATGGATGGTCATTATTAAATGAAAATTTCGGATTTGGAGGATATTCTAATATCATGTTCAATGGATTTCCAATTATGTTGCGACTAACACCTTCCCCTGGTAAAGTTCTCATATAACCTCAGTTTTTATTTTAGCATTGAAATGACTACTTATGATTCACTGTTTGGGGATAGGTTTTGGACAACAACATGACGGGATGAAGTTGGATGGAGGAAGATTATGGGAGATGATGTTATCTAAGAGAAAATAGATAAGGTTCAGAAATTTAAATATCATATGAAATCCAAAAAAATAGATAGAAAATATATACAGATAATCGTCAATGAGGCCAGGAGTTTGAGGTTGGAGATATAGTGTTCCTTTTTATATCACCATGGATGAAAGATATAAGTTTTAGGAAGAAGGTAACTCTTAGTCCAAGATGAATTAGTCCCTTTGATATCCTTGATCACATCAGAGAGGTGGGATATCAACTATAAATCACACCTAACCAAACTAAATTATATGATGGGTTCCATGTATCCCTTTTTATGAAGTACATTACAAGACCCTTATATATATAATATAGAGGTGGTACCATTGGATAATGATCCTTTATACCAGTAGTAACAAGTGAATTTCTTAGATCATAAATACAAAATTATATGATATAAGAAAACTCATTCGGTTAAAGTGATAATACTGAAACACAAGTTTCAGTAAGCGGCATGGTAATCGGAAAAGGTGATGATGTAGAAGTACACTCATCTATGTCAGTGTATAAAATTAAAATTTTAATGATGTAATTTTTTATATAAGTAATAATGTAACTATAAAAACATTTATAAATGGCACACCATTTATGAATGAATAAATTCCTCATCAAGTAATCTATTTATAAAAAAACAAGCACTTAGTTTTGTTATTTCAAACTGTCATAAGTTATATCATTTAAATTAACATTATACATATAAAATCTATAGTATTTCTATTTTAATGTTATAAATATTACGATTATATTAAGGGTTATGGTAAATATTAATTGACACATACGGAAGAATCGATGACCTCGAGCAGTTGGATCATACCCTATTATGCCCATTTTTTCAATATTCCATGAGAGATAGAACTAATGGGATATACCCATGACCAAGACCAAGATGAGATTAAACAATTAAAGAATGAGTTAATCCATTTATGGCATAATTTCAGTCTCCTCTAGATCATGACCCAAACCATCTACATTGAACTGCACCAAGAAAATTACATCATCATATATCACACCCTCAAGGAATTACCTTGTGTAATAAAGGGTTATGTATCAAGACCATAATAGTATGAATTTATTTATTTTTATTCCAAATAGTATAATTATTATTTTTATTCTT
The DNA here is from genome assembly GCA_963277665.1 of Viscum album. Classification (NCBI taxonomy): domain Eukaryota; kingdom Viridiplantae; phylum Streptophyta; class Magnoliopsida; order Santalales; family Viscaceae; genus Viscum; species Viscum album. The sequence goes on from OY728156.1 coordinate 932,878,288, forward strand.
TTTATTATTATTTTACTATGATTAAATGATATATTTGAAATAAATTATTTTAATGCGATGAAACACAAATTGTATATTTGGGATATGTATAGTTTCAATAAAGACAAAAATTTGGATGAATTAATGAAATGTTTAAATAAATTATCTTTTAGTATAATATTATTATTAATTAATAATTATTAAATATAAATTATAATATAATTTTATTAAGCCAAATATAATTTTTATATGGGTTAGAAAACTTTTATTATGAAGAAAAATATGTATTTTTAAATAAATCGAGATTTTTTATTTAAAAGAAAAAATTCTCATATTTGGAGAATTATTTAGAAAACATATAAATTTTTTTTAATAAATAGTTAAAACTTATCTAATAGTTATTTTTTCATAATTTTCATAGATTGTCAAATTTTTTGGTCAAAAATTTAAATGGTATAAAAATAAAGTATATATAATGACATCATAATGATCTAAATGTGTTGTAATATATTCCATAAAAGGTATAAATGACCAAATATATATTTCAAATTTAAAATAATGTATTTTTTATGTTATTTTATTAATTTTTTAAACTGTTGATGAATCTTTCACAACCTATATTATATTTTAATGTGTTAAAATCAATTATTTATAAACATGACACATATACACATCACCAAGAATATTATTTCAATAAATTTGATTATTATACATATAAAATAATGAAAAAAATCCTCTTTTCAAGAAAAAATGTGAAAAAACCATGTTATGTTTTCTATTTTGGATTAATTTTTCATATATAGTCCAAAACCTATGTAAGGAAATTAATAAGGAATTCCACACCCTTTTACTTTATAAACCCACCCAAAATCCCATTAGAATTCATGAAAAACCCCTTAAGTAATAAAATTACTATGAATTTCCCACTATATAGTCCTACCCAGAATTCCCAATGCTATTAAGAATCACCTTACAAAGTCTTATAAGTACCCTCTCAAGTTAACTGATCTTATCCTTCTACTCTTTTTTTAAGTTCCTTCTATTTTGTTATAACTTTTGATTTAAACTTTTTCATGTTGTGATGTGTTCTTACACATAAATCCTACTATCATTATAATTTCCATGTGATTTTTACCCCTTTCACTCTCATTAATCTTTTATATGAATCTTTATGTACCCCCATTATGCTGCATAAATTATCCATTGATTTTTCCATGTCAATCATTTTTATAGTGAATACACATCCCATTTAAACTTAATATTATTAACCTACTTGTACCCAACATAAATTTATTACTGAATTCCATATATTTATCCCAAAATCTTTAATCATTGTTTTAAATGTGATGAAATATGATCCTATGGTGAATATTCTATGTGAATTACTTATGCATGTACTTTATATGAAAGCAATGGGTGGGCATAGAATTATATAACCCTATAATGTATGTTGTAATGTTTCAATCTCATAATTACCCATATATGGTTTATTTGAGTATATGTTAATAACACTATGTTAGGTTTTCATGGTTTTTATCCTTTACTTGTGTTTATGAAGTCGTGTTTTATGTTGTTTCCACATTCCAATGTTTCCTTTATGTTATCTTGTTTTATCATGCCTCATTGATCAAGGTTATGATTCTCACACCTCTTATGATATCCTGATATTCCACTTGGATAACATGTTCACTACACCTTATTATATGGTCTTATTATACCCTTATTGGGCTTTATAGCCCACCCCATTTTTGTGTAAATCCTCATGTTATCAAATATTATTCTAGAAGATTCTTGGTAAATAAGGGCATGTTTCGAAGTATTTAATTAATGATATTGTATTTTATTTGAAAGTTGTTGATTAATGTACTTAATTTATAAAATAATATATGCCTCATGATATTATGTGGTTGTACAAATAGTTAATTTTTGTAATTAATCATGAATTAAGGTGTACTAAATTGATGAGTTATCATACTGAACATAACCAGTTTGATAAAATATCATGTTGAAAATTTTCCTCAAATATTCATATCTTTGTCCCTTCCCTAGCTGATACCTCTATTGGGATGTGAACTAGATTCTAAAATATTGTAGCACAATTATTAAATAAAACTCGCCCTCATTTTAACTAAAATATGTCTATCATCATCAATAGATAGATGTTATATAGATAAAAAAATTATACAAAACCCTTTGAACCCCTCCAAAGTAAGATCCTACTCTATATTCACTTGAATAGTTAAGTACCTCCATTATACTGATTTTTATTTAACCATATATGTCACTATATTGAAGATCATATTAAATATATTATTGATGAATTTTAATATTATATCCATTAGACTTATCCATACTTCTAATTTATCCATAGTTGAATGTAATTGAAAGGTCAATGGATTATGCTTCTAGAATTTTGAAGAGTAATTCATGGGATGAGGTTCCTCATCTTGAGGTCCCTTATCAATATCTTATAATTATTATACAATACTATGTCTAGATTCTGGTTCAACTATGGTTCAACTAGAACCACACGATTTGATACACCCTCATGCTTGTTTCTCATTCTCCTCACTGGTGGAATTTTCATTCTAAAACTATATCAATAATTTAAAATTAATTATTTTTCTTCCTCCTTATTCAGTTTTATATCATATATAATATCAAAAAACAAAATATCATAATAAAATAATACCAAAATCAAATAATCACAGGAGATTGTTGTCTTAGTGGGAAGTCTATTTACTAATTCATGAAACAAAATTTACATCGTATAAACGCATGATTATGAGTTGATGACCTGCCAAAAAGTTTTTTTGAACACTTTTTATACCTAAACTACCCTAGTTACTTGATTTTCATCATTAAAAAGTTATCTAAAACATATTTTATAAAAATTTCAAGTTGATAAAAATATCATCTTTCTACCAAACCCATTTACAAACAGTCCAATCACAGATGATTTGTAACACCCTAATGCTAAATATCTTCTTGGAAAGTTTCAATGTTCCACTGGAATTATGTGACATTCCTTGGAAATAAAATTCTGTTAATAAAATCTAAAATTTTAAAAGTTAAGAGGAGGAATTTTTTAACATTTTTATTCATATACACAAACACACAAATTCAACAAAAAAATAAACAAGGCAATGAAAAATATACAAACGATGAAAGATTCAAATTAACAACTCATTGTATAATAAGATGAAAAATTATACTAATATTGGAAATAATAAACTAGAATAATAAATAATCCAAATAAAGCTATACATAGACACCAAGGTGGAACAACTCCAAAAACCTTGAACATAACCAACACCAGGATCTGTCTCCAACGTCTATGATAGATACATCAAGTGGCATTGAAAATTATATTTGAAACCTTTCCCTTTATTTTCTTATGGAAAATAAAATATTTATATGCACCAAATATCATATGTTGGGGATGATTAAAACAAACCAGTAGTTGAACACAAAGTGATCATTCCCATATTTCACTAAAACAACAATCTAGTCAGCTCACATTTTTTATATAGATGTTGAAAATAAAATCAAAGTAGGTAAAAATGATTGTTTTAATATATATATATATAATTCTATAAAAATTTCAATAGTAACTCACTAAGAATATATTTCTCATAGGCATAAAAATAGTTATTTTTAAAACACTTGCATCTCTCATCCATATTCGTCCACACACACACATGTATTCTGACTGGCATCCCCTTTTTCATGAGGATATATATTTCATCCACCAAGTTTTCAATTAGAGATAACCATTGTACGAAATTTTTCATATGACCAAGTCCCTTCAGACATGGTCAAATGTACCCAAACACAGTCCAAACATATTATACCACGTTCATAAAACATAACCATTATTTGTTTAGAAAATCATTTAATCAATTCATCAACCACCTAATCGGAATTAACAAAAACCCATGTTTCATGAACCAACCATTGATTATAAAACATTGTACAGTTTCATCATTATAATATTATTTCAAAATATAATTAATTTAATTTATATTTTAAAGTTACATCACATTCTAGATAAATTAGATAAGGAAAAACAACCTACATAAAAAACATTCAACATGAAGAATATTCACATGATATCATAGATCTAGAAATTGTATTTAATTTTAATAATTAATCAAAATAAGGATAGATAAAAACATATTTTATACCATAAATATATCCATAAAATGTTCTAGGGTTCTGTTCAAGAGGGAATGAGCTGATCTTGATTAAATGTGAACAATGGAGCCCTCGTATTTTATTCTTATGATCCAATTATCAAATATTAATTGATAATAGTGTTTGGAAGTCAAATATTATTAAGAATCACAAATAGGATGACTGAGGGTTAAGATCATCATCCATAGAAATAAAAATGAGGGGTTTTATGGATTTTTTGGTTCAAGATCCAATTTTTGTATTTATTTGTTGACGTTTCATGGTTAGGTTACATTATTTTGGAATCTATGTGCATTAACACTATTCAAAAGTTTACAATTATTCCAGTTAATCCACATTGTTAGAAAAATCATAAACCAATAATGTACCTATCTAGTAACTCCAATATTCCTCTCACATGGTTCTTGGAGAAGCTATATGGTTTCCCTTAATTGTGTTCAAATCATATAACCTTTAATACAAGTCCAAAAATATTCCAAAACTATATAGAAAAATCACAAGACAAATTGAAAAAACTAAATTATTAATATAAAAAATAAAATATATAATTTCCTCAAACTAGGGGTTTAAAATTATCCTCAATATTTGGATTCAATCCTTTCAAAATTAGAGATTAACATTGTTTTTGAAGAGTTATGTCCATTTCTCCTTTATTAATTTCTCTCAATCTCATGTATCTTCTTGAATCTGAACATTCTTCAATAACATGTGTACCAATGAAATATTTATCCCTTGTAAGGTATTTTCCTCTTAATCTAGAATATTAATCCATTCATGGATAGGAATCACATCAACCTGACGAGTAACATGAACCCTCATAATCAAATTACAAGGATCATGATGATACATCTCCAGTTAAGAGACACTAAAACATTATGGAAAATTCTGAATCTTGGTAGTAAGTATAATGGACATACAAATTTCATGCTTTTTTCATGAATCTCAAATGATCCCATATATTGAGGAAAAAATTTTCCCTAGATTTCCAAATGATGATGAACCAATTGTGGTGACACTCTTTTGAAAACATGGTCACCTACCTAAAACATATAATGGGTGGTGACTATACTCTACATATTATTCCTATCGACTTTGGGTTATATACATCCACTTCATTATCATATGAATCATTTATGTATTCCCATAGACAATACTAGGACTAATTTTTTCTGTTTCTCCCATTTCCACCAAAAATGTTGAGACTGATAATGGTGGCCAAAAATGCCTCAAATAGAGTCATATGTGCCATGGAATGACAACTGTTATGATTTGAGAAAACAACTAATGATATATGGTCTTCCCATTATCCTCCAAGGTCTATGAAATAATATCTAATCATATATTACAATATATGAATCATAAGTTATAACTGCCCATATTCCAAAGGATGATATGTCATTATCATGGGAAAATGGATTCCTAGATCCTATTACAAAGAGAACCAAAACCAATAATTAAATCAAGGATCTCTAATAGAAGCAATATATTTTGATACTTCATAAAATTTAACCACATCCTGAATATACAACTTTTCCATATCCTCTACAATAATGGACACTCAAATTTGGAGAATGTGTTCTACCCTTGTGAGTTGATACAAAATTACCCAAATAACATCATGCTTCTGAATCATCCATGGTAGACTTGTGAAAAAGTCCATGGTAATATACCTCCATTTCAAAATAAGTATATTCATAAACTACAATATACCAAATGGATTTTGATGGTTATACATTAGATATTTACATGTGATACATTTCATAATATAATTTTCAGTCTTTCTTTTCATTACAAACCACAATATATAGACATTAATTTCATTTTATGTTTTCTGTATTCATGACTGAATATCACATTTCAAATGGTGATACACTGAATGAATCCATTACTAAAAGTAATGGGTTATAAAATTTCATTTCTAAAAATGAAATACTGGTTTTACATCCATTTTAAATGCATCTGTGGTTTGCCAACTATTTTGGTTTTTCCTAATGGTAATAAATATATGATCTGATCATTAAGCATCATTGATTAAATCCATCAAATTTGGAACAAGAGTGGTTTAAAAGAAAACTATATTTTCATTATGTTCATAAAATTCCAAGTTCAAGTTAGTAATATCACTCAAAAACTACCATTGGTCATGAGAATAATTTTCTATATCATTATACGACACCCATATCAAGTAATCAGAAACTTAATTCCATTTCCTTAAATTATATAAGATGTTAATGAAAAAAAATTTGGAGATACTCTATCCAATTTCATTTCCTCGGGTTCAGTTTTCTCTAATAGATTATATGTTTCATGAATTTAGTATTATTAAAGGCATTAATCTTTTCCCCATGTAGATAGGGGTTCTCTTTTTTTAATTCATGGATCATTGCATGTAATTATTGGTTTTTCATTGGATAATTATTTTTATGTGTTCGTGGATGTCTTGATCCATTTACCACAACATAATATCCCTATATATGTATATAACCTAGTCCCGATCTAGATGTATCATAATATACAATACAATTGTGACTTGGTTGTACTAATACTTGGATAGGTGTGTATCAATAATCCCATGAAAGGATTTATGACAATATTTAGTCGAATGAAAATGAATTCTCATTCTTGTTAATGTAGTCATGAGAGAATAAATCCTATAATATCTCAAAAAATGTAATGATAATAGCTATATAATCCGGTTAAAATATGTATCTTGAATAAATTCTTGGCTTAATTCTTAGAAATAACTTCTTTTATCCTCCTATATTCAATTGATATGATGTTTTCAGAAATTAAATGCCTTGGGATAAAAATATCTTTTATCTAGAATCTATACATAAACAACATTTCATAATTGTTGTGACCATGAAATGTGATCAAAAAAGTCTCAATGTGCTACTCATGGTAATTATTTCTTTGATAGTCAACCAAAATATCTAGAATAGCTTCCATGAAAAGGAATAAAGATACATATTAATGAAACATCAAATCAATTCAATGAAAAAATAGGTGTATTTTTTATACCCATGGTAATTTCAATTTATTTTTAATGGTCAAATCGACTCTGGAATGTTGTCTTTGGAATATCAACTTTCCTAAATCTGAGTTCATGATATCTTGATCATAGATCATTTATAAAGACTCTATTAGATCACATTTATTGATCAAACAAATTGTTGGTTCGAGTAAGATAATGATGATTATTGATCATACTTGAATTAGATTATGATAATCCACAAAATATCAAAGAGGAATATTTCACTTATTGATGAACAACATAGAAGTAAACCAAGGATATGTATTTGTTCTAATGAATACCTTTATCTCCAATTTTTATTGATATACCTTTAATTTCAACCCATATATTAGATCTATTATACATTATTAAAGCTAAAAAAGATTGTTCGAAGACATTTATTGATAGAGAATTCAATTTCCCATTTAGGGGGAATCATAGTGAAATCATTCAAAAAGTCATTTTTGTATCATTAAACTATTGTAGGAAGGGTCATGTTTGAAGTTTCATCTATATCATCCAAACTCATTACTACCAAATGAATGGAAATAATTCCATCTATTTTAACTAAAGGTCTTCCACTTCTAGAATTAATCCCCGAATAACTTTTGAATAAATGAACAACTCCATATTCGGATATAAAAGTTACTTGTTGAGTATAGAAATCAATACAATCTTGGCATTCCACCAAATATTTCATTCCAAATATCTAACTGAAAACATATATTTCAAAGGTATTAACCTCCTAGATTAATTTTACTTCATCGTATTTAGTGGTACATGTCGGTCACCTGAATCATCAACATTCTTGTTGTCTAATATGTGTCTTGATACACATGATGTGAGGCATCATATTTATGTTTAAGATTAAGTGTTTACCCTCATTATATGTAAGAAAATAATGTGATTCACTAGTATCAAATAAGAAATAAATAACGGTTGAATTAAGAACAATGGTACCTCACAATGTTGAGGGACCTATTTTCTTAGTCAATATAGCATATAAATCCCAATATAATAGTTGACTAGCATGAGTAGAATAACATTTATTCCCTTGATAAGTTGTTAACTATTAAATCATGTATTTTTGGGAATCTTCCAGGTTCATTTGATTCTTAGGTAAAAAATATTCAGATTGAATCATCCTATTTGAGAATAGGATATATGTGATGGGTTTGTACCATCTCCACATAGTGACCCTTCCATCTCTTACATTACTGTTACATAATTATAAAGATAAAAAACATAATAGTATTAAATTTCAATGATACAAGGGTTTAGTTTCTTGGGAAAACTATGACCAAACATAACATTTATGACATCAAACATATACATTTATTTAATTTCTTCTTATCTATGTTCTTATTTGCACTTGACCTCTCCTTAGTACATGTAGCCACCTAGGGGTATACATCAATAATGGGTGATATAAAAGCCCATTAAAAGGATAAATAGGAACAAAATAGCATGGGTTGAGAATAATCATAACATCATCATCAAAATCAGGAGAGGAAATTCTATTAAAAGACTTGAAATGTGGAAATGCATAAAATGAAGCATCATGTCTTAGTGGTCATCTACCACACATAGTTATGAACAATGATAGAATAATTTTCACACATAATTTCCATTTTACTCATGAGATTCATCACTTTACCCAATGAATTGGAGTTTTGTATAATTATGGGCGCACCCTTCACATTAAAACATTCATCTTGCACTATATAATTTTGGGCTCACCCGTCACATTATAATATTTACATTATCATGCATTACACAAAAAATTATGTAAAACTTGAAATTAACCTAACCCATAGAAATAAAAAGGTTTCGAAAAATAAGGAATACTTTCATAAACAATTGTTCCCCAAAATAATTATATAATATCATTCTTGACATAGAACAATTAACCATGATTTAAGAGTGAAGCAATATTCAAGAAGAAGAAAAAGTATGTGTTTATTTTAAAGAAGTTTTCTTTTGGAAAGCATTAGGTTTTTCATAAAATCAAGTAGAGAACATTTATATCCCAAAAAAATTAATACAATTATGAACAAATTATTTTTATGGAGAACCCATACCAAACATGGAGTGAAATAGGGATAACCCAAAGAATGAAAGTTGGGTTCGAGAATTTCCCCTTACCTTGTATTTGAACACTTTATTCACTTTAATATCCTATATAATGAAATTATATTAATTAATTAGAAATAAAAGAACCTTTTATACTTGAATATTATTTACTATGGTTTCATTACGTTCTTTTATGGGCCTTTGGATGAGTTATAGAGCATAAATTCATTGTTCAAGAGTGTTAATTTTAAATGATTTTATGAATAGTTCACTTATATTCATGAATGTATTTTGGTTGGAAATGTGGTTGAACATCCAGAATTTTTAATATATATTGTTAGTCAAATTATAGAGATATAAATGATATTATAATTAATTTCTTTATTTACTATGAGGATGAGACATTACATAAAATTTAATGATGATCATTTTTGGTTAATTTGGGTGGTTTTTTTATTACAATGAACTTGTTTTATTTTATCACTTAGCTTCATTTAAATAAGTTACTCTATAAAACATAAGGGGATAATAAATACAATTTAAAATATTGTTTCATCTACTTGATGGTTTTACTATAATCCTTGAAGGATTTTATGGAAAAAGGATGTGCATTGCCCATTATTTAGGTAAATTAACACATCATGGAAAACGATTTCATTTAATAACAAAGAGAGGGAGGGAGGAGTATAATGAGTAATATTACATTAACATGATATCATACCAATATATCTAGAATACTATATTAATAATGAAATTTTTATAAAAGAAGTTGAGGATAATATAAGAAAATAAAAGAAATTCGGAAGGAAAAAAAGAATGAAAATAGAGAGAGGAATTTCCTCTTGAATCCTCTTCTTGAGATCCTCCTTAAAGAACCTTGGATTGGTCTTTTGATTAGACCAGAATCTCTTGGGAGTGGGGTAGGGGATACGTAAGGTTCTTGTTAAGAGTTTATATAAGGCTTGAATATTGATAGGTGTGACGAAATGAGGGTGTGAAGAGTGGTATTTATAGTGAAGGGGAGAGGGGATTTCTCAATATTAAATTCATTAATTAATTATTTCTTCAAAAGACATGTAATAGTGAGTTTTCCATGAAACATTATAGTAATTTTAACATTTTAATACAAACCAATTTGTCTTACATCATCAAAACATCATGCATGACTCTATAATTACTTTATTTAGCTTATTTTGTAAATTATGGTATTTCACTATTCATAAAAAATCAAGTATTGTAGAAAAATCCCTCAAATTCACACTAACCATTTTGTGACCTATAGAATCCAAAAATGAAGTCCATTTTTAAAATAATTTTATAAATATGATTAATTTTATAAATATGATTATTTTAATTTTTAATTAAATTCACAATTTAATTGAAAAATGTAGTTTCTAAAATTAAAATTGATTTTATAATGCTTTCAAAAATTACATAAGGTCATATAAAATTATCTTAAAACTGAGAGACATAGAATTGTAAATTTATGAACACATTTTATGAAAATAAATTTTCTTTTAAATTAATTAGTTAAATATAATTATTTATTTATGAATTACAAAAATACCAATACTTTTACTATTGTCAAATTGCCACTTATAAGATCCCTAAATTTTATTTAATCATTCATGGGTAAGGTTAATATTATTTTTGATGATTTACTATTCATAAGGTTCATATTACTATTCATAAGGATATGTTACTATTCATAATGGTGGGTTACTATTCACTAAAAGTTAATTTTTCCTTAGTAGACTCCAAACATCATAATGATCGCAGCCATGTATGTCATATTTTCAAAATTAAAAACATAGAAGTGTTAAAATTATGTTTAATGGTTACTTAGTATTTAGTATGATTATATTTCATTGTTCTTCCAAATGTGATTATACTATAAGGAGTAATTATCAGAAGGAAATTCCATTGATAAAACATTGGGTCGTTACATTCTTTCCCCCTAATTAAATTTCTCCATCGAAATTTTGTTTTACACAAATAGGTGAGGGTACTTCTCATTCAACACCTCTTAAGGTTCCCAAGTAGCTTATTAAAACTTATGGTTTATCAATAACACTTAGACAAGGTCGGTTGTCTTGTTTCATAGAACCTTATCTCTCTGGTTTAGAATCTTTATTGGCTACTCCTCAAAGGAGATATTATCTTCTAGATGTACCACCTCTAAGTTAAGTACATGTGAGGGGTCTGGTGTGTACTTCTTCATGATAGATATGTGAAACACCTCATGAATTGAGCCATATTTTGTGGTAAGTGCATGCTGATTGGCCACGGCTCTTATGTGGTCAAGAATCTCAAAGGGGACAATGTACCTTGGTCTTACCTTCCATTTCTTACCTAATCACATGTCCATCTTCCATGGTGATATTCAAAGGAAGACTTTATCTCCAATGTTGAACTCCAGTTCCCTTCGACAGTTGTCAGCATATCTCTTTTTCCAACTTTGAGTAGCTTCAATATGTTTCTGGATGAATTCAACCTTCTCTTTCATCTCATACACAATATCAGGTCCATATAGCTTTCTTTCTCCAACTTCATCCTAACAGGATGGAGTTCTACATAGTTTTCCATACAAAGCATCATATGGATCAATCTGAATACACAAGTGGAAGCTATTGTTGTATGATAAATCAACCAATAAAATATTATTATCCCATCCACCTTTTAATTCTAAAGAATAGGCTTTTTCCTATATTTAAGAATCTGAATAGTTCATTCAAATTGGCCATCAGTTTAGGGGTTATAGGTCGTGTGGAAATTAAATTCATTACTAAAGTCGTGTTGAAGACTTATCTAGAATTTAGATGTGAACTTTGGATCATGGTCAGAGACAATCGAGAGTGGAACACCATGAAGTCTCACCACTTCCTTCACATATAACCTTGCATGTTGTTCAAGAGAGAGATCTTCCTGAATTGCAATAAAATTGGCATTCATGGTTAGTCGGTCAACCACAACCCATATCACATTATTTCCCTTCAATATCTTCGGGACACCCGTGAAAAATTCCATAGTGACATTCTCCCATTTCTACATGGGTATAGGCAATGGGTGCATCAACCCTTTGGAATTTTGTCGCTCTTCTTTAACTTTCTAACATACCAAGCACCTTGAGATATATTCTGTAATCTCCTTTTTCATGTTATCCCACCAAAAGTGTTCACTGAGATCTCGGTTCATCTTGGTACTACCAGGATGGATAGAGAATTTTGAGATATGTTCATTTTCCAATAGCTCCTTCATTATCCTAGGTGATGAAGGCACACAAATATTCATTCCAAACTGAATCACACCTTCATCATTGAAATGGAACTCTTACATCTTACCTTTCTTTACTGCATTCACCTTCTTTTGTAACTCCAAATCATCCATTTGTGCCTCATTAATATTCTCTTGGATAGATAGTTGCACAATCATTTGGGAAAAGTAAGATGTATCCCCTGCCCTTATGATTTCCAAATACATCTATTACATATCCAAGAAGACAGGATCTTTCTCAATATGTAACATGGACAGAGTAACATTTTATTTTCTTTATAGAGCATCAGCTACCTTGTTCACCTTTCTAGGATGATAGTGAATAAAGATATCATAGTCTTTGAATAGCTCTATCCATCTCCTTTGATGTATATTTATCTCATTCTGTGTGAATATATAATTTAGGCTCTTTTGGTCGGTGTATATGTCACACTTCTCACTATAAAGGTAGTGCTACCATATTTTCAAGGAAAACATCATAGCTTCCATCTCTAGATCATGTGTCGGGTAGTTCTTCTCATGGATATTCCACTTCCATGAGGCATAGGCTATCACATTATCATTTTTCATGATTACACAACCCAAGCCTTTCGTCGAAGCATCACTATATATCACAAAACTTTCTCCACTTTTCAGTAGTGTGAGTACAGGTGTAGTGATCAGCCTTCACTTTATCTCCTTGAGGTTTCCCTCACATTCCTTCATCCAGATATACTTTACCCATTTCTTTGTTATCTTAGTTAGTGTTCTTGACAATCATGAGAAATCTCTCAAAAAACGTTGGTAGTACCCAACTAATCTAAGAAAACTTCAAATTTTTGTGACACTAAAGGGAATGGGTCATTCTTCAATCACCATTGTTTTTTAGGGGTCATAGAAATTCCTTCACCTATGATGAATGTCCCAAGAACATGACTTGCTTCATCCAAAAGTCACACTTTCTAAACATGGTGTACAACTTCTCCTTTCTCAATGTTGCCAGCACAAGTCTTATATTCTCTTCATGTTCCTTCTTTCTCATGCATTATATGATAATATCATCGATAAACACTACAAAAAATATTTAGGTAATTTATAAATACACTATTCATAAAATCCGTTAAGATTGCATGGGAATTAGTAATTCTGAAGGGAGTCACCATAATTCATTATGCCATTACTTTTTACAAATGGAAGTCTTTTGAATATCGTCCTTCTTCACCTTTAACTAATGATATCCAGAATGAAAATCCACCTTTAAGAAGTATTTAGAACCTCTTAATTGATCGAACAAGTCATCTATACTTGAAAAAGGAAACTTGTTCTTTATGGTGATCTTGTTGAGTTATTGATAATTGATACACACCCACATTGTTCCATCCTTCTTCTTCACAAAGAGCACTGGCACACCCTAAGGTGATGATCTAGGATATAGGAACCCTTTTTCCAAATTCTCTTGTAGCTGCTTCTTTAAATCCTCTATTTCTTTAGGATCCATTCTATAGAAACACTTTGAGACAGGAGTAGATCTGAGTATCATTTCTATTGATAACTCTACCTCACGATTTGGGGGAAGATTGGGTAATTCTTTGGGAAATACATCACTGTATTCCCTCATGACGGGAATTTTTTCAAGGTTGGCACTTTCCTTTGACTCAACCATTTGGGAGAGGTATGCATCTTTATAGGGAATCAACACCCTCGCAATTGAATGATTTTCAAAGTATTTTCATGATATTCCTTTCAGTTTTAGATCATGGGATGGTTCAAAATATGAAAAGATATTTATTTTTCCTAATAGTTGACATGTGCTCTATATAATAAGAGCCAATCCATTCCCATTATAGCATAGAATTCCACCAAGGGAAGTATTACGAGATTCACTGGAAGAATCTTACCACATACACCAAGTGGAGAAGAGTTAAACACTGGGGTTGTAATGATTGTACCACTTGGTGTTTTTACATATATCTCTACTTCAAGGTTTTGGTATTCAATGCTATAGTTCTAGAAAATATGAATGATATAAAGGAATGTATAGAACTAGAATCAAATAACACTTTTTTCATTATTGATTGATTAAGAAGGGTAATTTGTAATACTTCATTATCATGATCTACTTCCAAATTAGAGATGGAATAATCCTCCTAGTGTTCCTTTGGGTTAGGTGGCTTCTGACGCTGATTACCCTCAAGGACTCGAGGTTTAGTGCACTAGCTTGCATAGTGCCCTTTCTCCCTACAATTGTAGCATTTAAAAATGGGTGGTTCTCTTCTTTATTCCACCGCATTGTCCTTCCTTATCTTGTCATTAAGACACTCTTGAGCATTGTTTCCTTCTTTCCAACACTTGAAAAATTTACCCATCCCATTTAGGTAGTTCCCATGATGTAACATCCCACATTTTTTTCATATAGGTCATTGATTTTTCTTCCCACCTTTATCATTAGATCATCTGTCTTGAAACTCCATCTTCTATTTCTTATCAACATAGTCATGGGACCATTCTCCAAAATCCATCTCCACTTTGAGAGAAGACCAAAAAACTTCTTCATAACTCCCAATGTCTCAAATTTCATGAACCTTTCGAAGGTGGGGTTTTAATCCACTAAAGAATCTATCAATTTTTTTTATCATTTTTTATAACAAAACCTGAAGCGTACCTTGAAATCATTGTGAAATTCACTTCATAGGTTATGATAGATTATCCATATTTTTTCATTATCTCTATTAATTCCTTCTCTATCATCATACTAAGAGTTCAACGGAAATACTTATTTTCAAAAATGATCTTAAAGTCTTCCCATTCCTTCTCTTAAATTTCATCCCTTGTCTTGGTGTTCTTAATCAAATCCCACCATTGAGTGGCCTCTCCATCTAGATGAAAATAATCTAGTGTCACCTTCTTTATCTCAGAATAGTGAAGCACAGAAAAGATTATCTCTTTGGAGTTGACGCACTGTTCTACAACTAGGGGATCTAAATATCCACTAAACATTGGTGGTCGTTGCATCATAAAACACTCGATAACTAGTTGCTCCATCTTTGTTGAACGAGGATGTTCCCCATTATTCTATTTATTTTTCATAAACTAAGATAGTTGGGTAATCATTTCCATGATGTTTTGAACTCCACCTCCCAAAACATTGGGGATTTCATTCAGGCAATCACTGCATTGGCCTTCGCACGAATTGTTTTCCTGGTTTCTCCTGGTTCCCAGCATTTCCAAAAATAAAAAAGGTTTGAACAAAAAATAAGTCAACATGTCATGAATAAATAACTTATTAATTTGTATAATTTTTACTAAAATAATAATTTATTGGATCCCTATGTAAATATTCTTGTGTTCATATTTGTACTTAGTCTCATACTAGAGGTTTTCTCAAGGGTTCATTAATCGTGGTTCCCAAATTAACTAAAACATGACTCTAATACCAACTATAGAAACCATGAATTTTCTTAAATTACTATTAAATCATTATAAATATTAAAAACATAATATAATTACACATCAAGGATCCATATTTTTAGGGTCTTGGGAAAACATGGACCAAACATAACATTTACAACATGAAACATAAACATTTATTTAATTCCATCTTATTTAGCTTCTTATTGAAACTTGACCTCTCCTTAATAAATTTAGACACCTGAGGATATATATCAAAAAAGGGTGGGATAAAATCCTATAAAGATGATAAATAATAAAAAAATAGAATGGGGTGATTATAATCATAACATCGTCATCAAAATCATTAGAGGAAACATTATTAAAAGTCTTGAAATGTGAAAATGCATAAAAATGAAACACCATGTCTTAGTGGTCATCTACTACACATAGTTGTGAACAATTCTAGAATCATTTTCACACATAATTTCACTTTTACTCATGAGATTAATCGCTTTACCCAATACATTGGAGAACTGTATAATTCTGGGTGCACTTGTCATGGCATAATATTTACATTACCATGCAAGGCACAACAAAATATGTAAAAATGGAACTTAAAATAACCCATGGAAAAAATGGATTTCACATAATAATTAATACCTTCATAAAAATTTGGCCCCCAAAATAAAGTGGGAATATCATTCTTCACATATAACCATTAACCATGAGTAAAGAGTGAAACAATATTCAAGAAGTAAAAAAGGGTGTGTTTATTTGAAAGAAGACTTCTTTTGGAAAGAATTGGTTTGTTCAAAAATTCAATTATTTAACATTTATATCCCAAAAATGGTGATATAATTATGAATAAAATATTTTTATGGAGAACCCATAACAAACATGTTTTGAAAGTGTGAGAACTTGAAGGAAGAAAGTTGGGTTTGAGAATGTCCCCTCACATTTTATCTGAACGCTTTGTTCACTGTAATTTCCTATATAATGACATTATATTAATTAATTAGAAATTAAAGAGCCTTTTATATATGAATATGGTATAATATGGTTTCATTAAGTTATTTTATGAGCCTTTGGATGAGTTATAGAGCTTAAATTCATTGTTTGAGAGTGTTAATTTTCATATCTTTTATGAACGGTTCACTTGTATTCATGAACGAATGTTCCTTTAGAAAGTGGTTGAAAATACAAATATGTTAATATATATTATTATTGAAATTACATTGATATAAATGATCTTATAATGAATTTGGTTATGTACCATGAGGATAAATCATTAGTTAAATTTAATGATGATCATTTTGGGTTAATTTTGGTGGTTTTTTATCACAATGAACTTGTTTTATTTTTATCACTTTCTTTCATGTAAATAATTTAGTTTAAAAATATAAAAGGGTATAATACATACAATTTAAAATATTTTTTCAACCATTTTATGGTTCTATTGTCATCCTTGAAGTATTTTAAGGAAAAAGTATGTTCATCGCCCATGATTTAGGTAAATTAACACATCATGAGCAATGATATCATTTTAATAACAAAGAGAGGGAGGGAGGAGTATAATGAGTAATATTTAATTAACAAGATATAATACAATTAAAGCTATAATAATGGAGTTATCATGAAATTTGGATAAGGGATTTTGAGGACAAGATAATATAAGAAAAGAAATTTGAAAGGAAAAAAGAGTGAAAAGAGATAGGTGAATTACCTCTTGAATCATCTTCTTGAGATCCTCCATAAGGAAGATGAGACAAGAATATCTTAGATGTGGGGAAGTGACTAGGTAAGATGCTTGGAATGAGTTTATACATGGCTTGAAGCTTGAGAGGTGTGAGTAAATGAGGGTTTTAAGGGTGGTATTTATAGTGGAGGGTAGAGGGGGTTTCTCAATATTAAATTCATTAATTTATTATTTCTCCAAAAGATAAGTAATAGTGAGTCTTACATAACTAATTAATGTATTTTTATCATGTAAATCATAACCAATTGATCTTACATAAGAATAACATCATACATGACTCTATAATTAGTGTATTTAATTTACTTTTTTAATTATGGTATTTCACAATTCATTAAAAAATATAGTATTTCCAAAAAATCCCAAAAATTCAAACTAACCATTTTTTGATGTATAGAATTCAAAAAGAAGTACATTTTTAAGAATAATTTTATAAATATGATTAATTTAATTTTTAATTAAAATAGTAATCTACTTGAAAAATGCAGTTTTTAAAATTAAAACTGATTTTATAATGCTTTCAAAAATTACATAAGGTCTTATAAAATTATCATAAAAACAAGAGACATAGAATTGTTAATTTATGAAAAAAATTTAGGAAAATAAATTTCCTTCTAAATGAATTAATTATTTATAATTATTTATTTATGACTCACAGAATTACCAATACTTTTACTATTGTGAAATTGTCACTTATAAGATGCCTAAATTTAATTTAATCATTCATTAGTAAGGTTACTATTATTTTGGATGATTTACTATTCATAAGGGTAATATTACTATTCATAAGGGTTGGTTTCAATACATAAGGGTGTGTTACTATTCACCATATGTTAAGTATGTCTTATTGGACTCCAAATATCTTACTAATCGCAATTGGGTATATAGATTTTCAAAATTAGAAACATATAAGTGAAAAAATTATGTTTAATGGTTACTTAGTATTTAGTTTAACTATATGTAATTGTGCTTCCTAATGTCATTATACTATAAGGAATAATTATAATAAGGGAATCCTAATAATAAAACATTAGGTCGTTACACTCCACCCATTATCTTTGGAGATATAAAGTTGTATTTATTATGATAGACTATTTTGGACACATTTTTGAAAATACTGTAGCAGTGAAATACAATCTTTATTTTAATGTTGATAGGAGACACACTGAAAGAATCATGTTACATAATTGTGGCCTGGTGGATAAGAGACTGGTCTGGAAGATAATTCTTCAATATCCTACCAACTTAGAAATAGATCCCTACTTTTCAATTATTTCATACACTATAGCTCCCACATACTCTTGGATAGAAAAAGTTATCACCCAACTAGGATTTACTGAAAGATCAGTCTCTTTCAAAATTTCATTACTCACCATCTCAAAATATTCTAAAATATTGAACGAAAATTATTTATAGTGAATATCTAGTCACACACCTACCTCAAAAATTCACACCTTTAGCCTTTCACTAGTAGTTACCTATTGTGTAACATCAACCTAGTGCATGAATCGATAAGAATATTTAGTAACTAAGATACATCCATGTTTTATAAACATAATGTTTTCATCATCACTTGATTGAATGTGTGTGGATAATACATTTTATTGAAAAAATCCTCAAACCCCTACCTTGTAAATCCCTAGTCCAACCTCACATAAATATTCAGTTCCCAAAATTATAGTTCCTAGTATTAAAGGATGTATGCAATGATCTTGACTGTCATGTTAGCTGAAGTTTTGAGAAATTTGAATATTATTTTTATCCATCCTAACCATATTTATACTTTCTCGCATCCTGAATCACCCTAAAATTTTGGTGGATTATACTTCTAGAATTTTGATTAGGTATTCCAAAAATGGGGTTCCTTAGCCCATGTTTGTTTATCAAAATCCTAGATTTCCTATAATATACTCTTGATAAGATTCTAGTTGAACTATGGTTCTGGTTGAAGAATATTATCTACTTCACTATAGTAACGGTTTCTCATTGTCCTAACTAATGGAATTTCTATTCTATAAACATATAAAAAAATTCCAATTAATTATTTTACTTCTTCCCTATTTAGAGTTATGTCATATAACATATCAAAAAAATTAAAATGATAATACAACCATAACAAAATAAAATAATTTTATGAAAATGTGGTCTGATGGGAAGTATCATTAGTAATGTGTGATACCAAATTCTCAACTTCTAAACCCACTACTATGATATGAGGAAATACACTTATGTTTTTTAGTACACTTATTGTTTTTGGATCATCCATGTAACATGAATCTAAACATAAAGATCATAAAAATGTTTTCTACTATGATAAATTTGAAGTCTTAATGAATCCTATATCTTTTTAACCAACCCCACTAATATACCAACCAAACAGATGCCATTTATAACAACTCTATACCTACCATTGGCTTGAAAACAGTAATGGTGACACTAGATTTAGGTGGAATTCCATTTATTTAATGGTTGAAAATAAATTTTGTTATTTTAACAAGAAATAGGGGGAATTTTTTACCCATTTTACAAACACAAAAACAAACATACATATTAAACTAAAAAACCACATGGACAACTATATAAATTAAGCATGAATCAAGAAAACAAATAAATGTATAAAAATAAGAAAACTTAAATTTATAGTAAAAAAATAAAATATAAAAACTGAAAATAAAAAATAAAGAATGAATAAGATAAATATGTGGCACCATTATAGATTCCCCCATTAACAAATCACAATACCGATATGAAATATCCATGATATATATATCAAGAATATTTAATAGTGAAATTTAAAACCATTCCCTTTCATTTATCAAGAAGAAAAACATCTACATATGCACCAAAGGGAATATATATTGGGTGAGTATTATAATTGAGTTAGAAAACCCCAAGTTAATTTTCCCACATTCCACTAAAATATTAATTATGTTAGCTAATAGTTTTTATAAAATAGTTATATAGGATATTAAGGAAGTCAATGAATTTTATTTTCAGTTTATATAAAAAAACATTCAGGAAGAAACTCTGATGAAGATCACTAAAAATAAAGTTCTCAACAGAAATAGATTTTTTTAACTTATAAAAACCCTTCCATGTTTACACACGTGCATGCCAAATGACATTTCCATTTCTCATCAGAGAACTTCCACCCTCCAGTAATTCATTACTTAGTGACACTTATAGGATAAAATTTTCATAGTGATCATGTCCCTATAGAAAAGGTAAATTTAATAAAACAAAACCCAAACATACTATGATATGTTGAAATATAAAAAACCTTTATTTTTTTTATGAAAATATTTAACCAATTCATCAACCACCTCGTGTGAATGACCCATAACCCATGTTCAAGAACAAACTAGTCAGTGAAAAAAACATAGCTTTATCATGGTTATTTTATTTCAAAAAAATAATTATTTTTTAATAAAAGAGCCTTTGCATTCCATATAAAGTGTAAATATGTAAAAACCACCAAACAAGAACATACTTGAATCAAATAGTCTTCACATTATCTCATTGATCTATAACCTTTCTTCTATTTCAATAAAAAAATAACCAGAAGGTTTGATCAAAACTATCATAGTCCCAGGGATATGGCATTAATAAACCTAATCAAGGGTTCTATTCAAGAAGGAACTGGTAGATCTGGATTAGATGGGATGAAAAAGTTAATTCCCTCTTGTTTCCATGATCCAACACTCAAATATTAGTTGATAATAGAGACCATAAGTCAATGATATCCAAAAATTACCTAAAGGGTGTCTAAGTGTTTGGATCTTAATTCATGGAATGAAAAATGAGGGGTATTGGAGAGTTTTATGGTTTAGAGATAGTTTTGAATTTATTTTTCATTGATACATGGTTAGGTAACATGATTTTGAAAACAATGAACTAAGCATGGGAATAATCACTATTTGATCATTTCTAAATCACAAAGTTACGTTGTTGGTTTGGAAAAAAATATTCCAATAATTCACCAACCTCGTAACTCCCAAATTCATCAAACATAGTTTATTGGAGAATATATACTATTTCCATTAACCTTTCTCAAACCATACACCATTCAACATTATTCTAACACATTATAAAACCATCTAGAAATGTCTCTATAATTAGAATAACCATTATAAAACATATAATATAGAATAAAATAGTGAATGAACTCAAAATGGGGGTATCACACCATGATTCTCACATCAAAGCTCGATAATTCACCCAGTAATAGGAACCACCCTATATCCAGAGATGATCTTATTAATCCAAACAACATACATCACAACATTCTATATAACGATATACTCAACATATACTTTCATGTTAACCATAATGGATTGTTTAGACCACATATAATAAATTTATACTCTATTTAAGAAATTCAAGAAACTATATTGATATATCCTGTCATCTTTATCAATTTAGAAACTGACATCAGTTTAACCTTTTACGCAAATCCCATCCTCTACTCCAAATAACATGAAAAATAATTAGTCCTACATAATTGATTAAGGATTTTATTTATAGAAATAAAATTACAATCACTAAGATTAGATTGGTATCTAAAACTTGTTCTCAAGAAATAAGAAACATTGGGTCAATTATATAGTATAGAATACGTGAGATATCCTTTGGAAGATATAGAAGGAGTCTTATCCATCATTTCCTAATCCTTGGAAGGATACTGAATCTTTATTATATTTTTTTATAAAATAATGGTAAATACTCCTTCATGGAGTTCTCTATGTCAAAATAATTTACCTCTTTACCAATATACATGTTCTAACTCAGTCTAATTGACCTATTTGATCTATCTATATAGATATTCATAACCACGAAGCATACGTCTTTATCCTTGTCTTTCATTGAGAAGGGTTATCACAACTATATCTCTATAGAGTTAATTTTTTGGATTTAATTTATGATATATAGTATTTTGTCAAGATATAATATTAGAAACACCATTATTATCAAAATAATATTCCTATATATAAAAAATAATATGAAATCATGATGAAACTAAACTATATGATTGCATTTTCAAAGATGATATTACAACACTGGGAATCCTAAATCAATACATAAATATTCCATTGTAGTTTTTATACAATAACATTAAAACCTTTGTGTTGTATCATATACACATCCCTGACTAGATTCCCATTAAGGATTGAGATTTGGATTACAATTTCATTTATCCCATAATTAAAATGAGCTATTATTTTAGAAAAAATAAGAATGGAATTTATCTTACTAACTTGTGAAAAGAATTCTTCATATTCAATACCACAAATTTACTTATAATTATTTTTTAATGGTCATGAATTATGGGTTAACACTCCACCATCCATGTCATTTTACATAGGAAAACCCCATTTTTATCTTATGGGAATCACCCCTTCGGGTGAATCCACTAAGTTCCAAATGTGATTAGTATATATGGAGTCCATTATATGTATTTTAATTGTATAATAGAATTAAAACCCTCAATGTCCTCCCAGAATCTAGTAGGTTCATCTCTTATGAATGTTACTTTTTCCTCACCTTCCATGAGATATCCATATCTATTGGATTCTTGATAAATCCTACTAGAGCTTCTAATTTCTTTTATAACATGAGTCATTTCTTCTTCTACATGAATTTATGGAGATGACTGAACTTACAGCTTAGGAAAATTCTTATATTTTCTTCATTAAATTCAATATGTTTATCAATCCTCTCACTGAATCCTAAAAATAAGTACCCTTTTTAAACTAAAACAACACATCGGGCTAGAAAAACATTGTTCTCGGTATTATTATAGAGATAATATTCCAAATTATCTTTCAGATTACCAAATAAATAATTTTTCTAATTTAGGGATGATTTTATATTTTTTTTAAATTTTATGAATCCTTTACATTCCAAAATCTCAACAAAAGACATAATGAGACATTTCACTATCCATATCTCATATTTTGTTTATGAATACATTAGGTCAAACATGATTTAGTAAAAAGTTATCAATTTTTATATCATTAACCTAAAATATTATAATAAAGTCCAACTAACTCATCTTTAATTAAAACATTTCAAACAATGTTTGATTTCTCCTCTCATTTATTATACTACATTATTGTGTTCTAGGATGAGTGATTTTCGAAAACAATTTACAATATCATAAATGATTATTGTATTCATAGAATAATTATTCACCACACCAATTTGACCATATAATATTAATACTATTTACAAGATTATTCGATATTATATTCTAAAACACCTTTAATTTTTCAAAATATTCATACTTTCATTTCATGATAAACACATATCTATACTGATTAAATCCATTAGAAAGTGTAATAGAGTACCAAATATAGCTACTTTAATGTGTTCTCATTGGTCCACATACAATACTATGTATGATATCTAATAATCAACTCACTATTTCAATTTCACCTCTAAAAAGTGATTTGGACATTTTTATAAATAAACATGATTTATAATATTCAAACACTTTAAAATAAAATTGTTCTAATAATCCATATATATTGAGTTTTTTTATATTTTTCTCATTTATATGTCTAAAGAAACAATGCAAATGGTGGGTGGAATTAGAATTAAACTTGACCTTCTTATTCAAAATGTTAGAAATAGTGTTATCCATATCTAGAATTTGAAAAATATTTATCATATTTCTAGTGCCATAAAATATATCATAATTATATATATAGTAACTATTCTTTTTTGTAGTAAATAATAATCCCTTATTATCTAATAAATATACAGAAATAAAATTCTTGGTTATGGATGGAACAGAATTAAAATTTTCTAATAAAAGGATTAATCCACTTGCTAGTGCTAGATCGTATGTGTTGATATCTACTATAGTAAATCATGCCCCATTAGCTACATGTATACATACATATAAATTTTTCAATTTCATTTTATTTTTAAGTAAATCTTTGTTATTATAAATATTTTATGAACACCCAATATCTAATACCCATGAGTCAGATTATGTGGAATTGATCTCTACAAAATTCACATTTACAGGATTTCTTTTCTTTTCCTTGATAACACTAATCGACCATTTATTCCAATTTATAACTATTCTATAGGCTATAATTTTAAGGTATATAAATTTTATTGTTATATATTATTCAATAGTATACAAAAAATGAATAATAGTGGGTGAGTATCAGGTTTATTATATTTCCATAAAGGAGTTTTAATGAATGTCTCCCTTTAAAATGATGACCACATATGTCATATTCCTTTAATGGAAAAAATCCATATTTTACCATGAGTTACACAATGTATTTTATAAATAATCCATGATCCTTTAGAAATAGAATCATCCCAATAAAAATTTTATGATTCTTGGATAGTTTTTCAAGTAACACTTTTCCTAATCCATAAAATTTATTTACTCAACTATATTCCTCTTATATCCTAACCATTAGGGTGTCCCGACTTTTGTTATTACAAAATTTGTCTTTATTACATATTAATTATGATTTATTACATAAGAGTACACATATTACCACCCAGAAGATTAATCATTATATTGTCATTGGGTAATTAAGTTCATTAAATTACAAATTACAAATAGGTGGTACAACAACATTTTTGATAACTTCATTAACAAGATCAAAATATTCCATAATTCTAGAAAATTTATGGGATAACCTAGGGACATACATAAGAAACGGGTGAGATATAAATCCTAGTAGGGGAATAAATAGGTCATAACATGAAGAAAGTATAAAAATTTTGGAAATTGTAATTTAAATTGGAAAAAAATGGGTGAGAATCATTAACAAGAATAAAGAGGCGTGATATAGCATGATAACATAAAGTAAACATAGGAAACATGAAACAACTTTAAACATGATATAGTAAACATGTGTCAGGATAACTGCCAAGACATTATAATATAGTGGAAGAATCCCCATAATAGATTAGGTTCACACGTTAATCTCATACATTATATCTCATGGGACTACAACATTACCAAATGCATTAAAGAGATATAATTATGTGTTCACCTATCACTTTCATATTATGTACATGCATAAGTATGCAACATTGATCATAAAACATAATGATTTATTTCATCAATTATAGCCCCAAGATCAAAGAGTGTGGGTTATATAAATTTAATTATCCAATTAATTAATGATGGGTACGTATAGGTCAACACATTTGGGTGGAAATGGGGGGTGGATATTCACAACAGAATCATTTGACATCAAAAATTATAGTGAGATTTTTATAGTATAAAGGCAGTGCAGAAATATTCATAAAATGGTTTAATTAGAGAGAAATTGGTCTCTCTTCATTTGGAAATAAAATGGATTGTAATAGGTATGTGTAATGACATATCACAACTTTATTAATTTGAAATAGAAGTCATAAAATGAAGAATATTCGTGAATAAAGATGAGAAGGAAAGGATCTCTTACCTTGAGAGGATTATTCAAAAATCATGATATAAGATTGTTGATATCTTGAAGGAACCTTGGGAGGAATCTTGAAAATAGAGGTCATATTAAGGACATTCTAAAATCTTTTTTAGTATTGGTTTTATATATAAAAATAATGTGGTGTGTTATATTATTTATCAAACTTTGTTTTTGGACTCTACATAATAATGTAATAAAACCACGAAAAATCCCATGGTTTTTCCCATGGATTATGAAAAAAAGAGTTTTTTAATTTTCTTTATAATTCTATGGAATAAACTCAATAATATTTATTTTATCAAAATAATTTTATACATATTTGAGCTTTAACTTTTAAAACAAGAATCGACATTTATTGAGAAATATTTGGTTTTTTAATAATAATAGTCTTAAACAATTATAAAAAATTAAATTTAACGTCATAAAAGTTATATTATCATTTATATTTAATAAAAATTATTTTTATTGTGTTATTTTATTAATAAATAATTTATTTTTAAAATTCATGAATTCATCGAAAAGAAAGACTTAATTGAATTGTGTATTAGACAAAAATTCAATTTTTATTTTATATTATCAAAATAAAAACCATTAGCAATGTAATTCCAACAATAAGTAAATATAATAATTATTAAATAAAATATAAATATTCATACTCTTAGGGTCATGATACATAACTTGTTATTACAATAGAAAATTCCATTAAGTTATGGTGTATGATGGTGAGATTTTCATGGGGTGGTTCAGCGTACATGGATTGAGATGTGATCTCAATATGCTTGAATTCATCCCATAAAATTTTTTTTCCATGATTTAGTTATTGGATCTCAAATTGGGATTCGTAATGGGTAAATCCAATTGATTTTATTCCCAACCTAATCACTAATAAATGAGATTTATAAGGTATGAACCTATCAGTTGAGGCCAACACTTTCTTTTTATGTGTTAATTGGATTCATCAAAACCCCATATTTATACTAATCATATGATCAATCTTAAACAAATAAAATATTGTGGTTATGATTATTAACAGTCTTTTAAATTTTATAGGATATAATTAAACCATACAAGTTCATGTGTTTTATATAACCACAATAAAAAATAACGAATTTAATTAAATCACAAAGGGGATATTATTTATAAAATTTTGGGTCATTAAAATCTTCCCCCTTCATAAATTTCCCCATATTAATTTTTATTTCTCACTATAAAATAGATATGGTTAATTTTGTTTCATCAAATCCTTCAGTTACTATGTTGCTTCTCCAAAATTTGGGTCTATATATATCACTTTGACCAGGTGCATTGTCTTAATTTGTTGAAATTTGTCTCTATGATATAATATCTTCACTAGTTTCTCATCATATGAATGATCATTCACCAATAGTAGAACCTACATATTTAGAACATGTTTGGGGCTGGGTGTGTACTTTCTTAAGATAGATCCATAGAACTTTTCATTCACTTTAGATAATTTAGGTGGGAGTTTAAGTCAGTAGGCCACCATTCCAATGAGATCGTGGATCACAAAGGTACTAATGTATGTTGGACTTTGATTTCCCTATTTCTCAAATATCATGACATTCCTCCATAGATATATGAGGAGGAATGATTTATCTCCGTACTATAACTCATAGTTTAGTCAATGATTGTATGCCTAGATATTATATCAACTTCTTTTTCATTGATATACTACTGAGTGGTGACAAAAGATTTATACAATTTCATCAACCATTTTTAGACCAATCAGTTTTCATTCGCCAACTTCATCCTAGAATACTAGTGTAATGAACCTCATCCCATATAGGTCTTCATATTAAGCTATTTTTAGGATTGAGTTGAAACAATTATTGTATAAGAACTCAACCAGAGTAAGATTTTGATGTCATGCTCCTTTGAAGTCCATTGATCATGCTCTCAATGTGTCCTGAAATGTCTGGATACTCTTCTCATTTTGGACATCAATTTGAGGATGATATGTAATGATGAGGTTTAACATAGAATTATGAGAATGTTGGAGACCCTTTTAGAACATGAAGGTAAATATTGGATATTTACCAAATAAAATCAATAGTGGTGTTCCATCCAGCCTGATCACTTTTCTAATGTATATCCTTTCATATTAATCGAGTGAGAAATTCTCTACAATTAAAATAATGTGATCAGTCTTTGTAAGGCGATCCACAATAACCCATATACCATTATTTACACTTGATTTATTTAGAATATTGTTGAAAAATTATATGGATATGTTTCTCCATTTCCATGTATATATGGATAATGGTTGCATCATCCCCATTGAATTTTTTCCTATTATCCTTCACATACAAATATATAGGACCCATATATGTATATTATGTGATATCTTTCTTCATATTTTCTAACCAATAGTTCTCCCAAATATCTATATACATTATTTTACTCCATATACGGATGGATAAGTCATATTTATTTGAATTATCCAAGATCTCCATCTTTAACAAAGGATTTTATGGTACACATAGCTCTAACCATAATCTTACAACCACTTATTCATTAATTTTGATCTCTGAGTGTTTCCTTTTTCTTATAGCTCCCAAATTATTTGGAGTTCCCAAATCACATCTTTGATAATTTTTAATATTTCCCAAAAGTGCTGGATGTGAATAGTTTATTAAAGTATTTATGATGTTCTTTTTTTATTCTCATTTCCATCATTTTCAAGTCTAAGAAAATCAGATCCATCCCAATTCCCACCAATGATAAAATTGTCAAATTCATTCCTTGTGAAGCATATTCTACTTTATTTTATTACCCAATATGTTAGTGGATTGAAATATAATATTACTTAATATAATCTAAACATCTTCTTTCAATATAAATATTAATGAGGCCACCTCCAGATCATTTTTTGGTACTTCTAATCATAAAGTATTAATTTCCTTGAGTCATAGACAATCACTTTATCAATCGTCATTAGTAAAAAACCCTATCAATGAATCTAAAAATCAATATATACAATAATAATTTTCCCACATGTGTGTAGAATAAGTAGAAGTTAAGTGATAAGCCTCTTTTTCAACTAGTTGAATATCCCTTCAAATTCATTATACTAAAAAACATAACTCCCTTCTAAATTTTCTTAGTTGTATAGTTTGAAAATCATGAGAAACTTCTTATAAAATGATTATAGTACCCAGTAAATCCTAGGAAACAATAGATTTTTAACATAGTGATTGGTCTTGGCCATCCTTAATTTTCCTCTATTTTTTAAGGGTCCATGGATATCACATTGTTGGTGATGAAATTCATCACGAATTATAATTCCTTTAACTAGAACTCACATTTTATATATATTACACAAATCTTATCCTTTAATATGGTTCTTAGCATACTGCTAAGATACTCCGCATGATCCTAATTTATTTTGGATTATTTTATAATATCATCTATAAATACATCCACATATTTTTTTAGGTAATCTCTAGAGACTGTATTCATAAATTCCATAAATATTTTGGGATAATTAGGGTGATTGAATGGAATTACTATGAACTCATATTGCACAAACCTTGTATGTAAATTTGTATTGGGGATGTCCTACATCTTCAACTTTACTTGATAATACCCATGTTAAGTCAATAAGGTTTTCCTTATGACTTTTTCCATTCCCTCTTGTTTTGAAAATCACAAACACCCTATACTTAAGAAAATCTACATTTTACTTATATAAGAGAAAATTTCCTTCTTAAATAAATTTACCCCTACCATGTTTTCATTGTTTATATCAATAATTTTCCCAAGTATAAAAATCGGATTCATATCAAAAACCTCGGAATCATATAATACTTAGATATGATGCATTCTATTTTAGGATCCGAATTTAGGATATGAACTGTAATGAAGTTCCACTCCGAATTCTGGATTTGAACTGTAATGAAGTTCCACTCCGAATTCTGGATATGAACTGTAATGAAGTTCCACTCTGAATTATGGATATAAACTATAATGAAGTTCCACTCTGAATTCTGGATATGAACTGTAATGAAGTTCAACTACGAATTCTTGATATGAACTTTAATGAAGTTCCACTCTGAATTCTGGATATGAACTGTAATGAAGTTCCACTCCAAATTCTGGATTTGAATTGTAATGAACTTCCGGTCCGAATTCTGGATACGAACTCTAATGAAGTTCCATTCTGAATTATGGATACAAACTCTCATGTAGTTCGACTCTGAATTTTGATTACGAACTTATCAAAGTTCTCACTCCAGGTTCTCTGAATTCAGACTCTGAACTCTTATGAGTTCTGAATCCGAATTCCCATGAACTCTGACTTCGAACTTTGTAATCTATAGTTCCGAATTCTGATGAAACTATATTCTGGATTTCTACAGAATTCAGGTTCCGAATTCCTACAAAACAGAATCCAGATATCGTTTTATTATAGACCCCGAATTCCATTTTGGTTAGACTTTCAAATTATTTTTTCTTACATTCTGAACTTTGGTTTTGATTATTCTTACACTCGTTTCATTATAAAATGATGTCGTGTCTTCATTTACACAAGTTTTGTTATAAAATGATGTCATCCATTCTATTTCTAATTAACCATTGGTTGAGTGACATGTGTACAGGCCCCTCTGAAATTTGAGTAAAATATGACTGTTGGAGGAGGGATCCGACCATTCCAACCGATGATATAAATAGGAGCTCATTTGAAAGAGATCAAAATATTGAACAAGTTGATCAATCTAAAGACCACACGCTGTTAAGGTGATTTATAGAGAGATAAGCTTTTCATACCTTGTGCGTACTCAACTTCTCATTCAGATTGCTTCGTGCGACTCTGAATGTTGGTGATTACATTTTAGGGCATCCGGGGATAGGAAGACAGAGGTGCCGACTACCTTGAAGTTTGAGGGCTTCCTTGCTGAGGAAGACCGTGGTTCTAACTACCTTGAAGTTGAGGGCTTGTGGGGATAGCAAGACAGATACTCCGATATTCGTATTGAGGGATTACCTAGGTGTGGGTAAGAAATACTTTCATGAAAGTATAAATCAAGGGATCTTTATCCAAGGATCTTGGATATCCTTCTCTTTGGGTTAAAAGATTTATATCTTGTTACTTTTTTTTGCTACAATTTTTTCCGCTGCCTTTTGTTTTGTAAAGAAAGTATAACCTTCTGATATTTTCTTACACTTGTACTCTGATTAATTTAGATTATATATGATTTAAGGTAGAATCTCATTTTTTAAGCTTTGGTTAAGTTTCAATTTCCGGATCCATATTTCTGGAACCAGTTTTTCGGAATCACTTTCTCGATTTAAGCAAGTATATAGAACTAGACGTTTGTAAATTTATACTTCGACCCAATATTTTAATTGGTGTTAGAGGTGTTGTGAATTTTCTTAGTTTATATTTTTTAAACTTATATCTTTAACTGTTTAAAGAAATTTTTTAAAGCGTTCAATTCACCCCCCCCCCTTGTATATTGAGCATCTACATCATTATTTTGATCCTAAAATTGGTATTAGAGTGAGGTTTCTGAAATAATTATATTCCCATATAATTTTTCCTTGATTAGTTTTTCATTGTTCTATATTTTTCCTTGCTTACAAATATTCTCCTTGAATATGAACTTTTTTTATTAACAATTTTTTGTGTAGAAAGATTTTAAGATGGTATGAATCAATGTTGCTTCCATAGACAACCTAAATCCTACAATACCACCAATTTTTAATGGTAATGATTATGATTATTAGAGAGATCGAATGAAGAAATTCAATATTAATACTGGATTAGAAAATTTTGTTATTCTTACTGGAGGTTATCAAATTCTTGATAAGGAAGTTAGTACATTCACAAACTAAGAGAAGCATGATTATCAACTCAACTATAAGGTACGCAAATATTTACTATGATCAATTACTAGGAACATATATAGCCAAATTTCTTCATGTGAAGCAGCTAACTGTATATAGAAGAAACTTGATGTTACTCATTTTGGTAAATCTAAAGTTATTGAAACTAGAAGAGCTATGCTTAGAGCTGAGTATCATGGTTTTAACTTTCCTTATGGAGAACCCATTTGTAAGGTGAAACAAAGGTTTATGACTATCGTGAATAGCCTACAATGTATAGGAGAGAAAGGTCTAGATTATGAATCTCTTGTTGACAAGATCATTGATATTATTCCCAGTGAGTGGGAATCAAAGATAACTACTATTGATAGGAACAAGAAGGTTACTCAAATTTCCTTAGATTAACTATTTGTAACTCTTCTCCAACATGAAACAAGGATGAAGAGAGATGATGACAACATCAAAAAGAAGAATGGGAATGGTACTGTTTCTTCTACTACAACATCAAATCACATGAAATATAAGACTCCTGAGAGAGTTACTAGATCCAAATCTAAGAAGGTTGTTATCCAATCCGAATCTAGTGAGAGTGAAGTCTCAAAGAATGAGTTAGCAAATCTTTCTCGAAGGATGAACAAGGTAGCTAGACAAAGAAATTTCCAATCCAAGTATAAGAAGAAGGAAAAGAAAGATAAGAAAGATTTAGAAGTCACATGCTATGAATGCAAGAGAGCTGGACACATAAGACCTAATTTTTATTTCCACAAGAAGAATGAAATAAATGAGAGGCATTCTGAAAGGAATAGAAATAAGTATTACAAGTCCAAATATAAGAATGTTTTGAAAGCGAATGATACTTGGAGTGCCAGTTGTGGTGACTTTTCATATGAATCTTCTGATTATGAATCCTCAGGATAGAAGAATCTTGGTCTTATAGCTAGATTACCTATTAACAATCATTGCTTTATGGCTAAGGTACACAATGATGAATCATTGACCAATGTTTCTTTAAATTCCAATGATAGTAAATATTATAACTCTTCAGATGAATAATCATATTCTGATGAAGAAAATACTTTACCTACCTGTGAATAAGTTTCTAGGTTTGCTAAACTTCTTGAGATTGAGAATTCAAAACACAATAAAAACTTGATAATGCAAACTCTTGGAATATTATTCTTACTAAATAAATATCAGATCCTTCTAAAGATCTTGATAAGAAAAATTCTGATTTTATAAGTATTTATAAAAGTCTTGAGGAAGTAAATTCTGAGAAGAATAAACTTTCTAAATATCTAGAAAAGTAATTTCTAATAAAAGTTTTTTTGAGCCTAGCACTAGTTCCAAATCTAATGATTTTGAAGATAAATACTTGGTTATAAAACTCAAGTCAGAAATATTTTCCTTAAAGAAGTGTCTGTAGAACTTTACCATAGGTAATGAAAATTTTGATAAGATGTATTCACAAATACGACCTTTTATAAAAAAATCCGGATTTGGTTACACCCATGGAAAACCAACTTTTAGTAACAATTATTTTGTTCCTCAAAGTGCCCCATTTTGTACCAAGTGTCAATGTGGTGGTCACTGGGCAAAGAATTGTTCTTTAAACAAAACCCAATCTTTGGGTTTTTATAAGGCTTATTTTTCTAAGAAGATGTGGGTACCCAAAATTTTGTTATCTGAAAATCTCAGATCCAAACAAGTTTGGATTCCGAAAGTCTATTTCTTTTCTTATTTTCAAGAAGATAAAGGAAGTACCAACAGCAATAATGGTACATGGATAGTGGATGTTCCCAGCATATGACCAGTAACAAAAACAATTTTGAAAAGATTATCAAGATGAAAGGAGGAAAATTAACTTTCAGAGATAATGCTTAGGGACAAATTGTTGGTATAGTTAATATTGTTCTTCTTGGTAAAACTTTGATTTCAAACGTTTTGTTTGTTAAGGGTCTTAAGTACAACCTCATTATCAGAAGTCAATTATGTGATGAAGGTTACCATATGAATTTTAGGAATGATAAATGCTTAGTACACAATTCCAAGGAAGATTGTATTCTCTCTGCCAATAGGCAAGAGAATGTTTACACATTAAACATAGAAGACCTTCGGAGCCAAGACATACCTTTCCTATATGCAATGGAAGATCATTCTTGGTTATGGAATATAATAATAGGTCATTGTAACCTTAGAAACTTATGTAAACTCTATAAGAAGAAACTAGTTAACATCTACCAGAGCTTAGATTTGATTCTTCTAAAATTTGTGATCCTTGTCAATATGGAAAGCAACATAAATCTAGTTTTAAATCAATCAGTGAAGTATCAAAAACTGATGCATTACAGTTGGTTCACATGGATCTTTTTGGTCCAGCACAAACTGGAAGCATTGGGGGAAAGTATTATATATTTGTCTTAGTTGATTATTACACTAGATTTACATGGGTCTATTTTCAAGTAAAGAAGTCTGAAGCTTTTTCTTATTTCAAAAGTTTTAGAGCCCAAGTTAAAAATGAGAAAAACCTTCCATTGAAAAAAATTCATAGTGATCATGGAGGAGAATTTCAAAATTCTTATGTTGAAACTTTTTTTAGTAGAGAAGGTATTACTCACAACTTTTCAGAATATAGAACTCCTCAACAAAATGGTGTAGTTTATAGAAGAAATACAATTTTTCAAGAGATAACTAGAAACATTATGAGTGAAAATTCTATAGCTAGAAATTTCTGGGATAAAGCTGTAAGTACTACTTATTATACTATAAATCGAGTTTTTATTAGACCTTTTCTTAATAAAAATCCTTATGTGTTATAGACTGGTAGAAAACCTAGACATTCCCACTTCAAGGTTGTTGGATGCAAAGTATTCATTCTGAATACCAAAGATAACTTACACAAATTCACACCAAAATATTATGAAGGATTTTCTTAGGCTTCTCCACAACTTCTAAGGCTTATAGAGTTTTCAACAAAAACACTTGTACTGTTGAAGAAACAGTGCATGTAAAATTTGATGAATCTGATCCTTTTGTTTTTAAATCATCCCAACCTACATCCTCAGATGTGTTTTCAAAAACTAATTATCAACATTTTTTAGAAGATCCTTCTGATAAGGAAAATTTTTAAGAAAATATTTCTGAAACATTTACCCCATAATACATTCTACACTATGTTGATGAACAGGTTTTACAAAACCAAAGTCATGTGTTTCTAAAGAATCATCCCAGTGATAGTATCATTGGTGATGTCAATCAACCTGTAAGGACTAGAAGTTCCTTAAGAAATAATGTAGAACATCCAGCAATCCTTTCCCAATTGGAACCAAAAAGCACTAATGAAGCTTTAGGTGATGATGATTGGATAAAATTCCATGCAATATGAACTAAATGAATTTGAAAGGAATAAAGTCCAGACCTTGGTTAAAAGGCCTAAAGAAACTTCTGTTATTGGAGTAAAATGGGTCTTCAGAAATAATTGTGATGAAAATGGAGTCATTGTTAGAAATAAATCTATACTAGTTGCTAAAGTCTATAATCAGCAAGAGGGAATAGACTATGAAGAAACCTATGCTTCAGTAGCTAGACTTGAATCTATTCGTATTTTACTTGCCTTTGCAGCATTCTTTAATTTTACACTTTTTCAAATGGATGTGAAATGTTCTTTTCTTAATAGTTATGTTCAAGGGGAAGTTTTTGTTGAATAACCTCCTGGATTTGAAGACACAAATTATCCTGATCATGTTTTTATACTTACCAAATCTTTTTATGGTCTTAAACAATCCCCACAAGCTTGGTATGATAGACTTACAGGATTTTTTTCTTAAAAATAACTATGTTATAGGAAATTCAGATCCAACCCTTTTTATAAATAAATACAAGAAAAATGTTTTTATTATTCAAATATATGTTGATGACATCATATTTGGTTCAACTCAGCAATCTCTAACTGATTCCTTTGCAAGTCTAATGAAATATGATTTTAAAATTAGTATGATGGGTGAGTTAACATTTTTCCTTGGATTTCAAATTTCTCAAAAACTAGAAGGAACCTATATATCTCAACATAAGTATATTAAAGATCATATTAAAAATTATATATTCGACAACACTAAAAGTATTAGTACTTCTATTGGTACCTCAAACACACTTGATCTTGATGATGCTGGAAACCAGTAGATCAAACATCTTTTAGAGGTATGATAAGAAGCCTACTATACTTGCCAGCTAGTCATCCATACGTAATGTTTTTAGTGTTCTTATGTGCCAGATATTAATCCAATCCTAAGGAATCTCATTTAAAGGTAGTGAAAATAATTTTTTTCTACTTAAAGGGAACCATGGATCTAGGATTATTTTATACTTCTAGAAATGATTTTATCTTAAAAGTATTTTCAGATGATGACTTTGGGGGATGTAGAATGGATAGAAAAAGTACATCTGGAACATGTCATTTCTTAGGAGATTCATTATTTTCTTATTCCTGCAAGAAGAAACACTCAGTAGCACTCTCCACTACTAAAGCTGAATATGTAGTAGCTGGAAGTTGTTGTGATCAAGTGTTGT
Source organism: Viscum album (assembly GCA_963277665.1). Classification (NCBI taxonomy): domain Eukaryota; kingdom Viridiplantae; phylum Streptophyta; class Magnoliopsida; order Santalales; family Viscaceae; genus Viscum; species Viscum album. Next base: position 932,914,799 of record OY728156.1, read on the forward strand.
GGATGAAACACACACTCATAGAATATGGCTTGAGTTTTACTAAGACACAATTTTATTGTGATAACACAAGTCCCATTTCCCTTAGTAAAACTCCCGCACATCACTCTCGTGCAAATCACATAGATATTAGGCATCACTTTCTTAGGGATCACACACTAAAAGGATATATTATTCTTCAATTTATCGGAACGCAAGACCAACTTGCTGACATTTTCACATAATATTTACCCTCCTATAGATTGGAATACATTAAATAGAAGGTAGGAATGATAACTGTGAGATAATCCTTCTTCATTAACTTCTTGTTGAACAATTCTCCTTATAGTAATAAACTCCTTTTCATAGGGGGAGTACATTTTCTTGTTGGCATAATAAAAATCTTCATAGTCAGTTTTTTTTCCAATCAAAATTTTCATAGTCAGTTTTTTTTATATATTTTTGTAATCAAAATTTTAATAGTTAGTTTTTTTAATGATTTTGTAATCATAATTTTTGTAGTCAGTTTTTTTTAAAAGCTTTTGTAATCAAAATTTTTGTAGTCATATTTTCAAACTTTTGTAACTAAAATTTTCATAATAAAGTTTTCAGAACTGAAATTTTCATAATAGAAATTTTCGAAACTGGAACTTTCCTAATGAGAATTTTTGTACTCGGAATTTTTGTAATGAACATTTTTCGTACTTATACTTTTCATACTGAAATTTTTCATACTCATACTTTTCATACTGAAATTTTTCATAATCCAACTTTTCGTACTGGGATTTTCATACTCATACTTTTCGTACTTGAGTTTTTGTACTCAAAGTCTTTTCAACTTTAAGTTTTTCGTAGTTAGTTTTTTCATAGTCAAATTTTTCTTCAAGAAGAATATCACCTATTTCGAATAAACATCCTGGGCAATCTGAAAGGTATTATTTCCTTAATTAAGTTTTCATAGACATATATTTCTTAATATTATTTTCCTATGAGTTTTAGAATTTCTCGGATTATAGTTTTCCTAAATCCGATTGTTTTTCTTAAAATCTCAAAAGATCGGATTCAATATTTCCTTGCGGGTATGTTTTCAACCGTCAGATCAGATCAGATAATTTTTCAACTATTAGATGGTTTTTGGAAGCTCAAAGGCCATATCCATCGCCTATATAAAGGGGACCCCCGATGGTTGTCCCACATCGATCTTCAAGCTCTCACGTGTTGAAGTTTTTCCTCCCTTCTTAAAGCCCACTCTGAATCTTCCAGTGCTCTTCATTCTGAATGTCTTCTGAAGCTACTTCTTAGGATATGTCAACTACGAAGCCAATCTCAAAATTGTTAGTTTAAAGGGAGAGGTTAGTGCATCCGAGTTTCTACAAGTATGATTCTCTTATATCTAAGAATATCATATTGAATGGTTGGGAGGATGTTTGCTTATCAAATCCAGCGAATCAGGATCCAGATCATATAGATTTTCTTGTTGAGTTTTACAAGTTTGTTTTTTTCTTTAAGGAAGATGACAGAGGGAATTTTTCATTCAACTATTATGGGAATACTTATATGATTTATTACACCAAGGCTACAAGCTTGGTGGGTCTATCTTATGAAGCTGAAGCTGAGTTTTGTTCACATAAGCTTCCAGTTGAGCAAGGAAGTTTCAACAATGTTAAGGCATTGAAATGCCTTGGACTTAAAGATACCAAGACTGCTAAGATTTCTCATCTCTCTTCGAATAATCGAATTCTACATTTGTGGGTACAAGGCTTTTTTTTACTGAGAAGGAGTGATAAGGATAATCTCAAGAAGAGTGATATATACATCTTAGATTTTTTGGTAAATCTAAGGATGTTGAATTTGATGAGGAATGTTTTGATTACAGTTAAGAATATTAAAGAGGGGAATCTAAAAGCCCAGATCATAATGTATCTGACCTTGATTTCTGAGCTTATTATCAGATTTCTTGATTTGTTTAATGTTTCTTGCACTTCCACGCAAATAAATTTCAAGGTAATGATGTTTAGTGATGATACATTAAAGAGGATGAAGATGGGTTTTTCTGTTGAATCCAGAGAATTCTACCCATTACCAGAGAAAGAGGCTTAGGCACCTCAGAAAGATCAAAAAACTCTGAAACCATCTAAAAAGGAAGGGAAGAAGAGAAAGTTGAAAGGAGTGGTGGCTGAAGACAAGACCCAGAAAGATAAGGAAACTCAATCTGCACCACCCAATCCAAAGAAACAAAAATCCTACCCAGATGAAGTGGCTGCTAAGTGGAGGGAAGACAAGGAGGAGAGAAAAGAAGGGGACCCTCAATTCGGATTAGATCCTATTGAGGATAATACCTAAAAAGAGAAATCTCCTGATGAGTTGGAAAGACAAGCAAAAGAAAATATATTGAAGAAGATGATGTCAAAATAATAGATTGTTCAATCTCTTTTGAAAGCAATAGAGATGGATTCTGAGCATATTCTGGTTCCGGAAACTTTCCTTATTGAACCTTTACCAGAGACCCCTGGGAAGAACTACTTCACTTAGGAAAATCTTAAAGAGAAAGAAGTTGTTGAAAGAGGAGAAGATGAAGTTGTTGAGAGAGTAGAAGAAGAATTTGTCGAAATAGAAAAAGAAGTAGTTGAGGAAGAAGAAGAAGTAGAAGAAGGAAGTGCTGATCTAGATGACATTATTAAACAAGTTGAGGATTATCAAGAAAAGGATGGATCTGCGAAACTTGTCACTCTGGTAAAGGGAGTTGAGAAATAAGTTTACAAAGATGATGATAAGGAAAAGGAAGAGAAAGAGTATGAATTGTCTGAGGAAGAGACCTATGAGAAGAATTTTCTTGAGAAAGGAGCAGAAAAGGAGAAAATAGATGATGAAAAGATTTTTCAACTATCAGAGAGTGAGGAAGAATCTCCAAATGATCAACCCATTCCGAAAACTGATAAAGGTAAGCAAGTTCTCATGGATACACCAAAAAAAGATATCATCATGAAGAAAGAAGTTGGTGGTTCTTCTAGAAGAAAGCTAGTGGAAGTTGAATAAGAACATTCACCATATAAGGTATCAGATTCAATGTCATTAGATTTGGGTCATGACTTTTTTTTGAGTCTCTGAAGAAATTGGTGGACACCATTCTAATTTTTCACACCATAGACTCAAGGTGCCAAATGCTTCAACATATTCTAAATCAAAAATCAGAATCCTTATCCATGATGATGGATAAGTGTGTGAAAATTGAAGCTGACCATAAATATTTTGTCATCAATTATGATGTTCATAGAAAATCTTGCAGAAAAATCACCCTTTGGTCAAAAAAGGTGGATGATGACATGGTTGAATTTGATAATTTTCAGAATGAGGTAAAATATGCTTTTGATACCGAGGATGCAAAGATAAAGATTCTTCAGGAGAAGCTAATATTTGAACAAAATTCTCAGAATCAATAACTTAAGGACTTGAATGATAAGGTTAACTCTCTTACTCAAAATTTTAAAATGGATAGATATCTCTAAATTGAGCTCGAAGAAAATCTTGTAAACAAAGATGAGTTGGTGAAGATGCAGGAAGAGGCCATGAAGGCTCATGCAGAGGTGCTGAAATCTCAACAAGAAAGGATCACAGCTTTGGAGAAGCAAGCTGAGGAGGATAAGAAATATTTGAAGAAGCTGAAAACTCTCTTGAAAAAAGTTAATTCCAAAGGAGAAGGAAGACAAATAAACTCAATCCGGCCTTTTGTTTCATTTTATTTTCCTTGTAAAAAAAATTTTCAACTCTAATGAAATATCTGGTTGTTTGTATCTGGTGTTATTTTGTACTAATGTTTCAGGTACTTTATTTTTTACATACCCACAATTATTTTAGAAAATAACAAAGGGGGAGAAGGAAAAAGAACTACTCCTAAGGGGGAGAAGGAAACTTTCTAAACTAAGAAGAACTATCCTTAAGTAAGGGGGAGTTCTCATCATGATTCCTTCATTCTAATGAAAATTCCATTTTGGAAATTCAGAATAAAATCCTTAGATTTCCAAAGCCTAAGGGGGAGTTAGTTGTATTCACTATCATCTATGAACAAAGGTAGATAAGTTTTAATTTCAAAGTATAAAGAAATTTTTCCAAATTATTTTATATATTTTTTCATAAGGTTGTTTGTGCTTTCCAAAAAGGGGGAGATTGTTAAGTCAATAAGGTTTTCCTTATGACTTTTTCCATTCCTTCTTGTTTTGAAAATCACAAACACCCTATACATAAGAAAATATACATTTTACATATATAAGGAAAATTTCTTTCTCAAAGGAATTTACCCCTACCATGTTTTCATTGTTCATATCAATATTTTTCTTAAGTATAAAAATCGGATTCATATCAAAAACCTCGGAATAATATACTACCTAGATATGAATCATTCTGTTTTAGGATCCGAATTCAGGATATGAACTGTAATGAAGTTCCACTCCAAATTCTGGATATGAACTGTAATGATGTTTCACTCCGAATTCTAGATATGAACTGTAATGAAGTTCCACTCCGAATTCTGGATTTGAACTGTAATGAAGTTCCACTCCGAATTCAGGATATGAACTGTAATGAATTTCCACTCCAAATTTTGGGTATGAACTTTAATGAAGTTCCACTCCGAATTCTGGATATGAACTGTAATGAAGTTCCACTCCAAATTCTATATTTGAACTGTAATGAAGTTCCACTCCGAATTCTGGATACGAACTCTAATGAAGTTCCATTCCGAATTATGGATACGAACTCTCATGTAGTTCAAATCCGAATTATGATTACAAACTTATCTAAGTTCTGACTCTAGGTTCTTTGAATTTAGACTCTGAACTCTTATGAGTTCTGAATCCGAATTCCCATGAACTCTGACTCCGAACTTTGTAAGTTCTGGTTCCGAATTCTGATGAAACAAGATTCCGGATTTCTACAGAATTCAGTTTTCGAATTCCTACAAAACATAATCTGAATATAATTTTATTATAGACTCCGAATTCCATTTTGGTTAGACTCTGAACTTATATTTTCATACATTCCGAACTTCAGTTTTGCTTATGCTTACACTCGTTTCATTATAAAACGATGTTGTGCCTTCAGTTACACATGTTTTTTTATAAAATGATGTCATCCATTCTATTTCTAACTAACCATTGGTTGAGTGAAACGTGTACAGGTCCCTCCAAAATTTAAGGAAAATATGACCGTTGGAGGAGGGATTCGATCGTTCCAACCGAGCCTATAAATAGGACCTCATTTGAAAGAGCTCAAAATATTGAACAAGTTTATCAATCTAGAGACCACACGTTGTTAAGGTGATTTCTAGAGAGAGAAGATTTGCATGCCTTGTGCATACTGAACTGCTCGTTTATATTTATTTGTGCAATTCCGAATGTTGGTGATTACATTTGAGGGCTTCCAGGGATAGGAAGACAGAGGTACCGACTACCTTGAAGTTTGAGGGCTTCCTTAATGAGGAAGACAGAGGTTCCAACTACCTTGAAGTTGAGGGCTTGCGGGGATAGCAAGACAGAGACTTCGATCTTCGTATCGAGGGCTTACCCGGGTGTGGGTAAGTCATACTTTCTTGAAAGTATAAATCAAAGGAACTTTATCCAAGTTTGTTGGATATCCTTCTCTTTGGGTTAAAAGATTTATATCTTGTTACTTGTTTTTGCTACAAGATTTTCCGCTGCATTTTGTATTATAAGGAAAGTATAACCTTTCTATATTTCCTTACAATTATTCTCTGATTAATTTAGATTCTATATGATTTAAGGTAGAATCTCATTTTGTAAACATTGGTTATGTTTTAATTTCCAGATCCATATTTCCGGAACCAGATTTTTGGAATCACTTTCTAGATTTAAGCAAGTATATAGAACTAGAAGTTTGTAAATTTATACTTTGACCCAATATTTTAATTGGTGTTAGAGGTGTTGTGAATTTTCTTAGTTTAATTTTGTTAAACATAGATCTTTCCTTGTTTAAGGAAATTTTTTAAAGTGCACAATTCACCCCCCCCCCCTTGTATATTGAGCATCTACATCGTTATTTCGATCCTACAACCCAAAGTATATATTCACCTTAGAGAATTATTAGGTTCCACATATCTTATCAAAAAAATTATCAATCAATGGAAGAGTTTACTAGTTATTTATCATGAAATTTTTTAGCTCATGATAATTAATGAAAAGGCTCATTGACACATCCTTCTTCATTGTAAAGAGGATGGGTAAACTCCATCATGAAGTACTTGGGAATATGAACCCGTTTTATAGATTATCATTTATTTGTTTCTTTATTTCAACAAGTTCTGAAATAGCCATTATATATAGATTCTCGGATATTGTAAAATATTCAATTATATTCTCAATTGAAAATTTAAACATTAGTCTAGGAGGAATACTAGATAATTATTTGAGAAACACTTCACTGAATTTCTACTAATGGGAATGTCTTTAAGGATGATATTTTCCTTAAAAACTATTATTTGAGTAATATACACTTACTCTTAGGGAAATAATATCCCTTCTTGAGTTCTTGGTGAAAAAAAGGATTCATACTCCTTATATTTATACAAAATTTGAGGATGATTCACGATATGGAGACTGATTTCCACCTCACGTAAATTTATTTTTTCTATATGTAATGAAATCCAATACATACTTGTAATTGGATAAAATTGTACAAAATTAAGTATCATATGGTTCATAGGTATTTTCATCCCACAAATTGTTTATAGGGGAAGAGATATATACTTGGGATATAAAAATATTCCCTTTTATATTTCCCCTAACATACCAACTTCCATACTTTGTAGGGGTTCTTGAATAGTTCTAAAAACATTCATGATACGAGGGAATGTATAGAACTAAATTCAAGTATTATGGTCTTTATTCTTGAATGAATAATTTTCCTACATTCCAACACTTCATTATTGGGATCTATCCTAGTGGTTGTGAGGGAATATGCTCTCCATTGCAACCTTGGAGTTTTTTGGCACCAATTGTCTCTTCCCACCCTTGTCTTAGTTAATTGGTTTTCAATGTGACCTTATTCTTTATAGTTAAAGCATTGTACAATAGGTTGAGGTTTGACTAGATCATCCCTCCATTCCATTAAATTAATGGTATTCTCTCATCATTAATCACTATCAGAGTTCCCTTCCCATACCTAAATCATTTCATTACCCCTTTAAGAAATTTCTGGTTTTCTTCTTTCCACACTTTTAAAAAGTGGCATATTGAAATTTCTCACCACCATTAGATTTCTCCATATCACATCCAAAATTAAACTCTAAATTATTATTCTTAAACAAGTGAGATCATATAGATTCACTAATATCCAATTTTACTTTGAGTTCACATCAAACAATTTCCTCATAATTATCAAAGTCTTACATCACTAAGGAATTCTGTATGTTCAGTTTTAGCACACAAAAGAATATGTAAAATTTTCATCTGGGGGTAATGAAAAATTCAGAGGAATATGATGAAATTATTTTGAATTTTTCCATATACAGTCTGATAGATTCACTATTCATTTTTTTAGGGAATGTAAAACCTTTTACATTTTAATTTAGAGAGTAAAAAAATATTATTCCAAAAATATTTTAAGGATTTCCTTCCACCCCGATGCTTCTATCTCTTCTTAAAGATTAATATTATTAATCAATCTCCAACACTAATTAGCTTCTACCTCTATGTGATGAACAATAAATATGACCTTTTCCTGGTTGGAACAATGAAATATAAATAAGATATTTAGAATGTTGTTGATCCATTGGTTCGAGAATAAGGAATTAGATGATGCGTTGATGTTTAGAGGACATTTTCACATAATGGTAATTATTGTAGCTTTTACTTTTAATGGGTCATTTTTTCATTCCTCATAATTTAGTTATCTATTTAGAACCTGAGTTGACTGATAGGGTATCATCACAATGTTCGTAATTCTTACACCCATCCAGTTGGGAATCTCATTTAGGGGGTCGTCATATTTTTCTTTACATTGGTTGTTCACTTGTTTCCTCTTATTTCAATTTATTGGATAGAATAATTGTAAAATTAGGGATGGGCACTTTTAAACTATTTAACACATCAACAAGAAACCAATAAAATTAAAAGGATAATTTATTAATGACCTTTATTATCTGTAATTATGAATTTATATGCTCAATCAATGTTATATATGATCCACTTTCTAACAGAGAATCTTGTGGGAATTTTTTGATTCCTTTATAATGAATCATAATGATCATGCCAATTTCCCATTGCATATTCCCTAGGAGTTTTAAAAATAGTTTTGTAGAAAGGACCATTTTCATGAACCATATTCTTATCGAGTATAGCTAAAAAGTGTGTTTTTGGTGTTAACCCAAGGTAAATCTGTAGTTTATCCACATACACTTACAATATCCAAACATGTATTTTATTAGAATGCACTTATGCTATAATTTCATGGAATTTATTGATGTATTCTTATATTTAGTCATATCCCTAAGGATTTCTCTATTGTTTTATAATCACAATTCCAAGTATAACTAAACTATACTTTCATACCAACTATGAAAATAATTTTCTTTATTAGATATTAATCATAATTTAATACATAAGAAAACACATATTACCACACTAAAAATCAATAATTCTAGTTTATTGGGGTAAATGGGTGCATTAAATTACATCTTAATAATAGGTGGTACATCAGTATTATTGAAAACTTCCTTAACATGCTAACAATATTCATGTTGGAGTTAGTTCCCTAGAAAAAAACTTACTTGTACTATATGATAACCTATAATAATATTTTTTTAATATTAGTAAACATCTTATAAAATCATTCTTGTTCTTCTACGTAACATAATATGTTATAATATCCTAACAGTATTTGTCACACTGAAAGGTCATAGCAGTTCCCCACTATGATGATAAATCAAAAGTTCCACAATAGTATTCTTCAATATGTGTGTGTGTGTGTGTTTTTGTGTGTGTTCTATATCTGTATGAAATCATTTTATGGACATATATGATTAAGAATATCATGGGTAGAGACTCATAAGAATTTGAGGAATCTTCTCATGGTGTATATCCTTAGTAATATACAGTGTTGGATATTATAAGTAGGAGATATCTAAGTACGAAATCCACAATTTTATGTGGAATTGTTTGTTGTTAACTAAATATGTTTCTATTGATCATTGAATTTTATGATTATTATTATTGAGTATTATAAGTCATGTACTTTGATGTATTAATGAAAACTATTCTGATATATGTTTGTAGTGAGGTAGGGTATGTTGTGTGTGTCATGAATAATAATTCATTAATGAATAATTTAAGAAATGATTTTCCTCGTATATTCTTTAATGAATTTTTATATATTAGGACCTCTGATGGAAATGATATAGCCTAAATAAATACATTGTCATTATCTTCTATAGGGAATTTTGATTTCCATAATTTCAAATAAAGTGGCATCGAGCATTTAGGTTGATGGCACTAGAATGCAACATTATTTATTAAGGATATCATGATAAAGGGTTTATATTTCATAGTGAGCATAATTATGAAGTATTATGTCATTTCAATATTAATTTATTTCTCTATGGGTTCATTGGTATGTTGATAGATTCTAACCTTGAAATTTAGGTTACTTCATCTAATTCCGCATAGAAAGAGGCCTAAGTGTATCCAAAATATCAGGTAAATAATATATTATTTGTTTATTATTTAACAAGTTGAATAAATTTTATTCCCACATGTGGTTTTATAATTATTAATGTTTTCTCGACTATATATATTTTATCACTAGAAATTCATGAAAATATTATGGGAGTGGAATATTTAACAAATATATTTTTTTCTATTATGTGAATATAAAATTTCTTTATTTATTAGTGAATAATTTAGTAGTATTTGTTTATTAAACAAATATTCATTATTCAGGGAATTAAAAAATATCATTGTGGAATGGATGATTGATTTTATTGGTCCAGTGGGAATTAATATATATTGAATAATATTTGAATAATATTTGAATAAAAATGTCTAATTTTAATTCATTAGTTAGCCACATGTCAAAAAATAGTAATATATTTATTATTATAGACATGGGGTTCTATAAGGATTAAATAAATATTAAAGGTAACATATGAAATTATTAATATCTAACTCTAGTGGTATATAAACCCAATTATATTATTTTACAAGAGAGCTAGTTCATATCTTTTGTTGTGCCGAATTAAATCCGAAGAATACTCTCAAATCCCTAGAGAGATCCCTTCTCCAAGATCACTCCCAATAATAGAGAGTGATAATCATTCACCTTACACTCTCAAGTATATAGAGATTGTAACAACCCGATATTTTATGATAAGTATTCTTTTTAATTTACTTGATTTCATGTGTTTTATGCTACAACAAGATTGTCTTGTGTTATACACCACACTGTATTAGCTTGAAGTATACGCAACACAATTATTAGATTGTCTTCCACACAATTTCAAGTTCGTTTTATAATATTCATTCTACGTAACATTGAGTGTATATATATATATATATTAAATGTATAAATTAAATATGGTTGGATTCTGTTATAAAAAATAATAAAGGATTTTTTCACAACACACAACCCTAACTTGGCTTGCATTACACGCAATCACGACCTTCCTCGATAGCGTGTGTTGTACGCAATACCGGGTTTTACTAAAAAACGATATATTATTATAATATTATTATGAACTAGCCATTATGAATAATATTAACTAAATTTTTAATTTTATAACTTTATTATCCATCTTACACATTTTCTAGAACATGGTATAAGAATAAAATAAAATTTTCAGGTAAAATAAGTATTTTTCAAAAAATGAAGTGTTGTCGTCTTTTGATGGCGCACCCACTTTAAATCTAGTTTTTGAAATGTTTATAAGTATAATTTTACAAAATAAAATTATTATTTTTAATCAGGATATAAAATTTTACCTTGGATAAATTTTTCATATTATTCTGATAACTTTCATATTTTAATGAATAGTAAAAACACACTATATTTTATTAAAAAACAACTTTTTTCATCATAATAACTTATGTGGTTAAATTATAATATTGAATTGTTTTAAATTATAAATATAATATATTTTTACCATTTAATATAATATATTTCATTATCCTTGATTTTACATTGAATTCGTAGGTTAAATAAATTCAATCTTTTGCAATGTTTTAAACAAAAACCTGTTTTCTTTCGACAACGGGATTAATTTTAATTTAATTTCTGCAACTTCTGTGTATTGAATTTGGAAAAATGGATTCCATATTTAGAATCAGTGGTTATGAATTATATTAATAGACTACTTTTTTATTTTTGGGCTTTATTAATAGTAACAACGGTAAATTTTATTTACCATAGTAAAAGGTAAATTGGGTAATTAAGGGTAAATATAATATAATAAAATTATCCTAATACTTGTATTAATACAATTGGATGATTATAATTTGTCCTAAGTCAAATTTGGGTCTAAATGGAATCCATTATAACCCACAAGGAGGTGATTAAGACCTTTAGTTTATTTTATTTAAAGGAAAGTGAAATATGTCTCACTCAACTTTAATAATTAAAGTATTTTTAATATAAGTTTATACAGAATATAAATTATGTTATAAATACTCATTTGAAAGATAAAATTTGTTTCTTTGTCATGGTAATTTATTTGTAATTTTTAAGAGTTATTTAATTACCTTATTATCTTATACATTAATGATGTAGAAATTATTTATTTAATGAAAAATCAATAATATAGTTTTTATCGAAACAGTAATATATATCAAAAGCCCAAAAATCTACAAGAAACTTATTATTAGTGTATATATAAACCCTAATCATCCACTGGACGAATGTTTTACCATTTGTATCCTTATTAAGGCGATGATGACACTTATATTATTTTCTTTTAAATGATGCCAAAGTTGTCACCTTCATAATTTTATAAATATAACAATTTAAATATTTTTATTTTAAGATGATAAATTATATTAAAAGTATTATTGTCAAGGTTAATAGATTTATCTTTATCATAGGATTTTATTTTTAATTTTTATTCAAAAAATATATATATTAAATAATTATACAAAAATATTGTAGTAATTATTTTATTAAGAGATAAACCAAATAAATGGTTTTAAAAATAATAAAATAAATATTATATGAAATATTTAATGTGATCCACTAATTTTCTAGACACATGTTACCTTTTATGAATCTATTAATTCTTTTATTTAGAACATATCATCTGTATATATTTTATTTAAATTCAAATAAATGAATAGTGTCAAAATTGACATTGTTGTTATTTTATAAAAATAACATATTATAAAATTGTTTAAAAATCACAAAAATATTTAAAAATTATAAATTTAAATTTATATGGTCTAAAATGTTATAAAGTATACAATTATGGATAATTCACAACAAATAAGTAATTATTTGTTATAATTTAAAATTTAGAATGTTATTACCACAAATAAAATTAAATTGATTAAATAAGGATAAATCAAGTTGATAATGTTTAAAATAAATTCCTAACATGTCTAAATTTTATTGATTGATGATATAACAACCCTATATCATCTAATATTCGTATATGCGTCAGTTTATAAGTTTTTATGTGGGGTTGGGATTTAATATAAACTAGTATTTCTTATATTTCCAAAGGTTCCCCTCTCCTCCCTTATAAAAGGGCACCTCCTCCCTCTCCTCATCACACCAATTTGAGCATTCAAACTCGTCCAAAACCTGCCCATTTCACTTCCCCACTTCCCTAGAAACATCCTTGAGGTCCTGGTATTCTTCAAAGACCAATTTTAGTGCCCTAAGAGGAGGTCTCAAAGAGGCGCTTCAAAGAAGAGGTAATGTCTCTTACCGATTCTTTCAACATTATTTATTCTTCTACTTATTCTTCTTTAGTTGTTTCATTATGAAGTAATAACATAATTATCAATCATATACTGATATGTTATTATAAGTATTAAACAACCCTATTTCACCATATATCCATCCTACGGAAAACTAAATCACCGCACGTGCGTACGTACGGAATACCATCTCCACGCCATGGTATAATCTATTTTCCACCACCACCTTACTTGGATGGGTATAATGGTGTAAATAATTACTATATATGATTATTGTAAAGTGATATTGATTCTTAAATAGTATACATACACTCCAATACAATTCCATGGGAACGATATCATCGCTCATGCGTACATACGGATTACCGTCTCCACGACGTGGTGAGATTCATTTTCCAGGTTAACAATTCAAGATTGATTATAAAGTATATATAATAAGTAATAATTAAATATATGAAATAATAATTCTACTTTATTTATGTACATATATATTTATGTCATATACTTAATTCCATTCAATTCAATAAGGAAACGAAAACAGCGTTCATGCGTACGTACGGCCTACTGTCTCCATGAACGCTGTATTTCTTTCCATTTATCGATCTATTATATATATGTATATTCTGAATATATATTATATATAAATCATGTTTTACATTTTGGATGTAAGTAATAATGATCTAAGTAATCATATGAATAATTTCAAGTTAAAACACGAACGAAAAATGAAACGATTTTACCCAAAATGCTACTTTAACATGAATTTACAAAAGGACAGGTAATATAATGTCATTAGTGAACCATATATGATATAATAACAGTGAATATTATTCTGTAATAACTCAATTAAATTATTTAAATAATTATATATGAGTTTTGGATACCTACGAAGCATATCAGACCTAAGGTAAGGGATAACTTTTCCAATCTCATTCTTATCCGAGACTGTTTATTCGTAAATATTTACTAGGGTTATTATTCTCATCCATTTCCATGTTTCCTAAAAATGGCTTCATGTATGTTTAATGTCCTTTTTAGACATTTTTTACTTTTACTACATTGTATGTATGGAATCTTTCTTTTACGAGGTACTTTTTGACTTTTCCAAAAAAAGTAGGAGAAGAATGTTTTTTTAACTTATACGGCACGAACGGATTTTTACGGTTTTATAAAGCCTTATTTTCATGAAGCTCACTCCAAAATATTTCATGACTATTTTCAAAAAAATTATTTTCTTTTAAAATTGCATGAAATTTTGTGAAAAGAAAATGATTTTGAAGAAGAACGGATATTTTCCTCAAGAATTCATTTCAAGTGTTTTATCAAAACCATTTTTCATTTAAGATGACATAATTTCATATGTGTATGTTTCAAGTTTCATGTCTCTAGAATTTACATGGTTTCACTTTTCTTATTATGAAACGATATCCATTTATTTTATATGGATTATGTGATGATGGGATGATGTTTATGAAACCCATTTTATTTATTGGGTTATTATGAATGATGTATGTTTATTTTGTGGCACAAGTAAGAATGATTTCATTATGAGATTGGTGGGACCTATATCTCCCTCCAATTCATTGGGTAAAGATTTATATCTCATGATATATACATGTCTGGAATGTTAAGTTAATTCGGTTCAGTGTTACAGGACAGAAACGAGGAGTGAACTCGATTTAGAAAGGGACTTTTTCCACTAAGATGGTCTTGGTAGAAATGTCTTGGCTACTATGGAAATCATCACAAGTGATGAATGGTTTCGACAATTACATGTTTTATTCCCATTTTATTTTATCATGGCTGATGTTCCTTTATGATATATTCCTTACGTACTCCCACGATTTATGTATTTGCTCAAGATTTTGATGTTTAGATTTTATGTTCATGTTTTTGCATTCAAATGTTTATGGATTATTTTATGTTCTCTATGCTTACCCTTACTGATCATTTGAGCTCACCCTTTATATGTTTTCTTTTCCCCAGGATTTAAAGAATGTTTTTAGTTAAGAAAACAAAAGGGGAAGATCATTATGGGAGATGATGATGATCTTTCACCAAGATTAGAAGATTACGTTCCGAGTTTCCAAAGACACTAAACTATTACAGTCCTTGAGTTTTGGTTTTTGTTATGTATTATGTTTTCTGCAAAAGTAATGTATTGTCCATTTATGTCAAGCTTCGGGGCTCTATAGTTTGTATCATAAGAAATGTTTAGTTAACCTTTGGAAACTAGGATGCGAAAACGTTAGTGAAATCCCTAGAGATATTTCTAAGGTATGTTTAGGGATGTCCCTAAGTGTAAGTATATGTATAGGATATAGTCCTAGAACTATGGTAATGATCTTAGAATTTAACCAAAGATGTTAGATATTGATAGTACTCCCCCTTTACTATGTTGTTTTCCCTATCATGATTTTTTCCTCTCACACTATTCTTTTTGGGTTTTAGAAAATGGCTGGAAACAGGAAGATTCACAATAATGGAGGATATGACGGACAATGGAATGATATTCTTCATGAGAAACCAAATGAAACAGGATTTGGAAGTCCAAACATCATTATTATGCCTAATCATCAATTTCATAATATGGTCAATAATCTCATCTTTGGTAAGTTTCCCGACTCAGATAATAAGAGAAATATAGAGTTTCATGATGATCATAGAGGAAATAAAGTTCAATTTCCCTCATGTAAATCATGTGGGAAGAGGCATCAGGGAGAATGTTTCAAAAGAACTGGAAGATTCTTTGGGTGTGGAAAAGAAGGACACAAATCCAGTAAGTGCAAAGGAAAATTTTCAATTAACACCATGGACAAGGATAATGGTATTGCTATGACATCAATAATGATTAGATGTTTTAATTGTGGAATGTACGGGAATTATGAAAACCAATCCCTAAGGGAAAATCTCATGAAGAGAATCAGCATGGTCATATGGGTACTATTTATGTGGATGATAATGAGGAGACTACAAATGATATATGAGATGAAAGAAGTGTTGAAGCTCAGTCAATTGTTTAAGAAGGTAGTGGAATGATGGTATGTTTATCAAGAGTAATGTTGTATAGTTAATGGTACTATGGAATAAAGAATCATCTAAGGATTTTTACACTATTGTTTTTTCTAAAGTATTCGAATGTATATATTTAATGGTACCGGTAACCATGAAAGGTTATTCAGATATTTTTGGAAAGTAGATGACATGCGCATAATGAAGGGATAAGAAGATAATGAGATGTTTGATTGTATTCATGAGCTCATGATTTATGTAAGGACTAAGTGATATCAGGGTTTGAGTATATAGAAATTTTGGCATATTGGTATGTGGAAAGAGTTAACTTTTTACAGCATTCATGTTTTCACTAAGGTTAAATGGGTATTCATTTTTCAAGAGAATACATGATTTAGGTATTCACATGATTGGAATGTGATAAACAAGATATATCAGGGATAAATGATGGTATTCACATGCTCGGTAGATGAAATTTCTAGTAATTGTTTTCTTTTTACTATAATATTGGATAGAAGTATTTTGGATAAGCCTAAAGATTTGAAATGGATTATGTAGAACATAAGTTAGTTTAAGGCTAGACCTGTTTACGATATTATCGATGGAATGTCAAAATTTTAGAAAAAAATGACAACCTACAGGATGGGCGACAACCAGTCATGTCGGACAAGGCTGTGGGAATCGAACCCACAACTGAAGTGTGACAGGCCTTTATCGCCTACCATTGTCCTACATTAAGTCCCTAGTTAGTAGAAACTAGTTTTATTTTGTTAAGTGGTATGATATATGAAGTATAAGTTCATTTTTGGAATCTTATACGATTAACCTCACCATAGATGGACTTATGTATATTTGATAACTTTTTCTAACCTTTTGTTTGAAACATATTGAATGACCCATCATTCTATCACATGACCTATTAACACTTCAAGAATAACAAATTCAACTTGATTTCTTTAAGAGATGAAGAGGAAATTGTTCAAAGCACGAACAACAGTGAGATTGTACCAAAATCAAGCAAGTATTTCTTCTAATTCAAATTTTTCAACTTTAGGTAAATGATATTGAAAACCAAAAATGTTTTCCTAGTGCTCTTATATCCAATGAATCATATGGTAACTCAGATCATCACAAATTTATGGCTTTGTGATTGTTGGATTTTTCATAGCCATGTCCTCTAGCACTCTCCATCAGAACCTAGTGGTTAGATTTTTCTTCCATATCCATATTTTCACCTATGTTATCCTACGTGGAAACCCAGTGATTAGTTAATTTGGGTAACCGTTACGTTTCATACTTTAGTTTTTAATGATATGTTTTGGTATTTTACTTTACGATGTGTGTTGCAATTAAAGAAACATTCAAGTAGAAAACCATGTATAACCCCGACGAATTTCGAGGGCGAAATTCATTTTAAGGGGGGTAGAATGTAACAACCTGATATTTTATGATAAGTATTCTTTTTAATTTATTTGATGTCATGTGTTTTATCCTACAACAATATTATCTTGTGCTATACGCCACACTGTATTAGCTTCAAGTATACGCAACACTATTATTAGATTGTGTTCCACACAATTTCAAGTTCGTTTTATAATAGTCATTCTACGCAACATTGAGTGTATATATATATATATCCAATGTATAAATGAAATATGGTTGGACTCTGTTATAAGATATAATAAATGATTCTTGCACAACACACAGCCCTGACATGGCTTGCATTACACGCAATCACGACCTTCCTCGATAGCGTGTGTTGTACACAATACCGGGTTTTACTAAACAATGATATATTATTATAATATTATTATGAACTAGCCGTTATGAATAGTATTAAGTAAATTTTAAATTTTATAACATTATTATTCATCTTACACATTTTCTAGAACATGGCATAAGAACAAAATAAATTTTTCAGGTAAAATAAGTATTTTTCAAAAAATGTAGTTTTGCCACCTTTTGATGGCGCACCCACTTTAAATCTAGTTTTTTAAATGTTTATAAGTTCAATTTTAAAAAATAAAATTATTATTTGGAATCAGGATATAAAATTTTACCTTGGATAAATTTTTCATATTATTCTGATAACTTTCATATTTTAATGAATAGTAAAAACACACTATATTTTAATTAAAAACAACTTTTTTCATCGTAATAACTTATGTGGTTAAATTATAATATTGAATGGTTTTAATGTATAAATAGAATATATTTTTACCATTTAGTATAATTTATGTCCTTAGCCTTGATTTTACAATGAATTCGTAGGTTAAATAAATTCAATCTTTTGCAATGTTTTAAACAAAAACCTGTTTTCTTTCGACAACGGGATTCAATTTAATTTAATTTTTGCAACTTCTGTGTATTGAATTTGGAAAAATGGATTCCATATTTGGAATCAGTGGGTCTGAATTATATTAATATACTACTTTTTTATTTTTGGGCTTTATGAATAGTAACAACGGTAAATTTTATTTACCATTGTAAAAGGTAAATTGGATAATTAAGGGTAAATATAATATTATAAAATTATCCTAATACTTGTATTAATACAATTGGATGATTATAATTTGTCCTAATTCATTTTTGGGTCTAAATGGAATCCATTAGAACCCACTTGGAGGTGATTAAGACCTTTAGTTTATTTTATTTAATGGAAAGTGAAATATGTCTCACTCAACTTTAATAATTAATGTATTTTTAATATAAGTTTATACACAATATAAATTAGGTTATAAATACTCATTTGAAATATAAAATATTTTTCTTTGTCATGGTAATTTATTTGTAATTTTAAGAGTTATTTAATTACCATATTATCTTATACATTAATGATGCAGAAATTATTTATTTAGTGAAAAATCAATAATAAAGTTTTTATTGAAATATTAATACATATCAAAAGGCCCAAAAATTTTCAAAAAAACTTATTATTAGTGTATATATAAACCCTAGTCATATAAAGGCCAAATTTCTGACCATTTGGATCCTTATTAAGGCGATTATGACACTTATATTATTTTATTTTAAATGATGCCAAAGTTGTCACCTTCATAATTTAATAAATATAACAATTTAAATATTATGATTTTAAGATGATAAATTTGAGTAAAAGTATTATTGTAAAATTTAATAGATTTATCTTTATCATAGGATTTTATTTTTAATTTTTATGCAACAAATAAGTATATTAAATAATTATACAAAAATATTGTAGTAATTATTTTATTAATAGATAAACCAAATAAATGGTTTTAAAAATAATAAAATAAATATTATATGAACTATTTAATGTTCTAAACTAATTTTATAGATACATATGACCTTTTATAAATCTATTAAAGCTTTTATTTAGAACATTTCTTCTGTATATATTTTATTTAAATTCAAATAAATGAATAGTGTCATAATTGACACAATTTTTATTTTATAAAAATAACATATTATAAAATTGTTTAAAAATCACAAAAATATTTAAAAATTATAAATTTAGATTTATACAATCTAAAATGTTATAAAGTATCCAATTATGGACAATTCAGAACAAATAAGTAATTATTTGTTATAATTTAAAATTTAGAATTTTATTACCACAAATAAAATTAAATTGATTAAATAAGGATAAATCAAGTTGATAATGTTTAAAATAAATTCCTAACATGTCTAAATTTTATTTGTTAATTATATTAAAACCCTATCTCATATAATATTCGTATATGATTCATTTTGGAAGTTTTTATGTGGGTTTGGGATTTAATATAAACTAATATTTCTTATATTTCCAAAGGTGCCTCTCTCCTCCCTTATAAAAGGGCATCTCCTCCCTCTCCTCCTCACACCAATTTGAGCCTTCAATCTCGGCCCACACCTGACAATTTCACTTCCCCACTTCCCTAGAAACATCCTAGATGTCCTGGTCTTCTTCAAAGACTAATTTTAGTGCCCTAATAGGAGGTCTCAAAGAGGCGCTTCAAAGAAGAGGTAATGTCTGTTAGCGATTCTCTCAACTTTATTCTTCTTCTAATTCTTCTTCATTATTTGTTTCATTATGAAGTAATAACATCAGTATCACTCATATACTGATATGTTATTATAATTATGAAACAACCCTATTTCACCATCTATCCATCCTATGGAAAATGAAATCACCGCGCGTGCGTACGTACGACATATCGTCTCCACACCGTGCTGTAATCTATTTTCCACCACCACCTTACGTGGATGGGTGTAATGGTGTAAATAATGACTATATATGATTATTGTAAAGTTATATTGATTCTTAAATATTATACATACACTCTAATACAATTCCATGGGAACGATATCATCGCTCATGCGTACGTACGGATTACCGTCTCCACGACGCGATAAGATTCATTTTCCATGTTAACAATTCAAGATTGATTATAAAGTATATATAATAATTAATAATGAAATATATGACATAATAATGCTACTGGATTTATGTACATATATATGAATTTCATATACTTAAGTCCATTCAATTCAATAAGGAAACGAAAA
Organism: Viscum album; assembly: GCA_963277665.1. Lineage (NCBI taxonomy): Eukaryota > Viridiplantae > Streptophyta > Magnoliopsida > Santalales > Viscaceae > Viscum > Viscum album. The sequence continues at coordinate 932,935,228 of OY728156.1, forward strand.
TTGCATTCATGCATACATACGGCCTACCATCTCTATGAATGGTGTATTTCTTTCCATTTATCGATCTATTATATATATGTATATTCTGAATATATATTATATATAAATCATGTTTTACATTATGGATGTAAGTAATCATGATCTAAGTAATCATATGAATAATTACAAGTTAAAACACGAATGAAAAATGAAACGATTTTACCCAAAACGCTACTTTAACATGAATTTACAAAAGAACAGGTAATATAAAGTCATAAGTGAACCATATATGATATAATAACAATTAATATGATTATTTAATAAGTCAATGACATTATTTAAATCATTATATAGGAGGTTTGGGTATGTACAAAGCATATCGGACCTAAGGTAAGGAATAACTATTCCAATCTCGTTCTTATCCGAGATTGTTTATTCGTAAGTATTTACTGGGGTTATTATTCTCATCCAAGTCCATGTTTCTAAAAAATGGTTTCATGTATGTTTAATGTCCTATTTAGACATTTTTTAATTTTACTACATGGTATGTATGGAATCTTTCTTTTACAAGGTACTTTTTGACTTTTTCGACAAAATTATGAGAAGAATGTTTTTTTAACTTATACGGCACGAACAGATTTTTACAGTTTTATAAAGCCTCATTTTCATGAAGCTTCCTCTAAAATATTTCATAAATATTTTCAAAAAAAATCATTTTCTTTTAAAATTTCAAGACATTTTTTGAATAGAAAATTATTTTGAAGAAGAAAGGATATTTTCCTCAAGAATTCATTTCAAGTGTTTTATCAAAACCATTTTTCATCTAAGATGACATTATTTCATATGTGTATGTTTCAAGTATCATGTCTATATGATTTACATGTTTTCAGTTTTCTTATTATGAAATGATATCCATTGCTTTTATATGGATTATGTGATGATGGTATGATGTTTATGAAACCCATTTTATTTATTGGGTTATTATGAATAATGTATGTTTATTTTGTGGCACAAGTAATACTGATTTTATTATGAGATGTGTGGGACCAATATCTCCCTCCAATGCATTGGGTAAAGATTTATATCTCATGAGATAGACATGGAAAGAATGGTAATTTAATCCGGTTCAGTGCTACAGGATTTAAACGAGGAGTGAACTCGATTCAGAAAGGGACTTTTTCAACTAAGATAGTCTTGGAAGCAATGCCTTGGCTACTATGGAAATCATAACAAGTGCTGAATGGTTGCAAAAATTACATGTTTTATTCCCATTTTATTTTATCATGGTCGATGTTCCTTTATTATATATGCCTTACGTACTCCCACAATTTATGTCTTTGCTCAAGATTTTGATGTTTAGATTTTATGTTCATGTTTTTGCATTCAAATGTTTATGGATTATTTTTTGTTCACTATGCTTACCCTTAATGAGAATTTGAGATCACCCATTATATGTTTTCTTTTCCCCAGGATTTGAAGAAATTTTGTAGTTAAGAAAAAAAAATGGGAAGATCATTATGGGAGATTTTGAAGATCTTTCACCAAGATTAGAAGATTACGTTCCGAGTTTCCAAAGACACTAAACTATTACGGTCCTTGAGTTTTGGTTTTTGTTATGTATTAAGTTTTCCGCAAAAGTAATGTATTGTCCATGTATGTCAAGCTTCGGGTCTCTACATAGATAAAATAGAATCCTTTGGAATAAATTCTTGGGGCGATCAAAGGTGAATGAAACAAATGAGAGGATCTTTCATGCTAGCACTTAGAAATCCTATGACGACGTTCGGAGATTTCTGGAATACATTTGGATCACCTCTAGAGGGAATATATTATTTATTCTTATGGGACAATGTAGATCTATTGTTATATCAAACAACAATGAAATATGTTCTTAAAAGGTAGTTCATTAATTTCTTAAATTAACTATAAATAATATGTAATGATCATGTGGTTTGGTTTTGGCATTTTATCCCTTATCTATATTATCTGATTCAAGTATCTTGAAAAATTTGTTTATCATCATGTAAATACTAGATTGATAATTGATAATGAAAAAAAAACAATGTTGGGAATGATGCATCACAAGATTATTCTATTCTTGAAACCTTGAAGTGAAATCAAAGTGGGTCAAATAATTATTTATAATTATTTAAATATTATTGATTTATTGGTACATTTGTAATTTAATTTTTACTTGAAATGTAATTGTTCTTTATTACAAACTATGAGATATAAATATTCCTCTATGTTTCTTTTCAATATAATCAAATTTATTAATTTTATGAACAAAATAAATATGAAAATCTCATCTGGAGTTTCCGATGAATACAGATGGATAACAAAAGAGTATAGGCCATCAAACCCAAAGGTACAGATTGTGTAATTATATTGAATGCACCAAGAATTAATTCAGAATTAATTCATGGAGTGTCTGTTTATTACTTGTGGTGCATTAAATTATACACCACATATTTACTTGGTCATACAATTGCATGGTCATCTAGAGTGCACACCATGTAACTTCCATACACAATGTGTAGTCCTTTAGTCATCAATGGACCAGGTATCTTCTAACACATCCTACTTGACTGGTGACCATGTAACTCAGAGACCACGCAGTCGGTATCCCATGTAAATTCCATGACATTTTTTATCACATGGTTACATGTATAGTACCTAGGCATGTGTTGCGGATAGACGGTGTGAAAACATACACACCTTGTAGCTCCAATGTACACAACATGTACTCTTACTAGATTATAAATAATTAATAATAATTTTTTATATTCTAAAAAAATTATCAAAATTTACTTGAGTGTGGTCATTATGTTTATAGGACACAATATGTGATGGGTTTTAATATATATTAATTTTTAATTAATTTATGTGTAATGTTTAGATCTACATATCATGTATGAGTAGTATCAAAGATATTACTCTAATGTAATTAAATCATAACACATAGAAGAATAATCATGTAATCCATGTAATAATTAATGTGATAGTACATATAATTAATCTATGTGATAAGTCATGTATGCCAAATGTAGCAAGAGTGAACAATATAAGAGTATAATACATGTTGGGTAGCTCGAATGGTGTCTCACTATGTTTCCACTAAGGTAAACTTTTTATTATACATAGTTAATTTTAAAAAATATTTAATTTCATTAAAATTTTGATGGATGTTAATCTCAAGGAAATTCGGAAGAGAATTAACATAAAATAATTGATAAATTAATGTTGATAATTAATTGATTAGAGCTTTATTTGTCTCAAATAAGAATTACTAACAATTTAATGGTAATTTAATTAAATGCATAATTCATTGAATGCATGTGGATGATCATGAGCCGGAACAATACAATTGTATATAATTGGTTTCTTATGATTTGTTATTAAAATAAATTTTTTGTCTAAGTTTCATCTCTCCTCTTATTATGTAATGGCATGAATCCCCATGGATTATTTTATGAAAACTCATTCTCCACACCAACGCGTGAGTAAAAGAATATCTAATGGATGGATCTCCAAAGATACTAGAGGCGGTTCAAGTTTGGAGCTAAGGAGAAACTAATATGAGAGGGATACATAGGTGGATAGGTGGGGAACTCCAACACGAACCTTAAATCATTCGACATGTTGTTCACCTTCGTCGATAGTTAGTTTATAATATGCTCGATAAACTAAAAATTAGTTTTAGCTCTTGATCATGTATCTTTATTATTTTTTTTCTATCTGGTTTCATGGTTATTTCAATACAGTTTTTTTTTCATGGTCAGGTTAATTAATGAATTAACAACATGAAATATAGAACAAAAATATATTGTCTTATGCATAAATTTTATCTAAGACAAGGTTAATCACTTGAGTAAATACAATTAATATTATAAAGAATGTTATATGATAATAATTAAAATATAAAACATAAAATATAAAATCCCTCAATTATAAACATTATGTTCGTAAATCCTTCCACTACTTCAGTTAAAATCAATCCATAGTTCAATGTTTTTGACCAACAAAAGTTAGTGAGCATTCATATTATCACATAATTATAACTTTATTTTTTTGTTTGACATAATTTAGTTCACATTATGTGTTGACTTCCAAATTGGGACTTTTTGTAACTTAGAGGAATAGGTTAGGGAAATTCAATAAAAGGATTTTAGGATGGGGAATTACAGTTAATAGATCAAGGAACTATGAGTTAATGAAGTTGGAATTTGGAATTCCTACCTAAAACCCTTCAAATTGTTTTATCAGCAAATATTGGGGAGATGAGATGGTGAATATGGATCCTTAACACTATAATTTACAAGAAAAAAGATATTCAAAATGAATTGGTGAGGGTATTGGGTATTATAAAAATAGTGTGATATTAATAAATATAATATTTATATTTTAAAAAAATTATTAGATAAAGTACAAAAATATACTCATATTATTTATAGAAACACAAATTGAAATGAATCCAAACATTTCACCATGATCCACACTTGATAACGATAACCTTAGCACCATTAAAAATATCCAAGAGTGGTAAAGGCGCTTACGCATTATCCTATTCCCTAACATGAAATTGTATGTGCTGGAAAAATCAATCCCTAATGGTCCTGGAAATATTGCAAGTGATAGATAGTTATTTATTGATGAGAAACATTTGAATTATGGTAAATATGTTCATTATTTCATGCTATAATCCAAGACCAGTGATATTTTGAAGATACATGTGGAAATATATGTGTATAGGGTGATGTATCACCTTCAGGATCACTATTTGGAGAAGGAAAGACAATGGAGATATGAGGACTATAATTCTTAGATTAAAACTATTCATTGATAGTTAGAACTAGATGGGCCTTGTGTAGTCAATATTATTGGATATATTTAACTCTCAGACAGTGTCTGTATTAAATTCCAAGATGACTTTTGAGGATATCTCATACTCTCCCCACAACCCAAGGCCTTATCTAATTTTAATTTAAATTATTGCATGACCCATAATGAGAAGATTCTTTTTGAACTTCTTACTCTGATTTTACAAGTAGATAAATACGTAGGGCATGAAAAACCTGCAGTCTGTATGGTGAATAAGAAAAGGAAGAACAAGATGAAGTGGCCCAAGACTCATAAAAGCTATAAATCTCCTGAGCACTATCCTTAGAATATGAGGATTGTCTAGAGGCTGGTCATGGAAGAGGTGGAAAATTCATTTTTCATGTGGCAATAAAGGTTACAAGAAGAATAACATCACCCAAATAAAGGGGAAGGTAATGGTTTGTTGACTATCGAGTTTAATCCTTCACAATATACACATTTTTAATTAGATATAGCTTATATTTCTTAGATATATATCCAAATATAGGAACCAAGTATATTATTAAGGATATCTATTGGAGAGGTGGACATTAGAGCTTCTACTAGTGTGAGGATGGCTTCTCTAGACATTCATGACTACCAAATTTCATTTACAATGAGAATGATATTGGTTTTAAAGATTTTTTGTTATGTACCAACTATTGCTGGGAAAATAATTTGTGTGTCGTTCCTAGATGTACATGGTTTCATTTTCATGTTTGGAAATTAAAGTTCATTTTTTTTAATAGAACATCTGAAATGGTATAGTGAATTCAAATAATGTTATTTATGTATTAAATTTTTAAAACCAATTATTGTTAATAAATAGTGAATCATACTCACATTACTCATATAACACTTAGTTATAGGATCACCTTCTTGGTCATGTAGATAATAATAATTGGAAGATTCTATATCAACATGGTTATTTATACTCTTCTCATATAAAACCACTTGAAATATTTTATTCTTGTTTACAAGGGAAAATAACCAAACCTCTATTTGATAAATATGGTAAAAGGGCAGTAGAGATCCTAGGATTGGCACACACACTGATTTTTGTAGAATATTTCTAGTAGAAGGGAGAGGTTGATATTATTAATTCATAACATGTACTAATAATTTGAGTAGATTTGGATATTCCTACTTGGTGAGGTATATGTCCAAGTCATTTGATAAATTCAATAAATTTAAAGGTGAATTAGATAATCAAAATTGAAGGAAGATAAAGAATCTTTGATCGGATCAAAGTGGTGAATATCTTAACCCTGAGTTAATCAACTTTAAATTGTATTTTGGGATTCTATCTCAACTCACTCTACCTTACACAACAAAGTGTAATAGTGTTAGTGAATAGAGTAGCCATACCTTATTAGAAATGGTATGTTCAATGATGAGTCATGCAGATCTTCTATTATTCTTTTGAGGATATGCATTACAAAATTCTTAAAATATATTAAAATGAGTACGAAATAATGTGGTAAAGGGTATTCCCTTATATGTATAGAGTGTAATGAAAGATATTTTTATAAAGGGATAATATTACATAGTGAGTATCTGTATGAGTTATTAGGCTATTGAAACATTAACATCATTGTCTATGGTTTCCTTGTCATTTTGAGGAATTATAACTTTAGAATTTAGGCTTCTTCACTTAATGCCACTAAGAAAATAGTTGAGAGCATCACACACTAAGTGTATCCAAAATATTAGTTAACTAATATACTATTTATTTATTATTTAAAAATATGGATAAATAATATTCCCACATGTGGTTTAATAATTATTCATGTTTTCATGATTGCATATATTCCACCACCAGTTAATTATAAGAATATTATGTGAATGGAATATTTAATATTTATTTATTTTCTATTTAGTGGATATAATATTTATTTATTTCTTGGGGAATAAAGAAGTTATATTTATTTATTAAATAAATATTCATTATTCAAGGCCTTATAAATATTGTAGTGTAATTTTAGACTTCTTTTAATGTTCGAGTGAGAAATAATATATATTTAATACTATTTAAATAAATAATATATAATTTTAATTCATGAGTTAATGAAATATCGATAAATAATAATGTTGTTATTATTATGAACATAAGGTTCTATTGGGATTAAATAAATATTAAATTTTACTAGTGAAATTATTAATTTATAACCTAATTAGTATATATACTAAGTTATATTATTTTGCAAGAGATCCAATTCATTAATTTTGTGGTGCAAAATGAAATTAGGATAATCCTCCCAAATCCCAATAGATCTATATTATCGAAGAGGGATCCAAAGAATGAGGATTGATCTTCCTCAACCATTCACTCTATAAATGATCAAGATCAAATAGAATCCTTTGTGATCAATTTTTGGGCGATCAAATGAATATTACCCAATCCACATAATCTATCATGCTATCAGCCTAGATATTCCTATAGAGATGTTCAGAGATTCGTGGAAAAAATGTGGATCACCACTTGAGGTGATATAAAATTGATTCCTAAAACAAAATGATAGTATTATGTAGACCCATTTTCCTATCCATCAACAACTAACGAAATTATTGCAAAGTAATTCATTGATTTTTTAAGTGATTAATAAATAATATGTAATGATCTTGTATTTTGGTTCTGGAGTTTTATCCACTATCTACATTCATTAACTCAAATTTTATATCACAATTTTTATCATCATGTAAATATCATATTGATCATTCATCATGATAAAAATAAATATTGGGCATGAACCATTACGAGTTTCTACTGCACCTAGAACATTTAGTTCCATCATTCTTAAAACTGCAGGCAATAACCTAGAAACATACCTAAGAAATAGGTGATCTATAAAGCCCAATAGTGGAATAAAAATTTCATAACATGAATAATTTATTACATGTTAGATAATATGAATTTTAATAGGAAAAAATGGGTGACATATATAAACATGAACAAAGATACATGATATGACATGATAACATAATGGTAACATGGGAAAGTGGAAAACAAATTTAACATGACATCATAAACATAGGTTATGGATAACTTCCAAGACGTCATAACATGGTGGAAAAAGACCCATAATATATTAGGTTTACTCCCTAATATCAAACATGATATCTTAGGAGAGTAAAACATTATCTAATGCATTGTATAACTATATAATTATGGGTGAACTGTCGCATTCATATCATGTGCATGCATAAGTTTTCCACATTGAACATATAACATAATGATGTATTTCATCAATTTTGACTGCATGAACATGTAATATGTGTTAGATAAAAGGATTTTCCATTTTAATTAATCATATGTACATATTGTTGAATAAAATTCAGTTCACATGGTGGTGGATATCCATAACACAGTCGTTTGGCATGAACAATTGCAGTAAATATTTTTCAGCATAACAGTAGTTCGTAAAGATTTATAATATTTTTTAATGAGAGATTAAGGGGTATCTCATAATTTAAAAACCAATGGAAAGTAATATTTATGTGTAAAAATATATCCCAACATTAGTAACTGGAAAAAAGGCATAAAAGAAAGAAGAATATTGAATAAAGAGGAGAATGAATGGATCCATTATGTTGAGAGGGTGATTCCAAAATCTCAAGAGGATCCTCTTTAGAGCATGGGGCACCTTGGGAAGACTATAGAGTGTAAATAAATGATTACAGATGTTATAAAATGTTTTTGAGTGAATATTACAGGGATATTGGGTGGGTCTATATAAGAAAATATTGGGGAGTACTTTATTATTTTTCAAATATAGATTTTGGACACTATATAATAAATTAATCGAAACCATAAAGCATCCCATGGTTTTTTCCCATGATTTCTACCAATGGAGATTTTTTTTATTGTTACTATATAGAATTTATTACATCACTTTTGTTTCATTATAATGTCATAATACACACTGTATGTTTATATCGTATTTAATTTTTACTCAAAAACTCGAATGTAACAAAAAATTTTGAAAAAATACATTTTCAGTAATTTCACCACTATGGTTCTAAAAATAATATTTATTTTATCAAAATAATTTTATAAATATGTAAATTTTAAACATTAAAATAATATTTTACATTTATTGAAAAATGTTGGGATTTTTTAAAATAACAGTTTTTGAACCGTTATAAAAAATTACATTTGACATTATAAAAATTTTTAAAAGGTATTATCTTATTATTATATCATTTATTTTTAACATCCATGGATTCATCAAAAAGGAATAAATTAATTGAAATTTCATACTATTAAAAATAAATTTTTGTTTTATCATATCAAAATCAAAATCATTTACAAAGTAATGATAATAAGAATTAAATATATTCATTATTATATAAAATATACATAGTTATATTATTAATGTATTGATAATACCACTTTATTACACCAGAAAATTCCCTGAGGGTAAGGTGCCTGATACTGAGATTTTCATGGTGTGGTTCAACGTACATAGTTTATAGGGTATGATTCAACTAGATAAATCTATCACTTCCTTTTTCTATGACAATTGGATTTATTAGAGCCCCATATTTATACTAATCATATTATTGTTATTCAATGACTATATTATCAAAGGTATGATGATTAACAGTCTTTCAAATTGTATAGGATATATTAAAACCAAATAAGTGCATGTGTTTTCTATAAAAATAATACATAATAGGGTATTTAATACAATTATAAAGGTAATTTATGTATAAACATTTGGGTCAGTACAAGTGAGAACCAAAGAAAATTCCATGAATAGGGCACCAAACTATTAGGGTCACCTTATTAATTTATTTCCTTACATAGGCTAATTTACAGGCACTTAATAATTAGGGTTAACCTTACTTAATGTTCATGAAATTTAAAAATGATTCTTTAAAAGGAAAATCACAAAAAATATTTGAATATTTTTTTAAAGCTTCACCAATTCCATATACATCATATGCATATTAATTTCATAACTATTGCATCTTATGAAATGTTTATCTTATCTTATATTTAAGTCTTTATGAGAGAATGTTTCTAATTATTTATTTTTTAATCCTTATTTCATCCTCAAAATTTTTTTATTCGCAATAGATTAATGTTTAACACATTACATAATTTAAAAGTTCATGTTATTCATCTAAAATAAAATAAAAGTATGTAAATACATATCTGAATGCATATCGTGAATAAGGAATATGAACTCCTCAATTAATGGTATTTAGTTATAGAGACAGAAAATATCCACTTATTTTACCCTAGATCCATAAATATCTCACCCCCACCTTATAAGAATATGGTTAAGCCTCAAGTATAGAGGTAATTATGACACAAAGTCCCTCTAATTAGTGATACATTACTCAAGATAGAAAAAAATTCAAAATAATTACAGCACCTAATATAAAATAAAAATATTAAATAATTATTCCTAATAATATTGTTTTAAAAACAAACCTAGATCAAGGTTGATAGAAACTAAATATTATATATTCATACCTAGCATGAAAAAAATAGCTCTATATCCTAGAATTAATTTATCATATAAATTTATGCATTTAAAATTTTTACATTTATTATTCAATTTACTAAACATGAATACATAAGGTTACTAAGATAATTTTACTAAATGAAACCTATATTTTAGATTCAGTAGTATAAACTAATGCTAAATGAAAAAACTATATTCTACCCCCTTATTTAATGATTCTTTGGAAAATAATTGGTATTTTGGGTTTCTTTTTTTAAAACCACTACTAAATAATTTTAAAAAGTATTTCACAAATATATTTTTCACAAAAATCACCACTAAGAACCTACCCCCCCCCCCCACTCGAAACACTATTGTAATTAGCCTCCCTCACACCACCACTTCATACCAGTATGAGCCCCTCATCATCAATCACACCTCACCTACACTTGATTCTAGATCAAGTCCTACAGACCTTCCTTGGACTCCACATCACTATTTCTCAATATTAATTCCATATCGGCCTCCTCCATGTCAATGATCAATGCCAACCCCCCTTCTCAACCACCACCTCGACATCACTCGATGCAGAACCATCTTCCCTATCAGCCTATACATTGGATCCCCCTCTATAGTTCCCTCTCTATCTCTTTTCCATCAATCACTTATTGTGATTTGGGATGAAATTTCATATATTCATTTCCCCCTAATCCCTTGTAGTTTATTTTATGCTCAATTCTAGAAATAATTATATAATAGAGTACAATTTTATAATTTAACAATTCTAATTATCCTTTAATACTTTTAGTTTAGTATATTTTTGAATTATGTTTATTTGATGGGTAGTTTGGTTTCCATTATTGGGGTTTATTATTTTTCCATTTTGAGATAGGTAACCACATGAACACCAGGATATTTATTTTTATGATTTTATAAAAATATGAAATGAAATTATTTTTAAATTATTATTATAAACATAATGTTTTAAGGATTGTGTATAATTGATTGAGAATGATTTTACATGAATTGATAAACTATTAAAATTTTATATGATGTTGATTTAAGGAAAGGAATATTAAATTACATGTAAAAAATTAATTGGTTAAAGGTGAAATATTTCTTGAAATTGATGTTAACATTATTTTATGTATTGATAATTTGTTCATGTGTGATTTAATTGTTTTTTAGGGCTATTTGGTTGTATTATAGCATATAGTATTGTTATAAATATTGAAATAAATTATGAAATTAGTGTTTTGAGTCTAAATTATGTCCATCTATTATAGAAATATTTTTTTTAATGTTCTATAGGTTATATAATATTTTAATATGAATTTATAAATAAAATTTCATGTGAAGGAATAAATCATGTGACTTAATATGTTTATACTAATTTATAAAAATATAGTTTTCTTCATTTTAAAATTACATGTATTTTGTTTTTATATATAATAACATATTTTTATTTTATATTTATAGTTTAGGATGTCAATAAGATGTGATTAATTTTTTTATTACCTTAATTTGGAGAAAAAATTACTGTGTTATGGGTTTGAGCATGTTTATTAAATTTTCATTTGAAAATTTGATTTGTGAATGGAAGACTCAAATGTCCACTCCCTAATTCAAAATTTAGATAATGTTTGAAGAGGGATAAAGTATATGATCACATGATAATGAAATAATTTCCTCCTCATTATGTGCATTGGATTTTCCATATAAAATTTAATTTTATATAAAATTCAAGATGTTATGTTTAAAGTCAAAAAAAATAAGTGAACGCATTGATAGTTCATAATAAAATTAAACACATGATAATTATTCCTTCAATATACTAGAGAAACATCATCAAAAATGTAACACATAATTTTATTTATTTTTTGATGTTTTAGAAGTTATTTATGCTTTAAAATTTGTAGGACAACGAGATCTAGATAATAACATATTAATGGATGAGGAGGAGGAGACTACTAAAATGGAAATATCAACTAAGAAAACAACTGAGTTATCTAAATAAGTTGTAGATGAAAATCAGTAATTGAAATATGAATGATTAAAATATTAATAAGTGTATTTTCTACCGATTTTGTACAACATCAAATGCATATGCGTAATTAAAAATAAAGTCGTGTCTATGATATTGGAATTTTTATGTGATTCATTTGATGAATAAAAGACACCTTCATCATTTTTTGAGATGAATAAGATTATTATGAGTCTTAGAATCAACTATATGAAGATGAGTTCATGTCAAAATTATTGTATGGTTTATTTTAATGAATAATTGATAATATAAAAGTGAAAAATACAAATTACTTCTAGATGAAATCAACAAATAATGATGTCATTATGAATCCTCATAATACCACAATTAATTAAAAAAGAAAATTGTTGTTATGCATTTATGCTAAATTCGATTTAAACCATGGTTTCTTTTATTGTTAATTTAATCTTATAACACTAAATATATTAAGTGGAATTCTTTAAAAAATATTAATGATGAGTTCATGTGACATCCAAGTAAATAAAAATCATGGAATACCTTTGATTTTCCACATCCATATTTATGTTATGATACCAAAAATGTATGTTTGGAATTTCCATCTAGTGTATTTAATAATTTTTGGACTTTATGTAGTAATTATAGAATTTTTATTGTTGTTTTTATCCCTTATAATATACCCCCATGGGTGTGTGTGAAAAAACTTCAGGAAACATATTGATGATTATTACTATAAATCAAATGACTATAAAGGACATTGATTTCTAGCTTCATCTTTTTATTATGAAATCACTGGAGTTATAAAATAAAAGAGAAGAAACATATGATTCATATACCACACAATTGTTAAAAATTCATGATTCCCTTATCTGATCCATTAGTTATTTTCCTAGACAATTGATTTTTTTCTAGTTAGAACTTACACACTGGTTTCACTTGACTAGATTATAAATTTGATTTTGAGTCTCAATGGATTCCTTATATAAGAAAGTGGTGTTTCATGTGTTATCAATACTTCCTTGATATATATGATAGATTTCCATTTAAAACGCCATGATTCAATACAATAATTAACTTGAGGATTCCATCAAAATTACTATCAGGATCACATATATTTACATAATTATAAAATGTTAGTAAATTGTTTAGAAATAATTTTCACCTAAATTAATGTATAAAATTATTTATAGAACCAAAAAATACAATTATATCACAAAAATAGAATAAAAATAACATATTTTTTAAACTTTTATATTAAGAATTTAATTTTTTATTTCGTAATATTTTCATTATGTAAATTGAGAAGAATATGTTTTATAATGTGTTTTCTACTTTTCATAGAGAGTTAAAAATCAATAGATCATATAAATTATTGTAAGGACTTATCAAATATTAACAACAAAGTGGATCTATCACTAAATAAGAATGCGAAGCTTTTGAAAGCTATTTATTAAACAAAAAATCATCAGATCGATTTTTTCCTTTGAAATTTAAAAACTATGAAACTAATTAAAGGATATTATTTTAATATATATAAATATACATTGGTTTTAATAACTATAATATATATGGATAGAAAATGTTTTATTCAAATTTATTGATAAATAAGTTTTGACCTTTGGTTGTTCTTAATTTTATACCAAACAAAATAATAATTTTTCTTCTATAATGAAATTAAACCCCGGTTAATTGGATAAACAATAGGAAATAATTTTATGGATCCTATTTAATTTGGAAATATTATTTCCCCCATTTTTTTCTTATTATGATTCATCTAAATTTTCATTTATCAAATTAGGCTAAAATTAGAGCACTCATACATTATCAATGGATATAGCCCATGGGGTGGTATTTTTTAATATCTTTCTCATTACAATATTTAAAGTCCTAATTTGTAAATTTTTTATAATTTATCATTTGTTATATTATCTATTTTAAGTACTATTTGGAAAATAAATATCATTCATAAATTTGTATTGTCGAAGGTTTCCTTTTTTAATATTTTTTAACATTCTATTAAAGGTGATTTTATTTGATTGAGACAAGATTCAATCGATTGGTACATATTGATGAAAATTTGATTATATTGTGGGATAATAATGATACATCAATTTTTCTATGTTTAGAAAGATAAATTTGAAAAGTATCTTTATTTTAAATGATATGTATGTAGTTAAGACAAGAAACCAAATATGTTCGACCCAATAATGATACCATTGATACCTATTTTGAAGAGTTAAGGAAATAATGTAAAAGTCACTTTATAAAATGATCTATCAATGAGAGAGAGAACAAAATTTTTTACCAATAAAATTATTGAATGGTTTTCACATCATGTTATTTATAAATACAGTACATAGTTCAAATATTTTAAAATTTATATAAATTATAAAATAATTTTTTATATGAACTGATATAGGTAATGATTTGTACTAATCGATATGAACTATATGAAGATTTAATTTTTTTAGCATGAGTTCCTTGGTATCATTCAAAAAGATTAAATACTTAAAATAATTTTGATTTCATGTTCAAGATTTCGATATTGGGGACGTTTTAAAAACAAAAAAAAAATAATGTTATATTAACAATTTATTATAAAGGTTGATATAGAATGAGGGTCGGTATTATCAAGTTAAATTGTCAGGTAAAATTTTTAGTAAAGTTATTTAAGTGTAACTTGGTCAATATGAAGTGGGGTATGATGAAATATCCATTACAATATAATTATGTCAATTTATCTCAGTTGATCAATGTTTGTTAGTCGAAATATGACATTTCAGGTATTACAGATTCCCAGAAAAAGGTATATTATATTGAAAATATATTGAATGATGAGTGTGTTGTAGTTGTCCACCTGAAACCGAGAGACTTGTATGATATGGGTGATGAAGGTGAAGTAATTATTGATAGTGGAACCCATCAACAAAAATAGACTGAATTTTCTAACCATGGTATTATTGAAAACGTTATTATTGTGGGGGTAAGTTAACAAGAATAAGAATGAATAAAAGAAGAAATAATGTTAATAAAGATACCTGATTAAAACATGACCAACTGAAAATATAATTTCAAAGTTGTTTTAAATTAAAAAATTAAAAGAATTGTATTTATATTAATAAATAAAAGGACTATTATTTATGTTAAAATATGTGAGGAATATTTTTTTAGGTATGACGTTTCAAAATAGATCTAGTGTTAGTACACACTCTATTTCATAGGGTTATCATTCTCCCTCAATGACACAAGGTACAATTCATCACATACGTTGCATGGTATTTTTATACCATTTAATCTTATACAAATAAAATCTAATCCATAGGAATGACTTATAATAATGATATAGAGGAATTAAATTGGACATATAATTATTCGGTCTCAACATTAGAGAGGGTGTTGGCTGTTATGTTTTATTAGATGATCAAAGGTACTATTAAAGAAATAGAAACACTCATCACGAGTGAAGAAGTAATAAATTTCATAAATTTACTTATATATTCTAAATTTTAGTATTTTTATTATTCAATAAATATTCATATTTAATTATCATTAAATATTTATTTAGTATCTCTCATAAAAATAGGTCTCCAGTTATTTAAATAATCCACATTATAATCTAGTTACAATTCTAATAACACATAGGATTGGATCTACTTGAATAAATTAATTTACCATTCTTATTGACTTTATAATGAATTTTTAAGGTAAGATACATAATTCTTCATATCATTGAGCCTTCTAATTTATTATATTTTTTTCATTAATTATGTATAGAATTTTATAAATGAAGCTTAATTACTTTTTTTATAGTGTTCTATAGATTTGTTATTCCATTATTCTATAAACATTAATTATTTTCCTTATTTTTTTATTCTTGATAAATATAGAATATGGTGAGAGTTTTATCATTAGGATAATTCTTTGTCATTTGACTTCTAATATATTATATTTATGCAACACTTTAATTATATTATATATGTCTATGTTTTGATAAAAATAAGTGGTATATGAGCTGGTGGTTCCAAATATAATAATTTATCCAAAACATCATTTATTTTGTTAGAAGTTTCCTGAATTTTTGTAAAATTATTTGGTTTTTAATTGATTTAAATATATATATATATATATATATATATGAATATATTTAGAGGCTATGAAATTGGAACAAGTTTTGTAAACGATTTATAGGTTTGACATGATAGATGTATGTTTCTGTGATTTTCAAATAAATATTTATTTATACCAAAGTAATATGAATCAGTCATTATATGGCCTTAAGAAAGAGGTGATTTGGAATTTTAAATAGTTTGATTTTTACCATAAATAATAGGGATTTGGGTGTGTGATGATAGCATGAAATATTTCTTCCAATATCAAATATTTGAAATCCACTACTGAGTTGATGTTTATACTTTAAATCATGTGTGAGAAAATGATTATAATGTATTAAAGGATTATGATGTGGTGTGTGTTTAGTCTTAATATAATTGAAGTAATTTTGTTTATTTAACATTTAAATCAACTAATTACAATAAAATTCCATTTTGAGTATGTAAGTGTCAAGTTATTGAATATATTTTGGTCATTGATAAAATTATATTTAGGGATATATTTATTGGTAGATATGGTTACCATAAAGTTCAATAGATTTTTAAAGGTTGAATTAGAATTTGAGAATATTTGAGATCTATTCCTAAATTAAGATATGAGATTTAATGAATTCTAGATGTTTATAAAAAAATATAAAGTATAAATGGTATAAGATTTATAATTCAACTAAGGCTATCTTATTTTATGATAATACAATACTGGTTTTCTATACCATATCATGTCATGTATCTTCCAAGAAAATTATGGATATCAAATGTTATGATAATTCTATTCATGTGCCTTGATACCAATTATTCATTATTATACCATTATATAAACTGAATGTAGATCAAATCATATATCATTTGAATTGTGTATTATTTATTATTTATATAATTTTCTCATTGATGATGTATTGTTAACTACATGAAATTCCAAACCAATGGTAAGAAGCGGGGAAGGAGGTGATGGGATGTTCCATGAATAAGTAATGGAGGTCTAGTATCATGCATCTCAGAAGATTAATCAGGACACATGTGTTTGTTTATAATTTTTGAAACATGACAATTTATAAAATATAATTTAATTTAATTTTTTTTTACAATTAATGTAATTGTTTTCGATGTATCGAAGTTAGTAATTTTGTTACCCTGTATTGTTTGCCTATTTTTTATATATTGTTTTTGTAATTTTTTTGGAGAATCAATCAGTAATTTATTTAACTATTTCAAAAACCACATAATTAGAATCATTTTTAATAGCCACTATTAACATAGAATTTGTTAAAATTGTAGTGAATAAAATACATATTATTAAATCCATCACAAAATATTGTAAATTTTTATATTTAATGAGCATTTATATACTAGTAAAAATTTTCTTTGGGAATCCATTACTAATCAGAAAAACCGTGGAAAAATATTTTTTCTATAAAAAAATGATAATAAAAAATAATCCATGTAAAATTTCCCAATATAAAAATATTCTACTAATTAAAAAAAGTTGATACTAAAAATAGTTTTTTATGTTAAAAATAGAAATATCACAAATAATATATTCTTTAAATTCTTAACATATAACTATTTCATGGTTGTTTCAAAAAACCCCTATGAAACCATTTAGAGGCAGTTAAAACTACGACTAAACCCAAAAAAAATATCCTTGGTCTTCTTTTTTCTCTGTATTGGGAAATAAATAAGAAAAAACAGATTTTTCTCCTTGAAATACAATAAACAAATATTCACATTTAATATTTAAATTAGGATTTTAAAATTTATTTCATAATTCCTAACATTAATTATTTATCAAAAATTATAAACAGTAATAAATAATGTATAAGTATATGAATTTAATTACTTTCAATATTGTATGGAATGTTGATATTATACAGAGCTTAAAAAGAATGTAAAGTTGATTACCAACACTATGTTGTCTCACAACGTAGTGTCATTGTTGGTGTACCAAACCAGATATTACATTGCATCACAAAATAATTTTAGGTACCAACCATAGACTATTTTTGACACTCAACATAGTGTTTGTGAAATGCCACACACTACAATGACACTCAACATGGTGTTAAGTATATCGAATATTGTGATATATTTTCTAAAATGTATATGGAGACTACATTATACATAAAACATAATCTAAATACACTCATGAAATTAAGATTAATAAAAAAAATAATGTATGCCTCTAGTTTATGATATGTATTACTAACAACATAATTTAATGATCACAACGCATGATATGTTAACACTTAACGTAATTATAAAAACACTTCCTCATATTAGACTTTCACACAATGTTTCCCGAAGTGGGAAGTTTTTATATTATGTTCATGAAACATGTTCTTTATTAAATTATGAAAATATAATATTGATCTATCAATAAACATGGCTCTAATATTACAAATGGTATCTTTGGTTTCATTATATGAACATAGTAGTGGATTAAAACACATTTTCTGTGATCTATACTTGAAAAAATAGACTTGAAATATATATATATATATATATAATAAACCAATTATTATCTGGATACATAATGTAGTAGCCTCTATATTTAGTTATTAATTCTTTATAAATATTTTGAATTAGAAAAAAATTGTCTCCTTACTCTGGCAAGGACACCATCTTGTGGATCCCAATTCAAATATGGTGGATTCCTGTATTCTTGAAGGGGTGTTAGTATCATCACTAAGGGTGATGAAAAAACTATAGGAAGGGAGCATCTTGTAGAATTATTTACGTAAAACTAATGATAAAAATAATCATTGAGAGACTGATCACCACTAAATGAGGGAACCCATTTCCTTTTATAGGCCTCCTCAATGTATTTGATGCATGGATAATTTTTTGACCAATTCAGGTGTTATTAAAATTCCACCGTAGATTTATGAATCATTGATGATTTCATTGAACTCATTAAATAATCATTTTCAAATATTTTTATCCATTCAAAATGTATTACTAATATATTGAAACCACGTAGCTGAATTGGATGATATGAATGAACTCACCCTATTTTATTCATAGTGAAATGTAATCTCATTTATTTTCTTAAGGATAGGTTGGAGCCAAAATATAATTATCATATATGAATCATATTCAAATAGTTTCTATATATCTTAGAAAACCAAGGTTATAATAATTAAAACATCTTCTCATGAAATCATACCTTTTATATCTTTTTCTATGATGAGATATTGTAATGGATTTCTTTTAATGGATAGATTGTTTGTCCTTAAAATACATTAATAATTCATCCAATATCTCCAAATTAGTATAGAAAAATTGACACTTTACTTTGGGAATTATTTCCACTAGACTGATCAATAGTTTTCCATTTTCATGCTAATTTAATATTTCTACCTTTTTGAAAATTATTTACTTTGGTTTCATTCAGAGTGATCTCTATCTTTCTATTTGAGGATTTCTCCCCCATTTCCTAATCAATTTTTTACAAAACCTTCACCATTAATTGAGAATAAATTAATTAAATTTTAAAACACAATTAATTACTCCATTTTATCCCATATTTAAAGATTTTGGAGAGGGTTAAAATTTCCAGTACGTTTTTCGCTCAGATTATTTTTTCAATTCATGTGTATGTTCTCAAAGAATATCACTTTTCGCTTAAATATTTTCACTTATTCATCAAATTGAATCAATAATTCCCAAATAATCATGATTAAGACATTTATTATCTAAAACTAACATTTATATGAATTAAAGATACATATCAAAAATAATCTCCAATTGATCCACTTTATCATAAAAAGAATATATCTCTTTTTAATTTCTAAATAATTCTATTTTGAAAAATTGATATATTTTTCACATATTCTATGGAATAACCATCATTTTCCAACATCATGGAGGAACTAAAATATTATAATTTACTAGAAAAATAGAAAATAATTTTAAATTAGATATAATGATTGTATCCCTTAGAGTGCCTCTCCTTTTAATAATGATCTTATTTTTACTCCACCTCTACTTTCCTTTTGATATTAGGAATTTTTCACCAAAATTTACCATAAATAACTCATTATAAATAGATTTACAATCAAATATTAAGGAATGTATCACAACATTTTTAGATTTAAGGTATATTCTATTAATATATTTTAAATAGTCCACATCACTAAAGAAATATAACAATAAATATTTTTCTTGAATATATCCTTGGATATAGAACTAATTAATATATTATCTATATATCCATTAGAAACTCTTTCCATGGGATTTATAAAATCAATATAATTATGTACAAACTCTATTACATCATCACCACAATCCTATTAATATAAAAGAATCTATTTCTCCTAATAAATTAATTATTACCATTTAAAACATGGGTTTTTAAAAATTAATCCATACATGAAAAGAAAGTATAAATCATATTTTTTAGATTGAATTATTCTTCAAAAACATTTTGACCATATATAAATAATTGGGAAAAAATAATCAATATGTGAGTGTAAAGACTCGTAAAATTCAAGGAAATTTTTTTTCTAAATTTTCGTTGAGATTTTACAAGAACGCAGTTTCTGACGGTACCTGATTCCGAGGCCCGGTGTGCCCGGAATCAATTTCTGAAGTTTAGCTCAGGTACGTTCAGTGAACGAACGAGCAGGAATTTCTGACTTTTAAACCGGTGCTCGGAATCAAATTTCGAGGGCACCGATGGAACTGCAGTGCCGGTTTTTGCTTAGGAATGCCTATTCCGGAGTTGCATTTTCACAGGAGGACTTGTTAAAATTTGTGGCTTAATTGAGGAATGAATAAAATTGTGAGACAATTTTATTTCTTAAGTCTAAGGTAGTTTTATCCTATACGGGGAAGTTGGGGTGGCACCTAACTACCCATGTGAAGATAAATGAGAGGATAATGTGTGGTGGGGCCCACAAGAGCCCCCACCTTTTCAAATTCTCCATAACTCCCTAACTCCTCTAAACCCCCCCACTTAAGTTGTGTAACTCTTCCTCTCCCCTCTCTCCCTCTTAAATTCTTTCCAACCTATCACTTTATTAATTAGAAAACTCATTGTTTAATTGATTAAGTGAATTAGGTTTTGAATTTTTGTAAGTTTGAATGCATGGAAAAATTATAAAATAAGGAGAGGCCTTATTTTATTTTGGGAGTTTGGTTGTGTGAGAGATTTTGGAAGAGAGCTCTTCCCTCTTTTGAAGAACTTCATCTTTAACGAAGAACGACGCCTCTTCAACGAAGGACGACGAAGCACCCATTATCCTTTTCTTCATGCGACAAGAGAGGAGACACTGATTCTTCTTTGGGTGAACTTCTACAACGACGGAAGCGACGAATGTCAACAACCTTCTTCGACTTCCTCCCTCGGATCCTACCGACATGTAGTGTCTTCCACAGCCGATGTAGCTTGGGATTGGGAGTGTGTGACGGACACGGCGAAAGAGGAACTTCATCGCCTTCTTTCCACAACACCGTCAACGAATGACGGACGTCAATCGACGAATCAAATGTAGGGGTTCGTTTCATTTTGTTCTTGATTCTATCTTTGACGTTCTACGAGTAATGAGAACCCCTTGTAATCGTTTAACGGGAGGAGGCCGGACCTCACGAACACGGCCGATCCTCCTCCCTTTTTATTCTTTCTTGTCATTGCGGTTTGAAAGAAAGTGATGCGGTACCGTCGCACTGCGTGGGCAAGAATGCGCACGTCATCACGCCGCGCATTCAAAATTTTAAACCCTTGTGCGTGGGTATTTTCATTGCAAGGTGTTCATATAATTTATTTTGGATACATTATACCCTCGTCAATGATTAAAATCATGTTTTATTGTTTGCCAATTGTTAACACCTAATGCGGAGGGCGCGGGCCGAAAAAACACGGCCCGACAACCCTTCGCAGCTTATTTATCAATGTGAGGATCGACTGACGACGACAAAGTAGGCCGATACTGCGTTTGAATCCCTTCGCAGTGAAGGTCGGGTCCCAGGAGGACCATTGGTGAAGACTGCAGGAGAAACGGGCCACCGGAGCGCGTCCGGTGGTCCGCGGAAGGCGGTGGCGGCGCACCACGCCGGCGACCGGCGGCGGCGATGCGCCGCTGGAAGGTCGGCGGCGGCGGTGCGCCGCCGGCCTCAATTAGCGGCGAGGCCAGGCCGCGCACACCCCCGCCCGCGGCTTCCGCTCGGCAGCGCTGGCCGAGCTGCGGCTGGCCGGTCGAGCCGGACCGAGCCGGCTGGGCAGGGCCCAGCCGGGTCGGACCCGGGACGGGACAGGTCGACCCGGTTCGGGCCGACCCAGGGGGGGGGGGGGTCGGGCCGGGTCAGTCTGGGCCCAGACCCCCCGTTTTCGGACCCTCTTTGGTCTTTTGCCCATATCATGGGCTACGGACTTCCGACCGACGCACCGTCAGTTGCATAGCGATCCTTGGAACGCGATGGTCGTTTCGTTATATCGCACTCAAGGTTTAGGAATACTTTGGGTTCGGCCGGGTTGGTTCGGATACGAAACCAACTGGGCCCTCGGAGCGGAAAAGCTTATATCTTGAGCTCCGAACATCTGAATGACGTGCCGTCGACTTTGTTGTATTACACTAAGTGAGACGGATCATTTGGCTTACTCCGCTCAAGGTTTGGATGTCGTCGGAGTGCGGTAGGGTTGGTTCGCTCACGAAACCAACCGGGCCCCTAGAACGAAAAAGCCAATAACTCACAGACCGGGCGTCCGATTGACGCGCCGTCTGTCTCATTGTTTTCTTCTTGATGAGACGAAACTTTTGGCATAATTCGCCCGAGTTTTGGTTGCTTTTGGATAGTGGCCGGGTTGGTTTGTACCCGAAATCCAACCGGGCCGTGGGACGAAAAAGCTAATAACTCACAGATCGGGCGTCCGATCGACGTGCCGACTGATGCGTTGAGACCCCTATGATGAGGCAGTACTTTGAGATACTTCTTCGTGGGACTTTTTGATACATGGAGTATCGACCTGTAGCTCGTGGAGCGGACCCTCTCGGAGACGAGCGTACGGAGTACGGAGACCGTGTAGCCGGCTGAGACCTGACGACTGCTTGACCGACTCGACTTGGAGTGAGTCGACTAGCCCAGTGGACGGAGCGCCCGGTATTTGGCGACAGACCCACAACGGATGGAGCGCCCGGTAGTTGGCCGCAGACCCACGGTACTCGACAGGAGGAGTACCCTTGTAGGCTATTAGGGGGAGCGTCCGGTATTTGGCGACAGACCCTCAGCGGACGGAGGGCCCGGTAGTTGGCTGCAGACCCACGGTACTCTACAGGAGGAGTACCTCAGTAGTCTTAGGTTAGTGAGCAGTACCTCGGAGTCGTGACAGGACCACTGTACACTTCAGAGACGGAGCTCTACAGCAGTTACGGTTTCGATAATGAAAATCCTGGTTTGAGCTGAGTCTATGAGCTTTTTGTTTACCTCATGATTGAGATGGGTCACTTGATAACTTAGGTATATGTATGGGCATATACCTGGGTAGTAGTTATCCGTTGATTTCATGATATTGGTGTTTTCCTCATGATTGAGATGGGTTACTTGATAACTTAGGTATATTCATGAGCATATACCTAAATAGAGGTTATCTGTTGAGATCTTCTTTATGTATATCCTTGTTGGTTTTAGTGATACCTTGAGGGTCTCGGGGTCCCTTGTGAGTATCGTTATACTCACCCCTGCACGGGCTATGCCCGCACCTCGTTGTGTTGGTTGCAGACGATGGGAAGTGTTGACGGAGGCCGAGTGTTCGAGGACTGGATGGTACCCGGAGGTGGACTACATGACGAGTCAGTATCTAGAGGTGGACTTCACGGTGAGATGACTTTTGGAGGAGGTTGATAGGCGAGAGCGTTGTGGAGGCTATCTGTACCTACCCTTCAGGTAGGATCCGTGGTGGACGATCCAGGAGCTATGCCATCTGTACCTACCCTTCAGGTAGGATCCGAGGAGGACGTCCCAGGAGCCGCTTCCATTCTTTCAGCTGTTTGTCTTTTCCAATTGTACTTTCGTTCAGTAGTAGCTGTACTTTCATTTGGGTTTGTATTCTGGCCCATTTACTTTTCAGCACATTCTTTTGTACGTAGTGTTTTACTTCCTCTTGTACTCTGTGGTTTTTTGTTTACTTTTATAAAGGAAATGCCTTCCCAGTTATCGGGATTTATGCCTTTGGTGCTAGTCGCTAGCCCCTGGCCTATGGAAGGCGGGCTTGGGGTAGTTATGGCACGGGCCCCGTGGACGGGTCGTGACAGTGAGACTTAATGCACTATAAGAGGGGGTGAATCAGAGTTTTGACCAATTTAATCTTCTCTAAGCATTCTTAACCATCACTCATTGTAATATTTTGTTCCATTTTTTAAAAGAAAATTATCCAACCCATTACACCCTCATTCTCATGCATATCAAACATAAATCAAATATATAGAAATTAAAGCACTCAATTACATAATATTTTTATTGGTTTAATTACACAAATATTTTTCAATGTATACACATGGTGATGTGTTAATATACCAAAATCCACTATGAAGAAATATTATGGTTGACATACTGACTTGGTCCATGGTCACCACTTTCTTCAGATCACATCCCATTCAACATATTTTTTGTAAACTCAATACTCAACCAAGGGCCACTCTGTAATATTTATCATTCAAGAACTTCTTAATTGAAGTATTATTCAATTTATAAACATGAAAACCTATATAAGATCAAAAAAATAAACTGGTACACCTTGTATTATCAATACCAAATTTTATGTAATGATGATATAAACTTTATCAATCTAGTTTTCTAATTCCAGATATCATCATCTTATCGATAAATGATTTTAATTATTCCACTTCACATAAAAAACAAAAAAAAAATAGAAAACTCTAGAATATTTCAATTATTTCATAATTAAATTACATTTTTCACTATAATTTCTTCTTTATGTACTAGAATAAGATCAATTAAACTCCATTAATTTTGAGTCATATATTAATGTAACTGGTGAATCAATGAATCCTCTAAATTTGATTTATTTAATCTTATAACTAAATATTTCAAAGAATCAATTTTCTTCTCAGATTATCCAAATAAGAATTTATACATCTCTTTAAACCTATATACCCATGGATCAATGGTTTGTATTTATTCATATTACTTTAGAGAAACAAGATAATTCAATATATAAAAAATTTTTAAGTGGGATAAAATAATTCCAATTAGATAGATCCCTCCTTCCAAACCTCAGTCTATATCGTAAAATATTTGAATTCAAACTAATTTATTAATATCTCAAAGACTTGATCCACCATGGAATAGTCATCTTACTCCACAGAATGGTGATGGTCATGTAAATGTCTCAAATCCATGAACCACATCTTTCAAAACATAAAAAAATAATAAATTTTGGCATTTACATATTTAATGTCTCTAGGCAAAAAGGATTTTTTTTTATTTTTTGATGGTCTTGTTTCGATGGATTCCCATAACTAAAATTAATTATCAATGTTATTCATTCACCAAAAAATCATCATAGTAAATGTTTTCACAAATATACATATTTTCCAAAACCCATCACAAAAAATTTATGTGTGAAGCATTATGATTTCCATTGAAAACAATATCTGGAAAATCTTTAAGAAATTAATTATGAGTCATCATCTCAAAAAAAATACTTGTGATAGATTATACACTCCACCAAAAATATATTATTCAAAATTAAAAGAAATAATTGCAATATATTTCTTAATTCATCAAAATTACTTAAGTAAATTTAAAAAATAAATAATGTATAATTAAATAAATAAAATAATTAAATACAAAATTAAAATTTAGAAAAAATAGAAAAAAAATAAATAAAATAAAAATAATCATGATGTTATTACACCATTACACACAATATGTTTATCATACCATAATATATAGAAGTCCTATAAATAAATATTTACTTGTATCAGGTGTGGGA
This sequence comes from Viscum album, assembly GCA_963277665.1. Classification (NCBI taxonomy): domain Eukaryota; kingdom Viridiplantae; phylum Streptophyta; class Magnoliopsida; order Santalales; family Viscaceae; genus Viscum; species Viscum album. The sequence continues at coordinate 932,961,583 of OY728156.1, forward strand.
GGATCACTTGAAGGTTTAGGGGTAGAAAACGTTAGACAAACACCATACACAAGTTGTTTCATATACTCAAAGATATTCTCATCTCTATAAAACTACTAATCATGCCCCTCTACCCTCTATATATGCATTTTTTGTATCATCTCATAATGATCTCTCAACCTCTCTTCATACTTTGTAGCAAAAAATGTTGAATACTTTTCATGTGCTCCATTCATGCTGACCAATGAAATCATAAATGTCCCATAATAACTAGTAGGATTTAGTCATGAACCAATATCGGTCACCCATCCTTTCTTAAAACCATTCACAGTTGTATGTATCCAAGCCCACACATCGAAAACTAACTCAAAAGTGGAATTTACATAAATCTTGGATTGACTCCATCTTAAATTAGAATTCACAGGCTCGTATATTTTCATCAAATATAATTATAAATTAGAATAAAAAATAAAATCATAGCAGTTAATTTTTTTAAAAAAAACTAAACACAATTTTATGTTGTCTACTACCAACAAGCAGTCATATAAGAGGATCAGTGTTCATCTAGTAAACTTCATACTCCATAATAGAGGGTACAGTTGAAGGATTCATAATATAAAAAATTACATTTAATGTATATGTACATTAATAAATAATATTACTTAAAATATTTCACTGATATATACCAAATACATGACTCCCGACTATATGTGTTCCTTGTTACCACCCTTTGACATGACTATTATATGATTAACTCCTCCTAAAAATATCTCATACACAGTATAATCACAATTCATCCCATACCTGAGATAATATATAGTCATTTCAATGGGAAATGAAAGACTTGTTGAAAGTAGTAACAGAAAATCATTCCATGGATCCCTTTATTAGGTTATGTTAATATTGATGAAAACTATTATGTATATAAATATCCCTTGAATCCCAAATAGAATCTATCAAGCTATCTTCAATCAGAGACCATAAATTTTGAATGAAAATAAAAAACAACATATTACTAATGAGAAAAATATAAATTATTTTATTTTATTTATTAAGTAAAATCTAGTGTTCAAAAATCTGATGAGGAACAGTAATGGAAACCTAATCCCATGATACTGATGGAACAGAAAAATAATTTCTTAGAATCGCTCTACACTTCAAAAAAATATAATTTTAATAAAATGTGAAAAAATGTGAAAATAAAAAAAAATCTTAATTTCATTACCAAAATTAATATAAAAATTTAACATAAAATAAATACCTTAAACAATTGAAAACACCGTTATAAATGGAGATCAAAATCGAGATATTAATGTCTCTCTAGAAAGGGTCCCATAATCATCAATATAGCATGGGTGTGGCTTCTTCAAATTGGTGGTTCTATAGCAGCATCATAAGGATCTGATGACATGATCTCATCATCTAGAAGTATCTCATCATTGAGAGATTGAAATAGATCACTAGGAGCATCTCCAGACATCTTAATCAAATAATATCACTTTTAAATAATTTTTAATACATATATCATATATAAAAAACTAATAAATACCAGAATATAATAAATATATATAAATAAATACTAGATCATAAGAATAAAACTTATAAATATTTTTTAATATTGATATCAAATAAAAATAATAATAAATAAATTTTATAACATAAAATCATTACCTATAATTAATTTTTAATACAAATATAAAATATAAAAAACTAATAATTACTGGCATCAATAAGGGAGCAGAATAGATCATCGATTCAATCCATCTAAAACAAAAAAAAATATTACCTAGAAATATTTTTTAATACATATATCAAATTTAAAAAACTATTAAATACTTGAATATAATATACCATTCATTTTCTACATACTCATCATCATCAATGAAAATGTCTTCATTTTTATCTTTAGTAGTGTCAACTTCTATACAACTTTTATTTTCAGCATCCCTTGTTACTTCATCAACATTTTCAATGTCATTGTCCCTTAACTGGGGGGTTTCATCATTGATATTTATATCTCATGGGTAAGATATATATATGTTTATTTATCTTTAAAATTTTAAATATGTTTCACATCCATAAAAAAAATTTTCATTTTGAAGAAATGTATTTTCATGAGATTTCATTTTTTTAATTCTCCGCCATTCATTTAAATCTATCAAAACATAATAGTAATTTTCATAATGAACATTATGTTTTTGATGTTCCAATATAAATGGTTTAGTTTAGGAAAGAAAACTATTAAATTTAATCTCAATGACTCCTAAAATATCTTTTTTTTCCTCCTCAAATCTCTTTTTTGAATTTTTCTAAAAGCCACTTTATGGTAGTGGTAACCGTACATCAGGATTACAAAATTCAAATTTTTGGATTCAAAATTAAAAATTTAAACCAAACAGATCCATAAATTCAAAATAAAGTGGTCCTCAAATCCAACCAAATCATCACCACGAAGGCCGCGAGATCCACTTCATGGACCGAGGATAGGCCTGTCAAGTCGCATCCACATAGCCACCACCATCATCGCATCACCTAATTATTTCATCTTGTAAACCATAAAATTAAACTTCACTTTCCTAATGACAATATCCTTTAAAACGAAACCCATTATTCATTTAGTTTATTTATTCACTGTATATTCATGTATGGAATCAAAATCCATTATCCACATGCCCATTACAAGATTTTAAAATTTTAAATGGAGGCTTTTTTAGCTAACATAATCAACCATTAATTTTAATTTCATGTTTTTATACCTACAAACAATAAAAATTATTAATATTAAATGTCATTACGAAATTTATTTAAAGTTCCATTGTAAAAAAATTTACTTACAATTGATTGGAACAAATATACAAAATTTTGTGGATGACATTATTTTAGAGCAGTATTAGTAATTATTATTATTTTTTTTGATTTGGATATCAAATAGTCTTCAAAAAAATTAATTAAATAAATTTATCTATTATATAAATTTATAAAAAAAGTAATTACTACACAAATCATGTCAATTATTTATAATTGAGAAGAATGTATATATGTGTTATGTGTGATTCTTTATATGAAATCCATTATTCATGATAATCACTAAAACCAATCTTTGGATGATTAATAGCCATTCCTCCATGAGCTCTAATCCCCATGACCCTGAACCCCTACTCCTAGACGCATCCCTATTCCATTATGATCCCCATAAACCCAAACTACCATACTCCCAATGATTCCCCCCTCCAATCCTTGTGACATAGACCACCCTACTCCTCGAAAACAACCCCACAGCAACCCCATATAACCTAGAAATAGACCCATAACATTGGACCCTTTCCCCTATTCCCTGTGACTATGAATCTTGATGGTGGAAACATCCCATAACCCTTTTTTTAATCACCCCTTCCTCCTCCAAAGCTTTATCTAAACAACATTAACCCTACCCTTATCCATCAGCAAGTCAGAATTTGTTGGCCTCATCTCCCCAACATTCATGTTGTTTTTTTCTATTGTATGGTGCATATTGGATTTTTATAAGGGTTTCAATTAAATTATTTAAATATTTATGTAATTGAGTTTTTTTTTATTTTTCATGGGAGTATTTCAGTGTTAATTTTCACATTCCATAAGAAGTTGGTCATTTTTTGGAAAGTGGATGAACCTCAATATTATTTTCGGTGACTATTCCTATTTTTTAAAAAAATTATTAATTAATTATAAATTTTTTTTATTAATTATTTATTTCATTTGGTGTGATATTGGTTCCCATGGTGTTGTCTGTGTGTGGTGTAAGAATTCAATCCTTTATATTTTTATCATTAGTTTGTACAATATTTCAGTTTTGATTCTCTTCCACATTTAATAATCATTTAAATGTTTTCAAAATGATAACTTCCATATTGAGGTCCTCTTTAAGTGAAATTGTGGGTTGTATTTTAGAGAATAGTTATTTTAGATGTTTCATATAGGGGTTTTAATTTTTAAAACAGAATAATTTATCATATAGGTTAAGAACACAATCTTTAGGTAATTTACTAATCCTTTCTATTTTAAAAAAAAATGGTGTCATGGAGTTAATATACTAATTAATAAATACTATTAATCATGAGTAAAATAAATAATTCATAATTCAAGTTATCTATATTCATATTACATGATGCTTTTTATATATGACACTTTATTCAAGTTGAGTAAATTTTCCAAAACTGATTATAAAAAATTTTGTGAAACCATTATTGCATGCAATGCTATGACGAATATGGAAATGTATGCACCATATATCATAGTTCTAGATTCTTTTTTTGAGATATAAGAAATATTTCTTTCCATAATTATCAAACATGATCTTGAAATAAGGACAATCATGTTTCTATAATATAAAATAAAAAATTATAATATATAAATTGGAAAAGTTATAGGTATTTTAATAAAAGAATATTGTTCATGTAATATTGTGGACTGAAAACAATATTTTCGACATCAAAGTAACCTCTCTCCTCAGCTCAGGGATCTTATTACAAAAAATCTGGCCATATTATTGTGAGGGGGGATATTTATTCATTTTTCTTTTTTATATTTTTCAAGTTTCAATGAATCATTTTTATGTTGAATTTTTTTAATATTGAATCAAGACCTTACCCCTATTAATGACAATGTTGGGTGATGTTCAATTTTGATTCTACTTATTTTATAAAACATTTATATCATTATATATAAATTTATAGTGATAAGAGTAAAAATAAAATACCAATGGATAGAATTTGGATAAACATACTTTGAAACACACCTCAGTAGGCCAAGGGTTTGGATGAATTTTTAGGTTATATAATTACAAGGTGATCAGTGGAAGGTATAATAAAATTTCTATGAAATTATTATAAATTAAAATAATGTTTGAATAGAAACTAAGTATATTATAATTTTATATTTAAATATCTTCATCATCAATATGTATATTGTATTTTTCAGGGCGAATCGAATTTTTTGGAATGCTAAAAAAATGATAATCCTATCAAAAAAACATAAAGAGACACTCCATAGGAGAATTTTTTGAAATTTGATAAATAATTTATTTGGATTTATAGGATAAAATTTACAAGATTTTAATAGATTAACAAAACCATTAGTTGATCCTGAGCAGGTTAATCTTTCCCATAACAACAGTGACTAAGAACTATGTTTTTTGAATTAGTTGAATACATAAACCATGAACTATATAAAGGGTTTTCCATGTATTCAATTTTTTCATTCCTATTTAACTTATATCATATAAATTATATCTATATAATACTTGGAAAAACAATTTCCATGATTTTAGAGATTATTCATGATGAATTTAGTAAAGATAATATCCATTCACCATTATATGTTATGAATAAAATCATTAATAAGCTTGTAATTTATTATACAAAGATACATGCATGCCCAAATGATTTCATGATTTACTAGGGATAAGAGTATGATAATGAGGAATGTATAATATTTCATAAAATAAGATGGAATTCATTGAAGAGTAATGATAGTACAATCAATTAATACATTGAATGAAACCGAAGAAGAAAAATCCTACAATTGTGTTGTCTTACTTTCCTATGAACCCATGATTGAAATGATTGTCAATGTCATATAAGACTTTATATGAAATAAAGTTTCATTCTTAGGTTAGTAAAATTGATTCCTTGATGAGGCATCTAAAATATTCAACATTATAGAAGGTTTTTGACTCATTATATCTTAATTTTCTTTTAGATTCTGGGAATGTAAGTTTGGGATTGGATTCTGATAGTTTTAACTCTTTTGGTAAATTAAGTACTAATTTAGAATTTAGAAAAAAAAATCATCCCTTATATTCTAACTCCATGGATGTCTATAAAGAAGACTTATTTCGTTATTTTTAAGATTGTTCCTTGGAAGAAAATTCCTAGAAATGACATTGGTGTATACCTTCATCCTCTAATCAAATAATTATGAGAATTAGGGGGAAATATCATAAAAATATAATTATTCAATGTGAAAACTATTAAAAATGCATATTTCTTTAATGTGGAAAATTTGTGACATTCCTGGACTAGGAAACGTGTCTGGTTCGAACACTCATACTAGTTTGTCTTGACCAATTTGTAATTTTTTATTTTGATCCTCAACGATTACCTTATAGTAGAAAATGGTTTCTTATGTTTCATCATCGATTAATTTATTCTTCTCATAAATTTAGATTTAACATGACACAGTTAAAGAGATATATTCAATTGATAAATCCACCAAAGTTATTATCTAGTCTATAATTCATGGAAAATTTTGTGAATTTCATTGTAGAATTTGAAAAATGTAATTTTTTTAAATAAGGTCAGAAAAGGGTATGAGGTATAGTATCAAAAATAAATGGAAAACAAAAGTGCAAGAAAATAAGTATATTTTTCAATCACCATTATTGGGAGTTTAATTTGATATGTCTTCATCTTTAAATAATTCATATTGATTGGAATATCTGTGATAATGCAGTTTTTACGTTTCATACTGATTAGGGTAAATCAAAGGATCACATTAATTCTTGTAATGAGTTATAATCAATGAATATAAAGAAAATTTTGTTGGAAAATGATAATGGAATGTATCCTTAGCCTATTTTTTCAATGAACAATAATGATAAAGACATATTCCTTTGATCATTAAAGAATTTAAAAGTGCCATATACATATTAAATTAACATTTAATATTGAGTTGACTTAAAATATCTTATGTTACATGGATTGAACATTCATGACTCACATATTCTAATGGAGAAATTGTTGTCATTGGAATTGAGTATTACATTACATGGATAGGAAAATCTACTTCTAGTTAATTTGTACCCCTTTTAGGATATATTTTTTTGAAAAACTATAAATTTAATTGAACTTGATAAACTTCAAAAAAGTATTTTTTTAAAAAAATTATCATTTGGAGATTTTATTTCCCCAACCATTCTTTGCAATCGAGATTCATTAGATAGTTCATTTGTATAATGAAGTTAAACATGGTGTACTAGTATACTATCAGTGGATATGTCCATTTTAGAGTTATATTGATATCTTTTTATATTCATTGGGTAATTCAATTTTATCAATTATTTGTATAAAATAATTATATGCTTCTCATTTTTTCATCATGTACTTACTTAATTTGAAATCATATATGAGGAATAAAACTCAAACCAAAGTCTATATTAGAGAAGGATACATAAATGATGAGTTTCTGACCTTATATTTTTGGTATTTGAATGGGATGAAACTATATTCAATTTTAAAGAATGATTTGAAAAAATATTTACTAATTCTTATTCTGAAAACTATTCATTGATATTTCCCACTATTGGATAAACAATTGGAAAGGGGTCAAATTTTACACTGATTAAATTGAAAATACTATAATCACATAGATATGTGTGACTCAATAATCTTATTGTAGATCCATTTATTAAATAATTTTGATTTCAATCAAATAGGTAACTAAGGGGTTAGTCTTGAAATGAGATGATTTAAAAAAAATTAATAAAAAAATTTAAGAATAGTTATCTCTTAGTGTAAGTATATTCTCATATTCATATTGTTGATGTGTGGTTATTTCTTATACGTTAAAATTAACACCATTATCTTTTTTTCTAGTTAATTTAAAGTTGATATTAAAGCTAAAATATAAAATTATTTTAAATTTATTAAATTACATTCTTCTAAGATAGGCTAAGAGATATGAAGCCTGCAATAGTCATGGATTTATGTTTTATAAAATTTATCACAAAGAGGACTTGAAAACTCAAAATATTATTGTATTTACACATGAAAAGGATGGATAATATAGAATATTGATTTATATAACTAATTAAATGATTATGGTCAATTTTCAATTATAATATTCATATTCAAGTGGGTCAACATTTAATGGGGTATAATGAAATATTTTTTATGTTTTTCCTCTATTAAATTTTCTCACTTGATATATACCGATGAGGGTGAAAAGTATGATCCATTTTTCTTGGCATCAAAATAGAAGATGGTTTACTATTTGGATCATGAAATAACATATGGTTGGAGAGTTTTTGTAGAAATCAATTAGTGATACTTGTATTATATTGGAGACTAATATCAATATATACTTTTTGATAGGGAACCTTATCAACCAAAAAACATTGAACAGTGTTTTCAGGAAAAATTTGATGTAATAGAACATGAAAGAGATAGTGAAAATGAATTACTCATCACAATGTATGTTTATAATAATGAATAGAATGAATATTAAGATAATTAAATGTATAAACAAGTAATAAATCTATATTAAAATTTCCTGCTAAAAATTATTTCATACATATATACATTGTTATATTTTTTCCCTTTTACATTAATATATTTTATTGATCTGTTTTTATAAATTTAATATATTCAGAACCATTTTAATTATAGGAATTATGAGGAAAAAAATCAAGATACTATTATATAAACATCTCATAGCACACCCCCACTACCACTAACTTTAGTGGCATTGAGTTATTCTGTTGTACCAGAGAATTTTAGTGATTAGGAAATTTCCCCTGATGTTATTGGTATCCCACCAACCAATGCACCTATGGAAATAAACTAGTTGGTAACCCTCCATCTATGGGATATTTTTGAGTTACCATTACTAGTATGTATGTCATTGTAAAAAACTATATATGTTATTGATGTATTAATTTATGTTTCCAACATATAAATATAACAATAGAACAGATGTAAATACGAATATGGTGGAAGTTTGTGACATGAAATAATTAAAATTTATAATTCAATTTGATGAGTCTGGGGTGCCTATCAGTCATACAATCAGAATATATGGATATATTAATGGTCATATTTCTTATGAGATGGTGAATTTTATCATTAAATATAAATATTGGATACATATTCCCACATCCTGGATAAATTAATTCATTAATTATAATGTAAAGGTAATACTAAATTAATATTAATTGATAAATAATTTAAAACACTTGAATAAATTTTTGTATTATACTTATAAAGTGTTGTGTTTTTTTGATATTTTCCATCTTTATACCCCTGACTCCATTTCACACTTATAGACTCTGAAAAACTAAGGTAATAATATGATATATTATAAATGGATATTATGACATGAATTTAACAAAAGAACTTTGAACTCATGAATTTTTTTGATAATGTTCCTGAAGACATTTATCATGAGCATTGGATGATGCTTTTCAATATTAACAGAGATGAAACCCATGAGGTAATTGCATATTCAATAATATATTAATAGAATAAACACATTAGTATTTTCATTTTTATTAACATTGCAATTTTTTTAGGAATTATCTAAAAAATATATTATGACTCATGAGAAATAATTCTTTCCTCAAATCACTGGGTCTCAAAGGTTCTTGAGAAAAAAACAATCTTGGTTGTGTTTCATCCCCTATTATTTATATTATTTTATTATATTTTAATGTTTATTTATAAATTGTGTATATATTTTATACAACGAAAAATGAATTAAGTCACTCTTTTGGCTAGACAGAGATGCGTCGTAAGGTTCATAGGAAACATGATGGTAATTTTTTAAATGAGCCCACCAAAAATGTTGGTGTAAGAACTTTTTAGTACTATTTAATGTTATATCAATAATATAAAAACTATTAATGAGAAATAAATCATAATCATAAAAATTACATAAACCCAATTAAATAAGGATGAATACACAGATCAAACAGAACCAATAAACTATATTGGTGAGATCTGATCCATCTAAATGGCCCCAATTAATTTGGTTTACAGCATGTTTGTGGTTGTAATTTATATTTCCTTTTTTTGTAGAAATGAAATAAAATTACTTTTTAATGAAACAATTATGAATTAGATAACATTATAAAGTTAATATCATTTAAAAAAATCATTTTTAACATTATTGTTTTAACATGTTTGGATTCAAGAATGTTGGGATGTGAACCCTTCACAATCAACATCAGTATCCTAAAACAATGCAGTTGCAATCATTTTAGAGAATGAGAATCTTCATAATGTATGGGGGATGGGTTCTAGGCTTACTCCATTAGCTATATTTGGTGGGTTTTCATCATCATTTACTCTTACACCCAATGCGGATTTGAACAATATTGATGATCAGGAAGAATATAGATAAATTTAAATATTGAAAGAAAATGTACAATAAAATGACTCCTATAAGAAAACACATGATCAGTGGTTTATAGAAATGGAAAATTATTTAGTTTTTGTATTTTAGAGGATGGAATGTAAGATCCCCATAGAAATTTTAATCCCTATATCTCATCCTTTCGAAGTAAATTACAAACTCTATAAATCGATCAGACTTTTGAAAAGAACGCATACAACTACCATGAATAAAACTAAACTAACACTTTTATATTGAAAACTCACACTTCAATTCATATCAACCACATTATATATCAGTTTTAAATGAGTTAGATTTTAACATATTAAAAATTAATTATGGATCATTTTACTAATGTTTGAAAACAATCTAAGCTTGGATTCCCAATTTTGGCTATGTGATTTTCATTTTAAAGTAAAATGGCACTTATATTAAAAACATTCACTTCAGGTCATACTACCCACTTCATGTGTCCTTTTTATGTGATGTAAATTCTTACACATAAAAAATTAATTATGTATAATTTTGAAAAATTATGAAAACAATCTGAGATTGTATTCTTGGAATTTAAAATGTTGTAGTCATTTAAAACAAAAATGAATAATTTATATTAAAAACATGAACTTCAAGTCATATAGAACCATCAGGTGTCATATTTTCATGTATATCATTCCTAAAAATAAAAATTGAAGTAATTAAAATTTTCTTTAGGTTTTAAAGTAATCCAATCCCATTTACTCTTTTTTGGATATGTGACATAAATTTTAAAGTAAAATGAAAATTATATGGAAAACATGCATTTCGAGTCATACCACCAACTTTATGCTTCTGATTGGTATGTGTTCGATTAAAAAACATCAAGAAATAATATTGGATCATTTTAATAATGTTTGAAAATAATTCAAGATCATTTTATCTACTTTGACAATGTGATAGATATTTTAAACTAAAATGACATTTTTATATTAAAACATGCATTTCAAGTCATATTGACCACATCATGTGTCAAATTTACATCTCATCAACTCCAATTTTCCAAAAATGTATTATGTATCATTTTATTAATGAATGAAAACAATACACGATTTTTTTTCTTAGTTTTAGCAATGTGACATGTATTTTAATGTAAAAATGAAACTTTTTTTATTAAAAACATGCACTTTGAGTAATACTGCCCACTTCATTTGTCAGGTAAATATAGAAGTAGATTAAAATTAACATATATTAATTTATGAAATGTAGAAACTGGTGAAATATCATTCTGAGTTATGGTTTTCCCTTGATTACTATAAATGTGTTTTTTGTTTTTTTAACACTAAAACATGCATGTATAGGTAAAACCCATAGAAAAAGACCTCATATTGATGTGAAATCATGGGAAAATAATTTTTGAGTTATATTAGACTCATAAAATGATAAAAAATATCTATAAAACATGTTTTGTGTACATAATAACTCAAAAAATGTTTTTCAAGATACCAAAGTCCTTAAAAACATGTGTCAGATGTTCAAAACCTGAAAAACAAAGTCATATGGATGTGAAATCATAGAAATAGAAACATATATATATATATTTTAAATTTATTAACTCGTGAAATTTAATTACGATTTATGATTTACCCAGGATTCATATAAATGTGTTTTTAGTGTTTTGAAACACTAAAACATGATTAAAATATTTAAACCCATAAAAAATAATCTTTGGTTGATTTGAAATCACATTACAACCAACATTGAATTATTTATGATGTGTATATTTAGAAAAAACATTTATATGATGTGTGGTGCACTCAGAATAACTTAATAATAAGTTTTTAATGATATTAAACTCTTTAAAAATTTGTGTCAGGGATTTAAAACTATGAAAAAAATGTTTGATGAATATGAAATAAGTTTAAAGTAACTATAGATTAATTTGTGACACTTATGAGACAATGAAATCTCATTCCAATTTATAGTTTTCTCAGGGTTCCCATAAACATGTTTTTAGTGTATTATAACACTAAAATCTATGTGTAACAGTAAAAACCATAAAAAATTACTCGTATTGAATTGAAATCATATGAAACCCACCATTGAATTATTTTTGACATTTAACTGTATAAAACACATCCATATAACAAGTATTATTCTCTAAATTACTCTATAAGTACTTTTTAAATATATCAATGTCTTTAAGAACAAGTGACATGGGGTCAAAACTATGTAAATAGTGTCATATGAACATGAAATTAGAGTAAGATTAATGTATATTTATTTTTGAAAAATTGGAACCAAAAACATATCATTCTAATTTATTGTTTTACTAAAATTCCCATAAACATGTTTTTAGTCTTTTATAACACTAAAACTTGTGTTTAATATCCAAAACCATCAAAAAATACAATATTGTCATGAAATCATTAGAAAATAGTAGTTTAATTATTTAAGATGTGTACACATAGAAAAAACATCCATTCAATGTGTGGTGTTCTCATAATAACTCATTAAATATATTTTAAAGATACTAGAGTCTTTAAAAATATTTTTTAGGTGGTCAAAGCTTCAAAAATAATATCAGATGGATTTAAAACCCTAGTAAAATGATCAAACATTTTTTGAAATGTTTTAGCTGAAGACACGTCATTCTGTGTTATGGTATTCTTGGGATTCTCATAAATGCATTTTTAGTGTTGTATAACCCTAAAATATACATGAAATGTCCAAAACAACACAAAAAACCCCTATATTGGTGTTAAATAATGGTAAAACCACCATTGAGTCACTTTTTATGTGTATTCACTGAAAACACATCCATTCGATGTACGGTGTTCTCAAAATGTCTCAATAAGTAGTTTTTGAATATACCAAAGACTTTAATGACATGTTTCAAGGGATCAAAATAGTGAAAACGATTTTTTATAGATATTAAATCATAGTACAATAGATAAATATTGATTTTTAAAATTTAGGAACTAACGACACATAATTCTGAGTTAAGAGTTTCCCAAGATGCTCATAAATGTGTTTTTTGTGTTTTTAAACACTAATTCATGTGTGTAACTATCAAATACTTATAAAACAGTCTCATATTGACATAAAATCATTTTAAAACCCCAATTGTGTTATTTTTTATGGATATGTATTGAAAAAATATCTATTTGACATGTGGTTTTCTTGGAATGACTCAATATGGAGTTTTTAAAGATACAATAGTCTTTAAAAATGTGTCTCAGGGGATCAAAATGATTAAAAAATCATCATATGGACATGAAATTAGAGGAAAATCAACTCAGATTGATTTTTCAAATCATAGAACTGATAAAATTTTATTCAGAGTAATAGTTTTCTTAGGATACCCATATAAGTGTTTTTAATATTTTAAGTCACCAAAACATGCATGCAAAAGGAAAAACCATATGAAATGACCTATAATTGATTTAAAATCATGTAAAAACACATTTTAATTATATTTGACATGTTTTTATAGAAAAAACATCCAACCAATGTGATGTGTGCTCGAAATCACTCAATAAGAAGGTTTAAAGATATCAATGTCTTTTATAATGTGTGTTATGAGGTAAAACTATGAAAACGATATCAAATGGATGTGAAATATTAGAAAAATGACCATATATTGGTTTATGAAATGTGTGAGCTGAAAACATTTCATTCCTAGTCATGGTTTTCTCGGGGCACCAGTAAATTCATTTTTAGTGTTTCAAAACACAAAAATGTGCATATAATAGTCAAAACATTAGAGAACGACCTCAAGTTAATGTGAAATCTTAGGAAACCCACTATTAAATTATTTTCGAAATTTAAGACATAATTCTATATAAATGTCTTTAAAAATTGTTTACTAATTAAATTTCAACCACACGACACATTAATTTAAAATTTGAATTGATTTTTATTTACATATCCCTTTTTAGTTCCAATTATTTAATCATATCATAAATTGCTATGTTAAAATTTTCAAAGTGTTTTGTGTGATATATTATTTGTTTTATATTAAAATTTATTCAATTTGGTTTAAAAAAAATTTACAACATTCTAAATATATTCTATTTATATTCTATTTTACATTTTATTGCTTAAATGTGTTGTCTTTTATTATCGATGATAGATGTTGGTAGTATGAAGAAGGTTGACCATTCTGATCCATGAAATTCTTCCAAAGGTAGTCATGAGGGTACTTATTATATATAGTATGTATAAATATTATGAATGATTCTACTATAATTCTGATTTATTATGTTCAATTCAAATTATTGTCTTCTTTTTTGTTCTGGTTAATGAGATGATTTGTATGGTCCCAATTGATTATATTATGTGGAGGTAGATAAATATAGCATAGGTCATGGAATCGATGTATACAGGTTGGTATTTTTTATTGGTGGATATATTTCTTTTGTATATATTGATGAATGGGGTATGGGTTTATCAAGGTTTTGGTGACTGAGGTTTTATATATTACTATGGATGTATAATGGTGAATGCATAGTGAGTCTATCATGCATTTATAGTTTAGTTTATTTCATGTCATACTTTTATATTTATATTTTTAAAAAATATTTTTTAAAAAATAATATTTTTAGAAATATATTTCGTGTTGGTTTATGATAACCACCACTAAACATAATTTCCAAAATTTTATTTAGTGGGTTTTCTCCCTAAACATTGCTAAAATTAACTTCCACTAAATACTATACTGGTGGTTATGTTCATTTCTCTATTTTATTTTCGGATTATTTAAAAAAAACAAACTTCCACTAAATTAATTAGGAACCACTACTAAATTATTCAAATAAAAAACATATAGATACAAATGCTAAATATAAATAAACACCACTAAATTATTGTTGTCCATGAAATACACAGTAGTTTTCGTAACCACCACTAAACTATAAATCGGTTGTTTTTAACCAATTTATATAAAAAAAGAACCACTAATCTCTATATTATTTTGGTGATTTTCATTCCCCATTTCTAGTTTAAACTTTGATGATTATGATCACATTTCTAGCCATATCCATAATAACTCCATATTTTCCATTAATTTATTTACATAACCATGATCTTGAAAATAATATGGATAGTCTTTTAGGATTATATAAGATAATATGTTGTGTGTTTGACATCTCTTATCAAATTATATTCAATATTTTTATGAAATAGTCATGATCTTATGTAAACCTAAATTTTTTGTTGAATTTATAAATAATTAATAATTTTTAAAAACTAAAAATTGAACACTATTACATCTATTTTTTTATTTTGGTTTTTGAATGTGTTAATTTTATCAAATTTTTGTGTTAAAGTTAAAGAAATTTCTATCATTTCTTCAAAATACCCTTAATATTTTAGTGACACATTGAAACTGGTTTCATGTGTTTTGAGTTTTACTTTTGAGGAATAGAATTTCAATTATTATAATAAACCCAAAAATGATCTATTAAAGACCATATAAGGAAAACCCAAAAATCTATAATTAAATTGAAACACCATCCTTTGAAATTAATGAAGAAAACTTGAACAACATATATAAACCATGGAATATTGAGGAGGATGTTGAAACATGCTATAAGAGTAGAGGTTGGTTATTTTGAAAGGAGGAGGAGAGTGGTAGATGAGTTATTCTCCCTAATTGCTAGAGAGAATAAATCATGAAGGATATAAAACATAGAGCATTCGAGATGATGGTTCCTGATAGGAAATATAAATAAATTAATTCTTTTACTATAATATTTTTATCAAGAGTTTTAGCTTAAATAACTACTAAATAATTTATTTAGTTATTATATCTGAAAAAACCATGAAAATATACATAAAATTAAATTATTAATAAATAGATAAATTTTTCATTGGTTTAAAAAATGAAAAATTAAAATTAAAATTAAAATTAAAATTTTCTATAATTGATGAGGAATTATACCTTGATTGTAATATTTTTTTATAATATATAATTTTATTAAATTGGATGAAACCATTAAAATCAACATCATAATAACATATATTGTGGGTTTGGATTTTCAAAATATGTTTTCATTTTTTTAATGGATCTACTATAAATAATTGTGATGTAGATTTAAAATAAAATGAGATCGTTCATATATCATTTAACAGGTGAGAGATTTTGAATATAAAAGGGATTTTTCAAGGGAGTTAAAAAATAAATTTTTTAAAATAACATTGTGTACTAACTCATTCCATGACCCTCTCAATTCATAACTCCTATGAATATAACTAAGATAACCGTTATTGACATGTTACCCTCAAAATAATTTTTTTAGTTTATTATCTCTATATACCATCTTAAATAGTTTGAGAAGCTATATTATTAATACAAATAAATCGAAAATATTAATATAAACTATAAAAAAATTAAAGAAATTTTTTGTTAGTAATTAATAATACTTGATTAAAATAATTATATTTTTATTGGGATACTATTTAATCTATTTTTTTGGTGGTTATAGGAACCCCTTATCTCTCAAAAATCATGACCACCATTACAAATTGAGAATAAATACCCATAAATTGATAGGGATTAATTTTTGTGTTATTAGACAGAGGTGTTATTCTTTTTGAACTAACACCATATCAATTTGGGTCTACACACCCCCACTTTCTACAAATTCCCAACCACTTATATGACTCTCTCTATAAATGATCACCCCCAAATTGGAATCAACAAATCATTCACTCATTATTAGTCCTATACATCCTAATACTTCTTCACTTTGTCATTTTTCATGTTCACCAATTTTGAATGGACTAATAAAATCCAATGTAAGTAGTGTTCCCTCAATCAATCCCTTAACTACACATGAACAAACACAGACACACATGACTATTCATATTTTTTATTTTATTGACAATTACAAGAGGTTGAATTGTACACAAACCAATGGAGATTAGGTCCCAAGTCATTGATAGGATCATCCTCATAATATATTTATCAAAATATATATATTATTTTTAAAATAATTATGTGGGTATTCATGACTTCGTAGGATGATCACCAATGATAATTATTTTTTCAAATGAAAACTTTTTCTACTTCCACTTGTGTTGGTCATAAAAGGTGATGAATATTTTTTCAATGGAAAATCACCTTTAGGTGACCTTAGAATATATATATATATATATATGTTTGTGTGTGTGTGTGTGTGTGTGAGTATGTGTGTGTGTGTGATGTATTTACTTAATATTGACACACACATACCCACATATAGACACACATATTTAGAAACATGTACACAATTTTATTTCACACATACACTCAAAAATATTCACATATATGTGTTTATTTACATACTTATTAATATAAAAATTACTTATATTATACACACACACACACATATATATATATATTAATTAATTTTTATAAGGTAAATAAAATGGATAGTATTTCATTTTAAATAAATTAATAATAAATATTTATATCCATATGGTTTTTATCTTTAAAAATAGCTTTTTATATAAATATGTTTTAATATTTATTTTTACAATTGATTTTTTATAATTATATACATAAATATATATATATATATATATTAAATTATAAATATCACTAAAATATATAAAATGATAAAATTTGAACAACATGCTATCCACGTGAAAGAGTTCTCATGTAATGAATTCAATATCCACAGAAAAAAGTCAATAATATCCCCTAAAACAAGGATGAAATTTTATAAAATGTTAAAAAATCAAGGTACCTTGATAGAAATATCACTTTTATAAGCCTTCTAGAAAATGTGTGACCATGAAAAGACAATGATCCCATCTCCACCATAGTATTTATGTCATAGATGATTTCACATTCATAGATTTTATATGCACTAGAATCCAACGAGACACATGAATCAAGAGTTATGACATTTTGAAGTTCAAGTCATGTTTTCAATTTATTTTAGATCATCAATTAATTTATTGAATATTTATATAATTAAATTTTAATTAAAATATTATAATTATATAATAATTAGGATATTGTTATGTAATAAAATTATATAAATATATTATAAAAAATCACTCAATATATTATATATTATTTGTAGTTACATATTTTTTATTTTATAAATCATATTTAATAAAATATATTATATTTATATCAATAAAAATATATTTATATTTTATTATTTTATTTTTAATGATATTTTTTTATAAAATATACCATTAATCAATAATAAAAGATCACTGATTATGGTTACCCTTTATCTGGGTTTTTAGATAGTTCTCCACTTTTTTATCTTTGACAAAGGGTAGCAGTAATTATATCAAAATCAATAGTAGTGTCTCCAAATTGAAAGGATAGGTAGAAAAAAAATGTCAAATGATATGAAGATTTCTGGAGAGATGATTTCTACCTTTCATAGAGATAGAGTTTTCAAACTCAAAAGAATAAGATGGTTTGATTCAGAGGTTTCATTCCCTTCTAGAATCCTTACTTCTCTCATTTTTGAAGATTGGAATTTCCTAAACACAGTGTTCTAGTAGAGATCATTCCTAATGAATAGGTTCCTATTTTTAATCTTTTTTCATTACATTCGTGGATTCTGAGGATCGATTGTATATTAATCAGTTATTAAATATAGTTGTGAGTAAAATCATTATAGTTTTTATAGTTATTTGTGTTTTTCACATATGTGGTGTTATTTTTTACAATATTTCTCGTTATTTACTCATGATTGGTGAATGTTTTGTTTGAGAATTTTAATAAATGTAGAATATTGTGGTGTTCTTGTCATGGAGTAGGGCCAAAATTGGCACCGGACAACGTTATATCCTTATGTTCTTTTTTATTTTTTTCTTTCTAATGCACTTATTGTATATAATCTTATAAACTTTTAATCTTCATCGAATTTCATTATCAACATGTGCTGGAGTGGATTTTAAAAAATGGATTTTATCTCATACTTTTTTAAACAATATATAGGTCTTCAA
Source organism: Viscum album (assembly GCA_963277665.1). NCBI lineage: Eukaryota > Viridiplantae > Streptophyta > Magnoliopsida > Santalales > Viscaceae > Viscum > Viscum album. Next base: position 932,980,642 of record OY728156.1, read on the forward strand.
AACTGCCATAGCCATAGATTGCGCTTTAGCCAGTGCTGGGTTTTAACGGTACTAAACAAAAATAACTGATAAAAGGGTTCCTTTATTATTGTTAGATAAAGTGATGATAAATGTATGTTTAATAAGCACAAAAAACATTAATAAAAAAATCACCATTTATCAGTTCTTTTCATATCACTGATAAGAAAAAATTAATAAAAAAATATTATTAATGTATATATAATTATCATATTTATATTCAAAAATTAATGTTTATCAACATGAATTAATTAAAAAATTATTCTTTAAAATTAATATAAATATTATATATTGATATATATATTTATAATTCAGAAAAATAATATAAATAAAAATTATGTATTTTAAATTGGTGATATTTGAACATATATATTTATATCAATGTCTATGTGCATATATGTGTATGCATTATGTTGTGTCCATGTGTGTTTTTTGTGTGTGGGTATATAGATGTTGTAAGTATATAGATGTATGTATGTGTATGTATATATATAAACGTGTACATGGGATGTATATATATAAATATAATATGTGTGCAAGTGTATGTGTAGAATGTACATAAATAGTTAATTATAAAATTATAATTACGTATAATGTTTTAAAAAATTATTAATAAAATTATGAATATGTATATATTTAAATAATTTTAAAATTATAATAAATATATTTATTATGTTTAAAATTATATATATTTGTATATTAACATATATAATTATATAAATATATAAAATATATAAATATATATAATAATATAAATATACTTATTAATATATAAAAAAATTAAAAAAATATTTATTTATAATTAGAATTATAAATATATATATATAATTATAGTAAATATATTTAAATAATTAATATATTTAGTATAATTATTATTATATATATTATATATTAATAAATTTATATAATTATATAGTTATATATAACTATATAGATATATATAATTATATAATTATACATAATTATAAAAAGATAATTATAATTATATAAAAATATTTATAAAGATATTTATTTATAATTATAATTATATATGAATTAATATATATTTAAATAATTCTAAAATTATATTAATTATATTTAAATAATATATGTATTTATTTTATTTAAAATTATATTTATATATATATATATATATATTGAACAAGTCTAGGATAATTCACTAATGCTCGATCCCATTTATTAAAAAAAGGTACAATGGGGAGGAGGGGTAAGGTAAGGAAGATCAGTGCATAAAAAACATCAAAATATCCAAAGAAGCACTAAAAGTCAAAATCAACCACACTAGTTAGATTCAGACCACATCAACCCCTACCACTGGGGGCTCTACCATGTGGATATCGACCATGCTTTCAAGTCTTAGCTCGTTGCAAAGGCTTATAGAATTTACATAATGATGGTTCAGTAGTGTTTGTGTCAAGAATATCATTAAAAACTTCTCTATGTAGTTTCACTTATCTTTAATGATCGGTCCTAAGACCCATAGTGTCCACTATGTTCACTTCCTCTAATGGAACCTCCTTAGAAATGACATCACCTACACCATTATTAGCTTTAGAAAATACTACCTAATTATTCCTTACCTGAGTAGTTGTAGTATTTACTACTACTAAATTAAAACCCTTATCTGTGGAGAAATACATTTTATGGATAGCTCTAATATGAATAGATTCATCGATTTTTTCTTACGGAGGAAAATCATCTTCCCTGCCCTGAAGACCAGTCTTAATTCTCCCACTGACATCCCTTTCTATTTCCTCTAAGGGGACCTTCTTAGATGAGTTGATAACTCCAAAATAATTGGATGTGTAAATATGACTCATTGGTATTTCAGACATATTTAATCATTTATGTGCATCATATTCATTAGGATTCCTGTAAAATCATTTTTTAAGGCAAATGGTGTGGAATTTTCAGTTCCAATACTCATGTGTAGACCAACTTCACCACTAGGAGAGTTCATGTAAGTAGTTCCCACAATATTAACCATAGTAATAAGACTTATTATGTTTGAGTTATTTAATAGAGAGTTAAATGAATCCTAATTCTCATGACAGGATTTTCCTTCTATAGGTTTCTTATTGCTCTTGTCAACTAGACTAGTCAATAAGAGATTTTCTTTTTTCAGAGTCAATACAGCAGAACCAGAGTCCTTGGAAAACCCCCTCTCCATAGAAATATCAATCAATTTTATGATTGGAGTAACATATCTATAAATTGAACTCAAAGTTTCCACAAAATCCATATTCTTTATTCCTTTGAGATCTCTCGATGAGATCATTTACTCTTGAAGACGTTTCTATTAAGAAATATCTTTACTGATCAGTTTAACAGTTGATTTTTCTTTTTCCAAGCCCTATTCCACAATCACAGCTAAGGATCCTACCACTTGTTTCCCTTTAAGGTATCTAATTCTCACATTGGCTGGGGTAGTCCAACTATGATTACCAGAAATATCCAATTTATTGTAGTAATCCTTTTCTATGTCCATGTGTATGAAACCTTCTCTAAAATGGGAAAAAAGGAATCAGTTTGACCATCCCTGTGTCTTTTCAAATAGGCCAATTACAATCCCAACTTATTTCTAGTTTCACTATCAATACCCTTTCCCAACAAGATCACCATATTTGTAAATATTTCAACATATATCTAATCAATATGGAGATTTTTTGGACCACCTTAATCAATGAATCTTGACTGATTAGGTTTTTTAAATCATTAATTTACATCATGTCCCCAAATAGATCAATAAGCATAGAAAAAATAATTCCTACATCTCAAACTATCAGACCCAATGACTATAAAATACATTCAAAATTGATGGGAATTTTCATACTCAATATTTAATTCTAGATCATCAGTTGAAAAAAATACTCTATAAATTAATGTGGTCTATAAATAAATTTCTAATAAGAAATGAGTGTAGTTTTCCAATTAGTGAAATGTGGTTTCGCTGCCAAATTTTATCAAGATCCATCCATCCATTTCAATAAAAAATACAATTCTAGGGAGCTAAAGTACCTAATTTAATCTATAAAATTTTACCCATGGTTTAATAGAGGTGGTACTTAACCCCAATGGATTGAAAATATAATCCCAATACCTAATGATAAAGTTCCCTATTTCACATACATGGATTATTTTAAAGTTAATTTTCATGAAATTTCTATTCTTGATTTGTTTTTGGGGGTTTCCCATACATTTGTGGAGAAAAGGGTGGTTTCTTTGAGATTTGGTCCAAACTATGTGGCCATTTTTAAATTTAAAAACAAAATTTGATTTTATTATAACTTATTTTTTCAATGAAAATTATCCCATTACACTTCCCACTTGGTTTTATCTAACCTATTAAAACCACCATATCTATTTGGACCCCTTGTAACTCATAATCATGGTGGATTTTGGTGATTTATCTAGGCATTAGGCCAAACTGTGATCCCATTTCCAAATTTAAGGAAATAATTTATTTCTTTTATATCTCATTCATTTTTTAACATTTTTCAAACATTACAACTTTAACTCGATCCCACAACCCCTAGGCTCACCCCCCATGTTCCATTTTCCCTCTTTGAAGCTCATCTTCATTGTGGAGTAGGGTGAATTTCCTCAAGATTTCTCAAATCATCCAGATTTTCAAAGGGAGTTTATTTCTTTGATAAATCATTAATTTTCTACTCTTTTTACTCTATTTTAGTACCCACTGATCCTACTCAGCCTTATTAGAACCTCCATTTCAATTTTGGATGCTTTGAGATTCAACTATTAGTGTATTTGGTGAAATGTCATAAAATTTTCTCAAGTAAGTGAATTATTCTCTTATTCCTTAAATTTCCTTTGGGTTTATTTTCTCTTTCTTGAAGTTCCAAATGTAAAAAAACTATGGTTTAGTAACTGGGGTTTTATTTTGCGTTTCTTGGTCCAATATTGTGGTTTTAGGTTTGTTTTCACTCCCTTGTGGTGTGATGGTGGTGTGGTTGAAGTTTCGCACAAGTATTTGAGTTTTTTGACATATATGTTAGGTGATTCCATGTTTTATAATCCTATTATGAGTTATATTAACGTGATTTATATTTTCAACTTATTTATATTCCATTTTTGTTGGTGTGAAAACCGTTTTTGGTATCTTTGGTTAGTTGGTCGATTTTAAAGTGGCATTTTTGTTCAAAAATTAGTGTTTTTCTTGTGTTTTACATGTCGTATCAACTGGGTTTGTTTTATGGTTCATTAAATGATCTTATTAAATGGTTTTAGGTATGAAAACTCTGGTTTTTTGTGATTTTAGTATACATTGTGCTTCAAAATAGGGTTTTTATATCAGTTTTATGTGCAAATCATGGTTGTACATCTTGAAATTGTTTTAAGAAAATTATAAAGGGTTTATTGAATTACACAAAGGGTGAAAATAATTTTTAGATAATTTTTAGAGTATTTATGAATATAACTAGTGTTTTATGTGAATATAAAATTTGATAGCATGTGGATCTTGTTTGAGCACAAGGAGCGAAACCCAGGTATCTAGGTGGGAGGACGTGTACAAGTACGCTAGTGATCCAGAGTAGTTTATCCCCTATTTAACATAAAAATTTTGATATTGAAAACACTAAAAACTATAATTTTTATGATTGGGTACCACTAGGTTATGGTTATATTCCCTACTAGAGGCCCATGCTTGAGAACAGATATTGATATGGTCACTTTCACACCGAGATACGAGGTACATGGGGATCACAACTAACTAAGTCCTAGGTGTATTCTTGTGTTTAGTTCTCATTGACTACTTCATATTTCCTATTGTAATATGGTGTGTTTTTATGAAAAATTTAGTATCATGACTGTTTTATTAAAAAAAATTCATTATTTAATGTTATCCCTTAAATACTCATTTCATATAAAGGTTACATTCTTTAGAAATCGTTGCTATAATTTCTTGTTATAAAAATTGGAATGATTTTTATCTTATGATATTTATCTCATGGAATATGTTTGGGTGGTATCCTATTGGTATTAGTCTTGCACCCTACTTACACCTTAGTGTGTAAGTATACTTGATTATGTTTGATACATTTAAGGGAAAGGCCTTTGGAGATGGCGGTTCAGGATGTTAGTTACTTCCATGGTGCGGTATTGTAGAGATGGCTCGTGCATGATAACCCCTTGTCTTGTGGCAATCCTTAGGTTGTTTTTGTTTCTACTTTTTGTAGTTTTGGACCTCTTGTATCTTGTTTAAAAACATGTATTCAGTTCTGAATTTTAATTAAGGCTTGTTTTCCATGGATTTTTAGATTGGCTTTATTCTTCATTATTGGTTATTTTAGGTATCCTAACATGAGTAAATCATTCCCAAACCATTTTTTATGATACTCGGACACTTGTAAAAACCTGTAGGGATAGGGAAAATCCTTAGGTCCTTACCACAAGCCCGGTTGGGTACCGGTTTTGATATTGACCAGATCTAGTTTGTGAAAAAATGTAATCAGAGGAGGTTAATATTTTTGGGTTATATTGTTATTTTGGGATGAGTCTAGTTAGACAGGAGTAAGGAATATCATGACTCTAAGTTTTGTATGCAAGTAGGGTGCTTGTACCACCCCTCTCCTAACATATAATGAGTCACCATGTCATGTCCTGATTTTTTTGTTAGACTTCTCTTCCAGGTGGGATGTGCGGGCGGTAGACTGCACGTGGACATTGGGTGGGAGTGAAGTAGTTGTTTATTTTATTAGTTTGATGAGTTTTATTCATTTATATATGATACTATTACTGAAATTTCTCAATATTTTTGTACTAATGTTTTATTTTGTGATTGTTACTTTTTGTACAACATGCTTCCCAAGAAAGCCGCCATGCCACGGGATAAAGATATTGAGAGTTATACCTCACCACTTGATCATAGGTTCGTAGAAGCTAAGTCTAAGATATTAAATCCCTAGGATAGGGAGAATATCTTACTCCTAATCAAACCAGAGAAGACTAGTTATTTACAAGGAAGGATAAAGCCCAGGAGAATCTGAAAAAAAGCCTCCCACTTTCAGAGGTACCACGGAACCCCAGGAAACAAAGTAATGTCTTGAGAATATTGAGACCTTGTTCGAGTTCCATGATAAATATGAGGTGGTCAAGTTAAAAGGTGCCTCCTTCCTATTAGAGGGTCTTAGATTCAGGTGGTGGGACTCAGTGATTCAAGGAAGAAATCATGAGCAGATGAGCTGGAAGGACTACAAGGTCACTTTCAATGACCAGTACTGTACTGAAGTATTGGATTTTTCTTGGACCCATGATTTTATAGAACATATCCAGGGGACCAATAAATGAATTAATATTTTAACTGCTTCAATGATATGGTTCGTTATGCAACTAAAATTGTCTTCAATGAGCATATGAAGTCCTAGAAGATTGAGATGGGTTTGTGTCCATAGATCTATTCTCGGGTATTCCTGTTCAATATGAAAACCTATGCGAAAGTGGTTGATCGGTCTTGTATGGTAGAGATTGACTGAAAAGTGAAGTTTGGTTTCTCTGGAGAAATATCAGTGATGTTAATTGCTATTCATTGGAGAAAAAATAGAGGTGTTAGGAGCCGGGGAAGAAATGAGGTGGAAGTTCAGGCCACTCTTCCAGGAAGCTTTCATCTGTGGCTTCGAATGTAAGGTCATTCATGTGACACTAGTGTGGAAGGACAGTGCACATCCTACTAGCATGCACATATCCTCTAATTCCCTATTATCTGTGTGGAGGTATGGGACACTTTTATCACTTTTGAAGGATGGAACTTCTACTTTTGAGGGGCAGGATCAGTGGATTCCAGGGGAGTGCTTGCTCAGTAATAGCCATCAAGGATGGGGGGATCTCGGTTTGGTGGCCATGGTGGTAGGTCCAGGTAATATTTTGGGTATATCCAATTTAGGTTATATCCATAGGCAATTTTTCATTCTTAGGTAGAGATGAGGAATCTTCATATTGTGGAGTAAGCACCAGCAGGATCGGATATAGGGTCATTGACAGTCCGAGGTACCGTTTTGATTGAATATTCTATAGTTGTTAATATTTTTGATACAAGTGATTTTGTTTCATTTATATATTTCCATATTGTGATAATGCTGAATTTTACATCCAAAATTTTGACTTTCCCGATGGAGTTTGTTATGCTGTTAGGAAAGAAGAAGGAATAGGGTCTCAGGTGACCGTTGTGTGCGCTTTCTGTTTTCGGTGTTGAGATGGAGTGGGACCTAATGGTCTTAAATATGGGTTTAATTGATGTAATAGTTGTTATTTATTAGTTGGTACACTTTTAGGTGCACATATATTTATATAGGTGGTGGTTGAGTTTCACGGAACCTAATGGAAATCCTTAGGTTTTTGTGGGTAATGGGATACTCAGTCGGGTCGTGCAGGACCTCCACTCCCAGAGTTGTGAAATATTTTCTTTCAATTTTCACCACTCGCACTAGAGGATGATGGTTCCACTTTTGAGGGTGGGTAACCCCATATGGTGTATGAGTTCTCAGAGGTATTTCCATGTGATTTTTCAGGCTTTCCCCCAAAGTGGTATGTGGAGTTCTTGATCGATTTGGCATCGAGAACACAGTGGATATATCTTCCCTCATATTGTATGGCCCCCATCGAGCTGAGGGAATTAATAACATAGCTGGATGATTTAGAATCCAAAGGATTAATTTTCCTGATAATCTCTCCTTAGGACTATCCTGTTATTTTTGTGAAGAAGTTTGACGGATCCCTCCACTTTTGTATTGATTACCAGAATCTAAACAAAGTAACCATCAAGAACAAATATCATTTTCCACGAATAGATTAATTGTTTGATCAGTTTAAGGGGGAAAAGTGGTTTCCTAAATTATACTTGTGTTTAGGTTACCACCAATTCAGGGTGAAAGAGGTGGTTATATTGAAGATTTCCATTCAAAGCAGGTACGATAACTTTGAGTACCTGGTCATGCCCTTCAGATTGACCAATGATCCAGTGGTATTTATGGAACTCACGGATAGGGTGTTCCACTGGTATCTCAAATCACTTTTCATGGTAATAAGGGATGAAATTATGGTTTTCTTTGGATCTAAGGAAGAGAATTATAATTATTTTTAGATTGTGTTGAGCACTTTGAGAGATCACCACCTTTATTCAAAGTTGTCTATGTGAACCTTCTAGATGAGGGAGGCGATGTTCATGGGGCATGTTATCTCTGAGTAGGGACTTTTGGTGGATCTTGATAAGATCAGTATAGTGATGTTATGGTTGCAGCTGATGAACATGTTTGAGATCAAGATTTTCCTCATATTCATAGTATACTACATGCGGTTTTTTTGGGATATCTCTCAGAATTTTTTTCTCATGACCGCACTCACCTAGAAGGGGGTAAAGTTTTTTTAGGACCCAAAATGTTAGGAATCCTTCAAGAATATAAAGTTTAAGTTGACTAATGCCCCATGTTGATCTATTTCAGAATTTTTAAATGGATATGTGGTGTATTTTAATGCTTTAGGTATGGGTCTTGGGTGTGTGATTATGTAGGAAAATCATGTGGTGGCGTGTGTCTCCCTCCAACTCTGACCGCATGAAAAGAATTACCCAAACCATGACATGGATCTAGTAGTTTAGATGATTTCATTAAATACATAGCTTCAATACCTCTTTGGGTAGAATATTGTGGACTATTATGATCATAATATCTTAGCCTACGTATTATCGCAGAAGGATTATAACCTAAGGTAGTCAAATTGGATCGAGTACATATAGGGGTTTGACTTCGATATCATCTACACCCCAAGGAAGGGTAACGTGGTGGATGATGCCTTGAGTAGAAGAGTATAAGTGGAGGATTTGAGGAAGTCTAGTGATGAGTGGAATATTATGGAGCACTTCTCTTAGATGCATGTGGAGACTAAGGAGCACATTAGAGGTTCGTTCTTGGAAATCGTTCAGTTGACCCCTTATCTTGTGAAGCTGATTCAGTGGGGGTAGGCTGGTGATGAGCTATGTCAGCGGTCGAGGTGGTTTCTTCTTGGTGGGGAGACATCTTATATTTAGTCTTTATCCCCAGAGGGTATCTTATGCTTCAAGGGTCTCTTAGTAGTGACATTGTCTCTATGGAAGTTGGTGATGTATGATATCCACCAGTCTCAGTGGGATATCTATCCTAGTGCTACCAAGATGTATTATGATTCCAGTCGCCAGTTCTGGTGGTCAGTCATGAGATGGTACATTGATGACTTTATATTGATATGGTACACTTATCAATATGTGAATGTAGAGTATCAAAGGCCCTCTAGTTTGTTTCATCCATTACTCATTCCAACCATAAAGTGGGAAGAGGTTTCCATGGATTTCATAGTTGGATTGCCTCGTACACTTCAGGGAAAGAATTCTATTTGTGTGGTGATTGATCATCTGACCAAATTGGCCCATTTCATTCCAAAAAACTATTCGACCAATGTGGATGTATTGTTCCAGTTGTATGTGTAGGATGTTTTGAGGATCCATGGTGTTCCCTCATCCATCATTTCATATAGGTACCCTTGTTTTACCTCTCCGTTTTGGAGTGCACTTCAGATGGTATGGGGGATGCAGATTAAGTTGAGTACAACATACCACCCTCAAATGGGTGGTCAGAATGAGTGGGATAATTAGATTCTGGAAGGCATGCTTTGGGAATGTGTGTTCGATTTAGGTAGTTTTTGGGATTTCCATTTGGTATTGGTAGAGTTTTTGTATAACAATAGCTACCTATCCTCAATCAATATGGCACTATTTGAGGCAATTTATGGTTGGTTGTGTCGATATCCTTTGTGTTGGGTGGAGGTGGGTGTGACCTTGCTATTGGGTCCAAGTATTGTACAGGACATGTTGGACAAGTTTCAGTTGAGTAGACCAATGTTTTTGATAGCCTAGATTCGACAAAAGACTTATTCCAATTAGATTCATTGATCTTTGGAGTTTTTCTTGGGTGACTGGGTATTCTTGAAAGTGGTACCTCGCTTGGGTCACCGCCATCTTGGTAAGTAAGGGATGCTAACACCATGGTATGTGGGACCTTTTGAAATAATTTATAGGATTGGTAAGGTGGAATATTTTCTATCTTTTCCCTCTCAGTTTACATTTATACATGATTTTTTCCACATCTCCTAGCTAAAGAAATACAATCCGGACTCATCCCATGTTTTGAGTTTGGAAGAGATGGAGTTGGAACTGGATATATCTATGGTTGAGTGACTAGTGCAAATTGTGGAAATTCAATAAAAAGTGCATAGAAGGAAGACTATTCCTCCAATTCAATTCCTTTGGCATCATGGGACATATGAGCATGAGACATGGGAGCAGAAGTCTTGGGTTAAAGAGTAGTTTCCCTTTCTCTTATCTGATCAGGCTTCTAGATGACTTTATGAGGGAAGAACGTTTTTATAGTGGGTATAATTTTCACTTACATGACTTGTTTTCAAGGTATTTTTTTAATTTGAATTATTTCTTTTGGGGTGGGGTCCCTATAATTTTTGGAGAAAAGGGTGGTTTCTTCAAGAATTCGGGAAAGTCATGAGCCCACTTCCAGATTTAAAAATAATTTTTTTTTTCTTTTATAAAACCTTCATTTATTAACATTTTTCACCCATTCCACTTTCCAATTGTCCTAACCTAACCGATTAAAACCATATAATCCATTTATCCCACATAGGAACGCATAATCATAGTGTATTTTGGTGATTTATTCAGGAATTAGGCCAACTTGTGATCTCATTTCCAGATTTAATGAAATAATTTATTTCTTTTAAATGGAATTAATTTTATAAAAAAAATTTGTCATTCCACCTCTCAAAAAATCCAAAAAACCCTAAGATAACCCCCATGTTATATTTTCATTCTTTGGAGCTCATCTTCATCGTGGATTAGGGATAATTTCCTCAAGGTTTCTCAAATCAACCAGATTTTTCAATGGAATTTGTTTCCTCCATAAATCATTCATTTTTACTCTTTTTTCCCCATTTCAGTCCCAAAATTACCTCCTCAGCCTTATTCAAACCTAAATTTAAATTTTGGAGACTTGGAGATTCACCTATTTGTGTATTTGGGACAATTTATGCAAATTTTCTTAGGTAAGTTAATTACTCTCTTATTCCTTCCATATCCTTAAGGTTTCTCCCCTCCTTCTTAAACATCCAAATTTCTAACAAATGGGGTTTTGTACCAAGGGTTTTATTATGAGTTTCTTGGTACAATTTGGTGGATTTAGGTAAATTTTCACTCCCTTGTGGGGTGGCGGTGGTGCCGTTGAATTTTCTCACAAGGATTAGAGGGTTTTAACAAAGAAAGTAGGTGATTCTATGTGTAAGAATCCCTTAATTAGTTATATTTTCATGATTTATATTTTCATTATATTCCTATTCCATTTTCTTTGGTGAAAAAAACATTTTTTATAGAATTTGTTAAGTGGTTGATTTTAAAGTGGTATTTTTATGCAAAAATGAGTGTTTTTCTTGTGTTTTCCATGTTATATCAATTGGGTTTATTTTATAGTTCATGAAATGAAATTATTAATTGGTTTTTCAGCTTTGAATTCTATTTTGGTGTGATTTTGGTATGAATTTGGTTTCAAAGTTGGTTTCTTGATGGGTTTTATGTGAAAATCATGGTAATACTTCTTGAAATTTTTTTGTGAAAATTATAAAGGGTTTATTTAATTACACAAAGGGTGAAATGATTTTTTAGATAATATTTTGTGTGTTTATGAATAGAACTATTATTTTATGTGAAAATGTAATTTTATAGCATGTGGAACTTGTTTGAGCACAGAGAGGGAAACCCAGGTATCAAGGTGGGTGGATGTGTACTAGTATACTAGTGATCCGGAGTGGTTTTGTCCCTATTTCACTTAGAAAGTTTGATGTTGAAAACACTAAAATGACTATAATGGTGAGTATTAGGGACCAATAGGTTAGGAGTATGTTAACTACTAGTGGATTGTGCATTATAAAGGATATTGATATGGCTACTTTTGTAACACCCGAGACTTTTATGAGAAATATTTTGTTTTTATGTTATATAAATCATCAAAGGAATCTTTTACTACACACAACACTAGTTTGGATTTCTTTACATGCAACCGCGGCCTTCCTCGATAGCTTGCATCGTATGAAATACCGAGTTTCACTAAACAATGATATGCTATTAAAATATTATTAAAACTAGCCATTATGAATAGTAATAACAACTTTTTGAAATATTGTAAATTTAATTTTTCAAAATGGACTTCATTTTTGGATTCAGAATATCTAAATTAGCTTAGGGTGAAATTTTGGTACTTTTCAGATAACTTTCATATTCTGATGAATAGTGAAAATTACAAAATTTTAATTAAAAACAACATTTTTAATCGAAATAATTAATAGTGATAAATTATTAATTTGAGTGGTTTTAAAGTATATTTAGAATATGTTTTTATAATTTAATACAATGTTGTTCATTGGATGTAATTTCACATTTAAACCAGACATAAACAAGTGTCAATCTTTTGATAGTTATTATCTCTTAAAAAACACGCCATTTGTTTTGACGACGGGAATTAATTTTTTAAATTAGTTAATGTAACTGATATGTTTTGAATTTAGTAAAATAAACATCATTTTTCAATTCATAATATCAAATATATCTTAGGCCTAATTTTTGGTATTTTTCTGAAAACTTTCATTTTTGATAAATAGTGAAACCACTAAGTGGAAGTTAAAAAACTGAATTTTTTCATAAAATTTAATTTTACCGCTTCTATGAGTGGAATTTCAAAAATCAGAGAGACACGGTTGATTTCAGTAAGTAAAATGTGGTTCAATGAGATGAAAAAAATTTTTGGGGAATAGTAACTTTTTACTTTTATTTACCACGGTTAAAATTAAATAGGGTAGTTAAGGGTAAAAATGATATTATTATTACCCTAACACATGTCCTAATTATATTGGATAAGTGTAATTCGACCAAAAACAACCTTAGGAATAAAATATGACCATTTAGGCCCACTTGGATTAGATTAGGACATTTATTATCAATTTATTTAAAGAAGGGTTAAAATAGTTAAAATCAAAGTTTAATAACTAAAGGATTTTTAATATAGGGTTATACATAAGATAAATTCGACTATAAATATTCATTAGAAATCTAAAAATATTTCATACATAATTGTATTTTATTTGTAATTTTTAGACTTAAAATAATTTAATTTATTTATGATACAATGATGATGCAGTAATTATCTTATTAATGAAATATTGACATAATTGATTTATAATTACCCAAATAAATGTAATTTGAGACTTTTTATGAATGAAAATAATTTTATATGTTAATATGACATGTTATTATTTATTTAATTAAATTTCTTCGAACTAATCATTCTGTTATGATTTTCACAAATATCAATTACTAAATAGTGTCAAAATTGACATAAAATAATTTTTAAAACAAATATAATATTATTAATTGTTATTATATTCCTAAAAATCTAAGGTTCGGTCAAGATACTTAAATCATGATATTTTTATCCTTAACGGACCACTTTGGGGTCGCTTGGATGTATATGGTAAGTTTATTAACTATATAATAAAAAAATACAAAGTGACATGGTAAATGTCAATCTAATTAACTATGAGTTAAAACTAAAAGATAAGGTTAATATAATGACCTAAACTTCTCTAAATTCTATTGGATGAGAGGATTTAGACCCATCCCCACCTTAGCTTCTAAATATATCAATTTGGAGCTATTAAAAACCGAATTTGACTTTATAATAAAATAATATTTTTCGTTATTCCAAAGGTGCCCCTCTCCTCCCTTATAAAAGGGCACCTCCTCCCTCTCTTCCTCACACCACATTGAGCATTCAATCTTGGACAACCCCTTCCAATATCTCCTCTCCACTTCTCTAGAAACATCCTAGAGGTCCTCATCTTCTTCAAAGACCAATTTTAGTTCCCTAAGAGGAGGTCTCAAAGAGGCGTTTCAAAGAAGAGGTAATGTCCGTTACCGATTCTTTCATCTTTATTTCTTCTTCCACATATTCTCCTTTAGTTGTTTCATTATGAAGTAATAACATAAGTATCACTCATATACTGATATGTTATTATAAGTATGAAACAACCCTATTTAACCATCTATCCATCCTACGTAAAACGAAATCACCACGCGTGCGTACGTACGGAATACTGTCTCCATGTCGTGGTGTAATCTGTTTTCCACCACCACCTTACTTGGATGGGTATAATGGTGTAAAGAATAACTATATATGATTATTGAAAAGTGATATTGATTCTTAAATAGTATACATACACTCCAATAAAATTCCACGATCATGGGAATTATATCATCGCTCGTGCGTACGTACGGAATACCGTCTCCACGATGTGATGCGACTCGTTATACATGATATTCATTGCATAATGATTATATAAATGAATTGAGTGAATGAATATGATATATATTACACTAATACAATTATGGAAATGAGGTATCTATAACCTAAAAAGAAAAATAAGAATTTATTCGACAAAATGCGCATAATAACAAAAAGTAATAAACACCCGAATAATAAGTAGTAATGAAATATTACTAATAAGAAGCTAAGAATATGACCATATATGATATCATAAAAATAAGTATGATTCTGTAATAAGTCAATAACATTATTTAAATCATTATACAGGAGGTTTGGACACTTACTAAGCAAATCGGACCTTAAGGTAAGGGAAAATATCACAACCTCATTTTTATCTGAGATTTTTTATACTTTGGAATTTACTGGGTTATATTTTATCATCCACATCCATGTTTCCTCAATATGTAATATTATTTCTATCCACATACAATTGTTTAAATCCAATTTTACCCTTCGGTTAGTTTTTAGTAAAAGATATTAAAGTAATCTTTTGTCATTTTTCGTACGAGGTACTTTTTTACTTTTCCGACAAAAGTACGAGAAGAATGTTTTTTTTAACTTATACGACATGAATGGATTTTTAAAACATTATTCCCAAGATGATTCCTTTACAAGTTTTCAAGTTTATTTTTAATCAACTTCTTTTAGTTTACAATTTAATGACATGTTAAGAAAGGAAAAGTGTTTTTGAAGTAGAAAGGATATTTTCCTCAAGAATGGAGTTGAAGTGTTTTATCAAAATTATTTTCCATATAAGATAATAAAGGTTTCTGTTTCTACCCCTATTATTACATTGATTTGATTATGTTGTGATGGAATTATTTTTATGAATTTTTTTTATCTTATATGAATTGTTTTATGATGTCACGATGTTTAAGATTCCCATTTTTATTACATGGGTTATGCTATGATGTATGGTTTATGATTTTGTGGCACACATAATAATGGTATCATTATGAGATGGGTGGGACCTATATCTCCCTCCAATGAATTGGGTAAAGATTTTATATCTCCTGAGATAGACATAGCTGGAACGGCAGGTTAAACCGGTTCAGTAAAACAGGACTGAAATGAGGAGTGAACTCGGTTCGGAAATGGACTTTGTCCACTAAGATAGTCTTGGAAATGACTCTTGACTAATAAGAAATGATTCTCTATGATAATGTGTGTATGACACAAAGTTTCATGTTTTAAGTTATGATTATTGGGATTACATTTCACTACTATGATTTATCCCATGTTATGAAATTATGATCTCTTTTGCAGGTTAAGATTTCCCAAAAGTTATGTTCTTATGAATATGCTGTGATTGATATTTCTTTTGTTTACCATTACTGAGCATTTGAGCTCACCCTTTTGTATGTTTTCTTTCCCCAGGTCGGGAAGAAGTTTATTAAGTAAGATATTCCAAAAGGGACTATAGATATGATGAAATAAATGGGAGATAGTTTAGACGCTTTATGAACCAGTTGTTTATGTTTCCTAGTTTCTAAAGACACTATACCTATATGGTCCTTCCCTGGTTTTGTTATATGTTGTAATAAGTGTGCTTCAATTTTGAAGTAATAACAACGTATGTAAATTATTGGTTGTTATAGTTGGTGTCAGAAGAAAGGTATAGTCAACCTTTGGAAACTAGGATGTGAAAGCCTTAGTAAGAACCCTAAGGATAATTCTAAGCATAGAACACAATCTTAGTGTTTTAGAAATGTACATGAATAAACTAGGATAAGACGTTAAGTGTGAAATTTTATTCTTTATTATGTGGTTTTCCTATTATAATTAGTGTTTCTCACACTATTCTTCTTGGTTTTAGTCAATGGCTGGAACCCGAAGGAACCGTTTTAATGTGGAATGCGACGGGCAATGCAATGATTTTCCCCCTGAGAAACCAAACGTTATGGGAGCTAGAATGAAAAATCTTGTAGCCATTCTCACACAACTTTCTCAAGCTATGAATCATGTAGGACTTCCAAATGAGCAAAGGATGGAGCAACATTCTGTTGAATCCTTCATGAGGCATCGTCCACCTTCTTTCAGTGGGTCTATTGATCCATTAGTTGCTGAACAATGGATTAGTACTACTAAAAAGATATTTCCAGTTCTTCAATGTTATGAACATGAAAAAGTCATCCTAGCATTGTATCCTTTGGAAGGAGATGTTGATCAATGGTGGAATCTTATTAAGAATATGAGGCAAAGGGATGAAATTGAGTCCATGGAATGGGACGAGTTCAAGAACTAATTTTTCAATAAGTACTTCCCTCGTATTCTTTTAACAAAGATAGAGAAAGAGTTTCTTGAACTGAAGAAAAAGGATGATGAATCTGTTGGTACCTATGAAGCAAATTTTACAAGACTTGCAAGGTATGCTTCCAGTATTATTATCCAACCTGAGAGTAGGATCGATTGATTCTTTAGTGGCTTAAAACCAAGTCTTCTAAGAGCCTTATCCATAAGGGACTTCAATAGCTACGAGGAAATCGTTCGATGTGCTCTCAAAGTTGATATGGAGATTGGAGTAACCCATCAGTCATATGGGTTTGATAAGAAGAGGAAAATGGAATTCAAAGGAAAATCTAAAGAGCACACTGAAAAGAAGATGATATTTCCCTTATGCTCAAAGTGTTGAAAGAAACATGGAGGGAGTTATCTTAAAGGGACAAGTAAATGTTTCAAATGTGGAAAGGAAGGTCATCAGGCATTTGAATACCACAATTATGGGAAGAAGATGTCTAATGATTCAAACAAAGGAAGGGATACACAGAATGAACCTACTACACTTCAATGTTTCAAGTTCAAGGATATGGGGAATTATGCCAATAAATTCCCTAATCCAAGGGTTGTTGATGATGATCGACATCAACAAAATCTTAAGGCTAAAGACAAAGGAAAGTCACATGCAATTTCTATCAGCGATGTGGAGTACGATAACGATGTGGTGAAAGCTACACTTACCAACCACTCTAAAGTAGAAAATTTTTTATTTGATTTTGGATCCACCCACTCTTTTATTTCTGAAGGATTTTATAATAGTATCACTATATTACCTCAACAATTAGATGTTGAGTTAGCTGTGACAACACCTAATAGCACAACAGTCGCATCAAAAGTTTATAATTCTTCCCCGATTGAAGTTTGTGGGAAAGTGCTTCCTGCAAATCTTGTGAAGCTTCCTATAGTGAAATTTGATGTGATTATTGTCAATGATTGGATTTCTTTATGTGGAGATCATATCAATTTCCAAATAAGGGAAGTCACATTTCATATTCCAGATCAATCTATGATCGTCTGTCGATGCAAGGATGAACATAACCTTCCAGTGGAAATTTTTTCCATCTTATGGGTCTTGATTCCACTGAATGAAGGTTATTTATCTCAAATGGTTGGTGAGAAAATCACGATTAATAATATGCCCATTGTACGGGAGTTTGATGATGTCTTTCCGGAGGAATTGCTGGGTCTTCCACCAAATCGGGAAGTTGAGTTTTCAATAGAACTCATACCGGGTGCTTTGCCTATTTCAAAGACACCTTATAGAATGGCCCCAATTGAGTTGCAGGAATTGAAGAAGAAACTCCAAGAGAATCTTGATAAGGGATTCATACGCCCTATTGCGGCACATTGGGGAACACATGTTCTATTTGTTAAGAAGAAAGATGGATCAATGAGACTCTACATTGATTATCGAGAACTTAACAAGATCACTATCAAGAACAAATATCCTCTCCCACGCATTGATGACTTATTTGACCAACTACGCGGAGCTCAATACTTTTCCAAGATTTATCTTCATTCAGGGTATCATCAATTAAGGGTCAAAAGGGAGGATATACCAAAGACGGATTTCAGTACAAGGTATAGACACTATGAATTTATAGTGATGCCATTTGGTCTTACTAATGCCTCTGCTATCTTCATGGATCTGATGAATAGAGTCTTTAGAGACTATCTTGATCAATTTGTGGTATTCTTTATAGACGATATTCATGTATATTCAAAGAGAAAGGAAGAACATGAAGATCACTTGATAATTATATTGAAGACCCTGAGAAAGGATAAGCTTTATGAAAAATTTACCAAGTGTGAATTTTGGCATCAAAAAGTTGCATTTTTGGGTCATATAATCTCAAAAGAGGGGATATCTGTGGATCCAGCAAAAATAGAGGTTATCGAAAGATGGTTGAGACCAACAACAGTAACTGAGATCCGAAGTTTTCTTGGTTTGGCTGGATATTATCAACGTTTTGTGAAAGATTTTTCACAATTATCTAAAACACTCACCAGGTTGACTCGGAAAGGAGTTAATTTTGTTTGGACGGAGGAATGTGAAGAGAATTTCAAGGAGTTGAAAAGAAGGTTATCCAGTGCACCTGTGCTCACACTTCCTTGTAGTGGAGAAAGGTTTGTGATCTATAGTGATGCATCCAAGAAAGGGCTGGGGTGTGTTCTTATGCAAAATGATATGGTGATAGATTATGCCTCACGACAGTTGAAAATCCATGAGCAAAATTACCCAACTCATGATTTGGAGTTAGCTGCGGTAATATTTGCATTAAAGATTTAAGGGCATTATCTTTATGGAGAAAAGTGTGATATTTATACTAATCATAAAAGTTTAAAGTATATTTTCACACAAAAGGAGCTGAATATGCACTAAAGAAGATGGTTGGAGCTGATTAAGGATTACGACTGCTCAATTAATTACCACCCTGGGAAAGCAAACAAGGCGGCAGATGCATTAATTCGACAAGACCATGCCAGTTTATCCATGATGAGGATCACAAAAGATCCAATATTTATGGATTTACAAAGGATGGATCTTGGAATTATAATGGAAGGGGGAAATCATATCTTTATCAAATGAATGTTCAACCATCTATACATGTGAAGATTAAAGAGGCACAGAAAGAAGATGTAGAGTTACAAAAGAAGGTGAGAAATATTCCTGAATTCAACCTTGATTGTGATGGGATAATAAAGTTCAGGAATCGGGTTTGTGTTCCTCCCATTCCAGAATTAAAGATGGATCTGCTGGATGAGGCTCATAGTTCTTCATTCTCTATTCATCATGGAAGCACAAAGATGTATAGGGACCTAAAAGAGTACTTCTGGTGGGATATAATGAAAAGAGATGTTGCTGAATATGTCTCTCGATGCTTGGTTTGTCAACAAGTTAAATCTGAGAGACAGAAGTCCAAGGGGATATTACAACCATTACCCATACCCGAATAGAAATGGGAAAACATCACTATGGACTTTGTCATAGGACTTCCTAAAACATCCAAAGGCGATAATACTATCTGGGTCATAGTTGATCATCTTACAAAGTCCACACACTTCATTTCTATTAGAGAGGATTTCTCTCTGGATCAGCTTTCCATGATATATGTAAAGGAAGTGGTAAAATTGCATGGAGTACCACTTGCTATTATATCTGATCAGGATCCGAGGTTTACCTCAAAGTTTTGGCGAATTCTTCAGCATACTCTGGATACAGAGTTGAGTTTTATCACTACTTATCATCCTCAGACAGACGGTCAGTCTAATAGAACAATTCAAACTCTAGAAGATATGTTGAGAGCTTGCTCTATGGATTTAAAAGGTGGTTGGGATCAACACCTACCTTTGGTGGAATTTTCTTATAATAATAGCTTTCACTCCAATATTCAGATGGCTCCTTATGAAGCTCTCTATGGAAAGAAATGCAGGACTCCAACTTGATGGGATGAAGTTGGGGAAAGAAAGATATTAGGACCTGATCTTGTTGATGAGATGGCAGAAAAGGTCATATCTATTCAACAACACATAAGAGCAGCTCAGAGTTGACAAAAAATTTATGCCGACAACCGAAGAAAAGACCTAGAGTTTGAAGTGGGTGATAAAGTGTTCTTATGAATATCTCCCTGGAAGAGGGTCATGATATTTGGAAAGAAGGGGAAGTTGAGCCCTAGATATATCGGTCCTTTCGAAATACTGGATCGTGTTGGAGAGGTAGCTTACCGATTGGCGCTTCCACTAAATCTCTCTCAATTTCACGATGTGTTCCATGTATCTCTCCTGAGAAAGTACATACCTGATCCTTCACATGTACTCAGCTCAGAAGTTGTACCGCTGAAGCAAGATATTTCTTATGAAGAACAGCCGATAGAGATTCTAGATCATAGTGAAAAAGTCCTACGAAACAAGACCACTCTCTTGGTGAAAGTTTTATGGAGGAACCATCAATTAGAAGAAGCTACATGGGAGCTTGAGGATATGATGAGGGAGAGGTATCCTCATCTTTTTGTTACAAAGTGAAGAATTTTGAGGGTGAAATTCATTTTAAGAGGGGTAGAATGTAACACCCGGGACTTTTATGAGAATATTTTGTTTTTATGTTATATAAATCATTAAAGGAATCTTTCACTACACACAACACTTGTTTTTCTTGCTTTACACGCAACCGCGGCCTTCCTCGATAGCTTGCATCGTACGCAATACCGAATTTCACTAAACAACGATATGCTATTAAAATATTATTAAAACTAGCCGTTATGAATAGTAATATCCACTTTTTGAAATTTTGTATATTTCATTTTTCAAAATGGACTTCATTTTTGGATTCGGAATATCGAAATTAGCTTAGGGTGAAATTTTGGTACTTTTCAGATAACTTTCATACTCTGACGAATAATGAAAATTACTAAATTTTAATTAAAAACATCTTTATTAATCGAAATAATTAATAGTTATAAATTATTAAATTGAGTGGTTTTAAAGTATATTTAGAATATATTTTTACAATTTAATACAATCTTGTTCATTGGATTTAATTTCACATTTAAACCAGACATAAACAAGTGTCAATCTTTTGATAGTTATTATCTCTTAAAAACACGCTATTTGTTTTGACGACGGAAATTAATTTTTTAAATTAGTTAATGTAATTTATATGTTTTTAATTTGGTAAAATAAAAATCATTTTTTAATTCATAATATCAAATATATCTTAGGCCTAATTTTTGGTATTTTTCTGGAAACTTTCATTTTTTGATGAATAGTGAAACCACTAAGTGGTAGTTAAAAAACTGAATTTTTTCATAAAACATAATTTTACCGCTTCTGTGAGTTTAATTTCAAAAATCCGAGAGACACGGTTGATGTCAGTAAGTAAAATGTGGTTCAATGAGATGAAAATAATTTTTTGTGAATAGTAACTTTTTACTTTTATTTACCACGGTTAAAAGTAAATAGGGTGGTTAAGGGTAAAAAGGATATTATTATTACCCTAAAACATGTCCTAATTCTATTGGATAAGTGTAATTCGACCAAAAACAACCTTAGGAATAAAATATGACCATTTAGGCCCACTTGGATTAGATTAGGACATTTATTATCAATTTATTTAAAGAAGGGTTAAAATAGTTAAAATCAAAGTATAATAACTAAAGAA
Source organism: Viscum album (assembly GCA_963277665.1). Taxonomy (NCBI): domain Eukaryota; kingdom Viridiplantae; phylum Streptophyta; class Magnoliopsida; order Santalales; family Viscaceae; genus Viscum; species Viscum album. The sequence goes on from OY728156.1 coordinate 933,002,518, forward strand.
TTTTTAATATAGGGTTATAAATAAGATAAATTCTACTATAAATATTAATTAGAAAGCTAAAGATATTTCCTACATAATTTTATTTTATTTTTAATTTTTAGACTTAAAATAAGTTAATTTATTTATGATACAATGATGATGCAGTAATTATCTTATTAATGAAATATTGACATAATTGATGTTATAAATACCCAAATAAATGTAATTTGTGACTTTTTATGAATTACAATAATTTTATATGGTAATATGACATGTTAGTATTGATTTAATTAAATTTTTTTCGAACTAATCATTCTGTTATGATTTTCACAAAAAACAATTACTAAATAGTGTCAAAATTGAAATAAATTAATGTTTAAAACAAATATTATATTATTAATTGTTATTATATTCCTAAAAATCTAAGGTTCTTCCAATATACTTAAATCATGATAGGTTTATCATTAATTTACCACTTGGGGGACGCTTGGATGTATATGGTGAGTTTATTAACTATATAATATAAAAATACAAAGTGACATGGTAAATGTCAATCTAATTAACTAAGAGTTAAAACTAAAAGATATGGTTAATATAATGACCTAAACTTGTCTAAATTCCATTGGATGAGAGGATTTCGACCCATCCCCACCTTAGCTTCGAAATAAATCATTTTGGAGTTATTAAAAACCGAATTTGACTTTATAATAAAATAATATATTTTGTTATTCCAAAGGTGCCCCTCTTCTCCCTTATAAAAGGGAACCTCCTCCCTCTCTTCCTCACACCACTTTGAGCCTTCAATATCGGCCAACCCCTGCCAATATCTCCTCTCCACTTCCCTAGAAACATCCTAGAGGTCCTCGTCTTCTTCAAAGACCAATTTTAGTGCCCTAAGAGGATGTCTCAAAGAGGCTTTTCAAAGAAGAGGTAATGCCCGTTACCGATTCTTTCATCTTTATTTCTTCTTCCACTTCTTATTCTTTAGTTGTTTCATTATGAATTAATAACATCAGTATCACTCATATAATGATATGTTATTATAAGTATGAAACAACCATATTTCACCATCTATCCATCCAACGGAAAACGAAATCACCACGCGTGCGTACGTACGGAATACCGTCTCCACGTCGTGGTGTAATCTGTTTTCCACCACCACCTTATTTGTATGGGTATAATGGTGTAATGAATAACTATATAAGATTATTTTAAATTTATATTGATTCTGAAATAGTATACATACACTCCAATACAATTCCACGATCATGGGAACAATATCATTGCTCGTGCGTACGTATGAAATACTGTCTCCACGATGTGATGTGACTCGTTACACATGATCTTCTTTGCATAATGATTATATAAATGAATTGAGTGAATTAATATGATATATATTAAACTAATACCATTCTGGAAATTAGGTATCTATAACCTAAAAAGAAAAATAAGAATTTATTCGACAAAACGCGCATAAGAACAAAAAGTAATAAACACCTGAATAACAAGTAGTAATGAAATATTACTAATAAAAGATAATAATATGACCATATATGATATCATAAAAATAATTATTATTCTGGAATAAGTCAATAACATTATTTAAATCATTATACATGAGGTTCGGACACTTACGAAGCAAATCAGACCTAAGGTAAGTGAAAATATCACAATCTCATTTTTATCCAAGATTGTTTATACTTTGGAATTTACTGGGGTGTATTTTATCATCCACATCCATGTTTCCTCAATATTTAATATTATTTCCATCCACCTACTATTTTTTAAATCCAATTTTACCCTTTGGTTAGTTTTTAGTAAAAGATATTGAAGAAATCTTTTGTCATTTTTCGTACGAGGTACTTTTTGACTTTTCTGACAAAAGTACGAGAAGAATGTTTTTTTAACTTATACAGCAAGAATGGATTTTTATAAAATTATTTCCAAGAATATTCCTTTAAAAGTTTTCATGTTTATTTTTAATCAACTTCTTTTAGTTTAGAATTTTATGACATGTTAAGAAATGAAAAGTGTTTTTGAAGTAGAAAGGATATTTTCCTCAAGAATGGAGTTCAAGTGTTTTATCAAAATTATTTTCCATATAAGATAATAAAGGGTTCTGTTTCTATCCCTATTATTAAATTGATTTGATTATGTTGTGATGGAATTATTTTTATGAATTCTTTTATCTTATATGAATTGTTTTTTGATGTCACGATATTTAAGATTTCCATTTTTATTACATGGGTTATGTTATGATGTATGGTTTATGATTTTGTTGCACACATAAGAATGGTATCATTATGAGATGGGTGGGACCTATATCTCCCTCCAATAAATTTGGTAAAGATTTTATATCTCATGAGATATACATGGCTGGAATGGTAGGTTAAACCGATTCAGTAAAACAGTACTGAAACGAGGAGTGAACTCGGTTCGGAAATGGACTTGGTCCACTAAGATAGTCTTGGAAATGAGTCTTGACTGATAAGAAATGATTCTCTATGATTATGTGTGTATTCCACAAAGTTTCATGTTTTAAGTTATGATTATTGGGATTACATTTCACTACTATGATTTATCCCATGTTATGAAATTATGATCTCTTTTGTGGGTTAAGATTTCCCAAAAGTTATGTTCTTATGAATATGATGTGATTGATATTTATTTTGTTTACCCTTACTGAGAATTTGAGCTCACCCTTTTGTATGTTTTTTTCCCCAGGTCAGGAACAAGGTTATTAAGTAAGATATACCAAAAGGGACTATAGATATGATGAAATAAATGGGAGACAGTGTAGACGCTTTATGAACCAGTTGTTTATGTTTCCCAGTTTCTAAAGACACTATACCTATACGGTCTTTTCCTGGTTTTGTTATATGTTGTAATAAGTGTGCTTAAATTTTGAAGTAATAACAATGTATGTAAAGTATGGGTTGTTATAGTTGTTATCAGAGGAAAGGTATAGTCAACCTTTGGAAACTAGGATGTGAAAGCCTTATTGAGAACCCTAAGGATAATTCTAAGCATAGAACACAATCTTAGTGTTTTAGAAATGGCCATGAATAACCAAGGATAAGACTTTAAGTGTGAAATTTTATTCTTGATTATGTGGTTTTCCTATTATAATTAGTGTTTCTCACACTATTCTTCTTGGTTTTAGTCAATGGATGGAACCCGAAGGAACCGTGTTAATGCAGAATGCGACGGGCAATGCAATGATTGTCCCCCTGAGCAACCAAACATTATGGGAGATGGAATGCAAAATCTTGTAGCCATGCTCACACAACTTTCTCAAGCTATGAACCATGCAGGACTTCCAAATGAGCAAATGAAGGATCAACATTCTGTTGAATACTTCATGAGGCACCATCCACCTTCTTTCAGCAGGTCTACTGATCCATTAGTTGCTGAACAATGGATTCGTACAACTGAAAAGATATTTTTAGTTCTTCAATGTTCTGAACATGAAAAAGTCATCCTAGAAGTGTATCGTTTGAAAGTAGATGCTGATCAATGGTGGAATCTTATTAAGAATACGAGGAAAAGGGATGAAATTGAGTCCATGGAATGGGACGAGTTCAAGAACTTATTTTTCAATAATTACTTCCCTTGTATTCTCCGAACAAAGATAGAGAAAGAGTTTCTTGAACTGAATCAAAAGGATGATAAATCTGTTGGTACCTATGAAGAAAATTTTACAAGACTTGCAAGGTATGCTTCCGGTATTATTATCCAACCTGATAGTAAGATCGATCGATTATTTAGTGGCTTAAAACCAAGTCTTTGAAGTGCCTTATCCATAAGGGACTTCAATAGTTATGAGGAAATCATTCGATGTGCTCTCAAAGTTGAGATGGAGATTGGAGTAACCCATCAGTCATATGTGTTTGATAAGAAGAGGAAAATGGAAGTCAAAGGAAAATCTAAAGAGCACACTGAAAAGAAGATGATCTTTCCCTTATGCTCAAAGTGTGGAAAGAAACATGGAGGGAGTTGTCTTAAAGGGACAAGTAAATGTTTCAAATGTGGAAAGGAAGGTCATCGGGCATTTGAATGCTGCAATGATGGGAATACTATGTCTAATGATGCAAAAAAAGGAAGGGATACACAGAATGGACCTACTACACTTCAATTTTTCAAGTGCAAGGAGATGGGGCATTATTCCAATAAATTCCCTAATCCAAGGGTTGTTGATGATGATCGACATAAAAAAAATATTAAGGCTAAAGACAAAGGAAAGTCACATGAAATTTCTATCAGCAATGGGGAGTACGATAACAATGTGGTGAAAGGTACACTTACCATCCACTCTAATGTAGCAAATGTTTTATTTGATTCTGGATCCACCCACTCTTTTATTTCTGAAGTATTTTCTAAGAGTATCACTGTATTACCTCAACAATTAGATGTTGAGTTAGCTGTGACAACACCTAATGGAACAATAGTCACATCAAAAGTTTATAATTCTTCCCCGATTGAAGTTTGTGGGAAAGTGCTTCCGGCAAATCTTATGATCCTTCCTATAGTGGAATTTGATGTGATTCTTTGCATGGATTGGCTTTCTTTATATGGAGCTCATATCAATTTCCAAAGAAGGGAAGTCTCATTTCATATTGCAGATCAATCTATGGTCGTCTATCGATGCAAGGATGAACATAACCTTCCAGTGGAAATTTCTTCCATCTTATGGGTCTTGATTCCACTGAATGAAGGTTATTTATCTCAAATGGTTGGTGAGAAACTCATGATTAATAATATTCCCATTGTAAGGGAGTTTGATGATGTCTTTTCGGAGTAATTGTCGGGTCTTCCACCAAATCGTGAAGTTGAGTTTTCAATAGAACTTGTACCAGGTGCTTTGCCTATTTCAAAGACACCTTATAGAATGGCCCAAATTGAGTTGCAGGAATTGAAGAAGAAAATCCAAGAGAATCTTGATAAGGGATTCATACGCCCTAGTGCGTCACCTTGGGGAACACCTATTCTATTTGTTAAGAAGAAATATGGATCAATGAGACTCTACATTGATTATCGAGAACTTAAGAAGATCACTATCAAGAACAAATATCCTCTCCCACGCATTGATGACTTATTTTACCAACTACGCGGAGCTCAATACTTTTCCAAGATTGATCTTTGATCATGGTTTCATCAATTAAGGATCAAAAGGGAGGATATACCAAAGACGGTTTTCCGTACAAGTTATGGACACTATGAATTTATAGTGATGCCATTTGGTCTTACTAATTCCCCTGTTATCTTCATGGATCTGATGAATAGGGTCTTTAGAGACTATCTTGATCAATTTGTGGTAGTCTTTATAGACGATATTCTTGTATATTCAAATAGCATGTAAGAACATGAAGATCACTTGAGAATTATATTGAAGACCCTGAGAAAGGAGAAGCTTTATGCCAAATTTACCAAGTGTGAATTTTGGATTCAAAAAGTTGCATTTTTGGGTCATATAATCTCAAAAAAGGGGATATCTGTGGATCCAGCAAAAACAGAGGTTATCAAAAGATGGTTGAGACCAACAACAGTAGCTGAGATCCGAATTTTTCTTGGTTTGGCTGGATATTATCAACGTTTTGTGAAAGATTTTTCACTATTATCTAATCCACTCACCTGGTTGACTCGGAAAGGAGTTAAGTGTGTTTGGACGGAGGAATGTGAAGAGAATTTCAAGGAGTTGAAAAGAAGGATATCTAGTGCACCTATGCTCACACTGCCTTGTAGTGGAGAAAGGTTTGTGATCTATAGTGATGGATCCAAGAAGGGGTCGGGGTGTTTTCTTATGCAAAATGATATGGTAATAGCTTATGCCTCACGACATTTGAAAATCCATGAGCAAAATTACCCAACTCATGATTTGGAGTTAGCTGCGGTAATATTTGCATTAAAGATTTGGAGGTATTATCTTTATGGAGAAAAGTGTGATATTTATACTGATCATAAAAGTTTAAAGTATATTTTCACACAAAAGGAGCTGAATATGCGCCAAAGAAGATGGTTGGAGCTAATTAAGGATTACGACTGCTCAATTCATTACCACCCTAGGAAATAAAACAAGGTGGCAGATGCATTAAGTCGACAAGACCATGCCAGTTTATCCATGATGAGGATCAGAAAAGATCCAATATTTATGGATTTACAAAGGACGTATCTTGGAATTATAATGGAAGGGGGAAATCGTATCTTTATCAATTTAATGTTCAACCATATATACATGTGAAGATTAAAGAGGCACAGAAAGAATATTTAGAGTTACAAAAGAAGGTGAGAAATATTCCTGAATTCAACCTTGATTGTGATGGGATAATAAAGTTCAAGAATCGGGTTTGTATTCCTCCCATTCCAGAATTAAAGAAGGAGCTGCTGGATGAGGCTCATAGTTCTTCCTTCTCTATTAATCCTGGAAGAACAATGATTTATAGGGACCTAAAAGAGTACTTCTGGTGGGATGGCATGAAAAGAGATGTTGTTGAATATGTCTCTCGATGCTTGGTTTTTCAGCAAGTTAAAGCTGAGAGACAGAAGTACAAGGGGATGTTACAACAATTACCCATACCTGAATGGAAGTGGGAAAACATCACTATAGACTTTTTCACAGGACTTCCTAAATCAACCAAAGGCAGTAATGTTATTTGGGTCATAGTTGATCGTCTTACAAAGTCTGCACACTTCATTGCTATTTGAGAGGATTTCTCTCTGGATCAGTTTGCCAGGATATATGTGAAGGAAGTTGTAAGATTGCATGGAGTACCACTTTCTATTATATCTGATCGGGATCTGAGGTTTACCTCAAAGTTCTGGCGAAGTCTTCAGCATACTATGGATATAGAGTTGAGTTTCAGCACTGCTTATCATCCTCAGACAGACGGTCAGTCTGAGAGAACAATTTGAACTCTAGAAGATATGTTGAGAGATTTCTCTATGGATTTCAAAGGTGGTTGGGATCAACACCTACCTTTGGTGTAATTTTCTTATAATAATTGATTTCACTTCATTATTCAGATGGCTCCTTATGAATCTCTCTATGGAAAGAAATGCAGGACTCCAACTTTCTGGGATGAAGTTGCGGAAAGAAATCTATTAGGACCTGATCTTGTTGATGAGATGGAAGAAAAGGTCAAATCTATTCAACAACACATAAGAGCAGCTCAGAGTCGACAAAAAAGTTATGTCGACAACCGAAGAAAAGACCTATAGTTTTAAGAGGGTGATAAAGTGTTCTTACGAATATCTCACTGGAAAAGGGTCATGAGATTTGGAAAGAAGGGGAAGTTGAGCCCTAGATATATCGGTCCTTTCAAAATACTGGATCGTGTTGGAATGGTAGCTTACCGATTGGAACTTCCATCGAATATCTCTCAAGTTCACGATGTGTTCCATGTATCTCTCCTGGGAAAGTACATACCTGATCCTTCACATGTACTCAGCTCAGAAGTTGTACCGCTAGAGCAAGATCTTTCTTATGAAAAACAACCGATAGAGATTCTAGATCGTAGTGAAAAAGTCCTACGGAACAAGACCACTTGCTTGGTGAAAGTTTTATGAAGGAAACACCAATTAGAAGAAACTACAAGGGATCTTGAGGATATGATGAGGGAGAGGTATCCTCGTCTTTTTGTTACAAAATGACGAATTTCGAGGGAGAAATTCATTTTAAGGGGGGTAGAATGTAACACCTGAGATTTTTATGAGAAATATTTTGTTTTTATGTTATATAAATCATCAAAGGAATATTTCACTACACACAACACTATTTTGGCTTGGTTTACACGCAACTGCGGCCTTCCTCGATAGCTTGCGTCGTACGCAATATCGAGTTTCACTAAACAACGATATGCTATTAAAATATTATTCAAACTAGCCGTTATGAATAGTAACAACCACTTTTTGAAATTTTCTAAATTTCATTTTTCAAAATGGGCTTCATTTTTGGATTCGGAATATCGAAATTAGCTTAGGGTGAAATTTTGGTACTTTTCAGATAACTTTCATATTCTGATGAATAGTGAAAATTACTAAATTTTAATTAAAAACAACTTTTTTAATCGAAATAATTAATAGTGATAAATTATTAATTTGAGTGGTTTTAAAGTATATTTAGAATATATTTTTACAATTTAATACAATTTTGTTCATTGGATGTAATTTCACATTTAAACCAGACATAAACAAGTGTCAATCTTTTGATAGTTATTATCTCTTAAAAACACGCTATTTGTTTTGACGACGAGAATTAAATTTTTAAATTAGTTAATGTAACTGATATTATTTGAATTTTGTAAAATAAACATCATTTTTGAATTCATAATATCAAATATAGCTTAGGCCTAATTTTTGGTATTTTTCTGGAAACATTCATTTTTTGATGAATAGTGAAACCACTAAGTGGTAGTTAAAAAACTGAATTTTTTCATAAAACATAATTTTACCACTTCTGTGAGTGGAATTTCAAAAATCTGAGAGACACGGTTGATGTCAGTAATTAAAATGTGGTTCAATGAGATGAAAATAATTTTTGGTGAATAGTAACTTTTTACTTTTATTTACCACGGTTAAAAGTAAATAGGGTAGTTAAGGGTAAAAATGATATTATTATTACCCTAACACATGTCCTAATTCTATTGGATAAGTTTAATTCGACCAAAAACAACCTTGGGAATAAAATATGACCATTTAGGCCCAGTTGGATTAGATTAGGACATTTATTATCAATTTATTTAAAGAAGGGTTAAAATAGTTAAAATCAAAGTTTAATAACTAAAGAATTTTTAATATAGGGTTATACATAAGATAAATTCTTCTATAAATATTCATTAGAAAGATAAAAAGATTTCCTACATAATTGTATTTTATTTTTAATTTTTAGACTTAAAATAATTTAATTTATTTATGATACAATGATGATGGAGTAATTATCTTATTAATGAAATATTGACATAATTGATGTTATAATTACCCAAATAAATGTAATTTGAGACTTTTTATGAATTCCAATAAGTTTATATGTTAATATGACATGTTAGTGTTTATTTTATTAAAAAAAATTCTAACTAATCATTCTGCTATGATTTTCACCAAAATCATTTACTTAATAGTGTCAAAATTGTCATAAAATAATTTTTAAAACAAATATTATATTATTAATTGTTATTATATTCCTAAAAATCTAAGGTTCGGCCAAGATACTTAAATCATGATATTTGTATCATTAATGGACCACTTGGGGGGTCGCTTGTATGTATATGGTAAGTTTATTAACTATATAATATAAAAATACAAAGTGACATGGTAAATGTCAATCTAATTAACTAAGAGTTAAAACTAAAAGATAAGGTTAATATAATGACCTAAACTTGTCTAAATTATATTGGATGAGAGTATTTTGACCCATCCCCACCTTAGCTTCAAAATATATCAATTTGGAGCTATTAAAAACCGAATTTGACTTTATAATAAAATAATATTTTTAGTTATTCCAAAGGTTCCCCTCTCCTCCCTTATAAAAGGGAACCTCCTCCCTCTCTTCCTCACACCACTTTGAGCCTTAAAGCTAGGCCAACCCCTGCCAATATCTCCTCTCCACTTTACTAGTAACATCCTAGAGTTCCTCGTCTTCTTCAAAGACCAATTTTAGTGCCCTAAGAGGAGGTCTCAAAGAGGCGTTTCAAAGAAGAGGTAATGCCTGTTACCGATTCTTTCATCTTTATTTCTTCTTCCAATTATTATTCTTTAGTTGTTTCATTATGAATTAATAAAATCAGTATCACTCATATAATGATATTTTATTATAAGTATGAAACAACCCTATTTCACCATCTATCCATCCTACGGAAAACGAAATCACCACGCGTGCGTCCGTACGGAATACCGTCTCCACGCCGTGGTGTAATCTGTTTTCCACAACGACCTTACTTGGATGGGTATAATGGTGTAAAGAATAACTATATATGATTATTTTAAATTGATATTTATTCTTAAATAGTATACATACACTCCAATAAAATTCCACGATCATGGGAACGATATCATCGCTCGTGCGTATGTACGGAATACCGTCTCCACGATGTGATTCGACTCATTATACATGATCATCATTGCATAATGATTATATAAATGAATTGAGTGAATTAATATGATATATATTACACTAAAACCATTCTGTAAATGAGGTATCTATAACCTAAAAAGAAAAATAAGAATTTATTTGACAAAACGCGCATAAGGACAAAAGGTAATAAACACCCGAATAACAAGTAGTAATGAAATATTACTACTAAAAAGATAAGAATATGACCATATATGATATCATAAAAATAATTATGATTATGGAATAAGACAATAACATTATTTAAATCATTATACTGGAGGTTCGGACACTTACGAAGCAAATCGGACCTAAGGTAAGGTAAAATATCAGAATCTCATTTTTATCCGAGATTGTTTATACTTTGGAATTTACTAGGGTGTATTTTATCATCCACATCCATGTTTCCTCAATATGTAATATTATTTCCATCCACCTACAATTGTTTAAATCCAATTTTACCCTTCGGTTAGTTTTTAGTAAATGATATGAAAGGAATCTTTTGTCTTTTTTCGTACGAGGTACTTTTTGACTTTTTCGACAAAAGTACGAGAAGAATGTTTTTTTAACTTATACGGAATGAATGGATTTTTAAAACATTATTTCCAAGAAGCTTCCTTTACAAGTTCTCATGTTTATTTTTAATCAAATTCTTTTAGTTTATAATTTTATGACATGTTAAGAATGGAAAAGTGTTTTTGAAGTAGAAAGTATATTTTCCTCAAGAATGGAGTTCAAGTGTTTTATCAAAATTAGTTTCCATATAATATAATAAAGGGTTTTGTTTCTATCCCTATTATTACATTGATTTGATTATGCTATGATGGAATTATTTTTATGAATTCCTTTATCTTATATGAATTTTTTTATGATGTCACGATGTGTAAGACTCCCATTTTTATTACATGGGTTATGCTATGATGTACGGTTTATGATTTTGTGGAAAACATAAGAATGGTATCATTATGAGATGGGTGGGACCTATATATCCCTCCAATGCATTGGGTAAAGATTTTATATCTCATGAGATAGACATGGATGGAACGGCAGGTTAAACCGGTTCAGTAAAACAGGACTGAAACGAATAGTGAACTCGGTTCAAAAATGGACTTTGTCCACTAAGATAGTCTTGGAAATGAGTCTTGACTAATAAGAAATGATTCTCTATGATTATGTGTGTATGCCACAAAGTTTCATGTTTTAAGTTATGATTATTGGTATTACATTTCACTACTATGATTTATCCTATGTTACGAAATTATGATCTCTTTTGCAGGTTAAGATTTCTCAAAAGTTATGTTCTTATGAATATGATGTGATTGATATTTCTTTTGTTTACCCTTACTGAGCATTTGAGCTCACCCTTTTGTATGTTTTCTTTCCCCAGGTCAGGAAGAAGGTTATTAAGTAAGATATTCCAAAAGGGACTATAGATATGATGAAATAAATGGGATATAGTGTAGATGCTTTATGAACCAGTTGTTTATGTTTCCCATTTTCTAAAGACACAATACCTATACGGTCCTTTCCTGGTTTTTTTATATGTTGTAATAATTGTGCTTCAATTTTGAAGTAATAAAAATGTATGTAAAGTATGGGTTGTTATAACTTTCACACTGAGATTGGAGGGACTTGGAGCTCACAACTAACTAGTCCCTAGGGGATTCCTATGTTTAGTTCTTGTTGACTACATGGTATTTCCCTTTCGAATATTCTGTTTTTTGGTGAAAATTTTAGCAGCCTGCATTATTTATTTAAAAGTGTTCATTATTTAATTTTACCCCTTGAAAACTATTTTAATTTAAAGGTTACATTCTATAGAAATTATTACTTCCATTTCTTGTTATAAAAATAGGAAATATTTTTATCTTATTATTCTTTTCACATGGTATTTATTTGGGTGGTATCCTATTGGTATTAGTCTCACAACCTACTTACACCATTGGGTTTAAGTATACTTGATTATGTTCGACATAGGTAAGGGATAGGCCTTTGGAGACAGTGGTATGGGTTGTTAGTTGCTTTCGTGGTGGGGTGTTATAGAGACGTATTGTGGGTGATGACCCCTTGATTTGTGGTGGTCCTTGGGCTATATTTTAGGATCATTTTTGTAGTTTTGTACCTCTTTTTTCTTGTGTAAAACCGTTTATTTATTTCTTAATTTTAATTATGTCTTTTTTGGCATGAATTTTTTGATTCAGTTTATTCTTCATTATTGGTTGTTTTATGTTTCATAAATCAGGTAAATAATTCCCAGACCATAGTTTATGATACCTAGGAACTTGTTCCAACCCACGGGTATAGGTAACGCCCTTTGGGACTTTCCATGGGCTGGGTAAGGTACCGGTTTCGATGGTGACCAAATCAGGATCAAGACATCCTGGCTTGGGATTAATCAAACTAAAGACCCATTCCCTCACCTTCAAATATTCGGAATGGAATATTATATTAAAAAATCCATGACCTAATGAGACACACATACAATTTTATAAACCATAAATAATTTAAATTCTCATAATGAGGTCCCTGATTTTCCACATCATTAAACCCCTTTGTAAAAAAATAGACTCAACAATGGAATGAATACAAATTTCAAGGTGTTCTAAAAGTGCATCGAGATCAACCTTAACATAAGAGAAATTTCACTCCTATCATAAACCACCAATAATTAACCCTCTTGGTAGAGATAAATACTTTTAAATTTCATTTTCAATGACCAAATCAACTGTAGCTATCATTCCTTGAACATATTTTTGGCTCTCCAATTTGGCACCAGCAACCATGTGGGAGTCAAATTGACATTGAGAAAGGAAATTTTCAACCAGATCATGATGATCTGAGGCCTCCATGAGAAAAAATTCCTAATATCCATCAAAATTTAGAGAAATAATCTCTTGAAGAACTCATTTTCTCCCAATATTTATAATTATATATACTTACATGTTAATATATATATATATATATGATATATTATGGGGTCGAGTATAGTGGTTCTCCCTCTGAACCAGAATGGAAATTAGATATTTCATCCTTTGGATTCCTCAGTTTCCTATTCTTTGTCATAATATTTTCTCATAAAGGGAGATTTTATTGTTACAAATTAGCTGCAGATGATAGGGGGAATAAGAAGCTTAATTGTGGTGGAATTTCTCGGAATTCTTCACACCCTAATAATGAATCTGCACATCTATTTATCTTCCTTGAAGGAAAACATCACTAGAGGTCCCCATTGTAGAGGGAATGTCACTCATGAAAAAGCATTTCTAGACTTTATCTTTAAAAAATTATTGAAAGGTAAGAACTCTATCATTTTCTGGCTCCTCATACCGAGTGATTCCAAACCACAGAAAATCAGAGACCTAGATTCACACCTCTTATAAATTTGGGGGTTTTCAACATAGCATAGTGTCTATCTAGGTCATGAGTTTTTTCATGTTCTTTTCTCCCCTTATTAATTAAAGATAAATGGTGTGGTGATTATATATTACCTTGTAATTATAATTGGAATTAACATAAAAATGGATATAGATACTAAATTATCTAGGTATGAGCACTACGCTTGGTTTCTGGTTGAGATTGATTTTAGATCAACTCTTGTAAAGAAAAGGATCCTCTCAACTGAAGATGTTGTTTTGTCACTATTGATCAAGTATGAAAAAATTCATCGATTCTATTCAGATTAAAGAATCATTAGACATGACAAGACAATTTACAAGAGGTTAGTGATATGGTCTCTCAGTGTTGTTAGAGTCCATGATGTGAGTTAGTGTTGTAAGAAATTAAAATATTTTGAACATACTGATTTCAATCCTCAAGGTGATAACCAAGGAAGCACATAGAATGGGAGGTATGTCTGAGGGTTCCCTACATCTATCACTTCTCCTATTGGGAATGGAATACAATTAGATAAGGACTCTCCTGACCGGGGGTGACATACTCACTCTTATGTTGAGGTTAAAGGGCCATGAGTGTCTATATGTTCTGTGGGTATTAAATATTATTATTTATCCAATAAAAATCCTTCATGGAATGGAAGTCTTTCATGAAAGAACTGGGAGGAAGACACATAACCTATTGGTGAGGAGGGTGAGAACCATCCCTAACACAAAAATAAATTGTTGGAATATTGAATAGAACAACTAGAACTTGGTCATCTACTAACACAGACTACCATGTCGTCTAGAGATTTCCTATATAGTAATAGTGAATTAGTTTTTGAAAATTATGGTTTATCCAATGATCAAACTGAGGTGGATATTGATGTTCAGGTAGATTTTGATAATGTAATGAGTAAGGAGGGGTCCTTACCAATGGCCAAAAGCAGAGGAAAAATAAGTTGTAGGAACATGTACATTTGAAATTGATGAAGACTGGTCCTTGTATAGTCTATAAAGGGAAAAATAAAAGTGATACAACGTGATTAAACATTCAATTTATAGTAAATAAAGGGAAAATTTATTTTTTTATGATGAAAGTTTTCAGGTGGTCCCTCATAGGAATACCAACTGACTTGGATCTCTACATAAGTTTGGACCAATAATGGTTTAGTACCATTAGCATATGGATGTTTTCCCCTTGATTAGGGTTTTGAGGACTAGTGAAGGGTATTTATCCTCATCATGTCATTGAAGAAACATGACCATGGGTTCATTAATTATGAGCTTATGGGTGAGAACCTCTAGAAGGAATCTATTTCTAATTCAAATGATGAAGATGGTATCAGGGTAAAAAAAATCCAATGAAAAGGGTGGGTCATCCTGGAGCTAGACTAAACAAAAGGTAAGGGATAACATACATAGTCTACTAAACATTTTACATCAATCTAATAGAAAGTAAATTTCCATTGATGAATTTTTTTATTCCCATTGATATCTTTGAGTTGAAGTAAAACCCTCTAGTAATGACATAGAGCTTCAATAAGAGGATGAAAAATATTCAATCACGGAGTATCAAGATGAAACTTAGAAGGATCATAAGCATTGGAAGAGATTCATACACCCAAGAGGTTGAGGTGGTTCCCAGTGAAGTTGTGGAATAAATAAAATAAGGTGAATATCGAATGATATTTTTTTATGGAATTTTTTATTACATGTTTTAATACTATAATTCCTACCATTATATTCTTGTTTAATTTCTCTTGAATAAAAATTTTCAAAGACCCTAGTTTTAATACAGGGTTTTCTTCATTCCAGGTTAATATTTATAATTATATAAATATATATAATTATAATATTATACCAAGAATGTATAGGTACTGAGCATAATCCTCCGTAAAAATTTATTAATGAAAATAAAATTATAGAAACATGTGGCACCCCAAACACCATAAAGACAAGAAAGTGAAGAAACACATCAAGAAGATCCAACCAGAATTAAACACATAGTCCATAACTTTTTCATACTATAGAACTCATTGTATTCAGTAGGCTGCCAAACCATCCTCCTAGTTCTCTCAAGCACCCAAGTCATTTTTTATCAACCAAAACCATCAACTACAACACAAAAAGTCATCCTCCATTCCATTTTCAGAAAAACCATTTCAACCCTCATAAAAAATTAAAAATGTAAACAATAGAGGAAACAATTTACTAGTACAAGAATGGGTACTCATACAATGAAATTAAATACATTCACCCTAACTATGAGGATTCCACCCCCTTACCCAAATGATGTAAACCATGGGGAAGACCTATAATCCCAAAAATTTATTGGAATGAAATAAACATAATGTAAACTAGGAAATATCATGTTGAAAATAGAAACACACCACTACCACTAAGAAAGAAAACAAAATATTATAGGAAACAATATAAAAAATTATTCTTGTAGACTGAGATTTCTCAGTACACCATATTCTCATATGATAGGACCTCTTACAGGTCTTTGTATTTTTTTCCATATATTTTCCTCATCATATAGAGGTTTAAAAATTTTGTCAAGTTGAGTGGGGTCATCATGAGGTTGAAGATATAGTACACCATCTAAACCTAAACTCTCTGATAAAATATTCAGATAAGAACTCCTCTGAGCATTTGAAAATACCACTAGGAGAACATCCATGATATTGGATCTACTTAAAATATTGATCATACTAAGTAAATACTCCCTTAACATCAATTGAACCTCATTCAGAGTCAGTATGGATGCCTCAAGTTATTTAGTTGATCATTTTTTATTGATCATTAGGACTCCTTCACCTGTATGATCACACTGAACCACTTTTGAATGAAATGTGACACTGTTAACTAAAATTATAGTCTATTATTTATTCACATCCACAATATAGGTATCACTAGTACAAATTTTCAATATATGAGGTAATTTATATTATGAATGTATTCCCACTAATGAGGAAAGTTTAATAGAGGAAATAGTAGGTGAATCAATAACTACAACTACACCCATACCTTTACCCATAATCTTAATACAGATATTTGATCCCAACCTATCATGGACTCCATGATAGGTGTGGGATTCTAGATTATTCCTACCTTTATAGTTTGAAGGATGGTTCCGTTCTTTGAAAAGTTATTTATTAATATCAAACTTAGCATCATGTTCCCTTCCAGGTTCTCTGTTTTCATCTTCCTCATCAAAATTTATCACTTCACGTTTTGAAAATATAATATTTTAATGAAGTGCCAATATCATTTCAATGATTAACTAAAACAATATTCTCTAACATTACCTCAGGTTCGTTGTTAGGTTCTTTTTATGTTCCTGAATCCCCATCAAAATTAATATATTGTTGTGAGTCAACTAGATTCACCAACTGTTTTCCATGCTCACTTCAACATCATTTTTCTTTGTCCTCCTACTATAGTTGTATTCAGTATGACCAGAGAGTCAGAAATTATAGCATATCGGTATTCTTTTACATTGATCCATTTTATGGAAAATGATAATTCATTCAGAACGGAATTCGAGGATCCTCTCATAATCAACAATAAAATGAAGTCATTGGTCATATAGGACAAATAATTTAATGTATCAAAGATGAATTGTGGTAAAACTCAACTAAACCCCAATATAAGTTTCCATATTGGGCTCTTCCAGTTTCTTTTTCTATCATAATTGGAATTCCAACTATAGAGGTGATGTCCTAGAGTATTTTCTTCAACTAGGAAAACCATCTCAGAACTTAAATCTGAATCCAGATATGGGTAATCGAATTCATAACATTTAAAAGGTTAAATTTAGGATCCCTGTTCTGAATTTAGTGTATTTCATGCATGGGATTGATGGACCCAATCCCCCATTATCTGTATTTGAGGTTTAAATAAGAAAAAATGGAATGATAATAAGAGTTATTTATGGTGGTGATGATCCAACCATCAAAACCCCCAAAAGTCTAGTAAGCACCTTCTAATGTTTAATATATTTATATGGTTATCCCAATTTAGAGAAAATATATATAAGATTATTAAATTTTTTAATTATTATAATCATACTAGGATGATACAATGATTGGATATTATAAAGTTAGTATCCCCTTTCATCCTGATTGTATGGTTGGTTGTATCAAAATTATCGAATTCCATGCACAGGCCACTTGATTCCTAAAAAACCCTTCAGATATGGGGTCACACATCCGATCATCTCTTACAGAAGCGGATGATTCCTAATTTCCCATAACAGCTTTCACATAACAAATCTTTGGTAATAATTTGACTCTATTGGACTCTGCTGAAGTCGAACACTCAATCTTGTCCGCATAAAGAGAAATATAAGGGTTTAAAGGAGGATCATAACCATTATTTTCTACTATCTAGGACACCTCATTATCCTTCTCTTAACCTTCTTCCATGTCCCACCATGATCATCAAATATATCTTCATTAAAATAATCTAATTAAACTGAAACTTTATATGCATCATCAATTATTTTCCCTTCTTCCTCATTACATTCAGGTGCAACCAATTCAAAAAAAATCATTTAAGAACCTTACAACTCACCTTATAAGAAGATTATCACATGAACCTTGAAGATCTTCTTGAATCATTAAAATGTGTATGAGATTTATGACCCATTGCTAGAGTAACCAAAGGATCACCAATAGGTGCCTGATCCCCCTATGGTATTACCATATCTGTAACATTTTTATTATGAATATCCTCTATAGTAATCGATCCATTAATAACATTGAAATAATTACAAATAGTTCAATTACCCTCTTATTGTTATTTTTATTCCAACAATTGTGGAGTTACCCTAAATCTAATTTCCAGACATCACTAGAATAGAAACAGTTTATTCATTACAAGTAGGCACATCAAGATAGATAGCCTTATACTTTTTTGGACCCTGAACTATTTTGATGCCCTTATGGGATCAATTCCATCCATGTATTCATTCTAGTATAAGGGTTCTATAAACATCCTAGAGGATGTGGCCAACATTTTAGTTTTCCCTTTTCCTTTTGAAGTTTCCAGAGTTGTCTCCTGCCACAATTCCATACCAACCATGGATTTTAAAAAATATTCATTATAAAATTGATCATAAATAGACTCCATAGGTTTCTTTACCATCTTGTTTCATTTTAAAATATAATCTCAAATAATTTTCATTCAAAATAATCAGGACAGCCACCTATTATTCCTTTTTAATTCTATCACAAGACCTGTGGGACTGGGGGAAAACCTGAACACTAGGGTCATTGGAATTAATTACTAAAAATTCAGGGGTAGTATCTATCCATGAATATTGTGGAACACTAGCAGCATAAGGTTCTAGAGAAGATCCTCCACCCTCCACTCATATTGACTCGCCTCGCATTGTTTTTGAACTCCTCCTCCTCATGTCTAGAGTGGTCACAAAATGATAATAATAGGGTTTTTCTACAATTATAGAGTTTCTTCCCAATAAATTTATAGTCTGAGAGGATCTCTGGAATAAATTAATACATAATTGTCAAAAAAAACTTCCTTAATAGTATAGAGGGAAACCTTATCAATTCGAGTTGAACCAAGGTCTACTTCAACCAGCATTTGAGAAAAAATCCCAAATTTACTAATCTCAGTTTCCCTATCTATCTTAATTGGAACATGAATAGAATGATAAATATCAAACAATATTTTTGGATGCCATGATATTTAGTGAAGACCCTAAATTCTACCCCAAACCAACACTGTTGTTTACTTCATCATTAAATTGAGGTTTAAGTCCCACTACTAAAAGTATAAAGAACCTAGAATGAGGAAGATAGTCCCAAACACCCTTGCCTTAAATTTCACTTCCTCAAAGGGAAATGGAATATGGAAAAATCCTCAACCCATCAATACACAAGTCCAATTTTTTAAACGCCAAATAAAACAAAGGTGATTTTCCAAACCATTAAGCCTCTACATAAAAGAATGAGATGTTCGATGATAGAATTCTTACCTAATGCATGATTATCATAGAATGATTCCTCATTATCTACAAATGTGCACCATATTTCACTTCCTATGGATTATATCAGTATCTTTACCCCTAAAATGGGTGAAAAATCACAACCCTGGTTCTTCTGAATCATTAAGGATTATTGAGTTCCACTTCTGAACACACGAGAGACCTTATAGAGGCTTTGAAATCATTTTCAAAGATCCTTTGTGATGCCCTACAGAATGAGTAGGACCTCCCAATAGAAAAACATGCCCCAAATAGTGTGAAATTGCCATAGAAATGACGAAAACATGCCTATCCCTATCATCGCCATTGGAGAGCACGTGACGCTGTATCCTCTTCCCCCAAAAAATATATTTATTTATAATTATAATTACAAATAATTATATATATATTTAAATAATTATAAAATTATAATAAAAATATTTAAACAAAAAATATATTTATTATATTACTAATTATATATATTTATATATTAACAAATATATATATATATAATTATAGATAAAATATATAATTATATTGATATGTTTCTAATCGAATAAAAATATCTATAAATATATTTATTTATAAATATAAATAAATATTTAATTATTTAAATAATAATAAAATTATACTAAATATTTTTAAATGTTAAATATAATTATTATGCTTATAATTATATATATTTATATATTAATAAATATATTTAAATATATAATTTTGTAAAATTACATATAAATATATATAAATATTTGAATAAATTTATAATGATATTAAAATATTTATATATATATATATATATATATATATATAATTTTGAGGTCGAAGCCTCTCTTTATTATAAAATAAAATACCACTTTATATCTCGGTAGAGGGAGACTCGTTACATAAAATATAATATATAATTATATAAATTTATAAAATTTATAATTATATATAATTATATATAATTTTATAAATTTATATAATTATATAACTTTATATAATTATATAAATATATATAATTATACTAATATATTTATTATTATATAAAAATATTTATAAATATATTAATTTGTAAGTATAATTATAAATAAATATGTATTTAAACAAATATAAAATTATAAAATATATATTTAATTAATATATTTATTTATTTATAATTATATCTATAAATATAGATTTTTAAGTCCTTTAATATTTCTTTATAATTATAAAAAATTTATATTTTTAATTATATTTCTATGTTATAAAAATTGGGTCTTTATTAGTGCTTTGTTATAAAGGTGCTGAGAAAACACATCATTATCTGCACTTCAATTTTTGTGCTGATAAAGATACTTTTTATCACCACTTACACTTTTAGTGATAATAAAACTACTTTTAATCATCACTTTTCTAAAATCATTGATAAAAGCCCTGTTGGATATTTTAGAAAGAACCCTAATAGAGTCCTTTATCGCATCGTTCAATATTTCAAAAAACTGGACCCTAGTTGCTTCTCTTCAACAATATTATTGATGAATCAATCCTCTAAAAGATATAAGGGATGTATTTATTTATTCTTCTATTTTATCATGATCTTCATCCATCTAGTTATTTACACCCTCATTTAAATACCTTTTTTTGGTCTTTAGATTTAAGATGTTGGGGATTTATTCATGATTCCTTGTTTCCCTTACTCCCACACCCTCCAAGTTTAACTCTATTTTTTGCCCTTATCGCCAGATTCCATGGTGGTTTGGGGTATATTAGAGGTAAATTTCGATTATCATTTGGTTTTTTTATGGATATGCCTAGTTATTAAATCAATCAATTATTTCTCCCTATACTCTTATTACCTGATCCCTCCATCTAGATCCCATACTGGTCTTGTGTGGTAGTTCATTCAAGGTTTCTTGGTTTGTGTTGGTTGAGACATCCTCGGTGTTGTCAAATTATACTATCTTTTGAATTAAAGTTGGTTTCCAATAGATTCCTTATCAATGTTATTCCTATATGAATGTCCTAGAGGAGAAAATATTGTTTTTCAAATTCATTAAAACATTTTCTTGAATTAGGATTCCATAATTTTAATTTTAAAAAAATGTAATTGGTTTTAATAAATGACTTAAAGTGTTTTATTAATGTGTCTCTTGATACCGCCTTGAATTTCTAAATGTAAATTTTGGACAAATTTATTTTCAAGAAAAATGTTTGTAAAAAAATCCATGATTGCTCATAAGGTATGTATTTGGGTTTGTAGGAAGTATAGGTCACACACTTGATGTCTTTAAAAGTATTCTTTTCACCAATTTGTTTTCAAACCAATTGTTTGGGTGTTTTGAAGGGTTTAAAATGATTAACATGGGTATTTGACATTATCCCATGTGTATATAATATTTAGTTTTTTCTTAAATTAATATTTATATAAATGAACAACTTTTTGATTATAAATAATAACAAAAAAATTTTTTCATGTGTACATAAATATTTTATTAAATGTAATTTGTAAATAATTATTTTTATAACTTCAATGTAATTTATAAGTTATAATAAAAAGTATTAATCCTTATTATGTGTATATAAATAATTATAAATAATTTATACATAATTTTAGTTATGGATAATTTTGACTATAAAAAAATTTTATTATCTTCAATTAATAATTTATATCAAAAAATTAAAAAAAATGAATTAATATTTATTTTGAATTAATTTTTATTATAAATTAATAATTTTTAATTTGTCTTTTTGAATTAATAATTATATTGAATTAATCATTTTGAATTAGTAAATTATGTAAATAATTTACATATAATTTTTATTACCCTAAATTTATAATTTTGATTACTTATATATAAATAATTTTTATTATGTGTGTATAAATAATTTTGATTAAAAATTATTTTGTTTATATAAATAATTTTGATAGTGTGAATATAATTGCTTTGTTCAACATAATTAACAAATAATAATAATAAATAATAATAAATATATTACTAATAATATATATAATATACTAATAATATATATATTTATATAATTATTAAGTTATTTTTTATTTATATATATGTATGTATTTATGAACAGATATTTATATAATTCTATATAAATAAATTTATTTATAAATATATATATATATATATATATATATTTATAAAATATTTATAAATATACATATTGATAATTATATATATTTTTTATTTTATATATATATATATAATATATTTATTTATTTAGAAATAAAGATACAATTTAAAATTATAATATTTTTTATTTGGAATAATTAATTATTAGAAAATTATATTTTTAATAAGGGTTATTTTTTTATATTTTCAAATAATTTATTTTATTTTTTTTAAATTGTCACCAAACAAGATGGAGAGAAATTAAAATCATGTCTCTTGTTTTTCAAAATTTCACTTCAAAACAAAATGAAGTGAAATTAAAATTATGATAATTTATTTTTTAAAACATTTTTTTAAATTTTTAAATTTGTATTAATATATTTTTCTTAGTTTAAATTTTATCTTATTTTTTTCTTGAAATTATAATGATATATTAAAATCAATCTATGTGTTCACTTGTGATCTGATGCCCCCACTCCTACCCAAACATCTTTGTTTTTATTTAATTTCACCAAATGGATATTGCACTCATAATCAGTCTTATCTATTATTTATCATCCACAATGAGCCTTCACCCAATTTATCTTACCTCGAGCTATTATTGTTTTACCATCTCCCACACCTTCACATTCATTTTCACTCATTCATCATAATTTCTCACTCTAATTGCATAGAGCTCCTAGTTGTTCACCCAAAAAATCCAACCCATCTATCATGTAATGTGGTAACTAAAAATGATAAGTAGGTAGAGTTTATTTGTACACAGCTATTAATTGGAATCATGTTTCAAGTATTCCTTATGTTCCCATGTTCCACCCAGTATCACTTTCCTGTGTCCATTTTTTTCACTCTCCCTCACCTTCAAGTTCATTTTCACTCATCCAACATTATTTATATTTCCATTTGCATGGAGCTCCCAGTTATGAACCATAAAAACACTACCCACTTATCATGTAAGGTGGTGACTACAAGTGATAAGTAGGTTGTGTTTTTACAGTGCATTTCTAGTAATTAGCTCCAACTTCTATGTATCCCTTCTTCTACCATGGATTAAAATTGAACAATTATTCCCATTTTCCTACATTTTTTTCTCTTACTCCTAAGGATTAAAAAAAATTATTTTTAAAAAATCTCATTAGCTTATGTGTTTTATTTTTAGTGACCATTAGAGTATCATCTTTCAATATTGTTTCCATTTCAACAAAATTAAAATTTGGAAATTATATTGTGCAAAACATTGAGAGGGAAAATTTTAAATATGACCAATTGAAAATTTTGTTTAAAAATAGTTATCAAGCATTTATATAGATAGATACTTTTGAGTATTTATATTATTGGCCATATGTTTATCTCTTCTATATTGAGTTATGATAGGGGATAGTATCCCTTGGGACCCTAATTATTGCAATAGATTGTATATTAGGTTCATCTTATATAGAAAATATTAATGATAACACACATTAGAAAACTCATAACCATTAATAAACCAATTTATGCCTTTAAAATCATTACCATTAATAATATTACCTTACATGAATATTTATATCATAAGATTAATTTTTATATGAAATTTTATTTAAACATCATTTATTTTGTTTTATATTAATATTACTGAATCAAATAGGATGAATATTCACCTAAAATGGATGTAAGGTAATCATAAGAAAAAAGAGTATGAGGGTGGGGTGAAATATTTCATCATATTTAAAAACGATAATGTATATTAACCTTCTCAAATCCATTTTCTGTGTTTACACTATTGTTATTAAAGACTAATTTGTCTATAATAGTTGGAATAACACTTAATCTATCACAGAATAGATAAAATTTATAAATGTTGGACTAAATTTGAGGAAAAACTGAATGTAGAAACTTACTAGGATAAGACAATGTTTTATGTATCTTCATATATGATTACAAGTTTGTAAAATTATGAAGACCATATCGAGGATGTTATTACCAGTGTGGATGATGATAAGGATTGTATTTAGTAAATAACAACAAAAGTTGATGATGAACTTCATGATTTTCTAAAAAAAAAATCGAATTTAAATAGTTAATAAAATAATCAATTTTATGATGGTTTTACTAAATATACAACTTCTCATCCATATTGAAAATATATAATTTAAAATGTAAAAATGGATTAAGTGATGATAGTTTTACTAAACTACTTTCTCTCTTGAAATGCATACACCCAACTAATAATGATCATATTTACTGAAAATGTGATGCACAAATAATGTTATGTTCAATGGTATGATCTCTAGAAGAATAAATTCCAGTCCAAATGACTGTATACTATTTCATAAGGAATACAAATCACATAAAAATTCCCAAAATGTGGTGTTTCTTAATACAATAATGGTGAATCAGGTCTTAAAAAAATTTATGGTAAATTAAAATAAATCCAAGGATTCAGATCGTAAATGAAAGTGAGGAGAATGAATGCCAATTTTCATGGAATTTATATAAAAGAACTAACTAAGGTAAACTTATTCACCCAAAAGACTCTCCTCAATGGAGAGTAATTGATCACAAGTATCCTGGATTTGAAAATGAGTTGAGAAACCTTCATCTTGCACTATCAATAGAATGAGTGAATCCTTTGGGTTTTCAAAGCATCACACATAGTACATATCCAGTTTTGTTGGTAAATTATAACTTCCCATCATGTTTATGCATTAAAAAATTTCATAATGTTATCCTTAAAAATATCAGTAAAAAATAAATGAGTAATGATATTGATGTTTATTTGGATTCGTTGATCAAATATTTGAAATTATTGTTGGATTAAAGTGTTATTTTGTATGATTCTAACATAAATGAATGTTTCACATTGAGATCCATGGTGTATGGGATGGTAAATGACATTCCTTCTTATGTAAATTTTTTAGCTTATGGAATTAAATGATCTCAAGGTTTTTCATTTTTGGGCAAGGTACACATTCAATTTGGATGAAAAAATCATCGAAGATAGTGTTTTGAGGACATCATAAATTTCCACCCCACTCACATAAGTAGCAATATTTTACAACATCACATGATTGAAGTTTAGAATATTGTATAATGGAGTATTTACTAATAGTTGATCATCTTTGTGGGAAATTAAAATATATGGACACTACTTTTGGTAAACCTTTTTTGAAAAACCTTATGAAACATAAATGGAAAAAGTGATTAGTTTTTTTTGTATTAACATAATAGAATTGTTTGTACATCAATAATTTTCATTATTTCATGAACATGAAGAAAATTTATGTGATATTATCATTGTAATATTAATAAACCCTTCCGAAAAAAATCTAATTATGGAATTAAGGCTAGGTTAGGTATGATTGACATGGGAATATGTGAAGTGTTTTCTCTAGTGAATGCTAAAAAATGTACATTTCTTCCTTTATCTACTTACACTCTTTACCAAAAGGAGATATATCAATTTTGAAACCTCTTAAATTATGTAAAGGTTCCATAGGGTTATTCATGAAATATTAATAATATTGTTTCAATGAATGATTTAAAGATAAGGGTATGAAATCACATGACTATCATGTTTTGATAAAAGATCAAATGATTGTAGATTTACATTAAATTTTACACAAGAATATTCATCATTCATTAATCAAGCTCTATTTCATTTTCAATGATATATGAATTTAATTTATAGTCCTAGGGAATTTCCCAACTATGGGAATGAAAATTGTTTTAATATTATGTGAATTGGAGATGTTATTCCTATCAACATTCATGATATGAAAGTTCACATGATAGTTCACTTGGTAACAGTGATTCAACTATTTGGTCTAATAAATTATAATTGGATGCACCCCATTGGATAGTATGTGAATTTTTTGAAAGGGTATGTAAGAAATCAAATTTCTACATATGGTAGTATTTTTTAAAGAAATATTATTGAGGATGTCATTGCATTATGTAATGACAAACTATTTGGTGTGGAAATCATATTTATACCAAAATATCATCACATCTGGTGGATCATGGGTGATGGAGTTTCCATACTAGATATTGTTACAATCACTATTATAGTTTTGTATAAGGACCACTTTTATATTTCTTATAATATTTTATAGGTTTTCCTTCAATTTGAAACCCACAAATTAATTATTTATAATTTTAATACATCAATGCTTGAAATATAGATATCAAATCCACATAATCAAAATTTAATTAGAATGTTTCAAAAAAATCTTTTTAATAAGTCATCAAAAATTCTAGATTCAATTTCAGAATGACTTCGATGGCTAGCCAGAGGACTAAGTGTGAATGTATTATCTTTTTATGGTTATGTAATTAAGAGTTATACATTCTATAAAAATGAACATGATAAACACAGTACCAAGAAAAATATTCTAGTTACACTTCTGGTTGAAGTGATATATGAATCTATCACTAAGGAAAAAAATCAAAGTTATGCTAATATTTCATACTTTGGTATCATCAAAAAAATATGGGAGATGGATTATAAAATATTCCAAGTGTTGTTTTTTCAATGAAAGGGGGTTAATAATAGGATTTAAATTAATATAGATGAATTAGGATTTATGAAAGTGGATTTCATAAAGGAAGAGTACAAATATGAACAGTTTATAATGGAATCATTGTAAGTACATGTATTTTATGTTCCATATCTCACAAACTGAAAGTGGTCAGTTATTTTGTTATAGACCAAAACAACTAAAGGGTCATATTTCAATTCAATTGATGATGACACTTTCATTGTTACATCACAATAATTTCAAATAAATAATAATGTATATGGGGTCTTTCATTTCATAGGAGACTATAATGGTGGGATTTTGATACTCAATATAGAGGTCAAATCCCTTCATCCTTTTGAAAAAAGAGTGTTTAATAAATAGGTTATATTTTTTTAATGTACATTGTTATACCTCATATTATTATCTATTCACTAATATATTTATTTAATATAAATTAAATTTTCAGACACTTCTATAGATAATGACTTCTTCATATGTTGATACTCCCAATCCTAAAGAACAATTGGAATCTAAATATGTTTTTTCTCCCAACGCAGAGTAACAAAAACCATTTGTATATATATATTATAATAATCTAGAGGAAGAATATATTGATGATGTTATATCAGAGGAAAAGGTAGAAGGTGAAAATTATGTTTCCCAAAAAAATACAAGAGAATCATACCATAATGGTGTTAGAAAAAAATATTAATTTTAGAAACAGAGGCATCATATTCGAGGATGCATAGAAATCACACTACCATCCAGTTAACCCCCAAAAGGCCATGTTCAATAGTTACACTTGGCTCACCACTCACATGCTCATACTGATTGTTCTAGATTGATGAAAAAATGTTTTCTCATGCTTAAGACACTCAATTGGGAAATAATTAGGGTTACATTATTATATAATTTATTTATTTTACTAAAAAAATATTTAATAAAAAATTGACTTACTCTTCATTATCCCTTGAAAAGTTCATTTATTATAAATTATTACTAAATTAAATTTGAATTAATTATCACTATAATGTATGGAAAATATATTCTCACAATTCTTATGAAATTTTATATCAAATATGTTGAATGGAAAATAAACATGCACCCACCACATATCTATGAACACCTGATAAACCAACAAGTGTGGGATGCATTTATTGTTCATTTTAAGGATACATATTTTTTGTTACATTGTTATTGGTATTATATTTCATGATAATACCTGAATTAATCACATTGATTATGAATTATTAATTTATAAAATAGCAATAGAGTGATAAAAATAAGAAAGAGGAAACAAAACCAACATGCCTGAACTATAATACAAGGATGCGGTATTCTTCACTTGAAAAAATTGATACTTATTTTAAATATAAAATAATAATTTTATGTGACATGAAGAAAACATAATTATGTTCCTCTATTTATATTAATATTGATGAATTCAAATCCAAATCTACTTCTATCCCACATCACATGATATGGAAGGAGGAACGTGTAATTAAAGAAGGGATGCTAATAGATAAAAACATAGGAAAATTGTGGGTTAAATATGTAAGTATGGAGTGATAAATATTTGTTTTTTATTAAAAAAAATTACATAATACTGATTAATTATTTTTATATATTTTATATATTTTATATTTGAAATATACACAGTAATCATCATCATCTGTACCCATTTAATAGCAACTATCAGTGGCCCTAATGTTCCCAAAACAATATGTCTGCATCAAAGGTGCTGGTTTTGGGGTGTCTCCCCAAACATATTTTGAGAAAATAAATGAATAGGGGATAAAGATAAGAAAATAGAAGAGGTGTGGTCATGATTAGCTACTCTTGCATGAAACTTTTATTCGCAGTCGTAGTTTTCATAAAAAGTTATGGGAAGTAATCAAAGAAAAGAAACAACAAAAAAACAACCACTACCTGAAGATCCCCCCATACCACACCTACACCATATTTTAGGTTATTAATTCCCCTCAAATAGATGTCTTAGGAGAGGTAATAAATATTTTGATAATTGTTCTTGTGAAATGTAAATCAGGGAGACTTTAATACCTTTCCTGTACAGATATTCTATAGGGTGGAAATAATTGTTATTTATATCCATCAACACCCACCCATTACCTTTTTTTAAGGGGTACCATGTATAATATACAATGATATATTCTAGACAACATAATATGTTGAATAGTGTATGTGATAGTGATGATTAACATAGCTAAAGATCCTTGTGTTGTGATTCCTATTACACTTGGAAATGTGTATATTTATATGGTCAAGAAATCTATTGAAATATTAATATCATAGCTATTAGATCTTGTAAAGAAGTATGATGATAAGGATGTATTCATTTCCAATTTATTTTTCATGAAAATCCATTAACAATTAATGAAAAAATGTTAGAACTGAGGAATGTTATTATAGATGGAAAAAGAGAAGGGGGGATGGAATGTCTAATTGAAACGATCTAAATTATAAACCAACCAATCCAAAATATATTGAAAAAGCACCTTCGACCACCCATTCAACTTATATATTTACTAACACTAATGGTTCATGCGTATACATTTTTATCAAATATTTCTATGACCGAAATTGATTGTGACGAATATATGTATGAAGAGGCCATTATAAATTATTTTATTCTTGATAATGTAAATGAAATCCTCTTTCACGAATGTATATGAGGGTTAGCTTAAAATATATATACTTGTGGTGTGTTTTCAGGATTTATTTTTCAAATAACTGATCTACTATGTTAATTTCTATGGAATATTATTCATATTTCTTTCAGGAGTATATATGAATAATATTTGAAGGGAAACCCTTATAAATATAAATTTCAAGTCATCTGTTCTCTCATAATATCTACACAATAATTCAAATTGGAACTAGAGAAAATTTAAGTAATAGAGGACAAACTAGCCAAAATGTTTGAAATAAAACATACAGATCGACGGCTCTTCTTAATACCCACAATGAAAAGGTAAAATTCTAAAATTTTACAATATAAAAACTATTTTTATTAATTTCATTACTTATTCATTTTTGTGCAATTAGATGTCATTGGTTACTCATTATGGTCAATTTGGATGCTTCAAATATCTATTTTCTATATTAAATGCATGGATACCCAAAAAACCAACCACATGTGATGATTTTTATAAATTTTTAATAAATTGTATGAAAATTTTAAAAAAAAGTCAATTTATACACTTTATATAATGTTTTAATGAAAATTATATTTCTATAGGGTGATGTTTGAATATAATCAAAATCATGGAATGAGGGCATTCCATGAATATAAAAAGCTTACCGACTTCTACAAGTGGGTATGTATTAGGGTATATATAATAATATTTCACAATCAAAACATATATCCAAACAAATTACTTATTTTTCTCAATTATTCTATAGTGTTTTAAATAAACCAATAGAAAATATTATGGTTATTATATTTTCAAATTTATGAAATATGTTTTATTCCAAAGACAAGATTGTATCCTTAGAAAGGTATTTTCAATAATAATTACTATTTAATTTAAAATATTTATCAATGCTTTGTTTATTTATAATTTTATAGTACTAATTGAACTATCAATAGTACATCTTTCAAAAAAAGAAATATATTTGTTTAGAAATGAAGGCTCAATATACTTGGTGTCAAAATGTATACAGACATCATTAAAAAGTGAATGCCTAAAACTTATTTACTTTATTTTCTAAACATTTTATCTAATTGATTTAGTTAATTTCCAAATAATTTTTATCTAATACTTTTGTAAAATGATCCATAATTCATTTTTGATATATTGGAATCATCCACAACTTAATACAATGAACGGTGTATCTAGTATGAGTCAAAGTTCGTGTTTTTTGTCTATAATTAAAATTTTAGGTAAAAGTGGACATCAAATACTCAAAACCGAGAGAAAATCGTATTGTTTTGATACATTAGAAAAATTATCCATACTAAATGTTTCAAGTGTAGGAATAAACCACACCTCAATCTGATATATTGTCTTCATTATATGACTCAAAGTGTCTGTTATAAGTTGAATATTAAAAATTTTGTTCAAAACATCTATCACCCATTGAAAACTTAAAAATGTTCTCATATTGTCTTGAAAATTTAGAAAAATGATTCATAATTAATTTTTGATGTGTAGGAATTATTCTCACATGAAACTAACACATGATGTGACCAGTATGACTCAAAGTGTGTGTTTTCAATTTAAAATTACATTTTAATATAAAGCATAAATAACATGATCCAAATTAAGAAAACACATTTAGATTATTTTGATACTTTATAAAAATGATCAATAAGTCATTTATGACTTGTAGTAATTAGCAACACCTTAATCCAACACATGGTGTTATTGGTATGAATAAAAGTGTTTTTTTAGTTTAAAATGAAATTTTTGTAAAAACCACAAGAAAGATTATAAAAACTGATAAAACACATTCATATTGATTTCATACATTATAAAAAATATTTATAAGTCGTTTTTGACTTTTAAAAAATATCCTCTCAATAATTTGATTCTTGGTGTGACCTGTATGACTCCATGTATATCTTATTATTTCAAATATAAATATTAGTAAGAAAGACATGTGACACACTCAAAACTGAAAAAACACATTTTAATTGTTTTTATACTTGAAAAAAATGATCCATAATTCATTAGTGATGTGTAAGAAATATCCACACAACAATTTGACACACGGTGTTCAATGTAAGACCCAAAGTTCCTGTTATAATTTTAAAATTGAAATTTTAGTTCCAAATGTGTTTCCCTCACTAAAAATTGAGAAAATGCACTTGAATTTTCTTAATAGTTTATGAAATAATTAATAAGTATTTTTTCACCTGTAAGAATTAGTCTCATATCAAGCTAACACATGATGTGACTGGTATAACGCAATATGCATGTTTTTATTTTTAAATGAAATTTAAATAAAAAACACATTTGACCTAATCAAAATTGAGAAAAATAATTTTGATTGTTTTGATACTTTATAAAAATGATCTATATGTCATTTTGGACATGTAGGAATAAATAGAACCTCAATCTGATGTAATGTGTGACTAGTATGACTCCAAGTGTGTCTTTTTTTTAAATTAATATTTTAGTAGAAAAGAAAAGTAAAATACTACAAATGAAGAAAATTAATTTATATTTTTTTTATACTTTATTAAAATGATCAATGATACATTTTTTATGTGTAGGAATCAATTATACATAAATCTGATACATGGTGTTCCTGATATGACTCAAACTATCTGTTATCAATTTAAAATTGACATTTTAGTTCAAAATGTGTATCAATTACTGAAAACCAATAAAATACACTCTATTTGTATTGATAATTTATAAAAAAATCATAAGTCATTTTTTATGTATAGGAATCAGTCTCATGTCAAACTGACACATGATGCGATTGGTATGAATCAAAGTGTGTGTTTGTAGTTAAAAATCAGATTTTAGTAAAAACACAATTGACATACTCAAAACTAAGAAAATGCATTCTAATTATTTTGATAATTTATAAAAATGATCCATATATTATTTTTTATGTGTAGAAATTTTACACACCACAATATGATACATGGTGTGAATGGTATGACTTTAGCAATGTATTTTTTTTTTAAAATTGACATTTTAGTAAAAAATAAAAATTAAATAAAAAATGAAGAGAATGGTTTTAGATTAATTTTATACTTTATAAAAATGATCCAAAAGTCATTCTTTATGTGTTGGAATCATTCATATCTCAATATGATGCACAGTGTGTCTATTACATCTCAAATATCATTTTTCTATTTAAAATTGACATTTTAGTTGAAAAAAATGTTACAAAATAAAAAACATGAAAATTCATTCATATTATTTTGATACATTACTAAATCAATCCATAAGTAATTTTTGACATGTAGGATTCATCCACACATAAATCTAATACACAATGTTCTTAGTATGACTCAAAGTATCTATTATGAGTTTAAAATTGAAAATTTAGTTCAAAACATTTGTCACTCACTTAGAACCAGGAAAACACACTAGTGTTGTCTTTATAATTTATTAAAATGATTCATATTTCATTTTTGATATGTAAGAATTAGTCTCATGTAAAACTGACACACTATGTGACCGGTATGACTCAAAGTGCATGGTTTCCATTTCAAATGATATTTTAGTAAAAATCACTAAGGACATACTCAAAAATGGTAAAAACACATTTACATTGTTTTTATAATTTAGGAAAATAATACATGTGTCATTTTTTACATGTAATAATTTTTCACACCTCAATTGGACACGTGGTGTTACCAGTATGACTCCATGAGTGTTTATTTATTTAAAATTGACATTTTAGGAAAAAAAGTGTCAAAATTGTGCAGACACATTCATATTATTTTTAAAATTTAGGAAAATAATTCGTAAGTCATTTGTGACAGGTATTAATTAGCTGCACCTCAATCAAGTGCAGGGTTTGACTGCTATGACTCCAGGTTTCCATTATTAGTCTAAAATTGTCATATTAGTTTAAAATGTGGCACTAACTAAAAACTAAGAAAATGAGCATATATTATCTTAATAATTTTGTAAAAAATCCATAAATCATTTTTGATGTGTAGTAATTAGTCTCAGCTCAAACTGACACATAATTTAAATAATATAGAGTGTGTTGGTTTAAAATGGAATTTTAGTAAAAACAAAAAGTGACATAATTAGATCAAATAAAACACATCCATATTGTGTTGATAATATAAAAAAAGGATTCATAAGTCCTTTTTTATGTGTAATAATCATCCACACCTCAATCTGACGTAAAGTGTGACTAGTATGACACAAGGTGTCTATTATTAGTTTAAAATTGACATTTTCTTAATGTATTTTCTCATATTTGTGTTTAATTTATATCTTTCACTACAAAAAAGGCAGTCATTGGTGGAAGTTTTTTATTCAAATAGAGGTGGATTAAACCATTGCCTAATCATTAAGTGTTTGTTAGTAACACTTTAGCATATTTCATGGTCTCTAGTCATTTCAAGGTAGTTTTTTTCATTTAGTGACAGTTTTTGTATGTGTCATTTTTTTGAAGATCTAGCAATAGTTTTAATTTTATTTAGTCATGGTTTTTAAAAAAACAAAATATAAAATATTTAATTTGAACCTAATTACCTCTAGTATATTTAGTGATAGTTTTTTTAGAGGTTGTTACTATTAACCAAAGATAATTAGTATTTTCATTAATTTATTTAGAAGTGGTTTTCAGAAGTTTCCACTACATATTTCTTTTAAATTTTATTTTTTTTAATTGTTTAATAAAAAATATAAATATAAAAAAACTAACATATAATAAACTAAAACATAAATTCATGATAACCCCATCATACATACATCGCACATCCACAGTAGTATATATAAACATCCACAGTCAACATAACCTCAATCACCATAACCTCGGTCAACCCATACATTAGTCCTCAATATATATATATATATATATATAATATCTCTAACAATAACCATTTCCTAATATAAGTCTACCCCATCACCTCCAATAAATTATTCTACCTCTATATTATCTCATCAGCTAAAACCGACCACAACATCTCATCAACTATAACAAAAAAGTATCCATAATTAAAACTAAATATAATAAATCAAACTTTTAGTAGAATCGTTGATAAAAATTGAACATAACATGGAAACTACGAACCATCATAACTTCCATTTTAAAATTTTCCTCCTTTAGAATGGTTAATCTTCTATCTAATATTGGAATCTATCACCAACAATAAAAACTACAACATTTACAAAAGGAAAAGAAAATGGGAAAAGATAGAGAATATATTCAGAATGTTGCACATAAAATTTGTTATTTTTTTAATAAAATGAAATTAATTTTAACAAAAAAAATAATATATCATTAAAAACATATTTTAAAACATAAGTTAGTTATTTAAGATATAATTCAACACTTTAGATTAAAAAGGAATAAGGATATAACATTCTAAATAAATTTTAAATCAATGTACGTTGTGACATAAATTTACTTAATGAAAAAAATAAGACATTAATATGGAATATTTTCCTATAATTCAAAAATAACTCAAAGGTGGTTTTCAAATGATTTCACATCAATATGAGGTTGTTTTCTTTGGTTTGGACCGTTACACGCATGTTTATGTGTTTCAAAACACTAAAAACATGTTTTTTTGAATCCAAGGAAACTCATAATATGGAATGATGTTTTTTTATTCCTATATTTAAAAATCAATAAAAATTTCTTATCCTATAATTTTATTTCAATATAACATTTTTTTCTTAGTATTGACCCCCTGACACACATTTTTAAAGGCTTCAATACCTTTAAAAACTATTTACCATGTCATTGTGACCACACTGCATATTGGATTGAAGTTTTCTCTATGAATACACATCAAAAATAAATCAAATATGGTTAAACCATGATTTCACATGAATCTGAGGTCTTTTTATATGGTTTGGACCATTACAGGCACGTTTATTTGTTTTAAAATACTAAAAATGCATTTACGGGCATCCTGGGAAAACATTAGCTCAGAATGACCTGTTGTAAATTCTTATATTTCAAAAAAAATATGGTCATTGACTTATGATATCATTTAAATACTACATTGTTTCCCTATTTTGGACCACCACCACCCCCCCCCCCCAACATAATTT
This sequence comes from Viscum album, assembly GCA_963277665.1. NCBI lineage: Eukaryota > Viridiplantae > Streptophyta > Magnoliopsida > Santalales > Viscaceae > Viscum > Viscum album. The sequence goes on from OY728156.1 coordinate 933,038,279, forward strand.
TTTAAATACTTTGTTTCCATTAAAAATTGTTTGTTGAGTCATTCTGACAACACGAGATACTGAATTGATGTTTATTCAGAATGTACACATCAAAAATAACTCAAGTATGTCTTTCCCATTTTTTCACATCAATCTAAGTTCGTTTTCAATGGTTTGGACTATTACATGCACATTTTAGTGTTTTAAAACACTATAAACACATTTATGGGAATCCTAGGAAAACCATAACTCGAAATGAAATTCCATCGGTTCTAACATTTCAAATATAAATTGATAGTTCTTTTCACTTCATTTTAGTTTAATATAACATAAATTTATGGGTTTTGACTCTCTGACACATATTTTAAAGGATCCAGTACCTTTAAAAACTAGTTTGTCATTCTTACCACATCGCAAGTCATATTGATGTTTTTTTTCTCCACTTACATCTCAAAAATAACTCATTGGTGTTTATCCCATTATTAAACATAAATTTGAGCTTTTTTTATAAGGTTTGGACTCTAAGACACGCATTTTTGTGTTTTAAAAAACTAAAAACATGTTAATGGTGATCCTGAGAAAAATATAACTCAGAATGACATGTTATGAGTTCTTAAATTTCAAAGATAAATATATGGTCATTTTCATTTGATTTCAGGAAAATATGAAATTTATATCTTGGTTTTGACTACCCCGCATAGGTTTTTAAAGGCTTGGTACCTTAAAAACTATTGACCGAGTCATTATAACCACACTAGAAGTTGTATTGATGTTTTTTCTATCCATGTGAATCAAAATTAACTCAATGATAGTTTTTCTATTATTTCACATCAATCTGATGTCTTTTTCTATTTTTTGGACCATTACACACACGTTTATGTGTTTTAAAACACTAAACATGTGTTTACATTTATCCCAAGAAAACCATAACTCTAAAATATGTGGTGTTGGTTACCATATTTTAAAAAAACAATTGAAGGTAATTTTACTCTGATTTCATGTCAATATTATATCATTTTCCTTGTTTTGATCCCCTGACACACATTTTTGAAGGATTAAATACCTTTAAAAACTATTTATCGAGTCATTCTGACCACACTATACATCTGATTAACATGTTGTTTTACCATAACTATCAAAAATAACTCAACAGTGGTTATACCATTATTTTAAATAAATATCAGGTTATTTCTTATGGTTTGTACCATTACACTCACGTTTAAGTGTTTCAAAATACGAAAAATATTTTTATAGGAATCCCAAAAAAACTGTTACTCCAAATTAGGTTCTATCAAATACTATCAAAAATGAATTTATGGTCTTTTTTATATTATTTCACGGAAATATTATTTTGTTTTACTTGTGTTTACCCCCATTTTATGCACATTTTTAAAGGCTTTGGTACCATTAAAAACTATTTCCCAAGTCATTCTGACATCACTGCATGTCAAATTGATGTGTTACCTGCACAGAGAGATCAAAAAAATCAACAGGGGTTTTATTATGAATTTAGGTTAGTATAAGGTCTTTTTAGGTGGTTTTGATCATTACACTCACATTCTAGTTTTTAAAAACACTAAAATGAGTTCATAGGCATCCTGGAAAAGCCATAACTTGGAATGATGTGTTGTGAGTCCCTACATTTCACAACTAAATTGATGGTTGTTTTCCACTAATTTCATGTCAATGCGATATGTTTTTCCTAGTTCCCCCCCCCCCACCAATATATTTTTTAAAGGCATTGGTACCTTTGAAAATTGTTTACCAAGTCATTATGACCACACTGCACGTCTAATTGAAATTTTGTGAATTCATACACATCAAAAATAAATCAATTGTGGTTTTCCCAATATTTCACATCAATATGAGGCCTTTTGGGGTTTTCTGACATTAAATGTATATTTTAGTGTTTCACAACACTAAAAACACATTTACAAACATCTCTAGAAAATTATAACTTGGAATGATATGTCATTAGTTCCTAAATTTCAAAAATCAATTATTAGTCATTTTTATCTAATTTCCTTTCAATTCGATATTTTTTGATAGGTTTTTACCCCCAAAAAAATTTAAGGGCTTCAGAATCTTTAAAAATTGTTTACCGAGTCATTATGACCACACCACAAGTCACATTTATGTGTTTTCTATGCATACATTTCAAAAATAACTCAACACTGGTTGTCCAATGACTCCACATCAATCTTTTTAATTCCCATACAAGATAAATTTTTCACTAAGAGGGAGATGGGTTGAATCAGTGATATCTTTTTTCTTTATGTTTCCTGTATTTTGAAACAAACTTCACCACTTGTTAAAAAAAAATCACTTTTCTGAAAATAAAACAATCACACATCTACAGAAACACAATAATTTACAAGGTTCACTTATCAATAAGTGTAGATATATCCTTTGTATGGTTGGTAAACAGTCAAATTCCACACAATACACTATAAGAAATCAATTTTTGTGGATATAAAATGTAGGATATACTAATACACTTTTGTCTCACTATGATAAATACAATACTTCATGTTCTTTACTTGGAAAAATGATGTAATGCATGTTTTTGTAGAAAGTATTGAAACCTTCACTAGTTGGTTTAAAACACGTTATTTTGTATCCTTACCAACTTCTATATATGTGATTCTTCAAAACAAAAATCTTCACTTTTCTACCTAGAAGAAGGTAGAAAATTTATTTCTATACATTGTTTTGAAAACTGAGTCTGATAGATTAGTCTAATTCCTCTGTTAAATACCTCATTTGGGAAAAAAAATAAGAAATAATACCCTTGAAACAATTATAAACTACTTTAAAAATTCTGTGTGAATCTGTGTCAGATGTCTTGGTTTGATCCGGTAACATCTAAATAAAATCCTTATGATTATTTTATTAGGATATGTTTCTTAGGAAAACTTTTTCTGGAAATTTATTATCTCTTTAAAACATTCATTTCATTCACACTCTCTCCCTCTCTTGACATGTGAATATTACAAGTGTAGAAGGTACAATATACTTTCTCCTATTTATAGAAGATCTATATGTGGTTTGGGAAAGAATTTGAAAATGTTTTCCCACTCAACCAAATTTATGGATTTTAAATTCTGCATTAATTTTGACATCATCTTTTACTCTTTCATCACTTCTCAACTCTTCTCGAACCATTTTAAATATTATAAAAACATCATCCATCATATAACTTCTTAATTATTCTTCAGTCCAAGATAGATTTCATTTCTTTGTTCCTTCAATATGATAGAAACATATTAAAAACTAAATATTTCTCATTATGATTACCACTTTTAAGAACTAAATTTATTCTTATACTGATTTTCTCTACCAACTAAAAAACACCTATTAAAAATATTTAAAACATTCTTCCATAAACACTTGTGAAACTTCATTAAACATCAATTGATTTTATTTTTCTATAAACATCATCCCAACTTCTAATAGTATGAAAATATCTTAAAAACATTTCATCACTATCTTCAAACTCTCTTGACAACAATTTGACAATATCTTTAAAACCACCTTTGACAAATCACTTCCACAAAACTATTTAAAAAAGATCTCCTTCTCTTATTTTCCTCAAACCAATGATCCTATATCTGATTACATATTGGTGTTAGCCTGTATCTGATGGAATGATATCTATATTACTCTGATATATCAGTGTTAATGGTAGTCTAATGAATATTTACCAACTTGGAAAATAAATCATAGCTTATTCTTCTCTTTACTTAATTGAAATACAATTCAACCTGATTGAAATGGTTGACTTCATTATTGACCACCATCTGGTTGATCAGTCTCTAATTTCAGTACTATCCCAAAAATTCCAACTTTCTTATACATTTTTTTCAACATCACTTATTTACTAATTCTACTAAGACTCGTAGAAAAATTAAGATCTGACTCTAATGAATCAACTTCATGTCATGTTCAATGGACCGGTATCATCACTTCATCTACCCTTCAATCTTTTGAACCATTCTTCTTCCAAAAACTTCTTCTTGTATCAATACTTTTTTATGACTTTTATAACATAGGGATCATCATATAATCTTCTAACTTAAGGTACCAAATATATATTCTCCCCCTTTCTCCCATAAGACTTGAATCACAATATTCTAACCAACATATGATATTTAAGAACATAATCGATCAAAAAAAACATCATCATATTTTGTATAGAGTCATTTAAACTCCGATATATTTCCTCATACCCAATGAAACATTATTTCTAGAGTCAAAATAAGTATAGAAGAAAAATTATTTCAAAAAAAATCATATGAACATACTACTAAAACATATAATCATTCTTATAAAAATTGTGTCAAATTTTCTGATTACTATGCTTTATTTCATTCCTATCATCTGATCTCCAAAACCTATAAAGTAGTGTGATTATGTTTTCTTGATAACAAAATACAAAAGAATCATCATAAGCTATATTTAGTATCCAAAAAATAAATTACATCCAACATGGTCCCAATAATCACCCCTTTTTATTTTATTCTCAACCAAGGTTGATAAATCACTAAACTTTGTAACCTCATGAAATGGATTACTTATCATTAATTCTAATCCTACATGAGAAAACTCATTATTGGAAAATAGTCATCGACAGTAAAACCTTTTTGTCCAAAAGTATTGATTTACAAGAAATTTTTCTTGCACTAGATACATTCAAAACCTTCATCTCTTCACAACTTCTTTCATTATTTGGTCCTATAAGAAAAATATTATTACAACCATCTCAACAAACTTATAGAATAGTTCACACACTTACATGATGAGTTCATAACTTACCCACAACTCCCCCTACAATGATTCTTCCTTAAAAGTTTTAGTACATATCAACGGATAGACTTAGGAAACAATTATCCCCATTGAAAACACTATCTAGATAATATATGAGAGAGGAGAAAAAAACACGTACCTCGATATTGGAGAGAAATAGGTTGGACACCCATGTTCATCCTCATCATGAAAAATACTTCCTTTGATAAAGTTTTAGTGAATATGTTAGCTTCTTCTTCTGATGTTGGAACATACTCTAACTTCAATTCATTTTTCTTCATGTTCACTTTGATGAAATGATTTTTGATATCATAATTTTTTGAATGATATTATTATACTAGGTTTATTTTAAGATAGAAGGAATTATTTTTATCACAACCCAAGAGCAAGGGTAACATTAATTCAACTTGTTAGTATTACAACTGAGACCTTATCTACATAAGTTTTCTGGAATCTTGAGTGGCATAAAAATACTCATCTTAAGTCATTCAAAGAGTTACTGAGTTTTTTTTTCTTAGTATGCCTACTAAGACAGATTTATCCCAAAAAAATATCCACCAGTTTTGGGGATTCTTTCATTAGTACTTCCTTACTAATCATCATATGTGTAACCAAACAGATAAATTATTTCTGAGCTATCATACTTGATTCATTTTTTTGTGTGCCTTTGATATATCTAATAATTCATTTTCCCTCCAATTGAAGTGATTATTTGGGAGACTTATGTATCTTTTACATAAGGAAACAGTATAAAAAATTTATGGTCTTGGGGTTTAAGTTCCCAGTCAGAATCCAAGTATCACAAAGAGGGGGAGGGTGAATCAGTGATATCTTTATCTTTTTATGTTTCCTTCTTTTTTAAACAACGTTTTCCTCATGTTAAAGAGTTTATTCCCTTCTGAACACACACAACTATAGAAACACAATATTTTCAAGGTTCAATACTCAACATTAGTAGATACATCTTTGGTATGGTATAGAAACAATCTAGTACAACACAATCCACTATAAAAACCTTTTATGTGGAATATAATGTGTAGGATATTCTCTTACACTCGTGTACCACTTTTAAAACAATCCAATAGTGTGTATACTCCCACTTAGAAAAAATAGAGAAATGCAATGAATCTATGCTTCTCGATGAACTTTGAAAAATAAAATCTCTTAAAACAATTCTTCATTATCCTACCCAGAAGCTAGTAAGAACCTCAGGGTTCAAAAAACTTTCACATCAATCCCTTCTTTTGTGCCACTCGGCTTGCGTGCCTCCCTGCATGTGCGCCTCCCTTATTGTTCTCAACTAAATACTTTCATGCCACAATTATGGCCAACTCACAATTTTTGTGCCACTTATGGATATAATAAATATACTTCTTGCACAAAACACCCTACTTGGGTGAAACTAACAATCTATGCACCACTTCTGCTTGTGATTCACTCTTGTGCATAACACACAACTTGTATGACACTTTAATTTGTGTGATACATTCTACTAATTACACGAGGAGAGATCAAATTTTCTCTTAACTGTTGAGAATACCAAAAATGAGGAGGGTAGCTATATATTTATTTTCATTTTGGTGACCCTATGTGTGAGGCATACAACTCATCTTCGGTGCCACTCTATGACTTCCATGCCACTCTATGACTTTCTCACCACATACCCTTTCACACCATTCCTAATTACACACCAGTTATAATTTTTATCCACTTCCTACTTGTGTTCCACTCTTTATCTTGCACACTAATTTCTTTCATTTTCATATTTTGATGTGATTATTTTGAAATATGACTTGTGTTCAACATACACTTGTGCTCCACTTACTACTTGTGTTCCACTCTTTATCTTGCTTGCCACTTTATTTCCTTTGTCAAAAACACTTATTTAATCCCCATATCATTCATAAGTCATGCATCATATGTTCACAAAACTTATGTTATTTTTGAAATAAAATCATAAAATAATCTTCATTTTTTCCATGCCCTTTTACAAAGTGAATTTATTTATCTGCTTTGACAATAGAAGACAACACCTTATCTATCTAACGTGGTTCCAACAATCTCCCCCTTTGGATTTTGTTGTCAACCAAGATTCATAAATCACTGAACTTTGTAATCTATAGAAATGGATTACATAAAAAAATTAAAATCCTTCATGAGATAACTCATTATAGGTTACAAGAATTATTGACAGCAAAACAATGATATCCAAAACAGTGACTATGAAACCTATTGAGATTTGATTTCCTATCCTTCAGCCTTCCCCAAAACATAAAAAACTTTTTACTATAGCCTTCTACCTCATCATTCTTTCTCATCTTTCTCCACTGCTTCAACTGTCCGGGTATACAAAAAAAATGTGTTTCTTATAACCACTCCAACAAATAGTTAGAATAGTTTACACACATACATGATAGATTCAAAGATTACTCACAAATCCAACTTTATGCATGCTTTCATAAGGATATATTTATGAAACAATTGTCCTCATTGAAAACACTTTCCAAAGGTAAGATGATAGAGGGGACAGACACACATACCTCAATATTGATGATAATGAGCATGGACTCTCATGTTCAACCTCAATTTAGAAAATGGTTCCTTTGGTAAAGGTTCTATTAAAATGTGAGAAACTTGTTCCGATGTAGGAACATACTCCAGCATCAACTCATTATTCTCCACCTTCTCGTTGATTAATTGGTACTTTATGTCAATTTATTTTGAACAATATTATTGTATTGGATTCCTTTTAATATTGATTGCACTTTGATTATCACATCCCAAGAGTAAGGGTAGCTTCACTTCAATAAGTATATCTTCCAACTGAGTCTTCATCCACATAATTTGGGTAGCATCTTGAGTGGAGGAAACATAATCAACTTCATATGTATTAATAGTCCTTGAATTATATTTCTTTGTATGCCAACTAACTCAAATTTTCCCCATAAATAAGACTCAACCAGATGTCAATCTTCTATCATCAACATTTCCTACCCTATTAGAATCTAAATACCCGAACAGATCAATATTTTTTGAGCCATCATACCTGATTCCAAAAAAATTGTTCCTTTGATATATATGAGAATTATTTTTCTATAAATTAAATGTGATTCTTTAGGATAACTCTGAAATCTTTCACATAAGGTAAAATCATAGACAATGTCGGGTCTTCATGTAGTAAAATATAAGAGACTTCCAATTACCTTTCAAAACTCTTTCTGATCAACTTCCTTGCCTTCTCCATCTTTAGAAAACATGGTTCCCACTAAAATCGGTGTGCAAGCTGGTTTCAAATTTTCCATTCCAAACATCTTTATAAGTTCCTTAGTATACTTTTCTTGAGAAAGAAAAATGTGGTCTCTCTTCTGTAAAATATTTTACCCAAAAAATTATTTCATTTCTCCTAGCATGGACATCTCAAATGACTTCTTCATGTCCTTATAAAATCTTTCACATGATCTTTCATCATTTATAGAAAAGATAATTTCATCAACATAAATAATTATGATGAGAGAAAACTCCTAAAATTCCATGAGTTAAAGGTTGTTGTCTACTCTACCCTTATTTGAATTCATCTTCCTCAAGAAAGTATCCAAATTAGAATACCATGCCCTTGGAGCCTATTTCAGCCAATAAAAACCCTTCTTCAACCAACAAACATAACTTTCATCCTTCCAAAAAAAAGATCCACAAGGTTGTTCAGTGTAAAATTCCTCATCAAGATGGAAATTCAGGAATGTAGATTTTACATCCATTTGAAAGATTTTGTAACCTTGTTGTGCAGCAATAGCAAGAATGATTATGATTTTTTCTAACATCTCCAATAGAGAAAAGGTTTCATCAAAATCAATGCCTTAAATTTTTGAATACCCATTTCAAAAGAATATTTATTTTTTTCTTATCACTTCACCTTATTCATTCACCTTATTCATAAAAACTCACTTTGTACCAATAATGTTCTTGTTGTCTGGATTGCGTACAAGTTCCCAAGTATCATTCTTTTCTAGCTGGTCAAGCTCTTCATTTTTAGACTGAACCCATTCTGGATGACCAAAATATTCATTCACATAATTAGGCTTGACTTTTGAAAACAAATAAGTGTTTTTCACAAATTTTCATGTTCTTCTTATTTGAACCTTATGATGTTGATCACCGATAATGTTCTGAGATTCCACTTTCTTCCTCAGCCTATGATGATCTATTAGAACTTCTTCTTCATCACTTGAAATTGTTGAGTCTGTTTCTTATTCTTGAGTAGGATTACCATTGTCTATATCATTAACAAAATTGTTAACAAAACATTATTTATCCTACTCATATTCCACATCATCATAAGCCTAATTTTCTTTCTAAATATTTTCCACAAATTTCACATTATAAGAATCAATAATTCTCCCTATTTTTTGTTGAAACATATATATTCTCTTCTTAATGGATCATATCGATGAAAAGTTCCATCATCTCCTCTTTTCTTAAACTTTGCAGGGTTTCCACCTTTTCTTTTTATAATTCATGGACTCTGAAAAACTCTTAAGTGTTTCAAACTTGGATTTTTTCCATCGAACATTTATTATGGAGTAATATCTAAATTTGGCCTATAGAAACATCGATTTTGAATACATATAGTAGTGCTCATGCCTTACCTCCAATAATAATGTGAAAAACTATGTTCAAGTAACATAGTTCTCCCCATTTCCACTAGACTTATATTCTTTCTTTCAACAACCCCATTTTGTTTAGGTGTGTACAGTGAGCTAAACTCATGCAAAATTCTATGATTCTCATGATAATTTTTAAACTCATAATTATTATACTCTCCGCCATTATCAGTTCTTAACTTCTTCACTGAATAATCATATTCCTTCTCTACTTTCCTCCTAAAAGTCTTAAACATTTTTAGAGCATCTGACTTATGTCTCATGTACAAACACAAGTAATGGGAGTAAAATCATCAATGAAAGTAATGATGTACTTATCTCCATTTTTTTATTTCTTTCTCATTGGTCCATAGATATCATAATGTATAATTTCCAAGGGTCATTTTGAATTAATGTCAACTCTCTTATGCATAGAGTTTGTAATCTTTCCTTTTTCACAAATAGTGAAAAAACAATCTCTTTTTCTTGATAAATCAGGCATATCTCAAACACTATCTCATGTTGATAACATTCACATGTTTTTATAACATGTTTGTCCCATCATATTATTCCATAATAGATTTTAATCCACCATACCCATGTAACAATAGTTATATGCTTCACCAATTTGGAACAAGTTTCCTTTTTTATGTTGGCCTCCTGTAACTACCTTTCAATCATCTTAAATTTTCAAAAAAACCCCATATTTTCTAAAGATAACATTGTTTCCCTTATCACATAGTTTTTAAACACTCAGCAGATTGTGTTTCATCCCATCAATATATAATGTTTTCTTGGATTTCATTTTTTCTTTCTGGATGATGGATGATCTGAAACCTTTGATCATTAGATATTCATCATTTCCAAATGTCATGGTTCCTTCATTGAATTACTTTACATTATTCAGAAAAATTGATTCTCATATCATATAATATGAACACCAACTATCAAGAATCCATGGAGTTTAACTTTTTGTAGCTTGCAAAGTGGTTTCAAAAACAAGAGATTTAGGTTCTTCCTTTTCATTCTTCACCTCTAACTTCTAAGATTCATTAAGAACCTTTTTTTTCTTGGAAACAAAACAAGACATCCCTTAACAAGATCTCCATTATTTTCACATATTTCACAAATAGTTTCCAATGGTTGGAACCCATTTTCAACATTCACACCAGCCTTCTCATTTTTATTTTGAAATTTCTTCTTGTACTTCTTCTTTTGAGAGGATTGACTCTCCCTCATACCTTTCCTTACATAACTTATGGAATGATATTAATGTTTATGGTTGAACCAATAACTATTTTCTATATTCTTAAATCTACCACAATACTATCTGTATCCATAGAATGAATATTTCCCTCTTAAACTACTATATTGATCGGTGTTCTGAACATGCTTCTCAAAACTCTTCTTAATAGAACTCTGTTAACCATCCACATTCTTTTTTTCAATCAAAACTTTATTATTCATCTCATATTTCTTTTTAGACATATCAGAACCAAAAGTAGTATAAATCTTTAGGGACTTAGGATTTTTATATACTTCTAATTTTTCAGTATTACTAACTTTTTCCACATACATAGCCTTTGCATCTTTGTTCTTATTAGAACTACTTCCATATTTCTTATCAACCATTGAAGGTAATTTTTTTTTGTAATTCTTTGGTTCATTCTTACTAGGAAATTCACCAACTTCTGAGATATATTGTTTGAAAATGATATTCCTTTATTCATATTTAGAAAAAAAATTGGACATGTTCCAACTCTTCCTTTTTTTCCTTTAGCAATACTTCAAGATGATCATTATGATTATTTTCATTCACAAGATAATTCTTAAGATCATCAATCTCCTTTTCCATCTAGAATTTCTCATTTGGAAAACCTTCTTGATAGTTTAATGTGGAATTTTCATTTATCAACTTCTTGTTTTCCTTCTCAAGACTTCTTATCTTTCTCAAACATTCCTTCAACTCTTTTTTCAGATGACATTCAATTTGATTTTCTTTTCTTTAGAATTTTTTCTCCAGTAATCTTAACTATTCACCACTGTAATAATGGTATCCTTTATTTCTTTATCAGTAATCAATTTCTTAGATTCATCTTATCTATCTTCTTCTTCAACTTTAGATAAAAAGATTCTTATTTTTTATTTGAATAAATTGTTATCCATCCACTTTGAAAAATACTAATCTTTGTCTACTTGTTTCTTCCATGACCTTCTTGGTCTTATGTCATCATCATAACTATCTTATTCTTTCTTCTTTTGAAAATAGTTAGACCAAAAATTACCAATGGCTCCACATTAAAAACATTTCAAGGGAAGTTCCCTCTTGTATTTCCTTATACCTCTTTTCACATTCTTAGAAAACAAGGATAAAATTTCATCAAAATTTTTACATACCTCATCTTCAGAATCGGATTCACCAGTTTCATCTTCAATAAGATTATTATTTAACTTATCTCTATTTATAGACATGAATAAAATTTCTCTTTCATATTTTGTTTTGATCTTTATAGTCTTCTCCTTACTCATTTCATAATTAATGAGAGTTATATGAAAATCATCTAGAGATTATGTTTCAGGGTCTTTGTCTTCTAATGAAAAAAATTTAGCATCAAACTTGTTGGGAATAATTCTCAAGATCTTTTTAAAAACTATAAAATCCTCCAAATTTTTACCAATAAATTAGATTGTACTAAAAATTCCATTGTCCCTGGTAAATAAGACCCCAACAGATTCAGATTCTCCCATTTTCAAGTCTTCATACTTCGGCCTCTAAATTTGTAGTTTTTCATTCTTCACTTTTTTTCATTTACATATTCTATTAAACTTATCCTAGATTACTTTAGATATAACAACACTTTTCACTCTTAAAAAATCACTCTTAGAAATATATGGGAGTAATACATTTTTAACTCTTCCATCATTATCGATATTCTTTTTATCGGTAGGTATAAGAGGAACCTTATCATAAATACGAGGAAATCCATCAGTTTTAGTTTCAAGATATTCATACCCATGTGATATATGATAAGGTATCATTCTATATTTTTAGATATGAATGTTTTTTCCATAAAATATTGGAATCCCTTTACTGTTTAGACAATTCAGATTCACCATCACAAATTCAAAAAAGAACAAACGAAGGGAACCTCTCCCTCTAATACCAATTGAAGTTCCCAATCAGGATCCAAGTATAACTGAGAGGGGGAGGGGTAAAATCAGTTATATCTTTTTATTTTTAAGTTTATTTATTATTAAAACAACCTCCACCTACTATTAAAGAGTTCATTCCCTGCTGAACGCACACAATAGTGGGAACACAAGATTTACATGTTTCACTACTCAACATGAGTAGCTACGTCCTTGTTATGGTATGGAAACAATACAGTACCAAGAAATCCACTAGAAAACAATCCTTGTATGTTGAATACAATGAGTAGGATATTCACATACACTCATTTAGCACTTTGAAAACAATCCAATAATGAATCTGCTCCCTCTTAGTATAAATAGGGTAATACAATGTTTATGTGATTCTTTCCGGACTTTCAAAAATAAAATCTCTCAAAACAAATCTTCACTTTATTACCTAGAAGCTGGTAAGAACCTCCTAGTTAAAATATATTGTGCGTCACTCCCAACTTGCATGCCTCCCTACATACACACCACCAAATACTTGAGCGCCACTATTATGAACAACTCACAATTTACGCACCACTTTTGGCTTATACACAACACACATCTTTCACACAACCCCCACATTGCACACAACTTACAACATGCGTGCCACTTCTACTAGTGCTCCACTCTTGTGAATAACACACAAATTGCATGACACTTCATCTTGTGTGCACATTCTACTACTTGTGTGATAAAATCTAAAATTTTCTCTTAAGTGTTGAAAATATCATAAATGAGGAGGGTATCCATCTATTTATAGTAAATTTGGTGACCCTTAATGTGAGGCATACAGCTCATTTTCACACCACTCCATGACTTAATCACCACATACACTTTCATGCCATTCCTTCTCTTGTTCCACTTATACTTGTGTGCCACTTTCTTTCCTCTATCATATTTTGATGTGATGATTTTGAAATGTGACTTGTGTGCAACATAAACTTGAGCACTACATTCTACATGCATGCCACTCTTTAACCTACATTCCAATTTCATTCATATTGCCACAACATGTCCCCCAAGGCTCGTGCTGTGACTACCCCAAGCCCACCTCCAATAGGCCAGGGTATAGTGACTTGCACCGAAAAGTGTATTCCCTAAAACTGGGAAGGCATTGCCTTTATAACCTGTAAACTCACACAACTAAGCCCAATGTAGGATACAAGCACAAAGTGAAACTATATAGTAAACAGGGTGGGTACATAAAGAAAAAGGGTCTAGAATACAAGCCCAACTGAAAATTACAAGTAAACTGAAAAGTATAGGTAAAACTGAAATAGCTCCAGTGGACACCCACCAAGGATCCTAAATAAAGGATAGGTACAGTGCTCGAACGGTCGTCCCTATGGTACGCCTCGTCTAATGTCCACCTCCAAGCTACCTCTAGTCTTGGTGCCCTTATCCTTCATCAGCATTTTCCGTCGTCTGCACAAGGCACAACAAGGAGCGGGTAGAGCCCATGTAGGGGTGAGTATAACGATACTCAGTATGGACCCCGAGACCCTCGAAGGTCTCACAAAATCCACAAAGGATAAACCACAAAGCATGGAAACAACAGTCAACCCTACTTAGTTATATGCCCATACATATACCTAAGTTATCAAGTATACCCATCTCATTCATGAGGAAACACAAGTCCCAACTCAAAATCCCAAAGCTGAAATGTTCCATGGATGAAAGATTACCATGAAAGTAACACCCCAAAGGTATGTACCACAAAGTTAAATCCACATAGAAGTATACCACAAAGGTATCACCATGAAGGTAAGTACCACAAAGGTATAGCCACAAATAAGAATACCAAAAAGGTATCACCAAAAATGTAGGGACTTATCTCACACCAGGTATAACTTTGGTATGGTAGTAAAGATGATTAGATGTAAATACTAAATAATCTTACTCTGTTGAGAGGCAGACCCACGTAGGATCCTAAACCATCAGACCCATGTAGGATCCCAATATAGTAGACCCACATAGGATCCTAGACTAGTCCCATGTGGATTCCTAGAGCGGATAAATGTGGGATCCTTGAACACAGATCCACATAGGATCCCAAGGAACAGACCCACATAGGATCCCTTTCTCATGTTACAGCCAGCCACAGGGTTCTCGCACTAAACTCGCTTGATTCCGGAAGGGTCCTCTCCTCAAACCACATGTCGATACTCCAACTGACAAGAATTCCCATGAAGAAGTATCCCAATATACCTCCACATAATAGGGGTCACAACATAATAGAAGGTGCGTTAATCAGACACTCGGTCTATAAGTTATTGGCCTCTTATTCTTGAGGGCTTGGTTAGATTCGTTTTCAATCCAACCTAGTTGTGCCCTAAATTTATCCAAAACTTAATTGGGGTATACAAAAAGGACCGTCTCAATCCAAGGTTTCTAGTGCTATAGACAGTTCATCAAACGGACTCTCGTAGCTCAAGTTATGGCCAAAAGAGCGGAAAGGGGTAGAAGTTGGTCCGGGTCTGGTCTGACCCCGCCTGGGCCGACCCGACCCGGTTCAGGTTGACCCAGCCTGACCCGGGTCCAGCCCTGGGTCTGAATTGGACCGCTGGGTCCGGCCCGGCCCGACGATGTGGCCCGCAGCTGGGTGGCCCCCGCTGTGGGGTCTGCCCTAGCCGCCACCCAAGGGGGAGGCACCCCTTGGGTATCACGAATGGCTGGGTCATTTAGGTTGGGAGTCCGACCGGCTAGAGTCATGTGGTGTCGGTGGCTGGCATGCGGGACCTAGGGTCCCGCTCGGCACCCCGGCTGGCCAGACTGCCTTCCCTCCTCTCGCGCCCCCACCGGAGGCCAGTAGTGAGTCAGCCTCCCCTCCTTCTCTGTCGCGGCCTCGTGCCAAGGCCCCTGCATTCCAGTGGCATGGACGTGCGCTCCCACCCCCTTCACGTGGTCGATCGTGCGCTGGCTGCTTTCCTTGCTTGGCCTCGGCTGATAAGTTGCGACCCTTCTCCGGCAGCACGGTTGCACCACATCCATCATCACGACCGGTCGGATTGTCGACTGCCGCTCCCGATTCCCACCAGTTTCGGTCACTAACAACGTTCCTCGGGTCACTGGGTGTCCCCCGATGGTCTGATCTTCATTCTGAAGACTTCTTCACTCGTCTGAGGACGTCGCCATCAATTCAAGACCACTAAAATCCACAAAGGTTGTGGAGGGGTCGTTCCGTGTTCGTTTGGCCCAAACCCTCCACATTAGAATGGTACCAAGCGGCATAGTTGTTCTTGATTCATGAAGAATTCCAAGAATGGGGTAAAAGGTATTCGAAACAAAAATCCCTACCTCAACGATTTTTTGACATCAGTGAGGAGTGGGATAAACTGTCATTGGTTCGTCGTCATTGAATACTTCCCTCATTAGAGATCCTTCGATGAAGCTTCATTGGAGAAAATATTGTCGAAGGAGAAGAGTTCTTCATTGGAGCATGTTCTTCCCAGTTCATCACGGTTCTCCTAACCCTCCTTTTATAAAAATTTTCCCCAGGGAAATGAGGAGACAACATAATAAAAATAACTCTATAAATTAATTAAATTTGTCACAATTGATTTATTGAAGTTGGCACAATTAACCATGGAGAGTTGAAAGGTTTTCCCACATTAAGAGGGGTTCGTGTGGTCCCCACCACAAAATTGAAATTTGGAGGATTTCAAGCTCGGGTGGTCCCCACCTCCATAATTCAAAAAAAGAGGTTTCAAAAAGAAAAATAAAATGTTAATTATGTTATTTTTCTTCTTCCATGAAAAAATAAAAAACTAACTTCCACCCTCATCCTACTGTGGTTGAGGTGAAGGTCTCCTTAAGCTAATATCGGTGTTGTGAATTCTACAGCGCCCTCGGATTTCAATTCTGATCACCAGTTCAAATATTACAAAAACCTGCTCGCACGTTTACTGAACATACTTAAAAAAAGTTCATAATTTCATTCCGAGCACACCGGGCCTCGGAATCATGTACTGTCAATTTTTGTGGACACGGATATTTCCATATAATTTAAAAAAAATACATAGAATTTCTAGGTCTTTACATTCTCCCCACCTCAGGGTTTTATGCCCATAAAATACAAATCACAAAAACTAGGAAAACATGTGGGGGTACTGAGCACGAACCTGAGCCTCCCGCTCCCACGTGCTCTTTGGGAGGTTCCAGTGCTGCCAACGTACAGGTACTAAAGGTATCAACCGCCCATGAAGGATCTTCTCTTGTTGATCCTCAATCTCTACTGGAACCTTCATAGACATCGCCCCATCATTGATGTCCAGCTCATTGTGGTCGATGATGTGATATGGGTCATGAATGTATCTCCTCAGCTAGGATACGTGGAAAACTTTGTGAACCTGGTGCACCTAAGGGGGAAGTGCTAGGCGGTAAGCCACCTCACCAACTCTAATGAAGACTTGAATGGTTCTGATTAACTTTAGAGATAACTTTCCGCCCCTGCCAAATCTCAGCAAACCTCATCTAGGTTAGACCCAAAGAATGACGTGGTCACCATCCTCAAACTCCATAGGTCTCTGTCTCCTATCGGAATAAGACTTCTACCTACTCTGTGCAGTCTTCATCCGCTCCTGGATAATCTGCACCTTCTCTGTGGTATCATGTACTATATCTGGTCCCATGAGTGATAACTCCCCTGGGTCATTCTATAACAAAGGTGATCTATAAGGTCGATCGTACAGAGCCTCAAAAGGTGGCATCCCAATGGTGTAGTGATAGTTGTTGTTGTGTGCAAACTCCAATAATGGAAAGTGATCCTCCCAGCTGTGACTAAAGTCGAGGATGCAAGAATGCAGCATTTCCTCGAGGGTCTGAATGGTCCACTCAGTCTAGACATCTGTCTGATTATGGAAGGCAGTGCTAAAATAAAGTTTCATCCGTAAATCCTCCTACAACCCCTTCCATAGTCGGGAATTGAAACTTGCATCACAATCAGAGACAATCGTCTAGGTTACTCCATGTAGCTGCACAATCTCCTTCACATAGAGGCATCCCAAGCTCTCTACTGAACCTTGCTCTCTGATTGGTAGAAAGTGGGCCAACTTGGTGAGTCGATTGATGACCACCCAGATAGAATCATGACCCTAGGATGTATGTGGAAGTCTTGTCATGAAGTCCATGGATATCTCATCCCACTTCCACTCTGGGACCTCTAAAGGCTGAACTATGTCTGCTGGTACCTGATGCTCCACCTTCACTTGCTGAAAAGTGAGGCACCGAGAGACAAACTCTGCTACTGCTTTATTCATTCCCAGCCACTAGTGATATCTGCAAAGGTCTTGGTACATCTTCTCCACTCCTAGATGTACCGCTAGAGAGGATGTATGGAACTCCCTCAACACTTCCTCTCGAAGAAGCACCGGAAACATGGTACATCCTCTAAAGAGGATGACGTTATCCCCACCTTCATAAAATCTATCAGGTGCCTTCCCTATGGATATCTGAAAACATCGAGCCTTGTAGTCAGTGTCCCCAATTTTTTCCTCCCTAACTTGTTGAAAAAGTGGGGAAGTGACTTTAAGAGTTAGAAGAAAATATTCTCCATATCGATCCACAAAGAATATATACAAAGCGGCCAGCTACTCCGTCGCCTCACCTAGCAGTTGTATACCAGATCTCTTGATGAATGTATCTACTACAACATTCCCTTTCCTAGGAGTATAGAATATCTCTAAGTCATAGTCCTGGAGGAACTCACACCAACGTCACTATCTCAGGTTTAGGTCCTTCTATGGGAAGATATACCTGAGACTTTGGTGATCAGAGTTCACCGTAAATCGCTCTCCCATCAGATAGTGTCACCCCATCTTCAAATAGAAAACCATTGCTTCTAACTTAAGGTCATGGGTAGTGTAGTTCTACTCATGTTGTCTCAATTGTTGAGAACCATATGAAATAACTACTCACTCCTGCATCAGGACACATCCAAACATGGTCCCTGATGTGTCGTAGAAGACTATATACCCAACGCCCTCCTCAAGAAGACTCAAGATGGGGGAACTATTCAGCCTCTGCCTCAGCTCCTGAAAACTCCGCTGGTATCTCTCCGACCACATGAAGGGTTTCCCCTTCTTTTTGAATGATGTTAATGGTGCTGCAACTCTGGAAAAATATAGCACAAATCTCCAGTAGTATCTGTCCAAACCCAGGAAACTTCGTACCTCCGTCACACTCCTGGGTGGATCCCAAGAAAGTATTGCCTCAATCTTCACTGGATCCACCGTAACTCCAGTCTCTGAGATGACATGTCCCAGAAAGTGAACCTCTCAGATCCATAACTGTAACTTCGAGATCTTACCATGATGTCGTTGCTCTCGGAGTGTGTCCAGAACTACCTGAAAATTATAGGCACTCTCCTCCTTGATAATCAAGTTGATCAGAATTTCGTCGATGAAGACTAATACAAAGAGATCAAGGAATGATTGAAATATCATGTTCATGAGTCCCATGAACACAGATGGAGCATTGGTCACACCAAATGGCATAACCAAGAACTCATAGTGCCCATACTGACATTTGAAAGTCGTCTTCTGCATATCCTAATCCTGTACTCTAAGCTGGTGATAGCCTGATATGAGGTCTATCTTCGAGAACCAAAGTGCTCCCTTCAGCTGATCAAAGAGGTTGTCAATCCTCAGAACTGGGTACTTGTTCTTCATGGTCACCTGGTTCAGGCGTCGATATTCAGCACAAAGTCTCGAGCTCCCATACACCTTCTTGGCCAACAAATTCAAGGCTGACTAAGAAGAAACACTGGGTCGGATAAACCCCTTCCCCTATAAGTCCTCTAGCTTTACCCGTAGCTCATGAAGCTCTGTGGGATCCATCCGATACGCTGGTGTAGATATCGTTGTCATCCTAGGGTAAAAGTAAATGTAAAATTCCACCTCTCAGTGAGAAGTTAGACCCGGAACATCATCATGGAAGACATCTGAGTACTGGTACACCACTACTATAGAGACCTGAAGCTTGACGTACATGGAAATTACATTACTTTTGCAGAATACTTAATAAATAACAAAAACAGACACACAAGGACCATAATAGTTTAGTGTCTTTGGAAACTTGGAACGTAATCTTCTAATCGTGGTGAAAGATCTTCAACATCTCCCATAATGATCTTCCACTTTTTGTTTCCTTACCTAAAACCTTTCTTTTGATCCTGGGGGAAAATAAAACATAAAAAGGGTGAGCTCAAATGCTCAGTAAGGGTAAGAATGGATAAAATAAAACATATCATATACACTTGAACTTAAAAACATGAACATAATGTTTAAACATCAAAATCTTGAGCAACGACATAAAACATGGAAGTACATAAGGAATAGATCATAATGGAACATAAACCATGATAAAATAGCATGGGAATAAAACATGTAATTGTGGAATCCATTAAGAACATGTAATTATTTCCATAGTAGCCAAGGCATTGCTGCCATGACCATCTTAGTGGACAAAGTCCCTTTCTGAATCGAGTTCACTCCTCATTTCAGTCCTGTAATACTGAACCGGATTAACTTACCATTCCAGTCATGTCTATCTCATGAGATATAAATCTTTACCCAATGCATTGGAGGGAGATATAGGTCCCACCCATCTCATAATAAAATCATTCTTACTTGTGCCTCAAAATAAACTTAAAACATTCATCATAACCCAAAGAATAAAATGGGTTTTATAAACATCATCCCATCATTTCATAATCCATATAAAACAAATGGACATTTCATCATAAGAAAAGTGAACCATGTAAATCATAGATACATTAAACTTGAAACATACACATATCAAATAATGTCATCTTAGATGGAAAATAGTTTTGATAAAATAATTGAAATGAATTCTTGAGGAAAATATCCTTTCTTCGTCAAAATCATTTTCTTTTCAAAAAATTCCATGCACTTTTAAAATAAAAGTATTTTTTTGAAAATGGTCATAAAATCATGTAGAGTAAGATTCCTGAAAATGAGGCGTTATGAAACCGTAAAAATCCGTTCACGCCGTATAAGTTAAAAATAGCATTCTCCTTGTACTTTTTTCGGAAAAGTAAAAAAAGTACCTCGTAACGTAAAAAAAGAAATATTCCTTACATACCATGTAGTAAAATTCAAAAATGGGTAAAAAGGACTTTAAAAATACATGAAAAAACTTTTATAAAACATGGACATGGATGATATAAATAACCCCAGTAAATACTTACGAATAAGCAACCTCGGATAAAAATTAGATTTGCAAAATTATCCCTTACCTTAGGTCCGATATGATTCGTACGTATCTGAACCTCCTGTATAATGATTTAAATAATGTCATTGACTTATTAAAGAATCATATTCATTGTTATGATATCATATATGATTCACTTAGGACTTTATATTACCCGTTCTTTTGTAAATTTCATGTTAAATAAGTGTTTTGGGTAAAATCATTTTATTTATCGTATGTGTTTCAACTTGTCGTTCTTGATATTATTACTTATATCCTGATTTACATAATTCCAGAATGTAAAACATTATTTATATATAATATATATTCATCAAATACAGATATATTATAGATCGATAAAAGTAATGAAATACACCGTTCATGGAGACGGTAGGTCGTACGTACGCATGAACGTTGTTTTCGTTTCCCTTTTGAATTGAATGGAATTAAGTAAATGACATACATATATATATATACATAAATATAGTATCATTATTATATCATATATTTCATTATTATTCATTATATATACTTCATAATCATTCATGAATGGTTAACATGGAGAGTGAATTTCATCGCGTCGTGGAGACGGTAGTCCGTACGTACGCACGAGCGATGATATCATTCCCAAGATCGTGGAATTGTATTAAAGTGTATGTATAATATTACAGAATCAATATCACTTTACAATAATCATATATATTCATTACTTTCACCTTTATACCCATCCAAGTAAGGTGGTGGTGGAAAATAGATTACACTACGACGAGGAGACGGTATTCCGTACGTACGCACGCGCGGTTATTTCGTTTTATGTTGGATGGATAGATGGTGAAATATGGTTGTTTCATACTTATAAAAACATATTATTATATTATTGATACTTATTTTATTACCTCATAATGAAACAACTAAAAAGAAGAAGTGGAAGAAGAAATAGAGTTGAAATAATCGGTAATGGACATTACCTCTTCTTTGAAGCGCCTCTTTGAGACCTCCTCTTAGGGCACTAAAATTGGTCTTTGAAGAAAACCAGGACCTCTAGGATGTTTCTAGGGAAGAGGAGAAGATAATTTGGGAGGGTTTGGCCGATCTTGAAGGCTCAATGTTGTGTGAGTAAGAGAGGGAGGAGGTGCCCTTTTATAAGGGAGGAGAGGGGTACCATTGGAATAACTAAAAATATTATTTTATTATAAACTCAAATTCGGTTTTTAATAGCTCCAAATTGATATATTTTGAAGCTAAGGTGGGTATGGGTCGAAATCCTCTCATCCAATATAATTTAGACAAGTTGAGGTCATTATATTAACCTTATCTTTTAGTTTTAACTCTTAGTTAATTAGATTGACATTTACCATGTTACTTTGTATTTTTATATTATATAGTTAATAAACATACCATATACATCCAAGCGACCCCCAAGTGGTCCATTAATGATACACCTATCATGATATAAGTATCTTGGACGAACATTAGATTTTTAGGAATATAATAACAATTAATAATATAATATTTGTTTTAAAAACTATTTTATGTCAATTTTGACACTATTTGGTAATTGATTTTTTGTGAAAATCATAACAGAGTGATTAGTTCGAAAAAAATTAACGAAATAAATACTAACATGTCATATTAACATAGAAAATTATTTTAATTCATAAAAAGTATCAAATTACATTGATTTGGGTATTTATAACATTAATTATGTCGATATTTCATTAATAAGATAATTACTGCATCATCATTGTGTCATAAATAAATTAAATTATTTAATGTCTAAAAATTATAAATAAAATACCATTATGTAGGAAATCATTTTATCTTTATAATTAATATTTATAGTCGAATTTATCTTATGTATAACCCTATATTAAAAATTATTTACTCATTAAACTTTGATTTTAACTATTTTAACCCTTCTTTAAATAAATTAATAATAAATGTCCTAATCTAATCCAAGTGGGCCTAAATGGTCATATTTTATTCCTAAGGTTGTTTTTCATCGAATTACACTTATCAAATATAATTAGGACATGTGTTAGGGTAATAATAATATCATTTTTACCCTTAATTACCCTATTTACTTTTAATCGTGATAAATAAAAGTAAAAAGTTACTATTCACCAAAAATTATTTTCATCTCATTGAACCACATTTTACTTACTGACATCAACCGTGTCTCTCGGATTTTTGAAATTTCATTCATAAAAGCGGTAAAATTAAGTTTTATGAAAAATTCAGTTTTTTAACTACCACTTAGTGGTTTCACTATTCATCAAAAAATTAAAGTTTACAGAAAAATACCAAAAATTAGGCCTAAGATATATTTGATATTATGAATTCAAAAATAATGTCTATTTTATCAAATTAAAAATAATATCATTTGCATTAATTAATTTAAAAATTAATTCTCGTCGTCAAAACAAATAGCGTGTTATTAAAAGATAATAACTATCAAAAGATTGACACTTGTTTATGTCTGGTTTAAATGTGAAATTACATCCAATGACCAACATTGTATTAAATTGTAAAAATATATTCTAAATATACTTTAAAACCACACAAATTAATAATTTATCACTATTAATTATTTCGATTCAAAATGTTTTTTTTAATTAAAATTTAGTAATTTTCACTATTCATCAGAATATGAAAGTTATCCGAAAAGTACCAAAATTTTACCCTAAGCTAATTTCGATATTCTAAATCCAAAAATGAAGTCCATTTTGTAAGATAAAATTTATAAAATTTCAAAAAGTGGGTATTACTATTCAAAATGGCTAGTTCATAATAATATTATAATAATATCTCGTTTAGGGAAACTTGGTATTGCGTACACACTATCGAGGATGGTTGTGATTGCGTGTAATGCAAGGCAAGTCAGGGATGCGTGTTGTGCAAGCTCCTTTTGGAATAGCGTACAACACAAGACATTAATGAAATTAAAAAGAATATTTTTCATAAAATCTCAGGGTGTTACATTCTACCCCCCTTAAAATGAATTTTTCCCTCGAAATTCCTCGGGGTTATAAATGGTTTATTACTCGAAATTTTCATTAATAGAAACCCACATCGTAAAAAGGAATACCAAAAATTGGATTTAAAAACTAAAGTATGAAACGTAATGGTTACCCAAATTAACTCATCACTAGGTTTCCACATAGGAGAACATAAATGAAAATATGGATATGGAAGAAAAATCTAACCATCAAGTTCTGATGGAGAGTGGTAGAGAACATGGCTATAAAAAATCCAACAATCACAAAGACATAAATTTTTGATTATCTAGGGTACCATCTAATTCATCGGATATAAGGGAACTAGGACAACATTTTTGGTTTTCAAAGTCAATTCCCTAAAGTTGAAGAATTTGAATTAGAATAAATACTTATTTTATTTTTGTACAATCTCACTATTGTTTGTGATTTGAACAATTTCCACTTCATCTCTTATGGAAATGAAGTTGAATTTGTTATTCGTGAAGTGTTAACAGATCATGTGATAGAATGATGGGTCATTCCATCTGTTTCAAACAAAAGGTTAGCAAAAGTTTTCAAATATACATAAGTCCATCTATGGTGAGGTTAATCGTATATGATTTCAAAAAAATGAACTTATAATTCATATATCATACCGTGTAATAAAATAAAACTAGTTTCTACTAACCAGGTACTTCCTGTAGGCTAGTGGTAGGCGATAAAGGCTAGTCGCACTTCGGTTGTGGGTTCAATTCCCACAGCCTTTTCCGACATGATGGGTTGTCGCCCGTCCTGCAGGTTGTCCTTTTTCTAAAACTAAATTACTATAACATCCCATAAATAATATCGAAAAAAAACTTCTATCCTTAAACAATACTAACTTATGTCCAACATAATCTATTCCAATCTTTAGGCTTATCCATAATACTTGAGTCCACTCTTATATTATAGTGAAAATGATTACCAGAGATTTCATATAACAAGCATGTTAATACCATCGTTGATCCCCATATATTATAAGATATGTCATCTTGGTCACTTTCGAAACATTCAAATGCCTTAATCATGTATTCTCTTGAAAAATGAATACCCATTGAATCTTAGTGAAAACGTGAATGCTGTCAAAATTTAACTCTTTCCACATACCAAAATCCAAAAATTCTATATACTCAAACCATGATATAACCTTCTCCTTATATTAACCATGAGCTCATGAATACTATCAAACATTTAATTTTCTCTTTATCCTTTCGTTATGTGCATATCATCTACTTTCCAAAAATATCTGAATAACCATTCATGGTTGCTAGTACCATTAATCATACACTTTCAAAACTTAGGAAAGACAACAGTGTAACAATCCATAGATGTCTCTTTATTCCATAGTAACATGAGTTTACTTATACAACATTACACTTGATAAACATGTAATCATTCCACTACCTTCTTAAACCATTGACCGAGCTTCAACAATTCTTTCAACTCATATATCATTTGTAGTCTCTTTATCATCATCAATATAAATACTACCCATACAACCGTACTAATTCTCTTCATGAGACTTTCCCTTAGGGCATTGGTTTGCATAATGCCCGTACATTCCACATTTAAAACATTTAACCATTGTTGATGTTGTAGCAATACCATTATCCTCATCCATGGTGTTAACTGAACATTTTCCTTTGCACTTACTGGATTTGTGTCCTTCTTTTCCACACCCAAAGCATCTTCCAGTTCCTTTGAAAAAATCTCCCCGATGCCTCTTCCCACATGATTTACATGAGGGAAATTGAACTTTATTTCCTCTATGATCATCATGAAACTCCATCTTTCTCTTATTATCTGAGTCAGGAAACTTACCAAAGTTGAGATTATTTATCATATTATGAGATTTCTGATTAGGCATAATAATGATGTTTAGACTTCCAAATCCCATTTCATTTGGTTGATCATGAAGAATATCATTCCACTGTCTGTCATATCCTCCATTATCGTGAATCTTCCTGTTTCCAGCCATTTTCTAAAACCCAAAAAGAATAGTGTGAGAGGAAAAAATCATGCTAGGGAAAACAACATAGTATAGGGGGAGTTCCCTAAATATCTAACATATTAGGTTAAATTCTTCGATCATTACCGTAGTTCTAGGACTATATCCTATATGTATACTTATCCTTAGGTACATCCCTAGACATACCTTAGAAATATCTCTAGAGATCTCACTAACGTTTTAGCATCCTAGTTTCCAAAGGTTGACTAAACCTTTCCTCTGATACCAACTGTAGAGACCTGAAGCTTGACGTACATGGACATTACATTACTTTTGTGGAATACTTAATACATAACAAAAACAGACACACAAGGACCGTAATAGTTTAGTGTCTTTGGAAACTTGAAACATAATCTTCTAATCGTGGTGAAAGATCTTCAACATCTCCCATAAAGTTCTTCCACTTTTTGTTTCCTTACCTAAAACCTTTCTTATGATCCTGGGGGAAATTAAAACATAAAAAGGGTGAGCTCAAATGCTCAGTAAGGGTATGCATGGATAAAATAAAACATACCATATACATTTGAACTTAAAAACATGAACATAATGTTTAAACATCAAAATATTGAGCAACGACATAAAACATGGAACTACATAAGGCATAGATCATAATGGAACATAAACCATGATAAAATAGCATGGGAATAAAACATGTAATTGTGGAATCCATTAAGCACATGTAATGATTTCCATAGTAGCCAAGGCATTGCTGTCATGACTATCTTAGTGGACAAAGTCCCTTTCTGAATCGAGTTCACTCCTTGTTTCAGTCTTGTAATACTGAACCGGATTAGCTTACTGTTCCAGCCATGTCTATCTCGTGATATATAAATCTTTAACCAATGCATTGGAGGGAGATATAGGTCCCACCCATCTCATAATGAAAACATTCTTACTTGTGCCACAAAATAAACTTAAAACATTCATCATAACCCAAATAATAAAATGGGTTTCATAAACATCATCCCATCATTTCATAATCCATATAAAACAAATGTACATTTCATCATAAGAAATTGAACCATGTAAATCATAGAGACATTAAACTTGAAACATACACATATCAAATAATTTCATCTTATATGGAAAATAGTTTTGATAAAACATTTGAAATGAATTCTTGGGGAAAATATCCTTTCTTCATCAAAATCATTTTCTTTTCAAAAAATTCCATGCAATTTTAAAATAAAAGTATTTTTTTGAAAATAGTCATAAAATCATGTAGAGTGATATTCATTAAAATGAGGCGTTATGAAACCGTAAAAATCCATTCATACCGTATAAGTTAAAAATAGCATTCTCCTTGTACTTTTGTCGAAAAAGTAAAAAAAGTACCTCATAACGTAAAAAAAAGAAATATTCCTTACATACCAAGTAGTAAAAGTAAAAAATGGGTAAAAAGGACTTTAAAAATAAATGAAAACACTTTTATAAAACATGGACATGGATGATATAAATAACCCCAGTAAATACTTACAAATAAGCAACCTCGGATAAAAATGAGATTTGCAAAATTATCCCTTACCTTAGGTCTGATATGCTTCGTACGTATCCGAACCTCCTGTATAATGATTTAAATAATGTCATTGACTTATTACAGAATCATATTCATTGTTATGATATCATATATGTTTCACTTATGAATTTATATTACCCGTTCTTTTTGTAAATTTCATGTTAAAGCAGCATTTTGGGTAAAATAATATTATTTATCGTATGTGTTTCAACTTGTCGTTCTTGATATTATTACTTATATCCTGATTTACATAATTCCATAATTTAAAACATGATTTATATATAATATATATTCATCATATACATATATATTATAGATCTATAAAAGAAATTAAATACATCGTTCATGGAGACGGTAGGTCGTACGTACGCATGAACGATGTTTTCGTTTCCCTTTTGAATTGAATGGAATTAAGTAAATGACATACATATATATATATATACATAAATACAGTATCATTATTATGTCATATATTTCATTATTATTCATTATATATACTTTATAATCATTCATGAACGGTTAACATGGAGAATGAATCTCATCGCGTCGTGGAGACGGTAGTCCGTACGTACGCACGAGCGATGATATCATTCCCAAGATCGTGGAATTGTATTAAAGTGTATGTATAATATTAAAGAATCAATATCACTTTAAAATAATTATATATTTTCATTACTTTCACCCTTATACCCATCCAAGTAAGGTGGTGGTGGAAAATAGATTACACCACGGCGTGGAGACGGTATTCCGTACGTACGCGCGCGCGGTGATTTCGTTTTCCGTTGGATGGATAGATGGTGAAATATGGTTGTTTCATACTTATAATAACATATCAGTATATTATTGATACTGATGTTATTACCTCGTAATGAAACAACTAAAAAGAAGAATTGGAAGAATAAATAGAGTTGAAAGAATCTGTAATGGACATTACCTCTTCTTTGAAGCGCCTCTTTGAGACCTCCTCTTAGGGCACTAAAATTCGTCTTTGAAGAATTCCAGGACCTCTAGGATGTTTCTAGGGAAGTTGAGAAGAGAATTTGTCATGGGTTGGCCGATCTTGAAGGCTCAATTTTGTGTGAGGAAGAGAGGGAGGATGTGCCCTTTTATAAGGGAGGAGAGGGGCACCTTTGGAATAACTAAAAATATTATTTTATTATAAAGTAAAATTCGGTTTTTAATAGTTCCAAATTGATATAATTCGAATCTAAGGTGGGGATGGGTCGAAATACTATCATCAAATAGAATTTAGACAATTTTATGTCATTATATTAACCTTATCTTTTAGTTTTAACTCTTAGTTAATTAGATTGACATTTACGATGTCACTTTGTATTTCTATATTATATAGTTAATAAACTTACCATATACATCCAAGAGACCCCCAAGTGGTCCATTAATGATACACCTATCATGATATAAGTATCTTGGCCGAAACGTAGATTTTTAGGAATATAATAACAATTAATAATATAATATTGGTTTTAAAAACTATTTTATGTCAATTTTGACACTATTTGGTAATTGATTTTTGGGAAACTCATAACAGAATGATTAGTTCGAAAAAAATTAATTAAATCAATACTAACATTTCATAGTAACATAGAAAATTATTGTAATTCATAAAAAGTCTCAAATTACATTGATTTGTGTATTTATAACATCAATTATGTCAATATTTCATTATTAAGATAATTACTGCATCATCATTGTGTCATAAATAAATTAAATTATTTAATGTCTAAAAATTATAAATAAAATGTCATTATGTAGGAAATCTTTTTATCTTTATAATGAATATTTATAGTCGAATTTATCTTATGTATAACCCTATATTAAAAATGATTTACTTATTAAACTTTGATTTTAACTATTTTAACCCTTCTTTAAATAAATTAATAATAAATGTCCTAATCTAATCCAAGTGGGCCTAAATGGTCATATTTTATTCCTAAGGTTGTTTTTCGTCGAATTACACTTATCCAATATAATTAGGACATGTGTTAGGGTAATAATAATATCATTTTTACCCTTAATTACCCTATTTACTTTTAACCGTGGTAAATAAAAGTAAAAAGTTATTATTCACCAAAAATTATTTTCATCTCATTGAACCACATTTTACTTACTGACATCAACTGTGTCTCTCGGATTTTTGAAATTCCATTCACAAAAGCGGTAAAATTAAGTTTTATGAAAAATTCAGTTTTTTAACTACCACTTAGTGGTTTCACTATTCATCAAAAAATGAATGTTTACAGAAAAATACCAAAAATTAGGCCTAATCTATATTTGATATTATGAATTAAAAAATGATTTCTATTTTATCAAATTCAAAACATATCAGTTGAATTAATTAATTTAAAAATTAATTCTCGTCGTCAAAACAAATAGCGTGTTATTAAGAGATAATAACTATCAAAAGATTGACACTTGTTTATGTCTGGTTTAAATGTGAAATTACATCCAATGACCAACATTGTATTAAATTGTAAAAGTATATTCTAAATATTATTTAAAACCACTCAAATTAATAACTTATCATTGTTAATTATTTCGATTAAAAAAGTTGTTTTTAATTAAAATTTAGTAATTTTCACTATTCATCAGAATATGAAAGTTATCTGAAAAGTACCAAAATTTCACCCTAAGATAATTTCGATATTCTAAATCCAAAAATGAAGTCCATTTTGGAAGATAAAATTTATAAAAGTGGGTATTACTATTCATAATGGCTAGTTCATAATAATATTATAATAATATCTCGTTTAGTGAAACTTGGTATTGCGTACACGCTATCGAGGAAGGTCGTGATTGCGTGTAATGCAAGGCAAGTCAGGGATGCATGTTGTGCAAGCTCCTTTTGGTGTAGCGTACAACACAATACATTAATGAAATTAAAAAGAATATTTTTCATAAAATCTCGGGGTGTTACAACTACAGGATAGCTCGGACTCTCCACATCAACTGCCCTGAGGGTAAGGCTAGCCAACTGATGAGTGATCAGCTGAACTCTCCTCTATGTAAGTCCATCATGTGATACAAAGGCTCCCTTCTGACCAGTGAAGTTTAAACTAGACCCATCAATACGGACACACGGCACTTTGCACATAATACAATCAATCTGAGCATGGAAAGTAGATAACCAGACCATACCCAAGATGACGTCGTAAGGCCTCGATGCCACTACTAGGAGATCCCAGCTAAATCTCTCACCTCTTAGAGTAAGTTCACACTACCAGAACTAGTGTATAATCATTGAATCCTCTCCTATAGTATTCTCTAGCCATAAGGATTGAGCCAACGGCTCCATCGGAATCTCCAATATCCGTAAGAGGCTAGTGGAAATAAAATAATGACTTGCACCTATGTCTATAAGTACTATAGATAATGTAAAGTAGACACAGATCATACCTCTTATCATCTCAGAAGCACCATGATCATAGAACTCAGCTGTTTGGAGTTGAGTTCTCCCAAATCCACCTGCTCCCTATGGTCGGGATGGGCCACCTGGTGGTGGCGGCAGTAACACCTCAAATCGTCCCCCACTGCCAACTGCACGGTCAGCTCCTCTGCCACATCATCCTATTCCCTGTGAACCTCCTCGGTCAAAACCTCTATCTCTAAATGGGTTGTCCTTAGGCCTTCTATTGATCATCTGTACGGTGGGTTGGGCAGTCACAAGCCATGTGGCCCTGCCCGCCGTATGCGTAACACTACCTACTCCTCACATGACTGGCTCTATCTCGGGTGCCCCGCACAACCGACCCTAAATCCTGCAGTCGTCCACATGTAGGTGTGGTCATCTTGGACCTCTGTGACATCTGTCTACTTCCATCTGCGGAAGACTCTATTACGTGATGCCCGATGGTGGGTATCGATGCTAATGAATGCTTAGCAAGAAAACTCCCCACTAAGATGGCTCGCTCTAACACGCCTACCTATGTCGGGATGCCGAGAGAAATCATCGAAGCCTTGATATATTGCCTGAGGCCCTGCTCAAAGGTCCAGGCCTTGAAGAATGGGTCTCTCACCATATCAATGGAGTAGCGTGGGAGGTCGGTCAACCTCGTTGAGTACTGAGCCACAGTCATGCTGCCCTGCTGTAGATGAAGAATCTCCCATATTCCCACTGCACGAAATGTCAATGGGAAAAAAATTTCCCAAAACAGGCTCTCAAAGTCTGCCTAGAGAATTGTCACCTTGTCATGAACCTGGAGCATCAACCTCCACCATCTACCTGCTGCTGCCTATAGAAGACTAGCGGAAAATATCACCATGAGATCAGCTGGTGTCCCTACTAGTCAAAAGACTCTCAACACGGCCTCCAGTCAATCCTCAGCCACCTGTGGGTCCATGTCACCCCTAAACCTGGGTGACCTCTAGCGCTGGAACACGTGAAACACGCTCATGTGGTGTGCACTCTCTGCTGCTGGGGCTGGTGGCATCGGTGGCCCAGTGGGTAATGGTACCGTTGGTTCCATCGTTGGTGCCTCTACTGAAAGAGGGCCATGTACCGAGGCCTCGTCGCTCGGTGGGCTATCATCGTGTACTATACCTGAAACCCTGGATGGCTGTCTATGTGGAGGCATATTGAAAAGAAACAGGTGTTCCATGGTCAATAAGTTATACCTGGTGAGATAACTCAAATAGATCACAAAGAAATCTTTTCAAAACACACATACAATTAGTGTTTTAGTGTACTGAGTTAGAAATTAGAAGTCAGGGTCCTGGTGTATGGATATGTCAGCCACTGCACCAACACTGGATTCCCTAAACTGATAATCACACTCATAACACTTAACATTTTTTTCATTAAAAGATCATAGTCTGATGTTCTATAATAGAACCGACTCCTCCGATACCAATTTGTCACAACCCATCCCCCAGGGCCCATTCTGTGACTACCCCAAGCCCACCTTCCATAGGCCAGGGGCTGGCGACTAGCACCGAAAGGCGTATTCCCTAAAACTTAGAAGGCATTACCTTTATAACATGTAAACTCACACAACTAAGAACAATATAGGATACAAGAACAAAGTGGAACAATATAGTAAACAGGGTGTGTACAGAAAGAAAAAGGGGACAGAATACAAGCCCAACTGAAAAGTACAAGTAAACTAAAAAGTATAGGTAAAACTAAAATAGCTTCAGTGGACACCCGCCAAGGATCCTACCTGAAAATTTGGTACATCTCTTGATCATTCGTCTCTACGGTATGTCTCGTCTAATGTCCACCTCCGAGATACCTCCAGTCCTGGTAACCTCATCCTATGTCAGTGGTATCTGTCATTTTCACAAGACACAACAAGGTGCGGGTGTAGCCCATGTAGGGGTGAGTATAACAATACTTAGTAGGGACCCCGAGAACCTCAAAGGTCTCACAAAACCCACAAAGGATAAAACAAAAAGAATGGAAACAATAGTAAACCCTACTTTGGTATATTCCCATACATATACCTAAGTTATCAAGTATACCCATCTCATTCATGAGGAAACACAAGGCCCAACTCAAAAGCCCAAATCTCAATTTTTCCATGCAGGAAAGATTACCATGAAGGTAACACCCCAAAGGTAAGTACCACAAAGGTAAATCCACATAGAATTATACCACAAAGCTATCAACATGAAGGTAAGTACCACAAAGATATCGCCACACAGAAGAATACCACAAAGTTTTCACCACAAATGCTGGGACTTATCTCACACCAGGTATAACATAGGTACGGTAGTAAAGATGATTAGATGTAACTACTAAATCATCTTACTCTGTTGAGAGGCAGATCCACATAGTATCCTAAATCATCAGACCCACATAGGATCCTAGTACAGCAGACCCACATAGGATCCTAGAGTAGTCCCTCGTGGATTCCTAGAGTGGATCCATTTGGGATCCTCGAACATAGACCCATGTAGAATCCCAAGGCACAGACCCACATAGGATCCCTTTCTCATGTTATAGCCAGCCATAGGGTTCCCTCACTAAGCTTGCTTGATTCCGGAAGGGTCCAATCCTCAAGCCACAAGTCGATACTCCAACAATGAAGAAGTCACACAAAGAAGTATCCCAAAGGACCACAACGTAATAGGGGTATCAACGTAATAGACAATGCGTTAATAGGATGCCCAGTCTATAAGTTATTGTCCTTTTAGTCCCAAGGGCCTAGTTAGATTCGTGTTCGATCCAACCCAGTCATACCCCAACATTACCAAAACTCATGTGGGGTATTCCAAAAGGACCATCTCGTTCCAAGGTTTATGGTTTCATAGATGGTTCATCAAACATACGCATGTAGCTCATTTTATGGCCGAAAGAGTGGAAAGGAGTCGAAGCTGGTCTGGGTCTAGTTCGACCCGGCCTGGGCTGACTCGAACCAGTTTGGGGCGACCCTGCCCGACCCGGGTCCGGCCCTGGGTCTGACCCGGCCCGCTGGGCAGCCCGCGGCTGGGTGTCCCCCACTGTGGGTTCCACCCTAACTGCCTCCCAAGGGGGAGGTGTCCTTCGGTATCCTGAATGGTTGGTCCGTTCGAGTTGGGAGGTCGACCGTCCAGCGCCATGTGGCGCCAAAAGCTGGCACATAGGACCCGGGGTCCCACTCGGCTCCCCAACTGGCTGGACCTCCAGCCCTCCTCCACGGCACGGTCGTGAGCCATGCCACCACTAGCGGCCGGCAGCAAGTCGGCCTCCCCTCCTTCACTGTTATAGCCTTGTGCCATGGCCCCTGCAAGCTGGCGGTGCGGACGCATGCCACCACCCCCTTCATTCGGCCGGTCATGCGTTGGTTTCCACCCTTGATCCACTGCAGCTGATGGGTCGTGGCCCTTCTTTGGTGTCGTGTTCACTCCGCCATCATCGTCACGGCTGGCCAGAGTGTCGGCCGCTGCTCTCGAGTCCCACTAGTTCCGATCATCAGCATGGTCACCGGGGACGTTCATCAGGTCACTAGGTGTGCCTCGGTGGCTCGATCTTCATTCCAAAGACTCTCACACTCATATCGGGATGTCTCCATCAATTCAAGACCACCAAAATCCACATAGGTTGCGGAGGGGTTGGTTTGTGTTTTTTTGGCCCACACCCTCCGTGTTAGAACTGTAGCAAGCGGTATAGTTGTTCTTGATTCAAGAATAACGACAAGAACGAGGTAAAGGGTATTCGAAATAACAATCCCTACCTCAAAGATTCATTGACGTCGGTGAGGAGTGGTAGAGACAGTCATCGGTTTGTCGTCGTTGAAGATGTTCTTCATCGGATATCCTTCGACGGAGTTCTTCGTTGGAGAAAAGTTCAGTGAAGGAGAATATTTCTTCATTGGAGGAAGTTCTTCCTGATTCTCCATAGTTCTCACAACCCTCCTATTCTAATGATTTTACCCAAGGAAATGAGGATCCAACATAAGAAAAAAAGTCTATAAATTAATTAAAGTTTCCATAATTAATTTATTGCAGTTGGCACAATTAACCATGGAGAGTTGAAAGTTTTTCTTGCATTAAGAGGGATTCAGGTGGTCCCCACCACAAAATTAAAATTGGGAGGATTTCTAGCTTGGATGGTTCCCACCTCCATAATTCAAAAAGAGAGGTTTCAAAATGAAAAATAAAATGTTCATTATTTTATTTTTCTTCTTCCATGAAAAACTGAGAAACAGACTTCCACCCTCATCTTACTACGGTTGAGGTGAAGGTCTCATTAAGCGAATATTGGCACTACGAATTCAATGGCACCCTCATATTTCAATTCTGATCACTGATTCAAATGTTACAAAAACACACTTGCACGTTTACTGAACGTACTTAAAAAGTTTAGAAATTCATTCCAGGCACACCGGGCCTCAGAATCACGCGCCGTCAATTTTCACGGACTCGAATATTTCCATATAATTTTAAAAAAAAATTGCATAGAATTTCTAGGCCATTACATTCTCCCCACTATAGGTCTTTGCATCCCCAAAAGCCACATCACAAAAACTATGAAAACAAGTGGGGGTAATGAGCACGAAACTGAGCCTCCATCTCCCACGTGCTTTCCTAGAGGTTCCATTGCTGCCAACGTACACGCACTAAAGGTATCGACCACCCATGAAGGACCCGCTCCTGTCGATACTAAATATCTACTAGAACCTTCGTAAATGTTTCCCAACTGTCGATGTCCCGCTCATCATGGTCGATGTTGTGAGATGGGTTGTGCATGTATCTCCTCAGCTGGGATATGTGGAAAATGCCATACACTTGGTGCAACTGAGGGGGAAGTGCTAGGTAGTAAGCCACCTCACTAACTCTTCTAAGGACCTTAAAGGGTCTCATGAACTTAGAAGATAACTTACCGCCCTGGCCAAATCTCTACAAACCTCGTCGAGGAGAGACCCATAGAAAGACATGGTTTCCATCCTCGAACTCCAAAGGTCTCCGTCTCCTGTCAGCATAGAACTTATACCTACTCTGTGCAGTTTTCATCCACTCCTAGATAATATGAAACTTCTCCATCGAAGCTCGTACCACATCTGGTCCCATGAGGGCTGACTCCCCAGAGTTAGTCTAGCATAAAGGCTATCTGCAAGCTCGACCGTACAGAGCCTCAAAAAGTGTCATCACAATGGTGGAGTGATAGTTATTGTTGTATGAAAACACCACTAAGGGCATGTGATCCTCCTATGTGTGACCGAAGTCGAGGACGCAAACATGTAGCATGTCCTTGAGGGTCTGAATGGTCCGCTCAGTCTGGCCATCTGTCTGAGGATGGAAGTCGATGCTTAAATGAAGCTGCATTCTGAAATCCTCCTGCAACCCCTTCCATAGTAAGGAAGTGAAACGTGCATCGCGATCTGAGACAATCATCGAGGGTACTCCATGTAGTCTCATAATATCTTGCATATATAGGCGTCCCAAGCTCTCAACTAAACCCTTCTCTCTGAATGGTAGGAAGTGGGCCAACTTGGTGAGTCGGTTGATGACCACCCAGATAGAATCATGAACCCTATATCTATATGGAAGTCCTGCCACGAAGTCCATGGATATCTCATCCCACATCCAATCTGGGACCTCTAAACACTGAACTAATCCAGTTGGTACCTGATGCTCTGCCTTCACTTACTGACAACTAAGGCACTGAGAGACAAACTCTACTACTGCTTTCTTTATTTTTGGACACCAGTGCTATCGTTGGAGGTCCTAGTACATCTTTACCACTCTTGTATGTACCACTATAGGGGACGTATGTAACTCCATCAAAACTTCCTCCTGAAGTAGCACTGATACCATAGTACGTCCTCTAAAGAGGATGACGTGCTCCCCACCTTCAAAAAATCCATCAGGTGTCTACCCTATGGATATCTGAACATGTCAAGCCTCGCATTTAGTGTCCTCATGCTTCCCCTCCCTGACTCGCTGAATAAGTGGGGGAGTGACTATGAGATACTAAAGAAAATATGCTCCATCTCGATCCACAAAGGATATCTGCAATGCGATCATCTACTCTGTCGCCTCACATAGTAGTTGTATACCAGATATCCTGCTGAGTGCATCTGCTACAGCGTTACCCTTCCCAGAAGTATAGACTATCTTGAATTCATAGTCCTAGAGGAACTCATGCCAACATCGATGTCTCAGGTTTAGTTCCTTCTGGTAGAAGATATACCTGATACTCTGGTGATCAGAGTAGACCATAAATCACTCGCCCATAAGATAGTGTCGCCGCATATTCAAATTGAATACCACTACTGATAACTCAAGGTTATGGTTAGTGTAGTTCTGATCATGTTGTCTTAGCTATCGAGAACCATATGTGATAACTACTCTCTCCTGCATCAAGACACATCTGAACTCGGTCCCTAATGCGTCGCAGTAAACTACGTACCCAAAGCCCTCTTCTACAAACCTCAAGATGGGGCAGTAGTCAGCATCTACCTAAGCTCCTAAAAAATATTTTGTCATTTCTCCAACCACACGAAAGGTTTCCCTTTATTCATCAATGCTGATAAAGGTGCTTTAACTATGGAGAAATCTGGCACAAATCTCTGGTAGTATCCGGCCAAACCCAGGAAACTTTGTACCTCAATCACACTTCTGGGTGGCTCCCAAGTAATTACCACCTCAATCATCGTTGGAACCACCACAACTCCAACCTCCGAGATGACATGTACTAGAAATTGAACCTCTTAGATCCAGAACTTGAACTTCAAGAGCTTACCATAAAGCTGGTGCTCTCGAAGTGTGTCCAGAACTACCTGCAAATGATAGGAATATTCCTCCTCAGTATCTGAGTAGATCATAATGTCGTCGATGAAGACTACTACAAAGCGATCAAGTTATGGCTGAAATATCCTATTAATGAGTCCCATGAACATATCTAGAGCATTGGTCACACCGAATGGCATAACCAAGAACTCGTATTGGCCATACCGACATCTAAAAGTTGTCTTCTGCACATCCTCATCTCCTACTCTGAGCTGGTGATAGGCTAATCTGAGGTCTATCTTTGAGAACCACCATGCTCCCTTCAACTGATCAAAGAGGTCATCAATCCTTGGGAGTGAGTACATATTCTTCACAGTCACCTGGTTCATGCATCGATAGTCAACATAAAGTCTCAAGATCCCATCCGCCTTCTTGGTGAACAAAATCTTGGATGCCTAAGGAGAAACACTGGGCCAGATGAACCCCTTCCCCTATAAGACCTCCAACTGTACTCGTAGCTCACAAATCTCCATATGAGCCATCTGATATGCTGGTGTAGATATCGTTGACATCCCGGGGTACAAGTCAATGTATAATTCCACCTCTATATGAGGAGGTAGACCCAAAACATCATCAGGGAAGACATTCACGTACTAGTCCACTACTACAGGATAGCTCGGACACTCCACATCAACTGCCCCGAGGGTAAGGCTATCCAACTGATGAGTGATCGGCTGCACTCTCCGCTGGGTAAGTCCATCTTGTGCTGCAAAGGCTCCCTTCTCACCGGTGAAGGTAAACCTAGTCCCATCCGTGCAGACACACCGCACTTTGCACCTAATATAGTCAATCTGAGCATGGACTGTAGATAACTAGTCCACACCTAAGATGATGTCGTAAGGCCTTGACACCACTACTAGGAGATCCCAGCTGAAGCTCTCGCCTCCTAGACTAATCTCACACTGCCGGCACCAGTGTTTAATCATTAAATCCTCTCCCGTAGGAGTCTCTAGCTATAAGTATCGAGCCAAAGTCTCCACCAGAATCTCCAATCTCCGAATGAGAGTAGTGGCAATAAAAGAATGACTCGAACCTGTGTCTATACGTACTGTAGCTAAGGTGGAGTAGACACAGATCATACCTCGTATCATCTCCGGAGCACCATGGTCATAGGCCTCAGCTTCCTGGAGATAAGCTCACCCCTGTCCACCTACTCCCTGTGGTCGGGGTGGACCACCTGGTGGTGGTGGTGGTAACACCTTGAATCGTCACCCACCGCCAACTACACTGACAGCTCCTCTTCCATGACCACCTTCTCACTGAGGAGCTCCTCGTTCGAACCTCTGTCTCTACCTGGGCGGTCCTTCGCCCATCTATTGATCATCCGTATGGCGGTTTGGGAAGTCACGAGCCATGTGACCCTACCCGCCGCATGCGTAACACTTCCTGCTCCTCGCATTACTGGCTCTATCTTGGGTTCCCCTCACAACTGACCCTGAATCCTATGGTTGTCCACCTACAGGTTTGGTCCTCTTTGACCTCTATGACATCTGTCTTCTTCCAGCTGGGGAAGACTCCGCTACATGATGCCCGGTGGTGGGTCTCGCTACTGGTGACTGCTCAGCAAGAAAACTCTCCACAAATAGGGATCACTCTAACACCTCTGCCTACGTCGAGATATTGAGAGAAATCATCAAATCCCTAATCTGCTGCCTAAGTCGCTTCTCTAATGTTCGGGACCTGACGAATGGGTCCCGAACCATATCAGTGGAGTTGTGTGAGTGGTCGGTGAACCTCACTGAGTACTGATCCATAGTCATGTTTCCCTACTACAGATGAAGAATCTCTTGTCTATGCACAGTGCAAAGGGTCACTAGGAAAAACTCTTCCCGAAATAGGCTTTTAAAGTCTTCCCAGAGAAGTGTCGCCTTTTCGTGAACCTGGCGCATCATGCTCCACCATCTTCCTACTAATTCCTATAGAATACTGGAGTCAAGGATCACCATGAGATCATCTGGTGTCCTTACCAGTCAGAGGAATCTCACCATGGCCTCCATCCAATCCTCATCCGCCTGTGGGTCCGTCTCACCCCTGAACCTGGGTGGCCTCTAGTGCTGGAACTCATGCAATGCGCTCAAGAGGCGTGCATTCTCTGCTACTGGGGATGGTGGAATTGGTGGAACAATGGGTAATGGTACCACTGGTACCTCCACTCATGCCTCTACTGAAAGAGGACCATGCAGCGAGGCCTCATCGCTATGTGGGCTATCGTCGCGTACTATACCCGGAACCCTGGCTGGCTTTCTACGTGGAGGCATACTGAAAAGAAACAGGTGAGCCACATTCACTAAGTTATACCTAGTGAGATGACTCAAAGATATCACAAAGAAAACTTTTCAAAACACACATTCAATCAGTGTTTTCATGCACTAAGTCAGAAATCAGAAGTGAGGGTCCGTGTGTATGGATATGTTGGCCACTGCACCAACACTGAATTCCCTAAACCGATAACCACACTCATAACACCTAACACTACTACCGTTAAATGATCATAGTCTGATGTTCTTTGGTAAAACCAACTCCTCTGATACCAATTTGTCACAACTCGTCACCCGGGGCCCGTGATGTGACTACCCCAAGCCCCCCTTCCATAAGCCAGGGGCTGGTGACAAGCACCGAAAGGCGTATTCCTGAAAACTAGGAAGGCATTGCCTTTATAACCTATAAACTCACAACTAAGCACAAAGCCTGATACAAGAACAAAGTGAAACAATATAGTAAACATGGTGAGTATAGAAAGAAAATGGGGCCACAATATAAGCCCAACTGAACAGTACAGGTAAAAATGAAACAGATCTAGTGGACACCCACCAAGGATCCTACTTGAAGGGTAGGTACAGCTCTCGAATGGTTGTCCCTATGGTACGCCATGTCTAATTTCCACCTCCGAGCTACCTCCAGTCTTGGTACCCTCATCCTCCGTCAACACTGTTTGTCGTTTTCACAAGACACAACAAGGTGTGTGTGTAGCCCGTGTAGGGGTGAGTATAACGATACTCAGTAGGGATCCTGAGACCCTCAAAGGTCTCAAAAAATTCCCAAAGGATAAACCACAAATCATGGAAACCACAGTCAACCCTACTTAGGTATATGCCCATAAATATACCTAAGTTATCAAGTATACCCATCTCATTCATGAGGAAACACAAGGCCCAACTCAAAATCCCAAAGCTCAACTATTCCACGGAGGAAATATTACCATGAAGGTAACACCCCAAAGGTAAGTACCACAAAGGTAAAGCCACACAAGAAATATACCACAAAGGTATCACCACGAAGGTAAGTACCACAATGGTATCGCCACATAGAAGAATACCACAAAGGTATTACCACAAATGTAGGGACTTATCAAACATTAGGTATATATTAGGTACGGTAGTAAAGATGATTATATGTATCTACTAAATCATCTTACTCTGTTGAGAGGAAGACCCACATAGGATCCTAAATCATCTGACCCACGTAGGATCCTAGTACAGCAGACCCACGTAGGATCACAGAGTAGTCCCACATGGATTCCTAGAGCGGATCCATGTGGGATCCTTGAACACAGACCCATGTAGTATCCCAAGGCACAGACCCACATAAGATCGCTTTCTCACGTTAGAGCCAGCCACAGGGTTCCCGCATTAAGCTCGCTTAATTCTGGAAGGGTTCGCTCCTCACGCCATAGGTTGATACTCCAACTTCCATGAAGTCGCACAAAGAAGTATCTCAAGGGACCGCCATGTAATATAGGTCTCAACGCAATAGACGGTGCATCAATCAGACGCTCGGTCTATATGTTATTGGCATTTTAGTCCCGAGGGCCCGGTTGGATTTGTGTTCGATCCAACCTAGCCATACCCCAACTTTAGCCAAAACTCAATTGGGGTATACCAAAAGGACCATATCAATCCAAGGTTTCTGGGGCCGTATATATTTCGTCAAACCTTTGCTCATTGCTCAAGTTATGGACGAAAGAGCAGAAAGGGGTCGAAGCTGGTTCGGGTCCGGTCTGCCCAGCCTGGGCCGACCCAACCCGGTTTGGGTCGCCCCGACCCACTGTGTCCGACCCGGCCCGCTGGGTCTGGCACGACCCTCTGTGTCCGGCCCAGCCTATCAGCGCAGCACGGCCAGCGCTGGGCGGCCCACGATGGGTAGCCCATGGTGCGACCCACGCTGGGCGGCCCGCGCTAGGCGGCCAGCGGCTGGGTGGCCCCGGCTGTGGGGTACACCCTATCCACCACCCAAGGGGGAATCACCCCTTGAGTCTCCCGAATGGCTGGGTTGTTCAGGTGGGGGACCGACCGGTCAGCGCCACGTGGCGCCAGAAGCTGGCACGCAGGACCCGGGGTCCCGCTCGGCTTCCCGGCTGGCCAGACGGCTAACCCTCCTCCATAGCATGGTCATGCGTTGCACTGCCATCAGCAAACGACAGCGAGTCGGCCACCCCTCCTTCACTTCTACGGGCTCATATCGCGGACCCTGCACGCCGGCGGCACAGACGCGCGCCACCACCTCCTTCACGTGACCATTCATGCATCGACTGCCGCCCTTGCTCCGCCTTAGCCGACGGGCCATGGCCCTTCTCCTGCAGCCCGGTCGCACAGCCACCATCATCACAGCCGACCGGAGTGCCGGCCACCGCTCCCGAGTCCCACCAGTGTCGGTCGCCAGTACAGTCACCGACGACCTTCCTCGGGTCACCGGGTGTGCCCCGGTGGCCCGATCGTCATTCTGAAGACTCCCGCACTCGTCTCGGGACATCGTCATCAATTCAAGACCACCAAAATCGACAAAGGTTTTAGAGGGGTCGGGTCGTTATTGTTTGGCCTGCACCCACTGCGTTAGAATGGTAGAAAGTGGAATAGTTGTTCTTGATTCAAGAGGAACGACAAGAATTAGGTAAGGGTTATTCAAAACAACAATCCCTACCTCAAAGATTCATTGACGTAGGTGATGAGTGGGAGAGATGGTCTTCGGTTCGTCATCATTGAAGATGTTCCTTGTTGGAGATCCTTCGACGGAGTTCTTCATTGGAGAAAATTTTGTAGAAGGAGAAGAGTTCTTCATTGGAGCAAGTTCTTCCCAGTTCTCCACAGTTCTCCCAACCCACCTTTTCTGATGATTTTCCCCAAATAAATGAGGATCCAACATAATAAAAATAATACTATCAATTAATTAAAGTTGTAACAATTAATTTATTGAAGTTGGAACAATTAATTAATTGAAGTTGGTACAATTAACCATGGAGAGTTGAAAGGTTTTCCCACATTAAGAGGGGTTCAGGTGGTCCCCACCGCAAAATTCAAATTGGAAGGATTTTCAGCTCAGGTGGTCCCCAAATCCATAATTCAAAAAGAGAGGTTTCCAAAAGAAAAAGAAAATGTTAATTATTTTATTTTTCTTCTTCCACGAAAAACTGAAAAACTAACTTCCACCCTCGTCCTACTATGGTCAATGTGAAGGTCTCCTTAAGCGAATATCAACTCTTTGAATTCAACAGTGCCCTCATATTTCAATTCTGATCACCAATTCAAAAGATACAAAAACCCACTCTCACGTTTACTGAATGTACTTAAAAAAGTTCAGAAATTCATTCTGGGCACACTTGGCCTTAGAATCATGCACCGTCAATTTTCGCGGACTCTAATATTTCCATATAATTTTAAAAAAATTACATGGAATTTCCGGGTCTTTAAACCTATGTCAAAAAAAACTTCTTTACTCCCCCAATCCTTCATAAGGATTTCATCACAAGTTCTCCAAATTTATTATATTTTTTAAATACAAATCAGTAAAGCAGCATCATATTTTCCATGACATTTTGTAAAGTGAATTGATTTATATTATTTGACATAAAAAGAAAACACCTTCTCTATCCAACTTCGTCCCAACAGAGGCATTCCAAAACAAAAAACTTTCAATCCTCTTCTAAAACTCTTTTTAGTCAACATTCATACCTTCTCCATCTTTTTTCAACTTAGTTCCCACTAAAATTGGTTTTGAAATTGGTTTTTAATTTTCCCTGATAGACTTATTAAGATGTTACTTAGCATAAATTTATTGTGATATAAATATTTTGTTTCTTTTTTTGTGAGATTTTTACCCAAGAATGTATCTCATTTTTCCCATCATGGAAATTTCAAACTAATTTTTCATTTCTTTATAAAACTTTTTACTTATTCTTTCATCATTACTAGAAAAGATAATATCATCAACATATACAATTACAATAGGGGAAACTTCGTGACTTTATTTTATGTATAGAGTAATAACAAGCCACCCTTTCTTGAGGTTCATCATCCTCAAGAAAGTATCCTATTTGGAGTACCATGATCTTGAATCTTATTTTTTCCCATATAAGGCTTTCTTTAACTTGAACCCATAACTTTCATCCTACCTAATAACAAATCTCGAAGGTCTCTCAGTATACTCTTTTTTATCAAGTTCTCTATTAAATAATGTTGACTTCACATTCATCTAAAAATTATATATCTTTATTGTGTGGAAATAGAAATAAATATTTCTTATTGTTTCTAACCTTGACACTGGAGAAAAAGACACATCAAAATCAATTCCTTAAATATATGAGTATCATTTTCAAACCAATATTATTTTTTTCTTATCAATCCACCATCTTCATTACTATTTTTTAAAAAAACAGATTTTTTACCAATAATATTTTTCATTTGGTTTAAGTATGATTTCCCAAGTATAATTCTTCTCAATCTGATCCAACTCTTAATTTGGGGATTAAATCCATTCTAGATGATAAAAAGAATCATTCAAATATTTTGTCTTAACTTTTGAATACAATGAAGTTTGTGTAAAAACTTTTGATATTCTTCTTATCTATACCTTTTGATGTTGAAAAACAATAATTTTTTAAATGTCAGATTGCTTCATTAACAAAGGCTGAGTTGTTTGAAATTCTTCATCATCACTATAAATAGCTGAGTACAATTCTTCCAGTTATCTGGTAACACAATTATTTTCATCTTTATTAGGATTCATATAAATAATTATTTCAACCTGTTCATATGCCTCATATACATGTGATTATGGAACATCTTCCTCCCATATTTCAAGAACATATAAATAAATATATCCAACTAATATTATTTTCTCTTTATTAAAATATCTATATCATATTCCATCCAGATCATAGCCAAGAAATATTCCATCTTCACCTACATGTTCAAAATTTCAAAGGATTCCACCTTTTTTCATTATGATTTAGGGACTCCAAAAAATCTTAAGTATTTCAAACCAATACTTTTATCATAAAAAATTTCATATAGAGTCATATCATAACATGGCCAGTTAAAAAATCAGTTTTAAATATAAACATCTATGATTATATATTTCCTATAAAATTAGATATAAATACCATATTC
This sequence comes from Viscum album, assembly GCA_963277665.1. NCBI lineage: Eukaryota > Viridiplantae > Streptophyta > Magnoliopsida > Santalales > Viscaceae > Viscum > Viscum album. The sequence continues at coordinate 933,083,245 of OY728156.1, forward strand.
AAGTAACATAGTATGTCCCGTTTCAACTGAACTTATATTCTTCCTTTTATAAACACTATTTTTTTTGAGGTGTGTATGGTGTACTTAACTTATGCAGAATTCCATTCTTATTAAGAAAACTTTTGAACTGATGTTTCTTATATTCACCACCATTGTTAGTTATCAACTTCTTTACATAATACCCACATTCCTTCCTAGAACTTCTCCTGCAACTTTTAAAAATATTCAGATCATATGACTTATGTTTTCAAAATATAACACAAGTGATGTGATTAAAACCATCAATGAAAGAAATGAAGTATCTATCTATGAATATTGATTATTTTCTCATCGGAACACAAATATCATAATGTATAAGTTCGAGGGGTCAATTTGAATGAATATAAACCTTCTTATGCATAGAGTTGGTTATCTTTCCTTTCTAATGAATCGAACAACACCAATCTATTCTTCTTGAAATATTAGGAAAATCTTAGACACTATCTCACTTTGATAATTTTCTCATGTTTCGCTACCAAATATGCGAAGATCTTTTATGCCAACACTAATTTTATTCATTCATTCTTAAGTAACATGATTTCTAAACTTCACCAACTAGAAACAAGTTTTCTTTTGTGCGTTGGTCCATTGTAACAACTTTTCCATATTTCTCTCCTTTCACAAAAAAACACATTTTTTTAAAACAACTTTATTGTCTTCATCATAATATTGTGAAACACTCAGCATATTTTGTTTCATACCATGAAAAAACAAGGATTTCATGGATTTTAACTTTTATTCCTTAATAATAGTGAATCCAGCACCTTTGATTTTTAAGGACACGTCATTTCCAAATATCATTATTCCTTCTTTGAAATACTTCACATATTTATAAATTTCAAATCTCCAATCATAGGATAAGAAAATCCAATATCCTAAATCTATGGTCATTCTCATTTTATTGATTTTAGATAAGTTTCAAAAATAAGTGATTTTTATTTCTTTTTTCTTTCTTCACATTTGGATTCTAAGAATTTTTATAAACATGTTTTTGTGTTTTTAACAAAATAAGACAACCTTTTCTAGAATTCTTGGTTTTTCAAATCATTAAAATATAGTTTCTAAAGGTTGGAATCTATTTTCAACTTTCAGAACATCCGTGTTTGATTTCTTCAAAATATCCTCCTAATATTTCTTCCTTGGATTTGATTGACTCGCTGTCAAACTTTTCATTATATAATACATGGGATTGTTAAAAAAAATTTGTTTAAATCAATACATCTTGTTTGTATGCCAAAATCTATCATAATACCAACAATAACCATAGAATGAAAATTGTCCTCTGTAACTTACATACACTCTGGAATTGTAAACATGTTTCTCAGCAACCTTATTATCATTCACATCAGAACATTTTTTGTTCCCCAAACATTCTTTTATCACTCATAAAATTATTCATCAGCTTATATTTCCTTCCAAAATTATCGGAATAAGAAATCATAGAAAATTTTGTTTCGGGCACATAATTTTTAAAAACATATAAACCTAAAACTTTGTTGTCTTTGGGAACATACATGATTTTCTCATCCTTCTTATTCTTATGAAAATTTTAAACATTATTTCCAACCTTTTAAGGTAAATTTTGATACTTATTAGGTTTCCCATTTTTGAAACTTTCACCAACTTAAGATATGGTGTTTCTGAAACTTGTAACTCTCTACTCAATTTTAGAAAACTTTTTTTGGATAAGATCCAACTCTTCATCCTCATCTATTAACATTACTTCAAGATGTTTATTCTGATTACTTTCCTTATCAAGATACTTCATTAGGAAATCAAATTCATCATGTAACATATCTTTATATTTAGGAAGAAATTCTTGATTTATTTTTTGTATTACATTCCTTCTTCAACTTCTTGATCTCTATTTTAAATCTGAAAATATTTATCAAACATTATTTTAGTTATATTTTCAGATGAAATTCTAAATTTACCTCTTTATCTTTATAATTTATACTTCCATGCTCTTTATTATTAACTACATCAATGAATGTACTTTCTCCTACAACATTTGTAAGATTTTTGGTCTCAACTTCCCTATGTTCCCCTTCATCATCTTTATACAAAAATAATCTCTTTTTGGATTTAGAGAACTTTTTATCTTTCCCCTCGGAATAAGATTTTTTAATTATCACCATGTTTCTTCTAAGATCATATTGGTCTTCTATCAACTTTATCGTTATCTTCTTTGTAGTTTCTTCGAGGAAAATTGGAAGAAAGGTTCCCAATAGATCCTCATTTAAAACATTTCATGGTAAGTTCCCCTTTATAATTTTTTATACCTATTTTTATATTTTTTTTAAAGAATTATAAAAACTAATAAAAATTTTAACATACCTCGTTTTTAGATTTAGAGTCATCAAGTTATTCTTCTTCAATAATATTCTTAGACATTCCTTACCTCATATCCTTAAAGGAAATTTCTTGATCAAATTTTGTTTTTTCATTCATAACTTTATCCCTTATAATTTCATAAGTAATGTGAGTACTATAAAGTTCATAAAAATATAGAGTTTCAGGATCTATAACTCCCAATTATAAAACTTTAGAATCTATCTTATTCAGAATAATTCTTAATATCTTTTCAACAACTGTTGTTTCTTCCGAAATTTCACCAAGACATATTATAGTGAAAATAATACCATTAAACATTTTAAATATATCATCAATAGATTCATAGTCACTAATTTTGATATCTTTATATATCATTCTCTATTTTTTATTTTTCCTTTTTTTAACTTTGTATTTCCTTTGAAAATGTTCTTCAATTTTTCCGTGATACCTTTGGTAGTAGAAACTCCCTTCACTATTAAAAACTCACTTTCAAAAAGTGATGAGAGTGAAGAATACATAGATTTTCCATCATTTCAAAGATTCTTATTATAAATGTATTTAAGTGTAAATTTTTCATCAATAGGAGGAAATCCATATGTAGTAACTTCCAAAAAATCATTACTAAGAGAAATAAGATAAGGAAAAATTTTATTTTTCTAGATATGATAGTTCTTTCCATCAAAGAATCAAATATTTTTAATGTTCACACAATTTTGATTCTCTATAACATCTTATCTTTAAAATATTCATCACAGTGTAAACAAAGGGATCCTTTTCTTTGATACCGATTATTAATTCTTAATTGGGATCAATGTATCATTGAGAAGGGGGGGTGAATCAGAAATATCTTTTCTTTTTTGTTTTCTTTCATTTGAAACAAACTTCACCTCTGATTAAATATTTATCACTTTTCTCAAAAAATACAATCACACGTCCATAGGAACACAATTATATAAAAGTTTCACTACTCAATAAGAGTAGTTACGTCTATGGAATGGGTTGGAAACAATCCAATACCCCAAAATCCACTAAAAATAATTATTTTCTGTGGATACAACCAGTAGGATATACCATTTAACTTGTTTCTCACAATAATATATACAATAGTGCATGTTCTTATCTTAGAAAAAATAATGCAATAGATGTTTGTTTAAAAATTAATGAAACCATCACCAGTTGGTTCAAAATATTTTACTGTACTACCACATCAACTTCCAAATATGTAATTTTGTACAACAAAATTCATTACTTTCCAACACAATAATAGGTATAAACATTATTTTTAGAAATTGTTAAGAAAACTTTTCTAGATGGATCAGTCTGATTCCTCCTTCCAAAACCTCATTTTAGAAAATGTATAAGATATAATACCCTCAAGAAATCTAAAGCACTTCAAAATTTCCCCAAAAAATTATATTTGATGTCTCTGTCCAATCCAATAACCTATGAATACTATCTTTCCATATGATTCATCTGTATGGAGATGTTTCCCAGTAAAACGTTTTCCATAAACATTCTCTCTCTTCAAAATATTCATTTTCGTAACTCTATAACTATTCACACATGAATAATACAAGTTTCATAATGTATAATGTATTTCATCTATTTATAAGAGAGACAAAAGTGGATTAGGTGGGAATCTAAAAATATTTCCCATTCAACCAAATTTCCAAAACATAAATTCCACATTAATTTAGACTTCATCGTTGACTCTTTCAGCACATCTCAACTATTCTTGAACTCTATAAAATATTTTCAAAACATATGACAACTTTTAAATTTTTAACCATTATTTAGTATATTAAAAATTCATTTTGTTGTTCCATCATTATAATGGAAAGATATGAAAAACTGAATACTTCTCATTATGATGATGACTTGTAATAAATTGAATTATTCTCATACTAATGTTTTTTACAAAATAAAAAACTCCTATTAAAAACATTGAAATATTTCTGTTGTGATATTTGTTTCAACTTCATTAGAATTATTTTTTTATTATTTATCCTTAAACATCATAACAAATTTTAATGGTATCAGCACCCCTTGGAAATATTTATGCACTATCTTCAAACTCTCATAAAAACAATTTAGAAACAACATCAATACCCCACATTGACAAAACTCTTCAGAAAAACTCTTCAAAAAAATATATTTTTCTTATTTTCCTCATACTAAAAATCCTGGATCTGATTACTTATTAGTCTCAGCATACATCTGATGGGATGGTCAATATCTTACTTTTATGTATCGGTGTCAATGCCAGTCTCATGAATCTTGACCCACATGGAAAAAAATCAAAGCTTCTTTTTCTATAGTCCCAATTGAAATATAGTTCAACCTAATGAAAATGGTTGAAAACATTGTAGACCACCATCAAGTTGATCGGTCTCTAATTTTAGTATGTACCCAAAAATTAAAACTTTATTATATGTTGGTCCCAACATCTTCTATTTACTTATTATTCTATAATGCACAAAACTATTCAAATCTTCCTCTAATGAATTGGTGGAACACCATGTCTGATGGACCTGTATCATCACTTCATCACCACTTCAATAATCTTATCCTTTCTTCTTCTAAAACTTTCTTCTTGTATCTAACTTCTTTAGGACATTGAGAAATTAAGGATCGTTATATAATCTTCTGACATAACGTAAAAAACATATATTCTCCCCATTTTTTTAATATGAATTTATTCACAAGTTGCTAACCAATGTATAACATTTATGATATTAACAGGAAATAAAATCATCATTATATTTTTTTAAAGACATTCAGACTCTGATAAATTTCCTCGTAATGATTGAAAGAAATCTTTCAAGAAAAAAAATGAGTCCAAAAAATGACTTATTTCACAAAAACTCTTCAAAAAAGATATATGGTCTTACTTTTAATATAGAAAATATAACTAAACATCAATGATGTAAATATTAGTATATACTTACATGATGGGAGAACCATTCTAAAATCTCCTTATTAATAGCCTTTATTATTTTCATCTTAATTCAACCTTAAACCCTTAGTTTCCAAAAAAAATTCAATCACAATTATTCAATAAATTAATCTACAATAAGACTATTGAGTAGCACATATCCATGTGCCTATAGAAACTCTAATTCAATTGGTGTAAAATTTGAACAATTTCAAATTGGTCATCTAATAGTTAGAAATACTGATGACTGGTTTTAAGAACAAGAAATAGTGGATTTTTCATCAACATGTCCAACATGGTTGAATCTAATCTTAATCCCATCCAAATACCTAAAACAGAAGATTGATAACTATTTGGAAATGTAACCTTCAACAATAGATCCTTCTGGTTGAGATTTATTCCTCACATGTGATGAAAAATGATGTATGTTCCAAATGAATTAAATAGAAAACATATTAAAAAAATATAAAATTATTTGATAAAATTTAATTCACCAATGGAAATAAAAATAATATCAATGTGACTCTTAATTGGAAACATCCAACGATAGTGTATTGTTCCACCATGTTTAGCTTCTTCAACCAAATGAATAGTTAAAATGAATTATGACTATAAATAATAAATGGAGAAATAACATCTTCTAATGAAAAAGTATCAAGACAATTATTTCTTGAATTTTATCGATCTCAGTTGGATTTAGATTTTTTCTACAAATCTCTATAAAAAATGGAAAAAACTCAACAAGAACCACATTTAAATTTTCAAGTAACGTATTATGAAATTATAATGAAAACAACTTCTTGATTATAATATGTGATTCATGAATTTTTAATACTTGTATCTTTATATTTTTAAAGTCAACACACCTTTATATGTTACTTGAATATCTATATAACACATTTAAATTATTTAATGATTGAAGGAATATGTATTTATGATGAATTTTCATTGTAAAAATAGTTGAAGGATAATTTACCATTTTATTTTCTCACAAACCATGACTTATATTCATTGAATCCAAATCATTTTGAGCGTTAAGGGGATCTGTTGATGTACCCTACTCATATAGCAATATGAAAATTATATTTTTTCCAAACATTCTTATTAATATTCATTATATCAAAATTATGATGTATCAAATTAAACTCCAAATAAGAAATTTTAAAAAAATACTCTTTTTCTTCCATTATTTTGTTCCAACTACTTTAGATACTATACCTCATATCATTTTCACCAATTATTTAAACTAATCTAATTTTCCAAATTCTTCAGCAACATTCATTAATTATCCCATGATTTATGAAACAGATAACACCTTCGGTGTATTTCTCTATTAAATATATCCATTTAATTATGTCTTGTTAAACTATAATTTATGAGAGGCGTCAATAAATTTATGATGACACATAAAACACCATTTTCTTCTTTGTGGTAATCATTGATGTTCAAAATCCAAATTACAAACTAGAAATGAAAACCCAGTATGAGTTTTATAATTTGATATATTTTCTATTCTAGGAAATTCACTAATTTTCCATATTAAAGAAGCATTCATTTTGAATAGTTTTCTCATTGAAACGTCATATGTTTCCATGACATCATCTCATATTTATTACAATTCACTGATTATAGGTTGACATTATACATCAATTTCATTTCTAAGAATTTTATTTCCATGAATAATCATCTAAATAATAAAGTAACTATTATTCATACACATACATAGAGGTATATTATAGTGGATTAATACAACTAAAAATATTATATAATTAGTACATTAAGTACTAAAATATTTAAAACCATTATAATCCAAAACCAAATGTACATTACTAAAATCTAGAAAAAAAACATGGATATGTTGAATAAAAAATAATCAATGATCTTGAATATTTTAGATGTCTCATCAGTCCATTTTTACTATCCTATGCATGCCACTTCTTATTATATATATTTTTACATGACATGAATAATCATTTCAAGTGTTGATTTAGAGGAATGTAATGAAATACCTTTTTAGTAGTTTTATTCTTCTATTTCTTCTTAGGTTTTCATTTATTTATACTCTCGTTGTTCTTCATTTAATTTCCTCTTCTTTTATTACATCTTATGCATTCTTATTTATCAAACTATTCTCCCCGATAAAGTATGAAATCATTAAGGAATTTATATTTCTTTTCATTATTAATTCCATGTTTTTTTTTACTTTCTTTATCTCATAGAATTATGTAGGGATCTTAGATTCACTAAATGCATCATGAAGAAACTCTAAAATCATGGTCATTTATTTATCTTTAATTTTACATAGACACTATATATGATACAACTTAGTTGAAAATAAATCATCAAATACTTGGCTCAATATTTATACAATTATTATTTCTTGTCTTCTACTCATTCATAAAAATCATTTTTTTGTTGAAGTTATGAGCATGATTAACCTACTCAATATCAACTGAAGGTTCTGTTAATCTATTAAAATATTTTACATTGTATCTTGAATAGAAAAATGAATCATTTATCAAATTTAAAAATAAAATATCCTCTTGTGGGTCACATTGAATTTCTTTTATATGATTTTAACATCCAGAACTGGCATCCACTCAACTGGGGTCTCGAGCTGGTGGTTCATATGGCCTCAAGAAGGCCTCCCCGTATGCCAGAGGCTTCTGACTAGCAGCAAAGGTGTAAATGTGGTATAGTGGGGAGACTGATCACTCATCAAAGATTGGAAAAGTGGATATAGTGAACAATAAACAATATCAATTCATAATATAAACATACACTAAAAGATTGGACCAATAACCCACCATAGAATAAACACATACAACAGTTATAATAATAAACTACATAATAATAAATAATTGAAAAACTAAATAGAAATATCAAAAACCACAAGGTAGTTCCATAAACATGAATACATGTGATACTAATATAAATAAGAGGAATAGGGGGAAATAATATAAAATATTCCTTACAAAAGTACAAAAAGGGAAAAGGACTCATTCAGTAGAATCTTGAGCATATGCTCGGTCCTCTACTCCTATAATCCAATAACAAGTAAAGAATATAAAATATCTGTAGCAGTTAAATTTTCCTTATCTATACTTGTTGACATATAATATACCCGGGTACCAAAGGTGGCCCGAGTAAGGTGTGAGATAAAATCCTTATATACTACAACCAACAATATCTATAATTAATCCCATCAGTGTACTTTTCTATGCAGTGTCTAGGTATAAATAAATAATCAACAATACTCATAAGTAACTACCAGCCTGCTCAGGTTCCTAAAGGGAACTTGGTGCCTCTACCAACTTTATCTCATTCTGGGATGAAATTATTATTAGTAACCATATATGTAGTAACAATATATATAGTATAGTTATATTTTATATCCACAAATATGAACTTGGTACGTGAGGCTGTAATTATCCATATACCTATAATCAATGTGTTGGCTAGATTTGGGAATAACTTAGCCATCCATAACTAGTCTAAATGGGAATATAATCTTAGATATGTTTAATATCCCTATATCTCATAATTAATGTGAGGCATCATTCTCCTCACTCGAGATGGTGGGTTATTCATCATGTCAACACCTGAATTAAGAGATGTGGTGCATCGTGACCAGCATCCAAATAGTGTTAGTGGTGTAAGATTTCATTCCCAACACCTGATGTAATGGAAAGTGTAACATCCTTATCAACAAGTCCCTTAATCCTCATTCCATAGATAATGTCAATGTTGTAATCATAATAGTAATAATAACTAAGGGGCCCCATCATACCCACTATAGTCATCATCCCAATATATATAAGAAGGGTTTAAAAATTCATTTAATTAATATTAAAAATCATGCGTAAAATGGCATGGCCTTACAATCCATTATTATTCATCTTGATTAATACATTAAATTCATTTAAATAGTTCAAATCATAATGAAGTAATACATTAATTTTATAAAATACATTTAGTTAATCAAGGCATAATAATTCAATTATATGGTTCAAATAAGCACTTATGAGGTGATATTATAAATTATGAAATTACCTACAAGGGGTAATTCTATTTATAATTAAATACAAGCACTTGGGAGGTTCTTTTTTCAATAATCATATACATAAAAGTGTAAAATTTAAATTGCATCACACGTTGAACACTTAGGAGGTGTTTCGGTCATTTAACCAGTTGAATACAAAGGGGTATTTCAAACTATCAAACCTAAGGTGCGGTCATGATCAAGTTATGAATCATCTATTTACATAACATGGCACAATAGGTGTATAAAAATTTTTGTATATTATTTTAGAATAAATAAATCCACTTTAAGGAAATTCTCAGCAAAGTTTGTTGTGAAAAACAATGAAATGGCTATGAAAACACTATAACTTTTGAGGACAACAACTAAAAAAGCTACCTTTGGGTCATTGATGACTCCTCGTCTAATGGATACCTCATATTATAAGTATATTGGATGAAATTGAATAATTGTTTCAATTCCCTAAAAATAGAGAGAATGAGCATGCACCAAAATAGCATAATGGATATGAAGATAAACTTAGAATGTAAAGAATATTAATTTAGATAATACCAAGATTTGTCCAACACATCCAAAGGATCTAGATCTGGAGTATGGATCAAGGAGATATTTAAGAACCTAGAATAGAGAGGAGGAGAACCCAACGTGGTAGTAGGGAGCATATTTTTCTAGAAATGGGAGAGGAGAAAGAGGAAAATATTTTTTAACATTCATTATGGGAAATTTATTGATTTCACCCTCCAAAATAGGGGAGCATGGTTTGGCCTCTTAGTTTAAAAAAACCATTTTCAAACCATGCTCATCTCACTTTATAAAGAGGGACCCCACACGATTTTTTAATTGTTTGAAAACCATGCAAAATTCCTCTTTCAAAAACTGTCGATGGCACACACAGTCATTCACTGTGGGTTACATGGTTGCAGAAAAACCGTACATCCCTAGATGCTCACAAATTTCACCACATAGTTACTATTCATGGTTTGTACTAACCATGTGGCCAACCCATTTTCCCATTTCTCAGATCACTGGGCTCTGAACAAGCTTTGGATTCTATTGGAAGCTTCTATAGTTCGTACTTCACATATACCTTGATTAAAAAATGAAATTTATTGAAAAAAATGAGTCATACCATCATGGAAAGACGATTCTTTATAGTATTGTCATTATTTTAACTTTACATAACATTTGATTCACCCTGCCAAGTGAAACATACATATCGGGAATGAAACTGTTTCAATATAAAATTCTCATATACTTCATTTCTATTCAACCATCACTTAAATTTTCAAGCAGGACACATAAATTTCATTCTACCATCCACTTATCCATTTTCAATGCATAATCAAAAATTTATTCCAATACTTTATCATACCATGGTATTTTTTGAGGTAAATTAATCAAACTTTTATCCATAGGTATTGGATTGTCCCTCTTCTCCTTAAAAATTTAGATATAAAGAGATAAATTCTTAATCAAACAAGTATGGTCAAAATTAATAATCACCCAACTTCATCTATCTGTATCACCAACTCTACCCTATAATTCTATAAATATATTATATAATATCATGGTTAACATAAAATTATACTTGGTATGATCTTACATAGAAACTCTCTTTCTATTGTGGAAGAATCATACTAAAACTTTTCTGAATAATCAATAAAACCAGTTGGTTTCTTATCCCCAGATCAACCATTTTCTCAAAGTCACCAAGGTATACTCGACAAGTATTCATGGGTGATAAATGAATCATTTGGTTACAAACTATTTATAACCCCTTGAACAAACAATCATTCATCATATAAATGAATCATCATCCACATTTATAATAATAATTAATGATATTTATGTGTATAGGATTCCTGAGTGATAACATTTATAATTTGATTATTCAATGTGATATACTGTATAATGATATAGTCAAACAAATCCTACAACATTACTAAATTGTAACTTACAGTTGGGGATCACAATATCCAGTAAAAGGGGACTAGTGGTCACTATTGGATATCATCGTCAAGGATAAGGGGTTCATTATGGGTTCATCGCCAGGTAGAAGTTGGGGTCAGGGTAATGAGAATTATAGGTGATGGTGGAGTGAGGGAAAGTGACATTTGTAGTCTAGGGGGGTGTTTTAGGGGGGATGGGATAGATTTTCTAGATATGGGGGTCTCCATTGGGGACACATGATGGGGAGCGGCAATCACCTGCCTTAAGGAGAGTCCTGGCGGAGGGGAAGGGTTGTTCATTGGCATTGGGAAGAGGTGTAATGGAGAGGGGGAGGGGTGGTTTCCAGCATCAGGGAGAGCTATAGTTGAGGGGGAGGGGTGGTTTCTAATGTTAGGGACAGGTGGTCTAGAGGGTTGGTTGTTGAGGGATCGGGGTTGGGAAAGGGCCTAGGGAATCGGGTGGGGGAGGGATCAAATATTGTTCAATTTTTGATGATTATAGTCCGTTTAAATAAAAATACCAATAAATATTAAACAAACAATTAGAGGCTATTTCATTTAAATTTTCATTAATTTTAAATTATATTTAATATGATTTGTTTAATAGTGTTTATTAAAACCACCGTTAAGACATCTTTTTTTAGTGTTTCAGTGTCACTAATATAAGGATTTTTTTATTATATAGAAGGATTATTTTGGTTGAGTTGAGGAAGTTTTTTCAACAACTAGTTCCATGATAAGGGTTTTTGAGAGGGGTTTGGGTGCCAAAGACAATGTAACCATTGATATTTTTGAATGTTTTTATCATGACTTTTCCCAATGCGGCTCATTCTGTGACTCCCAAAACCTACCTCTAATAGTACATGGACTAGTGAAAAGTGTCAAGTAGTAATATCACCAACATTGGAGGCCTTATCCTAAGTTCATGTACACATGAACACATCTAGAATCTCATACAATGATTAAATGTAAAAACATATGAAAAAACATGCATGAAAACATATAAACCCTATAAAAAGAGTATGATATAAAGTAAAGGAAAGTAAATAGGTCCGACTACAAGACCACCACAAAGATTTAAAAAATAATTACAACCTATAAATAAATATAGGGACTATTGTCAAGAAGCTTCTGGAACACACCTCAGTCTGACCAGTCACACTAAGCACCATCTGGTCTGGGTCCCTCCAGGACTATGTCAAAAGGTTGATCATCTATTCAAAAAATTAAACATGTGGGAAAATCCTATGCATGGGTGAGTATAACAATACCCAATAGGCCACCCCAAAACCAAAAATCATACAACAAAGGAAATACATTTATCTCTACATAGGTATATGTCTATAGAACATATAACAAGAATATCCAGATATACTTAATAGAGACACATATTTTAAAGGTAACTCGCAACTGTAGTATGACACCCTTAGATTAAAACTCAAATATTCCACAAATCACTCATTGAGGAGAACATAATTCCAAGTCTGGTATCAGTAATGACATTCGTCCGAGAGGTAATTCTCATCAGGTCTCATCACTAGAAGTACATGTTAAAGTTATGAATTAATATGATACAGAGATGAGGATCACTCCCAAGGCCGTGGGGTATACCAATAAATCAATCTGGATTAACTTGCTAAGTAGAGGATCGGTTCCCACGTAGTGTTTCTCATGATGATACCAAGAACACTACCTTGTGCATAAAGATGAATAGAGGATTTCACACTGGGCCTCACAGAAGGATTCCAACAACTCTATCTAGGAAGTCCTACTAAAGGGATCATTGTCCAAGGAGTAGGATATGATACCCTACTAACTCTTAGGGAATGGATTTGGGGAATTCACAAAAAGTATAATTTCTGAAAATATAGAGTACTAGAGCTCCAAGCAATAGTAAATTGCATGTAGAAGGGGTAACATTCCATGTCCCTTGACCCCAGGTCCTTCCCATGTAAATGGTCCATGTCTCATGCCCATGTCTATATAATAATACATAGTATGTTGGTTGCCCATGTACTCTTATGGTGTACCAGTACATGGTTTATCCTATGCACTTGTCTAGATTTTGTCTGTGTGTGAGTACATAGAATTCCCATGCCCGTGTACCCCAACCCATGTTTGTGTACCCTATGAGGTACATGTTGAGTTCATCAAAGGATACCACACACTATGTGATAGGTTCACATGTTTTTTGATAATTATCTCCCTCTCGTAACCCTATTTGATGCTAATAGGGGCCCATAGGGTGTGTGTCTCCGTGTTACACGCTATGTAGTGTGGAATTACATAGAAATTATGATCTAGTTTCGTACATCTTCTATAGTGCTCAGGACAATGTTCTAGCCATGCCTCACCAAAAAAATAATAAATTGGGTCTAAATGAACCATACCATCCTCAATTACCAACTTTAAAAACTTTGATTCATTCAGAAAATGGATTTATACATTTTTTTTCATTGATCATTGAATATCACAAAATTGCATATCTAAAACCATCGGATTCGTCACCACATCCATCTTCGCACCACCTTCATGTCATTTCAGTCCAAAATCTACAATATTTGATGGTTGTTCCCCAAAAAAGTTGTACAATGATTGATTCATCAGGATATGTCGAACCATGGTGAAAACAAATAACTCCCGCAATAAAAAAAGAATCGGGGGAGAAAAGCACAAGAAAATCAAGATGAAAACACCTAGATCGATGTTCATGTCAATCTCAATTCATTGAAATTAGAAGTAAAATGATGAATCAATAATCCAGAAGAAGTTATACCCAAATTCCTCACAAATAACCCATCCTTCAAATATTCACAATCTTCAAATCAATCTGTTAGTATATTGATTCGCATTAGTCATAGAAATTAAAAACATGGAAATAATCCAATCAAAAAAAATATCCTACCACATTTTTAATTGATCACTAATGAAGAACGGGGTTTTTTCATGATCATTGGTGAGATACTATGATATTTTCTCACACCAGTCCTCGATCTTTGATCTGGTCGTCATCCGTTAATGGAATCTCATTCCACACTCTCCAAAAATTCTTCAAATTTATAGGTTTTAGTGGATAAACCTTGGATTTCCCCATTGCCGTTTATTTAAAAAAATAGATTAGGTCTCTACATCAATGAAATGAAATGAAATAAAATAAAATAATTATTTATTTTATTCATTTTATGCATGTGAAAACTTTTCACCAAATGCCTCGCACTTTCCAGGGTTATGTTATGCCTAGTATAAAAATCATATTTAGAATTCAATGATGGTATTGTATTTTTTATATGGGTCACAAATTATAATTTATTCAACTTTTTCAGGAAAACTAAGTGTGTGTGATATTTAGTATATTTAATATATTTCAAACATTTATTATAGGTATTTAGGGCCTCGGAATCACATGTCATATCATCTCCTAGTCTTGAAAATAATCTATATAATATCCAAAAATAATACATGGAAAATCCAAGTCATCACATTCTACTCACCTTGGGTCTTTATGTCCAAAAATCCAAAACAATGGCTACACTAAGATATGTGGGTACTGATCACGAATCTTAGTCTCTCATTCCCAAGTACTCTCATGATGATTCCCATACTACCACCAAACATGAACCAAAGGAATTGCTCGCCTAAGAAGGATCCTCTACTACTGATCCACAATCTCTATTGGGAATATAGTAAAGTTAACTCCATCCTCGATTTCCATCTCTCCCCAATTGATAACGTGTTGTGGGCCATTCATGTACCTCTTCAGATGCGACACATTGAATATGTTTTTACCCAATTTATATATAGAGGTAGATAAAAGTTGTATGCCACCTCGCCAACACTACATAGTATATTTAAAGGGACAATGAATCTCATAGATAGATTTTTCCCCCAACCAAATCTCTATAACCCAGGTTGAGGCAAAACCCATAGGAATACATGGTTTCCCTCCTCAAACTACAATGGTTATTGTCATCACTCCGCATATGACTTATGAATGATCTGTTCAGTCTTCATCCACTATTGGATTATCTTCACCTTTACAAAAGTTTTTCATACTAACTCTGGGCCCATGAGTGTCGACTCTCATGGGTTATTCAAGAAAAATCATGACCTATAGGGTCACCAGTACAAATCCTCTAATGGTCACTACTAGAATTTTACCCTTTACCAATGGTTCAGAACCGTTGGTAAAGGCTGGGAAACCATTGGTATACTATGTACCAACGGTTTCCCAAACCGTGGCCAAGTAAATTGTGGGTATAGTCTTATACCAACGGTTTTGTGTAAATTGTTGGTATATATGTTAAAGTAAGAGATATACCAACAATTTCACAAACTGTTGGTATATGTTACCCTTATACCAACAGTTTAGAACTATTGGTATATAGTGTAAAATATACATCCAAAGGATATACCAATGGTTTTAAAAATTGTCGGTAGAAGTTTATACCAACAGTTATAACAAAACTGTTGGTATAATATACATAAAAAGCATATACCAATGGTTTTGAAAACCATTGGTATACATATGCTCCAGCTCCATAATAGCAGCATCCAGCATCCACGTCTAACCTGCAACTCTACATGACTTGAAGGAACACATACAACCATAATCCAAAAGCCTATATGGGATGTTTAAAATTCATCCAGAATTCAGAAATTTAAAAATTTAAAATTCATTCCTCACTCAAACCACAGCATAAGAGAAAAATCCATAATCCAATACATCCACAATCCAATACATTCAGAATTGAAATGCAATAAGACCCATAAAACCAATAAAAAATTAAAATACAATACATCCATAATCCAATACACATAACAGTATTCAAAATTTAGAATTCATTACCAGTGCAGCCAAAATCCAATATATCCTGAATTCAGAAATTTAGAATTGAAAAGAAATAACACCCATAACAGTATTCAAAATTTATAATTCACTCCTCACTCAAACTACAACACCAATACACACAAGAGAAAAAGCCTACAGGTTATAGGAATCACATGGGATGCTTACTCATGGTCTTGGGTTGACTATCTTAAAACCAACAGAAAAACATGGGTAGAGTTGACAGGGATCATGATACCCATAAGATAGAAAATGGTAGTGGTCATTTTCTTAGACCTAGGATGAGTTATCAGAATCATATGGGATTTTTATATTCCTATAATGATTGTGTATCCATGTATAAATGGTTCTTGATGTGTTAGTGGGAAACATTGTCCAATATCGACAAATGAGATGTCTTACCAGAATAGCCTACATGTTTTTCATAGACTTTCCAATTGGAATAAGGGGGTATGTGGATAATTTTAATTTTCTATCCTGGGTGTGATGTGAGATGAATCCCCATTTTGGGTAGTGGGTATGAATATTCAATTATTTCTTTGGTATTCGGTTCCCAAAGGGACTTTGGTTTGGTCCTAGAACCCACTGTTTGAGGATGGGATTGGTGTATTAAATGTAATGTGTTTTAGAATAGGGTTAGGATTTCCTCACGTGAGAAGTGGATTGTGTGAGGATGTACCATGGATCCTTGTGCTAATGTATCAACACAATCTAAATACGTTTGGTTAGTTTTCTATATGCAAGTTGTTGTTTTCACTTAAAATCTTGTCCATTTCAAATAAAAGTAAGACAGTTTGAGTGGTACCGGCCACACCATGCCTCAGATTGAGGTGGGGTTAACTCTTACACATCACAAATGACCAGTGGATCATTTTCATAAAGTATCAATAGAATCTGAATGTTTTTGGTTATATTTATATATGCTAATAGTTTATTTCACTTAAAATGATGTTCATTTCAAATAAAAGTGAGACAATTTGAGTGGTATCGGCCACACCCTGCCTCGGATTGAGACGGGGTTGACTTGTACACGTCAAAAATTACCCATGGATCCTCGTGCTAAAGTATCGACACAATCAAAATACGTTTGGTCGGTTTTCCAAATGTCTGTTGTTTTTAATTAAAACAGTGTCCATTTTAAACAAAAGAGAGACACTTTGAGTGATACCGGCCACACCATGCCTCATATTGAGATGGGGTTAACTCTTACATGTCAAAAATTACCCATGGATAGTTTTAATGAAGTATTAATACAATCAGAAAGTGTTTGGTTGGTTTTCCGTATGCAAGTTGTTGTTTTCACTTAAAATCCTATCCATTTCAAATAAAAGTGAGACAGTTTGAGTGGTACCGGCCACACCATGCCTCGGATTGATTCAAGGTTGACTCTTACATGTCACAAATGACCCATGTATCATTTTCCTAAAGTATCAATAGAATACGAATGTGTTTGGTTAGTTTTCTATATGCAGGTTATTGTTTTCACTTAAAATCCTGTCCATTTCAAATAAAAGTGAGACAGTTTGAGTGGTACCAACCACACCATGCCTAATATTGAGGCAAGATTGACTCTTACACATCACAAATGACCCATGGATCTTTTTCCTAAAGTATCAACATAATCCAAATGCGTTTGGTCATTTTGTTTCGTATGCAAGTTGTTGTTTTCACTTAAAATCTTGCCCATTTCAAATAAAAGTGAGATAGTTTGAGTGGTACTGGACACACCGTGCCTAGGATTGTGTCGGGATTGATTCATACATGTCAAACATGGTTCATGGATCGTTTTCCTAAAGTATCAACAAAATAAGAATGTGTTTGGTCGGTTTTTTGTATGTTAGTTGTTGTTTTCATTTAAAATGTTGTCCAATTGAAATAAAAGTGAGGCACTTTGAGTGGTACCGGCCACACCGTTGCTCAGATTGAGGTGGGGTTGACTCATACACATAAAAAATGAACCATGGATCCTTTTGATAAATTATTTACCCAATCCAAATACGATTGGTAGGTTTTCCATATGCCAGTTGTTTTTACTTAAAATGGTGTCCATTTTAAACAAAAGAAAGACACTTCGAGTGATACCAGCCACATTGTGCCTCGTATTGAGGTGGGGTTGACTCATAAACATCACATATGACCCATGTATTATTGTTCTAAAGTATCAACGCAATAAAAATGTGTTTGGTCGGTTTCTCGTATGCCAGTTGTTGTTTTCACATAAAATGTTGTCCATTTAAAATAAAGGTGAGACACTTTGAGTGGTACCGGCTACACCATGCCTTAGATTGAGTCGGGGTTGACTCATACATGTCAAAAATGACCCATGGATCCTTGTGCTAAAGTATCAACACAATCAGAATATGTTTGGTTGGTTTTCTATATGTCTGTTGTTTTTACTTAAAACAGTGTTCATTTTAAACAAAAGAGAGACACTTTGAGTGATACCGGCCACACTGTGCCTTAGATTGAGGTGGGGTTGTAACACCCCAAGCTTCTACGGTACGCTTCTCTTTGAATAATGTGATAGTGTGTGTTGTACGCAACACTGAGTTCTAACACACCATAACCAATCAAACTAGCCATTATGAATAGTAATATGTACTTTTTGAAATTATATATATTTTATTTTTTAAAATGGACTTCATTTTTGGATTCTTAATATCGAATTTAGCCTAAGGTGAAATTTTTGTACTTTTCAGATAACTTTAATATTTTGATGAATAGTGAAAACTACTAAATTTTAATTAAAAACAACTTTTTAAATCAAAATAATTAATAGTGATAAATTTTGAATTTGAGTGGTTTTAAAGTATATTTAGAATAAATTTTTACCATTAAATATAATTTTGGTCATTGGACATAATTTTACAATTAAACCGGACATAAACAAGTGTCAATCTTTTGATAGTTATTATCTCTTAAAAACACGCTTTTTGTTTTAACAACGGGAATTAATTTTAAATTAATTTCTGCCACTTCTGTGTTTTGAATTTGGAAAAATGGATTCCATATTTGGAATCAGGATGTTCAAATTTTGTAAATAGGTAAATTTTATTTTTATACATTTTGAATAATTATTGCGGTAAATATTTTATTTACCATGGTTAAGGGTAAATCTCGTAAATAAGGGTTAAAAAATAATATTATAATAATACTAAATTACCCTAAAACGTGTCCTAGCCTTATTTATTGATACATGTTCGACCATAGGCATCTCTGGGTCGATTTTGGGACCCCATGGAGCCACTTGTAGGTGATAGGGACACTTTATTTTAATTAAGTTAAAATGAATACAAAAATGACACAAGCATATATCTTTTAGAAAAACAATTTTTACATAGGGTTATATATGTTGGATTTTCAACTATAAATATTCATTATAAAGATAAAAATATTTCCTATATAATTATATTTTATTTATAATTTTTAGAGATTAAATAATTTAATTTATTTATGACACAATGATGATGAAGTAATTCCCATAAGAGTGAAAATTTAAAATAATTGATATTATAAATACCCAAATAAATATAATTTGAGACTTTTAATGAATTACAATAATTTTATAGGATAATATGACATATTATAATTGATTTAATTGACTTTTTTAGAAGTAATCAATCTGTTATGATATTCACAAAAATCAACTAATGAATAGTGTCAAAATTGACATAAAAGAGTTTTTAAAAAAAATATTATATTATTAATTGGTATTAAATTCCTAAAAATATAAAGTTCGTCCAAGAGACTTATATAATGATAGTTGTATCATTTAAGGACCACTTGGTGGTCTCTAGGATGTATATGGTATGTTTATTAACCATATAATATAAAAATACAAAGAGACATTGTAAAAGTAAAACTAATTAACTAAGAGTTAATACTTAAAGATAAGGTTAATATAAGTACCCAAACCTGTCTAAATTCTATTGGTTGAATTTTCTTCTACCTATACCCACCTTAAACTTTGAATAATCAACTTTTTAGCCATTAGAAACCTAATATTAATTTATTATAAACTAATATTTCTAGCTTTTCCAAAGGTGCCCCTCACCCCTCTTATAAAAGGGCACTCCTCCTTCTCATTTCTTCACACCTTCAAAGCCTTTTGGTTCGGCCAATCTCTGACCAAATACTCTCCCAACTTCCCTCACTACAACCTAGAGGCCTTAGTTTGATCAGAAAGCCGTCCTATGGAGCCCTTTTGATCAAATCAAAAGGAAGAACCCGAAGAAGAGGTAATGTTTTCACCACCCCTTTTCAAGTTCCTTTCTACTTCCACTTCTTCTTTCTTTGTTATTACGATTATAAAATAATAACTCCAGTATATTATATATACTGTGATTTTATTATAAATATGGTACAACCATATTCAGTATTCTATCCACCCTTTGAATAACATGTCACCATACGTGCGTACGTACGGCTTACCGTCTCCACGCCGTGGTGTAATTGTTATTCAATATATTATTATTTGGATGGGTATAATAATGATGTGTAACTCATGTAAATAATAAATATAACATGTTAATGATTCTGTATATATTATATCACATCCATTTATATATTATTTTAATATCAAAAGAATGATATTGTCGCTCGTGCGTACGTACGGACTACCGTCTCCACGAACGTGATGAGATTCATTCTCCATCGTATCCATTCAAGTATAATTATCATTTGATGATTTAAAAATGATGTTTAAGGAATTTATATCATTATGAATATAAATATGATACAACCTATCCATAAAAAACATGGCTTATGTAACAAAACATATAAAATAAAACGAGTAAGTTAACACCCGAAACAACGATAATACTAAGATATTATTAACAAAGTAATGTTAAAAGATCATATATGATATCATATGAATGTATATGATTATTGTATAATTTAATAACAATTATTTCACTATTATACAGGAGGTTAACCTACCCCAACCAAGGAAAAGTACAAGGTATGGGTTATTTCACAATCTCTTCATTATCTGAGGTTGTTTATACGTAATAATCTACTGGGATCTCTTTATCATCCACATCCATGTTCTTAAAAATGTATTTCAAAACATTTTTACTATTTAAAAGAATATGGGTTAAAGTCATTTATACCCTTGTTTGACTTTTTATATGATTTTTATAAAGGAATCTTTCCGTCGTTTTCCAAACAAGGTGCTTTTTAACCTTTTTGACAGAATTAAGGTAAGAATGTTTTTTTTAACTTATACGGCGAGTGCGGTTATTTTCCGCCATTATAAAATCGTCGAAGCTTCCCTTAAAAGATTATAATAATATTTTCAAAGAAAATTTTTTATTTTATAAATATATTACTCTTAAATTATTTCAAAATAGAAAGAGATATTTCTCTAAAAAGAGTTTTGATTTCATCTATGTCAATATCCTTTGATGGATTTTACGCTTATTTGAAGTTGATTTATTATGATACAAAACTTCTATATTGTATTGAAGGTTTTGTGATGTGTTTGACTGTGGATGTGTTATTTTTAAACCATTAATAGTTTATGGATGAAGTATTTACATTTCATATGCTAGTTTTAATACGAATGTTTATGTTATGTTTACACCTTTTCATATGGGAATGCATTGGACTTAATATGTGACGGGTGGAGCCCGCTATAGCTCCTCGATGCATCGGTAGGTCTCATGAGACAAACTAGTGTCTTGGCACAAGGCCTCGGAAAAATCTTATTTGTAGTCTTGGCACGAGGCCTTGGCTATGTGGTTATGATAGTCTGGCATTATGTATTCCATCATTATGAAAGTGGTTATTGATATTGCATGTGATTATTCGATTAGTAGAATATCCATGTGAATAAGTAAATGGAATTATTTCATTTTACTTTTTCCATACTATGTTGAAGTTCAATTTTAAAAGGCTTTTGTTTTAGAAATGCATTTCCTTAAATGTTTATGTTTATTTTTGAAAGTTTCTGCTATATTGTTATCCTTACTGGGCATTTGAGCTCACCCCTTTTCTATGTTTTATTTTTCCCAGGATGTGAAGAAGTAAGTTATGAATGACCTACAGGGATAGTATGTGGGTATATGAGTGTGTAATATGGATACTATGTTGTTGTAGTAGTTTTTCACTTTGT
Source organism: Viscum album (assembly GCA_963277665.1). NCBI lineage: Eukaryota > Viridiplantae > Streptophyta > Magnoliopsida > Santalales > Viscaceae > Viscum > Viscum album. Next base: position 933,105,505 of record OY728156.1, read on the forward strand.
GATGTAATGTAAAACTTTATGAATATATCTAATGTTTCCAACGCTACTAAACCAATCGGTCTTTCGAGATTTGATCTTTCTTGTGATCATGCCAATGTAATGTAATAATGCAACGACTTTGGGTAACTAGGGTTGGGGCTTTACAGGGGTTGACTCTCAAACATAACAAAATGACACATGGATCATTTTCCTAAAGTATCAATACAATCAGAAAGCATTTTTTTGGTTTTACGTATGCAAGTTGTTGTTTTCACTTCAAATCCTATCCATTTCAAATAAAAGTGAGACAGTTTGAGTGGTACCGGCCACACCATGCCTTATATTGAGGAAGTGTTGACTCTTACACATCAAAAATGACCCATGGATAATTTTCCTAAATTATCAATAGAATATGAATGCGTTTGGTCAGTTTTCTGTATTCAAGTTGTTGTTTTCACTTAAAATCTTGTCCATTTCAAATAAAAGTGAGACAGTTTTAGTGGTACCGGCCACACCATGCCTCAGATTGAGGCGGTATTGACTCTTACATGTCACAAATGACCCATGGATCGTTTTCCTAAAGTATCAACAGAATCCTAATGCATTTGGTTGGTTTTCCTTATGCAAGTTGTTGTTTTCACTTAAAATCCTATCCATTTCAAATAAAAGTGAGACAGGTTTAGTGGTACCTGCCACATCGTGCCTCGGATTGAGGCAGGGTTGATTCATACATGTCACAAATGGCCCATGGATCTTTTTCCTAAAAAATCAATATAATATTAATGGGTTTGGTTAGTTTTCTGTATGTCAGTTATTTTCACTTAAAATGTTTTCCAATTCATATAAAAGTGAGACACTTTGAGTGGTACCGGCCACACCATGCCTCGGATTGAGGTGGGGTTGAATCGTACACATCAAAAATGAACCATGGATCCTTGTGCTAATGTATCAACACAATAAGAATACGATTGGTCAGTTTTTTGTATGCTAGTTGTTTTTACTTAAAAGGGTTTCCATTTTAAACAAAAATAAAGACACTTCGAGTGATTCCAGCCACACCATGCCTCAGATTGAGGTGAGGTTGACTCATACACATCAAATATGAGCCATTTAATTTTTTCCTAAAGTATCAATACAATAAAAATGTGTTTGGTCAGTTTTCCGTATGCCAGTTGTTGTTTTCACTGAAAACGTTGTCCATTTCAAATAAAGGTGAGACACTTTGAGTGGTACTGTCCACACTATTCCTCGGATTGAGTTAGGGTTGACTCATACACGTCAAAAATGAACCATGGATCCTTTTTCTAAAGTATAAAAATAATCCAAATATTTTTTGGTTGGCTTTCCATATTTCTGTTTTTTTACTTAAAACAGTGTCCATTTTAAACAAAAGAGAGACACTCTGAGTGATACTGGCCACATCGTGCCTCGTATTGAGGTGGGGTTGACTCGTACATGTCACAAATAGACCATGGATCGTTTTCCTGAATTATCAAAACAATCATAAATTTTTTGGTCAGTTTTCCGTATGCAAGTTGTTGTTTTCACTTAAAATAATGTCCATTTAAAATAAAAGTGAGACAGTTTGAGTGGTATCGACCACACTGTGCCTCGGATTGAGGCAGGGGTGACTCGTACATGTCAAAAAATACCCATGGATTGTTTTCCAAAGGTATCAACAGAATCAGAATGTGTTTGTTCAGTTTTTCGTATGGAAGTTTTTGTTTCCACTTAAAATCTTGTTTATTTCAAATTAAAGTGAGACAGTTTGAGTGGTACCGGACACACCGTGCCTCGGATTGAGGCGGGGTTGACTCGTACACGTCACATATGACCCATGGATCGTTTTCCTAAAGTATCAACAGAATCCGAATGTGTTTGTTCGGTTTTCTGTATGCCACTTGTTGTTTTCATTTAAAATGTTGTCCAATTAAAATAAAAGTGAGACACTTTGAGTGGTACCGGCCACACCATGTCTCAAATTAAGTATGGGTTGACTCGTACACGTCAAATATTACCCATGTATATTTTTTCTAAAGTATCAATAAAATCCAAAATACATTTGGTCAGTTTTCCATATGCCAGTTTTTTTACTTAAAAGGGTGTCCATTTTAAAGAGAGCTTATATTGGGATCCAATACGCCGAATAAAGAGTGTGATTGTCTCTGAAATCAAGTTAGGTGGTCCCTAGCATTTTGTGAATTGTCGTGATGTTTTATATATGCTGAATCGCCGCTCTCCCAATGTGGGGATGTCGGGTCGGAGGGTTGTCTGGGGTCTAGGGAGGAGGGGGTTGTCCGGGCTCTAGGGAGGAGGGTGGGGGGCTGTCTAGGGGGGGAAGTCTGGGGGATTTCCAGGGTCCAGGGAGGAGGGTGGGGGCTGTTCGGGGTCTAGGGAGGAGGTTGGGGGGTTTTCTAGGGTCCAGGGAGGAGGGGGATGTCTGGGGTCGAGGGAGGAGGGTAGGGGGCTGTCCAGGGGGGCTATCCAAGGGGCTATCCAGGGGTCTTTCTGGGGGCTTTCTGGGGTTCGGGTAAGAGGGTGGGGGGCTTTCCAGGGTCCAGGTAGGGGGGGAGTTTTCCAGGGTCCAAGGAGGAGTGTAGGGGCTATCCAGGGTCCAGGGAGAATGGTGGGGGGGGGGGGGGTTGGGGGGTTTGGGGGGGGGGTGTCTAGGGGGTGCAGGGAGGGTGGACGGGGGTAGGCGGGCTGTCCATGAGGGTGGGGGATGTCCAGGGGGTACGAGTTGTCCAAGGGGGTGGGCGGGTTGTCCAAGGGGGTGGTGGGGTTGTCCAGGGGGTCGTGGTGTCCAGAGGGTGGGGGGAATTTCTAGGGGTGGGGTTGTTTTCCAGGGGTAAGAGGTGTACAGGGGGTGGGAGGTCTATCTAGGGTGGTGGTATGGGTGGTGGGGATATCCAAGTGGTACGGGTGTCCAGGGGGTGGGAGGGCTGTCCACAGGTGGTGGGGGGCTGTCCACGGGGAGAGGGGGTGTCCAGGGGGTGGGTGGGGCTGTCCATGGGGTACGGGGTGGGTGGGCGGGCTTTCCACGGGGTTTAGGAGCTATCCAAGGGGGTACGGGGTGTCTAGGGGTGGGCATGTTGTCCATGGGGTTGGGGGCTGTCCAGGGGTGTACGGGATTTCCAAGGGGGTGGGCGGGCTGTCCACGGGGGTGGAGGGGATGTCCAGGGGGGTCATGTGGGGTCCAAGGGGTGGGGGGGATTTCCAAGGTAGGGGGCTGTCCAAGGGGTACGAGGTGTCCAGGACAGCCCTCCCCCCACCCCCCTTGGATAACCCCCCCCCCCCACCCCCCACCACCACCACCACCTAGACAGCCCACTCCCACCCCCCTTGGATAACCAAAATCCCCTCCCCCACTTAGATAGCCCACCCCCATCCCCCTTGGACAGCCCACCCCCCTGATAGCCCACACCCCCTTGACAGCCCACACCCCCCTCCACCCCCCACCTCCCTTGACAATCAACACCCCCTTCCCCACCTGGACATCCCACCCCCTTGGACAGCCCACCCCCCTCCCCTTGATAGCCCACACCCCCCTTCCCCACCTGGATAGCCCACCCACCACCACCACTGGACAACCCACTCCCTCCCTGGAGAGCCCACACCCCACCTCCCCTGCAGCCCCCTACCCCCCCCCCCCCCACTGGACACCCCCCCCCCCTCCTTGGAAATCCCATACCCCCCTACCCCACCCCTAGGGAGCCCCCCCCCCCTCCACAGGACAGCCCACCCGCTCCCTGGACAGCCCACACCCCCCTCCCTACCCCCCCCCCCCCCCACCTGGATAGCCCACCCCCCTCCTTGGATACCCCACACCCCCTACCCCACCTAGACACCCCACCCTGACCCCCTGGACAACCCACACCCCTCCTTGGGGCAGCCCATGCCCCCCTCCCCCACACCCCTATAGCCCCCCATACCCCCCCTGCAACCGCCCTACCCCTTGGACAACCCACCCCCCACCTGGACAACCCCCTACCCCCCTGCTTCCCCCCATAGGGTATTTTTATTTAAAATCATTTTATTTATTAAAAAATCCAAACTATCATGCATTATCCATTTCACTAAACAAAAAATTAAAGCCCCACTAAACATAATACATAAAACACCACTAAACAAAAAACATAAAACAAACCCTTTACCCCACAAAACAAAAAAAAACCTAAAATAAACCCTTTACCCCATGCACTAAACAAACCCCACTAAACAGACCATTTATGATGTATGAAGTGTAGAACAAAAAAACATAAAACAAACAAAGGGTTTGGTACTCCAATATCAATAACTCTAATTTAGTCGAAATCAAAACATCAAACATAAAATAAAAAGAGGAAGAACACTAAAACTAAGGTAAAACTTACTAATTTGAAGTGTAGAAATAAAAATTTGTTAAATTGAAGAAGGATATTCTTCTGGAAGGTGTTTCGTGACCAAGAATACGTCAGAAGGTGGTCTAGATTAGGTCTAAAATCGGACTGACTGGGAGTTGGGGCACTGGGTATTTGGGGAAAAACATTCCCAATGGTTTTTAAAAATTGTTGGGAAAGCTTCCCTTTACCAACAGTTTATCAAGACCATTTGTATTCCTTAGAGAAAATAGTTTTCTCTCAATGGTTTGCTAAAACTATTGGGAAATCTTAAAAATATATACACATTTCCAATGGTTTTAACAAACTGTTGGAAAATGTTGCTTCTTTTACACTATAGCAACAGTTTCCTCAAACCGTTTCTATAGTACTGTTGGGAAAACACCAAGTTCCAATAGTGGGTGCCATACCAATTTTGGAGTGGTAAATATTGTTGTATGCAAACTTCACCAATGTTAGGTGATTCTCTCAACTATATCCAAAGTCTAACATGAAATCATGTAGCAATTCCTCTATAAAATGAGTAGTCTACTCTCTCCAGCTATCAGTTTGGGGGTGGAATGATGTGCTCAAGCATAACTGAGTCCCAAAATCCTCTTAAAACTCCTTCCACAACTGATATGGTAAGGGAGAATCATGGTTAGAAACAATTTTCGATAGAACACCATGGATTTAGACTATCTCTTACACATAGAGGCTTCCCAAGATCTCTACTAAACTCTACTCTTGAATAGCTGTAAATTGGGCTGACATGGTGAGTTTCCCTATAGTCACCCGAATGGAATATTTTCCCATATACTATGTGTAAATCCCATCATTATGTCCATGGATATCCCTTCCCACTTCCACTATAGAACCTTAAGGGGTTTAGCTAAACCTACTGGAACTTGTTGCTCAACCTTCACTTTTTGGAAAGTAAGTCATTGAGAACTAAACTCTGCAACTCCCTTCTTCATCCCTGCCAACCAAAATAGATGTTGGGGGTATTGGTACAACATTTACACAAATGGATATAATTTCAAAGGAGATATATGAATCTCTCTCACAACCTCCTCCAACAACATCACTAGTACCATCATGAATCCTTTGGAAATAAAGACATGCTCTCCACCTATATAAAATTAATCAGGATCATGTCCAGTGGATATCAAAGTATGTAGGGTCTCACAATAAACATCAAAAAGTTGTGCCTCTCTGACTTGTTATAAAATAAGAGGGTTAAAAACTATCTAATGGACGTTAGATACACTATCTCTATCAAAAAAATTATAACTACAATAATTCCAACTACTCTAACACCTCATTTAGTAATTGGGAATAAGATCTTTTGTTGAGAGAATCAAATACAATGTTACCCTTCCCAGGAGTATACACAATCTCTGATTTATCATCCTAGAAGAAATATACATATCACCTCTATCTCAAGTTAATACCCTTCTAATAGAATATGTAATTAAGACTCTTGTGTTCATAATAGATGATAAATTTCTTGTCCATCAGGTAGTGTCACCATATATTTAGTGTTAAGACTATCATTGCTAACTCCAGATCATGGGTCACATATTTTTTCTCATGTGGTCCCAACTAATGTGAACCATAGAAAATCACCACCTACCTCACCATTAGAACACAACCAAGTCTGGTTCCTCATTCATTGAAGAACACTACATACTCGACACCACCACCCATCAATATCAAGATGTGAGTTATCATAAAACTCTACCTCAACTACTGAAATTCAGGTTGGAACCTATTTTTCCACATAAAAGGTTTCCTCCTTCAAGTTAAAGTTTCCATGGTTGATGATATCCTAGAGAAATCATGTTTGTATATCTGATAATAGCCCATCATCCCAAAGAAGCTCCACACCTACATCACACTTTTAGGTGGCTCTCATGCTAACACTGCCTCAACCTTGGCTGGGTCCACTTACTCTCCATCTATTGAGATAAGGTGTCCTAGAAAGTGGACCTCATTAATCTGAAACTAACACTTAGATAGATTTTTATAAATCTATATCTCTCATAGTATGCCTAGAACTATCCTTAAGTGTCTCGTGTTCTCCTACTTAGATATCGAGTACATAAGGATATTGTTGATAAAGAAAACCAAAAACCATTCTATGAAAGGCAGAATTATCCTGGTCAAAATTCGCATAAACTCTTCTCGGGATTTATTCATGCTAAATTTCATCACCATGTACTCCTAGTGACTATAGTGAAATCATAATGTCATATTCGGTGTATCATTATCCTGTACTCACAACTAATGATTTCAGAGCCTGAGTTCAACCTTCGAGAACTACCAAGCCTCTCTCAAATGATAAAAGAGGTCATATATCCTTGTTAGTGGATATTGTGTTTATCAAAAACACCTAATTCAAGAATTTGTAGTCCACAAATAACCTCAATCTCAAGTCCACCTTATTTTTAAACAAAAATGAGGCTACCTATGGTGAAAAACTGGGTCTAACAATGCCCTTCCTCTAAAAGTTCTCCAATTACACCCTCAGTTCGAAAAGATATTCAGGAGGAATATGATATGCTAGTGTAGATATCAGTGTCATCCTGGGGGGTAGATTAATGAAAAAGTATATATCTCAACGGTGAGGTAAAACTATAACATCCTTAGGGAAGATATCCTCATACTTTGTCCCCGCTACATGAAACTGGGGATTCAAAATATCCAATTCACCAGGGTTCATGCTATCCAACTAGTGAGTAATCAATTGTATCAACCTATTCATGAGTCCATATTTCACTTTCTGTGTATCCTTATCACTAATAAAAGAATACCTAGTTCCATCACTATGGTCACACTATATCCTTTCCTAAAATATTCGATTTGGGAATGATGTATAGATAACCAGGTCATGCCTAAGATGATTTTGTAAGGCCTCATTTCTGATACAAAGAGATCCCAACAGAAACTATCACCCACATGATTTGGGTCACATACTCAAAACAAGTCTGTGATCATTGAGTCATCTCTAGTAGGAGTATCCAAGATCATGGTTCGATCTAAGGGTTCTACCATAATCTCTACTTATAGTACAAGATATATTGAAATAAAGGAATGAATAGTACATGTTTCTATCAGTACTGCACCTAATGTATAAAAGAAACATATCATACCTTAAATATTTCCCATATCTTATGGGTCGTAATGTTCAACCACCTTTAGTTTTCCCCATCCATATCATTCAACTCTCTATGTCTAGTGTAGACCACCTAGGGGTGGTGGTGGTTACAATTCAGAGCCTCTACCACCTCATGCTACTCTCCCAACTCCTATGCCATGTTTTCCTCTATTTTAAATTTCATGTTTCCAACACTATCTCTATATTTTTGGCCCATACATGGTTTATCTGTCAGCCATATGGTGGGTTGGAAAATCATGATCAAGATGTACCCTATGATCACATGAGTAGAAATACCTCTCTATGAGATGAATATACTCATCTTGAGGTCCCTAAATCATAGACCCTATGTTCTTGGACCTTTTCATGAAACATCTCACATGTCCATGTCCCTGAGAATGACGGCATCTCCATGATGATGAGGTATCTTATCTTGTATGGAAACTACCAGAAACCATTGGTTGTATCTTCTCATCCAAGAAACTCTCAACCACCAAATCTTTCTCTAGAACTCCATCATGGTAGGAATGCACATAGGGATAAAACTTTATCTAATGTATTTCACAAACCTCACTCAAAGTTATGATCCTAAATAACTTGTCATTAACCATATCCATAAAGTACTTGGATAAATTTGTAAAACTCAATGAATACTCAACAACCATCATGATTCCCTACTAGAGCTGCATATGCTCCTCTGTACGCATAGCCCACAGCATAGCTGGAGAGAACTCCTATCTAAAAAGGAACTCAAACTCTTACCATGGTAGGGTTTCCTAGTAATAATAATGGGTCAATAACCCCCACCATTATCCTACTGATACATGGATAAGACATGACACCAGGAGCACCATCTGATCTGCTAGTGTCCTGACCAGATAAAAAACTCAAACCACAACTTCAAGTAAGTTCTTAGCAGCCTATGGGACTAGATGTCATTGAAACCTAAGGGGTATTTGTTGATGAAAATCAAGAAGTGAGATCAACCTACACACCTCATCTTCTAGTATGGTGGGTACCATCATCTTCTCAATAGGTTGTATATATGGTGCACTACCTTGAGGTAGCATCTTTAGAACTGGTCCCTATATTGATGTCTCATCACTGAGGGGATCATCATCAAGATCTTCATGCATAATTTTAGCAGGCATACATTGTAGAGGAATCCTGTAAGTAAATAATATGTACCATAGTCAATGATTATATCTAGAGAGATTAATCAAGAAGTATATGGAAACCAAAATATATTCCAATTTGATTCATTTACCATTGTTTTCCCTACAACTAGTGTTCTCATGTATCGAATAAAAATGCAGGTGATCAATGTCCTAGAGTATGGATATGTCGGTTTTCACACCAACACTGGAGTCCTTGGCCTGAAATCCATGCTCTAAACACTTAACATTATTTCCCCAAATCAAACACAATGACTCTGATCCTAATGAAGAACCTACTTCTGATGATACCACTCTGTCCTGGCCCATCCTAAGGGGACCTGTTCCATGAATTCCCAAGCCTCCCTTCAATAGGCTAGGGGCCGGTCACTAGTTCCATGTAGTAATATCACTAACATGGGAGACCTTATCCTATATACATGTCCACATGTATACATCTCCAAGCCCATAAAATTCTGAAATTTAAAAAAAATGATCAACCCTGTGTGCATACATCTAAATTTGACAACCTGAGTATGATAATAAGTAAAGGAAAGTAAATAGTTATAAATAAAATACCACCATAAGGAGACTAAAAACAAGTAAATACTATAAAGAAAGATAGGAAATATTATCAAGATTCCACATGAACATACCTCAGTCTGACTAGTCACACTAAACACTATCTAGTCCAGGTTCATCTTGGACACTGTAAAAAGGTCGATCGTTTGCACAAGACTCAACACATGTAGGAAAATCATGTGCATGGGTGAGTATAATAATACCTAATAGGACACCTTGAAGCTACAAGGAATACAAGAAAATAAATACAGTCATATCTACACAGATATATGTCTATAGCACATATGATAGGAATATCCAAATATACTCAACATAGACACATGGTCTAAAGGTAAGTCACAACTGTAGTTTGCCAGCCTAGGATTCTAGGTTGAATATTCCACAAATCACTTTTCCTATGAGAACATACTCCTGAGTCTGATAGCATTGATGGCGTCCATCCAAAAGGTAATTCTCATTGGGTATCATCACTAAAAGTACATGTCAAATTTCTAAAGAGATACTATACATAGATGATGATGACTCTCAAGGCCATGAGGTATACCAAAAACTCAATTTCCATTAACCTACTAAGTAAATGATTGGAACCCATGTACTTTTGGTCATGATGACAACATTAACTGCACCTAGGGAATGAAGATGAATAGAGTATCTCACTTCAAGGGTCATTGAACGATTCCAAAAAATCTATCCAAGAGAATCTACTGAAAAGATCATTTTCCTATGAGTGGAAGGTGATTCCATACTATCCATCAAGGAATGGATATGGTGAATTGACCCTAATAAAAATTTTCCAAGATACATATGAAAATAGATCCAAACCATGTTATATAAAGGACACGGTGGGTAGAAGGGGTTACATGATGTGTTCGTTGACCCTGGGTCCTTCCATATAAACGGGTCATGTCTCATGCCCATGTCCATGTAACAGTACACGGCGTGTCAGCTTCCTGTATACTCTCCTCGTGTACCAGTACACGGAATATCCCATGTACTAGTCTAATTCGTGTTTATGTGGGAGTAGACGGCATTCCTATGCCCCTATACCCCAACCCATGTTCATGTACCCTCTGATGTATACGCTGATTTAGCCCAAGGGTACCACACACTATGAGATTAGGCACATGTTTTGTGATACGTATCTCCCTCATGTAACCCTAGTCACTACTAAAAAGGCCCACATGGTGTGTGGCTCTAATTTAGATGTCGTGTAGTGTGGAATTTCCCAGAAACATAGATCTGGTTCCATGCATCTTCTTCGGCAATGTGGCCACTTTTCTAGCCATGCCTTTCTAAGAAAATCAATAATTAGATTTCGATGAAGCATTCCATAATCAGTTAACAAATTTAGGCACTTAGATCTATTCAAAAAATATATTTATACATCATTCTTCATTGCACACTAAAGAACACAAAATCAGGTATCCAAAACTATCTGATTCATCACTGCTTCAGTTGTCACACCACTATTGTGTTGTGCTGAGCCTAGATCTACAATATCGGATCATTACACCAAGAAACAGGTGTGTAATGATTAATTCATCAGTATATGTCGAACCATGTTCCAAAAAAAGAATGACTATGATGAATGAACAATTAAGGGATAAAAAAACAAGAAAATTTGATAGGAAAGAACCTCGATCGATGTTATTATCGAGGTAAATTTGTTGTCGTTAGAAAAAAAAAGTGAAGAATAAATAATCATGAATAAATTCTACATACAAATCCCTAAAAATAACCCATCTTACAAATATGAATGATCTGTAAATCAATTTGTTAGTCGATTGATTCACATTCCACGTAGAAATTAAGAATGAAGAAAGAATCCAGTTAAAAAACTTCCTAACTTGTTATGGATTGATCACTGATGATGAATAGAGCTATGTTGTGATCATTGGTGGGATCCTTTGATTATGTCTAACAAAGGTTATTGATCTTCGATTTGATCATCATCCATCAATGGAATCTAGTTCCATGACCTCCAATGGTTCTTTAGGTATATAGGTTTTAGTGGCTAAACCTAGGAATTCCCCAAAAACATTTATTTATAGAAAATGTTAGGTCACCGCATCAATGAAATGAAATAAAATAAAATAATTTTATTCATTATTTTATTCATTTAACACCCATGAAAACGTTTCTACAAACACCTCACTCCAACCAAGTCCATATCACGCATAGGGTAAAACCCACATTCTAAACTCAACGGTGCCCTCAAATTTCTAATATGGGACCCCATTTAGAAGTTATTCCACATTTTTTAGGAAATTTCCCATGTGTGGTATTAATATATTGAATATATTTTAAACATTTATTTCGGGCACATTAGGTATCAGAATCGCACACCATCTCAGCGCCTAATCTAGAAAATAATTTGTACACACTACCACATATCCGGACAAGGGATGTGCTAGATTTTATAATCCCTATGTTGAAATCAATAATAAAAGTCTCACATTTATCAATGTTGGCTAAAAGCACTGATAATGGTCATGTTTATCAGTGCTAAAAAAATCACTGATAAAGGTGTATCATTTATGAGCACTTTTTTTAGTATTATTAAAGGATAGCCTTATAAGCGCTATTATTAGAACTGATAATTTATTTTAATAAAAATATTATTATTATATATATTATTATTATATTTATGTACAAAAAGATTATTTAGACACATTAATTAAAAAATGTATGTTTATAATTTTGATAAATATGATATATTATAATATATATTTATTAATAGTTAAAAAATGCATAATGTTTTAAAAAAAGTATTTGTAAATTTATAAATAAGTAGATATATATTTAAATAATTATAAAATTATAATAATTTTTTCAAAGGATAAATATATTTATTATATTTATAATTATATATAAATACTTTTTAAGTATATTTATTTATAATTATAATTATAAATAAGTAAATAAATAAATATTTAAATAAATAAAAGTGTATAATGAATTTGGTTTATATATATATGTGTGTGTGTGTGTGTGTGTGTGTGTGTGTGTTTGGAGATAATGATGATATTCATGGACATGATTTCCATTATTTATGTTTATATATAGACGCATGAGTTTAATTGGATCTATATGATCATACAGTTTATTTGTGGACATGATTGTGAGTAATGTTCCAAATATTAAGATTACATATATGATGGTGACATGCATGTATATGTTATGTATTCATCATTATGAATGTTTGTTTATAAATTGACACATGTATGATTCATTCATGTCATTCCCATGAACTAATTATGTTCTCATAAATAATTATAAAATTACATTAATTATATTTAAATAATAAATATATTTATTATATTTATAATTATAAATTTTTAATTATATATAAATAATTTTTAAAGTATATTTATCTATAATTATTATTATAACTATATATATAGTTATAAAATTACAATGAATACATTTATTATAATTTTATAATATATTTATTTATATATTAATATATATATTTATAATTAAATATATATATATATATATATTTATTTAAATAATTATAAAATTATAATAAATATATTTATAAAATATATAATTTTATAAATATTATAATTTGATAAAAATATATAATTATATAAATATATACAAATATTTATAAATATATAAAAACATTTATAATTATAACACCCCGACCCTAGAAGCCTGGAGCCAGTGTGCTAAACATGGTGTGTAATTTTTTTCATAAAAACATGCTGATAAAATTTACACAACTCATTCCATCACAGAGAATATTTTTGTCTTAGGTTCTAGATAACCATATACAACTTATACATTTCATCAAAACATGAAAAAGATAAAATTTAAATGGTTTCCATCACAAAGGAGTGCTCAAAGCTTGATAAACCTACTATCCCAATAAAAATAAATTGAAAATCCAAGGTGAGTATTAAAAACGCTCAGTAAGGGGTTTCAAAACAGGTTAATGAAATTCCATTTCAAAACATCCCTTAATATATTTACTAAACATTTTCTTAAATGGTAAATAAGATTTCTAGAAGCACGTCATCAACATTTTTCAAATATTATTTCAAAACGTTTATAATGAAAACTATTACACAATAATTAAAACAATTTTTTAAAATCTATAGATAAAACAGTTATCAGAGTACCCATACATGTACAAAGATTCATGGGATGCTGCATAATCCAAAAGTAAATCAAACTAATTTTAGGGTGACATGAAAGGATATTGATACCATTAAGAACATGAAATAAAACTTTCTTAGAATTATAAAAGTAACAATTTCATGTTTCTCTTAACACCATAAATGAAATTCCTAAGAAGGTAGATGTAATTTTCAACTTCTGTATCAACATTCTGATATTATCAACTTTACCTGTACATACCTCATTTTACCATAAGCATTTATTTCCATTATAAAATATTATTAACCAAGGGATATTGAACTAGTTGAATAATCCTATAATTGGTTAAATATTAATCACATATTGATGAAGTGAATAATGATGTCCAATCATAACATTTTGTCTAGTCCTCATGCCAAGACCATACAAAAACATTTTGTCAAGGCCTCATGCCATGACCTTGTTTGTCTCATGAGACATGCTGATGCATTGAGAGGCTATAGCAGGCCTCACCCATCAAATAATACATCCAATGTATTCCTTGTATGTCTAATTTTCTTTAAATAAAATTATAGCATACCACATTTATTTATCATTTTAGGTATTTTATTTGAAGTGTCCTATTCCTCTTCAAATAATTAATTCATGTCTTTTATTTGATGTGTCCCATACCACTTCAAATAATTAATTAATTTTATTTATTTTAAGTGTCCCATACCAATTCAAATATTTAATTAATGTATTTTATTTTAAGGTTCCCATACCACTTCAAATAAATGACACCTTACTCCATAAATTATCATACGTGATATATTAATAATAGATTGATTGGGTTTGGTACATAAAATAACAATTCTTATCATCCTTTTCCATGAAAATAAACATTCAATGATTTCTAATACATGATTTTGAAATCAAGATAGACCCTAATAAAGTTAAAACCATGGAATAATAAACATAAGTGACAAACAGGTTATCATAAATTAATAGTGTTTATTTTGGTAGATTCATCTTATATTAAAACATAACACTTGATAATGTACAACATTCATGTTGATGCATAAACAATTAAACACACTATACAAAAGGTGTATGTGCATGTATGTGTATATGTATAAACAAGATATAATACTAAAATTAAAAATTATGATATATGTAATGCTAATTAGTTCAACAAGGTGATGAATTATTTTATAATTTTTAGGTACACAGTAACAAAACTGGTTTTCGTTATTATTTTCCCATATGAAATTGTACCATGTGTTGTATAAAATAATCACCATGTTAATACCATCCAAAAATTCTTAAATAAATTAAGACATGCATATGTGATATTATGGTTTATATATATATATATATATGGGTTTGAAATTTATATAAAACCATATATACAAAAAGTGCATACTTGAGATTTTCACAACCAAAAACAAGGCTTAGAAAATATTTATAAATATTTTACTCTTCTAGAAAAAAAAATTAATCACTAAAATCAGTGTTATGAAAACATAATTCGATTTATAATTATTACCTATATGTATATATACATAAAAATATATATATACATATATGTTTATATGATCCAATTAAACAAAATAGGATTCTTACATGATTTACATGCATTAAAGAACGTCATTTAAAGATAAATGTTCATCATTCGATAATCATAAAATTAGTTTAGGTTTGTTTTATAAATAACATATATAAATATATAGGTTTATATGGATTTAATTGAATCAAAACCAAACCAAAGAATAACTCTTACAAACGTTATATGCATTATATAAATGATTTAAATTCTATAAAACATTATTTAGAAATCCAAAATAAATTTGGGTTTGAAAGTTATATAAAACTATATATATATATATAACAATAATTCACATAGTATAAGTAAGGTTTTTTCATAAAGAAAAACAAGAAAAATAATCCCTTATAATTACCATATGTTTTAAAAACATTAGTTAAGCATTGATAATCAATACTTAGAAGACCTTAAACAGGTTAGGATGGAAAATTATATAAAACTGTATGAATGTATATATATATATATATAGGGTGCATATATGGATCTTTACAAGGAAGGAAAAGCCTAAAAATACCTTACTTGAATTCAAGATGAAGGTAGAGTCGAGTAGAGTCTTAAGAGAAGTTGAAAAGAAAAAAAACATAGGGATTTGGTGCAAATGAGAGTTTATAAAAACTAAAAATATATATTTTTATATACACCAAGGATAAAACATGAAAATATAAACAAATACTGGAGAGGAGACATGATCAAGAGAGAATAATCATTATAATAAATGATAACTTAAATAAAGTGACCACTGATAAAGTGTATAAATATATATACATATAAAACATTGGAAACTCATATAGGGACCAAGGGTTCAGTTTTAAAATAAAACTCTTTGTGTTGGCCTGTGGAAAAGAAGAGAGGAGGGACCATGGATGGAGAAAGGAGGACTCACAAGTCGAAGAGAAGTAGTAGATAGGGAACATGGTGACTGTTATAGGCACGATGTAAGGAAGAAGAAGAAAACAGAGGAGATGTGGAAAATGGTCAAACGGTCATGATCTTCCAAGCCCGATCAGATAGCTATGGTTGCTTCTATGATTTTAAAAAGGGATGGGAGGTGTATATTACATCACAGGTTGATTGAATAGTCACATTGATACTGCAGTTTTTTAAATATATGGACATCCAAGATCAGTCGAGTCTTCGATCATACGGCTGATGAAATGTGGAGGAATAGGTTGCGACCGTAGGATTTGAACCCACGAATGAAATGTGTGGTCCAGATCTCATGCAGAAAGATCGAATGGATGAGTTTTTATCTCCACTAAAAATTTTCATCCACATTGAATCGAATAGGGTTTCCTACTCATTTTATAATCCTTTATCTCCCAACACTCACAAGATAAGTCCCTCTCCCCCTCCTTGGTACAACCTCATACTGGTTCATCTTTGAGGGTGAGATCTGTTCCCACCCTCTATCGTCTTTCCACCTTACATGGTGGTGTGCTATCTCCAGTCCCTCGTTCTCATGTCAGTGTGCACGCCTAAGCGTTCGAGCTGCCCCTCCAGCTATTGGTTGGGTCATGCTGGCTGGCTAGTTAGGGAGGCTTGGCCGCCCAAAATGGGATGCCTATGACCTTGAGGACTTGGCCTTCAAGTTTTTCCTCAGCCAGGGATCTCATAATATTTTTTATCAAAAAATTTATTAACTTAAAAAAATAGAATATTATAAAAGTAATTAGTTATAAGTGTTCATATTAAGTAAATAGAATATTAATTTCTTTAACACCAAAAATGAATATTCATATTAATTTATTTATTGATAAAATCACTCTTCCCATACT
This sequence comes from Viscum album, assembly GCA_963277665.1. Classification (NCBI taxonomy): domain Eukaryota; kingdom Viridiplantae; phylum Streptophyta; class Magnoliopsida; order Santalales; family Viscaceae; genus Viscum; species Viscum album. Next base: position 933,122,202 of record OY728156.1, read on the forward strand.
AATATTAATTATTTTTTATGTTTTAATACATTTTTAGTTTTAAAACATTAAATTTCAAAACATAATTTCATTAAACATGTCTTTTTAGTCACGATTATTATACTTTAAAAATAAAAATACAAATTATATATTTATTTAAAAATGTGTCATTATTTAACTAGGATACAACTTTACAATATTTAAAACATGTGAAACATATATATTTCTTCATAAAATGATAGGTTACATTTAATATTTTAAAAAAAACTAAATAAGTATACACTTTTAATACATAGAGATATATTCTTTCAAGACATTACAGTTACTTGGAAACATATAATTAAAATCTTACTTTTAATCATTTAAAACCCCTAAGTTATTAAAATAATTAAGATACTTATAATATTTAGTATACTTATAGTACTTATAAATTTAGTATGCTTAAAATAATCAAGATACTTAATATACCCAACGTTTTCAAAATTTTATGACCATTAGAAACACCAGTGGTCACCTAAGGAATGCAACAGATATTAACGGTCACAAAGACCTTATAAAAAGGTGTTTAGGGTACTCCAAACATCAAAAACAACTTAGCGAAGATGGTTCTCTACACCCACTTAATGCTTAGTTTGGTCACCCTAGCTCTATCCATAATGTTTTTCATTGTGGACAACCGGAAGGATGTGCACTACCAACATGGTCATGTTGTAGTGTTTTGTGGTCTCCCGGTAATTTTGATAGGTCTACTAGTAGGTATTCTAGGTTAGTAAGGGTATTTTGGCCCTATGGAAATTTAAGGTTTCGGTATTCTTATTGAATAAAGCATGTCTCTATTTTTATTCTGAAAATTTTTTATTTTAGATACACCATCGTTAAACAAAACCAACATAATAATAATGAAAATATTATTATAAAAAGTCAATAGTGTTCGGGGCTTCGCATTATCCCCCATTGAAATAATTGTGTCCTCAAAATTATTTCATGATCTTATGCTTTCCCACACCAAAATAGGATATTAACTTCAAGGCCCTTAAAAGATATGTCTTATTTATTAATTATTAACAAAAAATTGATTGACAAAAAGTCTAGTTTAATACCTTCACCAGGTCCACCATCATCTGAGACTTTACTGGTAGGTTCTCCCAGTTAGGTAGATCCCCAACACGTTTTTAAACTTCTCAATTTCATTCGCCCAAATACACCTCTTGCAGCTAGAGTCAAACTCATGTGCGCAGCAGTAGGTCCTCGAGATGGAGGTACGAGAGGCATATAGTTTATAGATATTGGAATTAACGTGGTTCTGATAGACCAGTTGGATGACTTGATTTTCTAAATACTAGATTTTATAAACCCTCACATACCTACTAAAACTCAAAACATGGAACATATAGGCTACACTGGGGTTTCTTGCCCCTACAGCTTCTCAGAACTTCTCTAGGGACAGATAACCCTCGCATAGGGTGAAACAAAAGAAGAGGCCTTTTTAGTACCTTACATTGTGTGAATAAAAATCATTTTGTGCTTGAAACATGAGGTAGTAGATGTGAATTTTTTCCTGATAATGCTGAAGGATATTTCGGCTATTAGACACTTGATAAAGGTGTTTGTAGTTTAGATGCAAGGTCACAAATGGTTTGTATGTCTTTGAGCATGAATTGACAATTATGAGTTCTAGTAATTCGGTAGGGAGAGACAAAAGGTTTCTTGGTGAACCTTCACATTGCATCTGAAAATTTTAAGAAAGAATTATATTCATCGAAACATAAAAAATTTTATTTTGTTATAATTTTTTCAGAATTGTCTAAACCGATCCTATGATACCAACTATGACACCTTGACCCCAGAAGCCCAGATCCAGTGCACTAAACATGGTGTGTAATTTTTTTCATAAAAACATGGTGATAAAAATTACACAACTCATTCCATCATAGAGATTATTTTTTGTTTAGGTTCGGGAGAACTAGATGCAACATATACATTTCATTAAAAACATGAAAAAGATAAACTTCAAATGGTTTCCATCATAAAGGAGTTCTCGAATATTAATAAACCAACTAACCCTATAAAAATAAATTGAAAACATAGGGTGGGCATTAAAAATGCTCAATAAGGGGTTTCAAAAATAGTGAAGGAAATTCCTTTTCAAAACATCCCTTGATATATTTAAAAAAAATTATTAAATGGTAAAAGATATTTCCAGAAGAACATCGTCAACATTTTTCAAAGGTTATTTGAAAAATTTTATAAGGAAAACTACTACACAATAATTAATACAATTATTCAAAAGCTACAGATAAAACAATTATCAGAGTATGCATACATGTACAAAGATGCATGGGATGCTTCATAATCCAGATGTTAATCAAACTAATTTTAGGGTGACATGAAAGGATGTTGATACCATTAAACACATGAAATAAAACATTCTTAGAATTATAAAACTAACAATTCCATGATTCTCTAACCACCTAAAATGAAATTTATGAGATGGAAGATTTAATTATCAACTTCTGTATCAACATTCTGATATTATCAATGGGTAATGTAGATATTTCATTATTCCATAAGCATTTATTCCCATTCTAAAATATTATTTACCAAGGGATGTTATACAAGTAAAATAATCATATGGTTGGTTAAATATTAATCACATATTGAGGAAGTTCATAATTCCTAATAATCATAACATTATATCGAGGCCTTGTGCCAATACCATACAAAAACATTTTTTCAAGGCCTTGTGCCATGACCTGGTTTGTCTCATGAGACTTGTCGATGCATCGAGAGGCTATAGCGGGCCTCACCCATCACATAATATATCCAATTCATTCCTCATATGTATAATTATATTTAAATCAAAGTGTCATGTGCCACTTTGATTTATCATTTTATGTCTTTTATTTTAAGTGTCTCATACCACTTCAAATAATTAATTCATGTCTTTTATTTGAAGTGTCTCATACCACTTCAAAAAATTAATTTACTTATTTTATTTGAATTGTCTCATAACACTTCAAATAATTACTTTATGTATTTTATTTGAAGTGTCTCATACCAATTCAAATAAATGAATCCTTAATCTATAAATTATCATAATTGATATATTAATAATAGATTTATTGGGTTTGTCACATAAAATAATAATTATTAGAATCTTTGTTCTAGGAAAATAAATATTCAATGCATCAGAATGAATGATTTTGAATTCAGGATAGATACTAATCATGTTCAAACCATTCACTAATAAAATTTAGTGACAAATTGGTTAATCATAAACTAATAGTTTTTATTTTGGTAGATTCTTATTATATTAAAACATAACACTTTCTAATGTACAACATTCAAATTGATGCACAAACAATTAAACACCCTTTACTAATGGTGCATGTGTATTTATGTGTATATGTATAAATAAGAGATACTACTCATATTAAAAATCAAGATATATGTAAAGTTAATTTCTTTTAAAAGTGATGAATTATTTTATAATTTTTAGGCACACAATAACAAAACAGGGATTGGTTATTGATTTCCCATATGAAATTGTTCCATGAGTTGTATAAAATCATCACGAAGTTAATACCATCCAAAAAATCTTAAATAAATTAAGACATTAATATATGATATTGTGGTTTATATATATATATATATATATGGGTTTGAAAATTATATAAAACCATATATACACAAAGTTAATACATGAGACTCGAACAACCAAAAACAAGGCTTAGTAAATCTTTATAAATATTTTAAACTTATATAAAATAATTTAATCACTAAAATTAGTGTGATGAAAACCTAATTTGAATTATAATTAAATCCTATATGTATATATATATACAATCATCTATATACATATATGTTTTTATGATACAATTAAACAAAATTGGATTCTTACATGATTTACATGCATTAAAGAACATCATTTAAAGATAAATTTTCATCATTCGATAATAATAAAATCAGTTTAGGTTTATTTTATAAATAACATATAGACATATATAAGTTTTTATGAATTTAATTAAATCAAAACCAAACAAAAGAACAACTCTTAAAAACATTGTACGCATCATATACATAATTTAAATTCTGTAAAACATCATTTAGAAAACCAAAAGAAATTTGGGTTAGAAAGTTATATAAAACAATATATACATATATATATAACCGTAATAAAAATAGTATATGTAAGGGTGTTTCATAAAGAAAAACAAGAAAAATAACCCCTTACAATTACCATAAATTTTAAAAACATCGATTAAAAATTGATAATCAATACATAGAAGACCTTAAACTAGTTAGGATGGAAATTTATATAAAACTGTATGAATATATATATATATTTATATATATATATATATATTCTTATATAAACAGGTTTTATATATAGATTTTCACAAGACAAAGCATAAAAATCCCTTACTTGAATTCAAGAAGGAGGTAGAGTCGAGCAGAGTCTTGAGAGAAGTTGAGAAGAAGAAAACTTGTAGTGTTTTGGTGCAAACGAGAGTTTATATAAAATGTGTATATATATATTTACATACACCACATATCAAACATGAGAATATAAACAAAGGCTCAAGAGGAGACTTTTGAATGAGCGAACAATTATTCAAATAAATGAGAACTTAAAAAATGGTTGATGATAAAGTGTATAAATATATATACATATAAAAATGGGAAACTCATATAGGGCCCAAGGGTTTGGTTTTAAAATAAAATCGTGTGTATCGGCCTATGGAAAAGAAGAGATGAGGGAACATGAATGGAGAAAGGATGACTCACGGGTTGAAGTGGAGGAGTGGAGAGGGAAGATGGCGACTAGTACATGCATTACGCAAGGAAGAAGAATAAAATGGAGGAGATGTGGAAAAAGGTCAGACATTCACAATATTCCAATCCCAATTGGATGGCAATAGTCGCTTCCGCGTTTTTAAAAAGGGATGGGTGGTGGAGATTACATCATGGGTTGATCGGATGGTTGTAGTGATATCGTGGTTTTCATAATAGATGGATGTCCGAGATCAGTTGATTCCTCGATCGGACAGCTAAAGAAATGCGAAGGAATAGGTCACGGTGGTAGTATTTGAACCCGCGGCCAAAACATGTGGTTTAGATCTCACATGGTGAGATCGAACGGCCAAGATTTTATCTCCACTAAAATTTTTCATCCCACATCTAAACGAATGGGGTTTAGGGCCCTCTTTATAAGCCTCAAGCTCTCAGAACTCACTAGGTAACTCCCTCACCCCCTCCCCGGTACCACCCCATACCAATTCACCTCTGCAGGTGCACTCTATGCCCACCCTTTTTCGTCGTGCCGCCCCACACAGTGGTGCTCTGTCTCCAATCCCTCATGCTCCTATGAGCACACACACCTAGGTGTGCGAGCTTCCCCTCTGGCTACTGGCTGGCCTGCGATGGCTGGCTGGCAGGGGGGGCTTGGCTTCCCATAGTGGGATTCCTATGGCCTTGAGGACTTGGATTCCAAGGCTATCCTCATCCAGGGCTCTCACAATATTTTTTTTATCAAAAAACATTATTAACTTAAAAAAACAGAATATTATAAAAGTAATTAGTTATAAGTTTTCATATTAATTAAATAGAATATAAATTTCTTTAACACCAAAACCAAATATTCATATTAATTTCCTTATTTATAAAATCATTATTCCCATAGTAAGATGAATTATTACTTATGTTTTTATGCATTTTGAGTTTTCAAACATTAAATTTCAAAACATAATTTCATTAAACATGTCCTTTTAGTCATGGTTATTATACTTTCAAAATCCAAATACAAATTATATCTTTAATTAATACCATGTCATTATTTAACTAGGATAAAACATTACAATATTTGTAACATTTTAAAACATGTGAAACATATATATTTATTCATAAAATGATTGGTTACATTTCATCTTTATCAAAAAAACTAAATAAGTATACACTTTTAATACATATAGATATATTCTTTCAAACCATTACATTTACTTGAAAAGATATAATTAAAATATTACTTTCAAACATTTAAAACCCCTTTGTTCTTAAAATAATTAAGATACTTAGAATATTTAGTATACCTATAGTACTTATATTCTTAGTATAGTTAAAATAATTACGATACTTAATATACCCAACATTTACCTAATTTTATGACCATTATAAACACCAGTGGTCACCTAAGGACCGCAACGGCTATTAACAGTCACAAAGGCCTTATAAAAAGGTGTTTAAGGTACTCCAAACTTCAAAAACAACTCAGTGAAGATGGTACTCTATATCCCCTTAATGCTTAGATCGGTCGCCCTAGATTTGTCCATAATTGTTTTCATTGTGGCCAACCTGAAGGATGTTCACTAACTCCTTGGTCAAGTTGTAGTGTTTGGTGGTCTCCTGGTAATTTTGATAGGTCTCCTAGAAGGTATTCTAGGTTAGAAAGGGTCTTTTGTCCCTATGGAAATGTAAGGTTTCATAATTATTATTGAATAAAATATGTCTCTATTTTTATTCTGTAAGTATTTTATTTTAGACGCACCATCATTAAACAAAACAAACATAATAATAATTAAAATATTATTATTACAAATCAAAAGTGTTTGGGGCATTACAATAATTGAAATATAGATAATATATATGTAAATAAGTATAAAATTATAATAAATATATTTATTATGTATAATTTTAAAATTATAAATATAAAAAATATATTTATTATGATTTTATAATTATAAATAAATATTTATTTATTTGTAGTTATAAGTAAAAATAAATGTATATTTATTTAAAAAAATTATAAGATTGTAATAAATATATTTATGATAATGTTATAATTATTTAAATATATATTTATTTATTTATAATTTTAACTATAAATAAATATTTATTTATAATTATAAAATCATAATAAATATATTTATTATATTTATAATTTTATAATCATATATAAATGTATTAATATATATAATTATATAAATATATAAATATATTATATATATATATAACTATAAATACATACATATATATATATATATTCTTATAGTTTGAATTATAAATAATTATTTATTTATTTACATAATTATAAAAATATAACTATTATATTTATTATATTTATAATTTTGTAATTATATAGGCTTATTATATTTATCATATATAACAATAAAATTATAAATTTAATTTTATATATTTATTATAATTTTATAATTTTATAACAATATATAATTTATATATTTTTAAAATATAATTATAAATTTATAAATTTTATTTTATTTATTTATTATAATTTTATAATTATTTATATTTATTTATATTTATTTATATTTATAACTATAAATAAATATTTATATATTTAACAAATTATAAAATTATAAATTTCATTATAAATATTTATTATAGTTTTTTAATTATATAAATATTTATTTATTTAATTATACTTATAGATATAAATATATATATATATAATTATAAAGTTATAATAAATATATATAATTAATATATTTATTATAATTTCATAATTATAAATAATTTATCAACATTAGGTCTTTATCTACTCTTTTTTAACACTGATAAATATAATTTTTTTCTGTGCTAAAAAAAGCTCTGACAAAACATGTCTTTATCATCACTATATTTTTAGTGTTGATAAAGATAGGTTTTTTCAGTGTTTTTTTAGAACTAATAAAGGGGTATCATTATCAGTACTAAAAAAGCGCTGATAAAGTTTAGTTTTATCAAGGCTTTATATTTCAGCACTATTGAAAACCTTTTTTAGCACTTTCTAAAAATCATTGGTAAAAGCCTTTCATGTTTTTTAAATATAACCCTATCAGTACGCTTTAATTACTCATGCAGTAAGATTTTGTGAAACCAGAGCTCTGTCATCCCCCCCGCTACCACCACCCCAACCCTTACCACTCCCACCATCATACGCCACTAGACCCTACTACAGCCGTTAAGCCTCCGAAGTTAAGTTATTATCTTTTTCACACCTATTTTTTAGTCATCACCCCTATTCATGTTTTACTTTCTCTTGACGAACCGAACTATCAACATGTGCGCGCATCTTACTCCTCCTTTTTTGTCTTTGTTTTCTAAGTGCCTTAGCATCGGATCCAGTGGAATTGATCAATATTAATTCATTCAGATTCTTATTCATCCATTTTTTCATTCCATGTGAAGTGAACTAAAATAGTAGATGATGTATAATTAGTGTAACTTCAAGAGAGTTCCAAAGAGACACTATGTTGTCAAAAAATCAATTGAGGGTAACAATTGAAGAATTAATAAATTGGAACCCCAAACTAGTTCAATGCAATTATGTTAGAAGTAAAGGATGAAAGAAGAAGTTGTCCACTAGGATATGGTACACTAAATTTTTATCCAATTAAAATAATTTAATTCTATTCTATTCAACAAAATATTTTTATTTTTATTCTTTTTAATTATATTTTTTCTATTAAGGAAATTAGATTATTCTTGAATTATTATTCTTATTGTTCTTATATTATTAAGAAAGGTTTTCTTCTTATGATGTTATTTAATTATTTTTAATTCTTATATTAGTTAATATATGGTATAATGATTTTGTATATAAAAGAAGTGAATTATAATCACTTTCATTCTAGGGATCTTGAATTCATTGGTTACATATGAATTGTATTTTTATTTAATACTTAGAATATTTTTTGTGTTTGGAAAAGAATATTTTTTAATATAAAATGATATTGAATTGATTGAGTATATTTTGAAACCAAATTTTTTATGGAATGAAGAGTATTTTAATTGTTTTGAAATATTTTAAATATGGTTTAGCTTCTCCTTTCATTTTTACATGGAATTTTTGGAATAGAAATTAAAAGGGGATTTTGAGAAATGTATTAATTTTTGAAACTGTGTGTTAATATTTCATTGTACAAAGGAATATATTTACATTTAAATGTTTGAGATGTGTTTTATTTAATTATGAAAAATTAGAGAACATTTTAGGAATTTTTGGAAATAATTTAACATCAAAATTTGTATTTTATTTTTAATAATTTGGAATGTATTAAAAGTGTGAATGTTTTTGAAAAATTATTTCAACACTCCTGGGATAAGGGTGTGATTTTCATGGAAATGAAATTTTTTAATTTTTTGGTTGTGTTTTTTTTCTCGTGTAGATTTCTCTTTGGGATCTGACCCCTTGGTGTGCATTGGGACTATGTGATTTGAGTTTATTTTAAAGCATGGAGGTAGATTCATGTTTCACGTAGCTTTATTCCACCTACATGGAATGTCTTGATATGGGGTATAAAGTTTATTCTGAGGATATAAATTAGGTAAAATCTTTTTATTATTTTAATGTATTTTTTCTAGTGATTGGATTTTCCCAAACACTAAAAGGAGTGGTAAGGGTAATTATCTTTTTCACCTTATGAATTAATGAGTTATCATCCTTCCTTTTTCATGGTGACCAAGATCCTCCTAAGGTTATGGAATGGCTGGCTCATCATTAGAAATGTAGGACATTGAAAACTCCTGAGTGGTTTGGGGTGATTATTATTATTGTGTGGTGTGATTGATGATCTTAGAGTGGTTTGGGGTTTTATGTGACTTAAATTATAGAGAATTCTGGGTAAAAATAATTTTGACTGTCCTATAATATCCTTCATTAGCCTACATGAAAATGAAATCTCACAACATTCCATATAATAATATCAAAAGAAATTTATTTTTATATAGGTATTTTGATATATATATATATATATATATATATATATATATATATATATATATCGCGAATGATTTGTATCTCTATAAAATTATATACCCATGAACTTAACATGATTAACCTTTATTAGCTCAAAAATGGGCTTAATAAATGTTTCAACGCCCTTAAACTATGTCTTTAATTGAAACAAATGTCATAAATAAACAATACTAAATAATTCTTATTTTGTTAATGAACCTTAAAAACATTAAACTCATTGAAATTGAATAAAAAAACCTCAAGTCTCTTTCTAGTACACTCACTATTAATTTTTTCAATAAATTTAAATTAGACATATTTTGTGTATTTATTTTGTTAAATATTAATATTACTAAATCAAATATGATAGATTTAAATAAATATTAATTGAATGCCATTCCTTTGACAAAAGAGTAGGAATATGGAGTGAATATTTTATCATTTTTACAGAAGATCATGCATATTGCCCTTATCAAATCCTTTGTTTGTGTTTATGTTTTTGTTATTCAAGACTAATTAGTCCAAAGAAGTTGGAAGAACACTTCACCTATCATGGAATTGACCGAAGTTACAAATTTTAAAATAAACATGGGGAAAAGCTAATGTAGCTAGTGACTAGGATATCACTACATTTTATGAATAATCTAATATGATTAAAAGTTTTGAAAATGAATAATATTGTATCGAGGATTTGATTACAAGTGTGAATGATGATGAAGATCGTTTTGATGAAATGACAAGGACAACTAAAGATGAACTTTTTGATTTTCCAAAATTGTTTTTGAAGTTAAAGATTTGTGAAAAGATGCCATTTCATGTTAGTTTTACTAAACATACAAAATTTTTAGTTATACTAAAGCTATATAATTTGAATATAGGAAATAGATGGAGTGATTCTAGTTTTACTAAACTGTAAGGGTTGGTGTCCTCAGAACCAACTGTTTTGTACTTTGGTTACATAAATATTAACTTATTATATATTGTTCATTGTTCTAAATGACTATAATATAATAATATCTTGGAATATTTGTTGCGGTAATAAGGTCATAGCAGATCCCCGCTATGATGAGAACCTTGAAATGCTATAACAATATTCTTAAATAAAGTTCTACGGTTGGATGACATACAATGATAGGACACATAGTATACAGACCGTCATGTGTGAGTACTCGTAAGAATACGAGACTCTCTCTCATGGAGTTCGCACTTGGTAATCTCCAAGATGGGAGATTATGAGAATAGACCCGCCAGTAGTAATTCTGCATGTCTTGGTGTCATCGGATATTGCTCTCTGCGAGCGTGTGTAATGGTCCTTAGACTGGAAGATTATCAATAACTCATGTCATGACTCGCCCACTTAGATTTACTGAAGAAAACCATCACGCAGACAGTTGGCGGGAAGTAGGGTACGTTGGGTGCGTCATGAGTGACATGTTGTTAATGGATAAGTCGAGGAAGGATTTGTCCATTCCATTTATGGAATTTGATATCTCGGACCTTTGATTGAAATAGAACTGTCGCATTAAATTCCATGACCATGGTGTAAACGATGAGTTTATTTCAGGTATTCAAAGAACGACGGATCAAGCATATAGGTTTATGACACTTCCATGAAACCTTCATGATGAGATATTGAGACAAAGGGATTAAATTACACAGTAATCATTCATATGAGGTGATACGTCAATGCGGTGTCAACTTATTTCTCTTGGGTGCCTTGACCCATTGCTAGACAGTAATCTTGGACTTTAGGCAAGTCTGCCTAATGCCAACGAGAAAGAGGCCTAGAGGGTCACACACTAAGTGTATCCAAGTATCTCAAGTTGAATAAAGATTATTCCTGTATGTGGTTTAATAATTATTCAAGGAAGCCTAAGTTGTTTTAAATGATGGAGGAAAAATAAAATAAAACAAGTACACGCCGTGTATTATTAAATGTACACGCCGTGTAGCTTTATTTTGGAAAGGAAATGAATAAATGAAAATAAGATATACATGCTGTTTACATTTAATGTACACGTCGTGTAGTTTTCAATGAAAAACAAGTACACATCGTGTATTTATTATTACACGCTGTGTAGTTTTTCCAGTCGGGATTTTGAGGATATAATATTGTTTTAAATGATATTTATTATAATCAGTGTGGGCGCATGTCAAGGAATTATCTATTCGACATGGGGGTTTTAAATAAGATTCAATGAAATAAATAAAATGCGTAATGCATTTATTTATTGTCATAACTCTATAACCCCACACACCTGATTATAAATATCCTCACAACCCCAACTCTTTTCCGACACACAAGAGAATCGTTGTGCACAACATCTTTGGAGAATTCTTTCAAGACCAAAAGAACCTCTTCCTCCAAGAATGCTCTCAAGAACGAGAGAGATCATCTTCCATCAGATCAAGACGATCTAAGGCAGACAACGCAAGCAATGGCTTCTCTATGCTAGCACCTGGAGAATCCTTTAGCGACGTCCAGATATACAAGGTACACGTGTGGATCACTGCTAGAGGGAGTCTACACTTGGCTTCTGCGACGCAACGATGGATCACATAGACAACATGATCGAGAACGTCAACGAAGAAAGAACACCCAAAAGGTATTTCTTTATAATTAATTAAATTATCTATAATCAACCAGTAATGATCCTTGTTTGTGGTTCTAGGACAAACCATCTTCTTTGTCTTTTTTTGTGATTTGATCCGTGGAGACTGGCGTTTATCGTCATATTGGTCCTGGATTGATCATTTCTAATGAAAAAAATCCAAGTGGGCACATCCACCCACGCACTTCCGCTGCGCCCGGAACCTTCAAATAGTATCAGAGCAAGGTTACAATGTTGATTATAGTTATTTTATTTTCATTGATAATTTACGCTTTGATATTTGATTTAATTTGAAATAAATCGTTCTATAAATCTGAATTAACGAGATCTATTATTCCTCCTTTTTTTCTCGATTCATATCATAGAAACGACCTTTTAATTTTAATTTTGATTAAAATAAAAACGAGGAACTCATCCGGAGGAGCCGCTCTTTCTGTCTGTACAACACGGGATTACATGGCGTGTAATTAAAACTACATGCCATGTACTTAGGTTCAACGAACCGGCACTGGTACACCAAACCACGCCGTGTGAATTGATTATTCCTAAGTTTTAATCACGCCGTGTTGACCATAATTGAATGGCGTGTGGAAACCGGAATACACGGTGTGTATGTTGGAACAACATGTCGTGTAGTCCATTCTGACCCAGGTGAAACCGTGTACAAAGATAAGTCGCATACCGCGTACACAGGGTCGCTAGGCCCGTTACTGCGTAACAAGGAAGTATACGCCGTGTATGATTCATCTACACGCCATGTACTCTAAAATTTCCAAATTATAGAAAACACGCCAAAGCCCCGGCGTGTAATTTGGATAATGGGTGAAAAGAAAAATACACGTTGTGTAATTATAAACTACACGCCATGTACTTTCCAGAAAATGAATTTCACCAGGTTTCCTCCAATGTACAAAGACCCATACAAGGAATATGGATGAGAATAATCTCAAGGAAATTCAGAAAGGAATTTAAGATAATGAATTGATTAATTATAAGATCATAATTAATTGAATTCGAGAGCATCTTATCTTAAATAAAAGAACGATTAAAAGAATTTGAATTCTAAATATGCGTAAATGTCGTTGCATACTATGGATGATCATGAGCTAGACCAAATACCCTTTGTATGTGTATGGTTTCATTTAAATTTATTTAATTTAAATTTGTTGGCCTACGAGCCTTCTTCCAATAAAATGTAGGGCATGCGTGCCCATGGTTTCTTTAATGTAAACCCATGTAATGGAGGATCTCCCAAGACAGAGGAGATGGTTCAAATCCCAAAGCCGAGGCGAAACCGACGCAAGAAGATACAAAGGTGGACAGGTGGGATCTGAAAAACACAAACCAACAGGTTCAAGGTTTTTCCCTAGGTCAGGGTTAGCTTATCAAAACCGCTAGATAATCTAATCAATAGAAGATCATGATCATGCCATCTTATTTTATTTCTGTCTGATTGAATGGTTTATTTATTATGTATGTGTTGTCATGATAACATAATTAATAAAATGAACAAGCATGAAAAGATGGAATAAAATAAAAACCAGACTATGCGTAAACATTATTGGAACATGGTTAATCACTTAAGAAAGCATCACTTAATATTAACAAGCATGTGATAATACAAAGATACGCATAAAGAATAAAATCCCTCAAATACCATATTATGTTAGACCAAGCCTTCTGTTACTTGATTAAGGGCAAGACTCAATAAAACTATGTGTTTGACCAACCCTTGTTGGGACACTTACTTTTATAAAGGAAGCCCTTATGAAAGGTTTCAGGTTGACTTAACCATATTACATCAAGAGAAGTATCCCTTGCTAGACTTGATGTAATATTGGAGGCAAGAGTTGAGGAAATCCAAGTCAGGATTTCAGGATTGGGGAGTCCACTCAACAGATCAAGGAACTATAATCTCATAGTTGGCAAAGACCTGCCTACCTAAATACCTTCAAAAAGCTTAACCAACCCTTGTTGGGGTTATGCGAAGGGGAATATGGATCCTTGCCACTAGAATTTCAAAGCAACTGGACATTCCGAGTTCAATGGTGAGGGCCATTGGGACTTGATAAAATAGTGGGAGACTTAATAAAATTTATTATTTCTCATAAAAATGTAATCAAGAAAGTACTAATAAATCTGCTCTTTTAAATTGTAGAATCAAGATGACAAACTCATCAACCACTTTTTCTCTGCGATCAATTCTGGATAAAGACAACATCCTTCCTGGAAGTAACTTTCAGGAATGGTTTAGGCACATTCGGGTTATCCTACACCATGAACGGAAGTTTTACATGCTGGAGTCCTCACATCCTGATTCTCCTACCCCAGGGGCAAGTGATGAATATTTCTTAGTCTATGATCAGCATTTGAATGATGCTCTCGACGTTCAATGTTTGATGATGTCATCTATGTCTAGTGAGCTCATGAAGTCTCATGAAGACTTGAATTCATACAGAATGCTCGAGCACCTCCGTTGTTTATACCAGGAGAGAGAAAGACATGAAAGGTTTGAGATCTCCAAGGCTCTGTTTCGGAGCAAGCTTGGAGAGGGTTCCCCATCCGGGCCTCATGTAGTCAATCTCATTGGCTACATTGAGCACTTGAAGGTTATAGGGTTTAAACTCCCTGAAGAACTGGGTACCGATCTCATTCTCACATCACTCCCCCAGAGCTTCTCAAACTTTGTTGTGAACTTCAATATGAACAACATTGAGAAGTCTTTGTCTGATCTTCTCGTCCTCATTCACCAAGTGGACACTGACATGAAGCGTGAAAAGCCTTCTGTCCTTATGGTGAATTAAAGGAAAGGGAAGGCGAAGAGCTTTAAGCCCAAAGCTTCTTCAAGGCCTTCCAAGAAAAGGAAGATCAAAGGGGAGGCAAAGGAACAGGATGTTGTTTGTTTCGCATGTGGCAAGAAAGGCCACTGGAAGAAAAATTGCACCCAGCC
Organism: Viscum album; assembly: GCA_963277665.1. Lineage (NCBI taxonomy): Eukaryota > Viridiplantae > Streptophyta > Magnoliopsida > Santalales > Viscaceae > Viscum > Viscum album. The sequence continues at coordinate 933,137,476 of OY728156.1, forward strand.
AAGGAAGCAAGGGGAAGATTCGGGTGCATTTGTTATTGAATGCAATCTATCTGTTTCTACTAATTGGGTATTAGATATTGCTTATGGTGCTCACATCTGTATCCAAATACAGGAACCAAGTAGATTCAGGAAGATTGATCGAGGGGGGTAGATCTACGAGCAGCCAACGGAGCCAGACTCGCTGCTATAGCTGTCGGAGACTACCACCTCACATTGCCTACTGGGATGGTCTTGGTTTTGAAAGGTTGTTATTATGTGCCTTCTGTTACTAAAAACATTATTTCAGTATCCAGATTAGATACTGATGGATTCATATTCAAGTTTGGAAATGAATGTTTCTACTTTTATAAAGATATCATTTGTTTTGGTAGGGCACATTTATATAACAGCCTTTATGTGTTATACTACACAAACCAAGTAATGGCAATCGATAACAAAGTTAATTTACATGACTCATACCACACCCAACTTTGGCATCACCAGCTAGGTCATGTCAATGAGAAACTTTTGACAAAATTACATCAAGATGGGTATTTAGATTCTTTAGAACTAAAACCACTTGGTGTATGTCATGCGTGTCTACAAGGCAAAATGACCAAAGCCCCATTTAGTGGGAAAGGTGAAAGAGATAAAGATCTTCTAGAATTAGTTCACACAGATGTGTTTGGACCATTTCTAGTTGAAGCAAGGGGTGGGTTCTCGTACTTCATAACTTTTACTGATGATTTTAGTAGATATGGATATTTCTATTTAATGAGGTATAAGTCAGATTCTTTTAATCGGTTCAAAGAATACAAAAATGAAGTTGAGAACCAGCTTGGTAAGAAGATTAAGAAACTCCGCTCAGACAGAGAAAGAGAATATCTTAATCAAGACTTCATTGATTTCTTACGGGAGTTTGGGATTCTATCTCAACTCACTCCTCCTTACACACCTCAGTGGAATGGTGTAAGTGAAAGGAGGATTCGTACCCTGTTGGACATGGTGAGATCAATGATGAGACATGTGAGTATTCTGTTATCATTTTGGGGATATGCATTACAAACAGCAGCGCACATACTAAACCAAGTACCAACTAAATCAATAAATGGTATTCCATACGAATTATGGAGTAGACGCAAAGCCATGTTATCGAATTTACATGTGTGGGGTAGCGAAACATTTGTTAAGGCCTCTTCAGGTAATAAACTTGCACCACGAGGCACAAATTGTATCTTTATAGGATATCCCAAGGAAACAAGAGGATATTACCTATACAACCCCTCAGACAAAAAGGTTACAGTGGAAAGACACGCCATATTCCTTAAGAGGGAGAACATCTCCAAAAGAGATAGTGGGAGCAAGAGAGACTTCGATGAAGTCGAGGCTCAAGATACATAGAAGTTGGTATAAGAATAGATTCCACAAAGCCCCGTGGAAGAACAATCCATTCCAGAGACACAAGAACTGCGTAGGATCACGAGAGATGTGAGAGAACCAGAACGATATGGTTTTCTTGTCACCGAGGATGTTGACTCATTATTGGTTGACAATGATGATCCTCTTACCTAAAAGGAAGCAGTTGAAGTCATAGATGTTGCCAAGTGGCAAGAATCCATGAATTTTGAAATGGATTCCATGTACCAAAACCAAGTTTGGATTTTGGTAGATCCTCCATTTGATGTAATGCCTATTGGTAATAAATGGGTATTCAAGAAGAAACTGGACATGGAGGGGAAAGTCAGCACCTACAAGGCACGACTGGTTGCAAAAGGTTTTAGACAGCGTCAAAGAATTGACTATGATGAAACCTTTTCACCGGTTTCAATGTTGAAGTCCATCAGAATCATATTGGCCATTGTTGCTTACCATGACTATGAAATTTGGAAAATGGATGTCAAAACATATTTCCTTAACGGGAACCTCCAGGAAGATGTCTACATGACACAACCTGAAGGGTTTGTGACTCCAAAGGATTCCAACAAGGTATGCAAGTTGCAGAAATCCATTTATGGATTAAAGCAAGCATCAAGGTCATGGAACATTCGTTTTGATGAAGCTGTTACAGAATTTGTCTTTGTTAAGAATGAATGTGAGCCTTGTGTCTACAAAAGGTTTAGTGGAAGTGCAGTCATTTTCCTAATAGTATATGTTGATGACATATTTCTAATTGGAAATGAATTACCTGTCTTGCAGTCAGTTAAGGCATGGTTGCATAAATGCTTCTCCATGAAAGACTTGGGTGAGGCGGAATATATTCCTGGGATCAAGATCCATCGTGATAGATCCAAGAGAATGCTGGGCCTGAGTCAAAGTACATACATTGACAAGATACTGACGAGATTCAGTATGGAAAAATCCAAGAGGGGATTGTTGACAGTGTCACATGGAATTCATCTTTCCAAGAAAATGTGTCCTCAGACACATGAGGAAAGAAATAGGATGGAAAGGATCCCTTACGCATCCGTGATTGGGTCAGTCATGTATGTTATGCTATGTACGAGGCTAGATGTTGCTTACTCATTAAGTATGGTAGGCAGATATCAAGCTAATCCAGGAGACCGCCATTGGATGGCAGTCAAGACTATCCTTAAGTATCTGAGGCGTACTAAGGATATATTCCTGGTTTATGGAGGAGATGAGGAACTAGTCATCAGAGGACATGTAAATGCTAGTTTCTAGACTGATCAAGATGACATGAAGTCACAGAATGGATACATATTCAATTTGAATGGAGGTTCAGTTAGCTGGAAGAGCTCAAAACAAAGTGTGGTGGCAGATTCTACAGTAGAGTCCGAGTATATCGCAGCTTGTAAGGCAGCTAAAGAAGCAGTATGGATGCGAATCTTCGTCCAAGAGCTGGATGTTGTACCGAGCAGTAAAGATCCCATCACACTCTATTGTGATAATACTGCAGCGGTGGCACTTGCAAAAGAGCCAGGGTCACATCAGCAGAAAAAGCACATACTTCAGGAGTATCATCTCTTGAGGGATTTTTCTCATAGAGTTGAAGTTGCAGTGAGAATTATTTCCACCGATGACAACCTGGTGGACCCATTTACTAAAGCCTTGACCTAGCAGAAACATGATCATCATGTGAAGTGTAGAGGACTAAAAGTCGTAGGCAGTTGGCTATAGTCCAAGTTGGAGTTTGTAAGGGTTGGTTTCCTCAGAACCACTGTTTTGTACTTTGGTTACATAAATGTTCACTTATTATATATTGTTCATTGTTCTGCATGACTATAATATAATAATGTCCTGGAATATTTGTTGCATTAATAAGGTCATATCAGATCCTCGCTATGATGTGAACCTTGAAATGATATAACAATATTCTTAAATAAAGTTCTACGGTTGGATGACATACTATGATAGGACACATAGTATACAGACCGTCATGTGCAAGTACTTGAAAGAAGACGAGACTCTCTCTCATGGAGTTCGCACTTGGTAATCTCCAAGATGGGAGATTATGAGAACAGACCCACCAGTAGTAATTCCACATGTCTTGGTGTCATCGGATATTGCTATCTACGAGCGTGTTTAATGGTCCTTAGACTGAAATATTATCATTAACTCATGTCATGACTTGCGCACTTAGATTTAGTGACGAAAACCGTCACGCAGACAGTTGGCGGGAAGTAGGGTACGTTGGGTGTGTCACGAGTGACATGTTGTTAATGGATAAGTCGATTAAGGATTTGTCCCTTCCATTTATGGAAGTTGATATCTCGGCCCTTTGATTGAAATAGAACTGTCGCATTAAATTCCATGGCCATGGTGTAAACGATGAGTTTATTTCAGGTAGTCAAAGAACAAAGGATCAAGCATATAGGTTTATGACACTTCCATGAAACCTTCTTGATGAGATATTGAGACAAAGGGATTAAATTACACAGTAAGCATTCGTATGAGGTGATATGTCAATGCGGCGTCAACTTCTTTCTCTTGGGTGCCTTGACCCGTTGCTAGACAGTGATCTTGGACTTTAGGCAAGTCTGCCAAATGCCAACGAGAAAGAGGCCTAGAGGGTCACAGACTATGTGTATCCAAGTATCTCAAGTTGAATAAAGATTATTCTTGTACGTGGTTTAATAATTATTTAAGGAAGCCTAAGTTGTTTTAAATGATGGAGGAAAAATAAAATAAAACAAGTACATGCCGTGTATTATTAAATGTACACACCGTGTAGTTTTATTTTGGAAAGGAAATGAACAAATGAAAACAAGATATACACACTGTGTACATTTAATGTACACACCGTGTAGTTTTCAATGAAAATCAAGTACATGCCGTGTATTTATTATTACACACCGTTTAGTTTTTCCAGTCGGGATTTTGAGGATATAATATTGTTTTAAATGATATTTATTATAATCAGCATGGGCGCATGTCAAGGAATTATCTATTCAACATGGGGGTTTTAAATAAGAGTCAATGAAATAAATAAAACGCGTAACGCGTTTATTTATTGTCCTAACTCTATAACCCCACACACCCGATTATAAATATCCTCACAACCCCAACTCTTTTCCGACACACAAGAGAATCGTTGTGAACAACATCTCTAGAGAATTATTTCAAGACCGAAAGAACCTCTTCCTCCAAGAACGCTCTCAAGACCGAGAGAGATCCTCTTCCATCGGATCAAGACGATCTAAGGCGGACAATGCAAGCAAAGGCTTCTCCACGCTAGCACCCGGAGAATCCTTTGGCGACGTCCAGAGATACAAGGTACACGTGTGGATCACCGCTAGAGGGAGTCTACACTTGGATTCTGCGACGCAACGACAGATCACATCGACAACGTGATCAAGAACGTCAACCAAGAAAGAACACCCAAAAGGTATTTCTTTATAATTAATTAAATTAACTATAATCAACCTATAACGATCCTTGTTTGTGGTTCCGGGAAAAACCATCTTCTTTGTCTTTTTATGTGATTCGATCCATGGAGACTGGCGTTTATCGTTGTATTGATCCCGGATTGATAATTGCTAATTACAGAAGGCCAAGTGGGCACATCCACCCACGCACTTCCGCTACGCCCAGAACCTTCATAAAATACTTTCTCTCTTGAATGATATGCTCCCAGAAGAAAATGAGATCCCCAACCGAACATACGATGCCAAAAAAAATCTACGTTCTATGGGTATGATATATCAAATAATACATTCATGACCAAATGATTTTATAAAATTTCTCAAGGACCAAAAATCACTTAAATAATTCCCAAAAATGTGGTGCTTCTTAACACCATAAAGATGAATTGTTCCCCGTAAAATTTGTATGGAACCTTCTAATCATTCCAACATTTAGGAACTTATATAAAAGTGAGGATACATCAAGGAAATTGACTTTCCACACAGATATAAGAAATAAATATAGGAAATTATGTCACCTAGAAGACTCTCCTCAGTGGAATAAAATTTATTATGGGTATCTTGGATTTTGAAATGATCCTAGAAACCATCATCTTGTGTTATCTACAAATGGAGTGAATCCTTTTGGTTTTCAAAAAATCACTCACAATACATTGATTTTTATGTTAGTATGCTATAATTTACCACCATGGTTATGCATGAAATGAAAATACATCATGTTATCTATTCTTATATTGGGACCAAAAAAACGATTAATGATATTGATATTTTTTTGGCTCCATTGATCAAGGATTTGAAATTATTGTGGGATTCAGGTGTTATGTTGTATAATGATTTCAATAATGAAGATTTCACATTTAGATCCTTGTTGTATGAGATGATAAATTATTTTCCTTCTTATGTAAATTTTTTCAGATATATCATTAATGGAACTTAAAGGTGTCTCCTTTGCGAATAGGGTACATAGTCAATTAGGTTGAAACATTAATTTTAAGATTGTGTTTGTAGGATAGCATATATTTCTTCCACAATAGAATAAGTATCAATCTTGGATGACATCAATCGATGGAAGTTTATAAGAATGTATAAAACTACCTCCACTAATAGGTGATCAACTGTTTGAGAAATTAAAAGATGTAGACACTACTTTTGCTATACCATTTTTGGAAAACCTTACGAAAACTGGTTGGAAAAAGAGATTAGTTTTTTTAATTACCATACTGGAATTATTTGTAGGTCAAAAAATTATTGATGTTATGCATGTTGAAAAAATATTATGTGATATTGTAATTTTCACATTACTAAATGTACCTAGCAATAAAAAATATTTAATTAAGGCTTGTTTGTACTTGGTTGACATGGGAATATGAGAATAGTTGGTGCTAGTGAAGGGTAAAAAATGATCTTTTATTCTTCTAGTTGTATACACTCTTTCCAAGCATGAGAGATATTAGTTTTGAAACTATTTGAAAGAAATAATGTTTTCAGAGGGGTATTCATTGAATATCGTGAATATAGTGTCAATGACCAATTTAAAGTTAAAGGGTTTGAAATCACATTACTTTCATGATTTTATTAAAGATCTAATTCATGTATCTTTACGCTACATTTTTTCCAAGAATTTCCATTATAAATTAACCAAGCTCTATTTTTTTGAAAGCTATATGCAACAAAGTTATAGACCTAGTGAAAATGCTGACTATGGAAAGATAAATTGTCATCATATTATGTGAATTGGAAATTTTCTTCCTTCCAGCATTCATTGATATGATGGTTCTCTTTGTGGTTCACTTGGTGAGAGATATTCAACTATATTATCAAGTACACTATAGATGTATGTACCCCATTGAATGATATATGAATATTGTTAAGGGCTATATAGAAAATCAAAGTCATCCAAAGGGTTTTATTACCGAGGGATATATTGTTGAGGAGGCCATTAATTTCTATACTAACTACCTATCTAGTGTGGAAATCATTGGTCTATTAAAATATCATCACCCTGGGAAGCTTATAGGTGAAGGAATTTCTAGAAGATATGTTTTCACAATCAATATTACAGATCATAAGCAAACCCACATTTATGTTTTTCATAACAGTTTGGAGGTTTCCCCATATGTTAAAATGCAAAAAAAATTATTATGCATTTGAATACATAAAGGTATGAATGATGGATAATAAAAACACATAATCAATAGTTTATAGGATGGTTTTGTGGCCATATTTTTAAGGAGTCGGATGAAAATCAAGATTCAATTTCAGAAAAACTTTGATGGATATCCATAGGATCAAGTGTGTATGTATTATATTACAGTGGTTATGTAATTAATGGTTATATGTTCTATAAAAATGAACATGACAAAGACTATACCATGAAAAATAGTGGAGTTACACTTCTGGTTGATGTGATGCCAGTTTCTAGTACTAAGGATATAAATCCATTTTACTTGAATATGTCATACTTTGGTATCATCAAAAAAATATGGTAGTTGGATTACACCACTTTCCAAGTGCCGATTTTTCAATGTAAGTGGGTTTATAATAGGGTATAAATGAAAATAAATGAATTAGTATTCATGAAAGTGGATTTCAATAAATAATGGTAAAAAATTAATCATTTATAATGGCGACACAAGAAGTTCATGTATTTCATGTTCCAGATCCCACATACTGAAAGGGGTAAAAAAATTATGATCAACCAAAACCACTAAAGGTTCGGATGAAAATTAAATTGAGGATGACTTTTTCATTGGGACATCACAATAATTTCACAGTGGTCCCAATATATATAGAGTTTTTTATATCATAGGAGACCACAATAAAGGTTTTTGGATACTCGATAGATGGTTCAAATCCATTCATCCATTAAAAAATAGTTCAACAATCAAGTTATATTGTTTTGTAATATACATTGTGTTGTCTCATGTTTTTATCTATTCTCTACTTCATTTATGTAATATAAATTAAATTTTAAACTTCTTCTACTGATAATTACTTATACACATGTTGGTGTTGCCGGTCTTGAGGTATAATAGGTCTCTCAATCTGTTGTTTCTCTTGGTGCAGATGAATAATGACCTTTTTTCACTTGCCTTTGCTACCACTCCAGGGGAACAACTGGTTTCTCAACTTTCTACTGCTCCCAATACAGAGGTACAATGACCTTATTCATATGTCGATGCTACCAGTCTAGAGAAAAAACATATTAATGATGTTGAATATGAGAAAATGTTAGTCGATGAAAGACCAGTGTTGCAGAAAATATAAGAGCACCGTAGTTTGATGGTTTTAGAAAAAAATCATTAAGGTGAAAAGAAAAGACATAAAATACAAGATCGTGTGTAATGTGTGGGGACAACATGTTAACACCAACAAGTCCATATTCAATAGTTACATTGGACTCATCACTCCGCAACGTATGCCAATTAATTTAAATTTTTGGCACCATTTTGTGACCATGCTTAAGACACTGATGTGGGAAGATATTATGGTAATATTGTGATATCATTCAAAAAATATATATATATTAAAGCTTTCTAAAAGGATTCATAAATACTTTCACACAATTATAATGATATTTATTCTAAAAAATATTTAAGGGAAAAAATACACACCCACCGCATATGTATGAAAACCTGACAACCCATGAACTGTGGGATTCGTTTACTAGCCATCATGGGGGGTGTATTTTCAGGTACATTGTGGATGGTAATAAATTATTTGACAATATTTTTATTTATCACATTGATTGAGAATATTTTATTTAAGAAACAATAGATGAGTGATGAAAATAAGGAATAGGAATCAAAATCAACATACCCCTACCCTAAATCATGGATGGGGTATTCTTCACTTGAAAAAAAATGGTTACATATTTTATATTTACCATAATAATTTTATGTGACATAAAAAAACCACATAATTATGTTTATTTGTTTATAAGGATATTGATGAATCCAAACCCAATGTGACTTCCATCCCACACCATGTGCTATGGAAGGAGGAACAGGTAAATAAATATGGGATACTAATAGATGAAAACACAAAAAATTGTGGGAAACATGTGTTAGTATGACATAATAAAAATTTATTTTCCTTTAAATCACTATTAAATAACAATGATTACTTATTTTTGTATATTTTTTATCCAACACAGTCACAGTAATCATCAACACCTATACTGGATGAACATCTATTATCGGTGGAATTGAATAGGCTAGAACATTATAGATAATCAGAGGTGTGGATTTTGGGGTGACACCCTACATATATTTTGAGAAAAAACAAGAGGACGATAAAGATAAAGAAATGATAGAGATATATGGAAGCGTGATTACCTTCCCTTAAAGAACAATTTCATTGGCAGATTGATTATCTAGAAAATGTTATAGGGGGGAGAAGATAGAAGAAACAACTCAAGAACAACCATTTTATAAAGATCCCCACCACCACCACCACCACCATCTTTTGGGCAATCCATTCCCCTCAATTAACTATCTTAGTCCGGTTAATAAATATTCTAATAATTGTTTCTATGAAATTTGAATCTGGAAAACACTGATACCTTTATTGTACTGATATTCTACTAGGTGAAAATGACTGTGAATTATATCTATCAATATTCACCCATCACCTTGTAGTGAGGGCTATGGTGTTCAATATCTAAGACGAAAATCTACATAACAGACCACTTCCAATAGGTCATGTGAGAGTGTTGATTAGAATATATCATGAGCTGAGCACCGAGCTACCTATTCCATATGACGATAAAGATATTAATAAGGTTGGCCAAGCTGTTGGAACATTTGTTTCATGGTTATTAGATCTTGAAAAAACATATTTCGACAAGGTGGTATTCATTTACAATTAATTTTTCATGATAAACCTTTTACAATTAATGAAAAATTTTATGAAATGATGAATTTTATTATATAAAAACAAAAGGAAGGGGGTGAAATGAAATTTCAACTCCAAACTATCTAAAGTATTGACCAACCAATCGAAAAGATCTTCCAAAATCGCCTTTACACCACCCATTTAATATCTACAGTTAATAACATTGAAGGTTCATACTGATACAAAGATAAAAATTAATAGTAGTCACATAGTTGATTTTGAAGAAAATATGTATGGAGAGGAAGGTACATACTACATTAATTTTGATAATATAAATTAAATCCCCAACTATGAATGGCTAGGTGCTTCAATTGTAAATATATACACGAGGTATGTTTTCATGATTTGAATTTCTAAAAGCTGATATTATATGCTAATTATGAAGAAATAAATTTCATATTTTTTTCAGGTGTATATATCAATACCAATTGAAGAGATTTACCCATGAAAAAAATTAATTACTTGGTAGTCCTCACTCCACCTCTATGGAACAAAAAAATCCAAAAAAATAGATGAAATATTGAAATAACTGGTCAAATTGTTTGGATGAAAACATATGGATGACATAATGCTTTTAATACCAATGATGCAGGTGTAAAAATATACAATTTAATCATATAAAATATATATTCATTTCATTCATTACTTATTCCTTTTATTGTTTTAGGAAACATTGGATGCTTATTACTAGAAATTTAGTTACTCCAATGATTTATTTCCTGGATTCACTACATGGATAACCAACAAAATGACCACACATGACAGAATTTTTCAATAAGTAATACACTACATCAGACGTTTTAGAACTAAAAATCAAGTTATATAACTTATATTATGTTTTAATAAGGATTATGTTATGATAGGATGGTATATAAATATCATAAAAACAAGGAATGAGGATAGGGGTTAAGCATAAGGATCCAGAAAATTTCTACAACTATAAAAGGATTAGGGTATATATAATACAATTTCACTATCCAAACACTTATCAAAACAAATTACTTATTCTTCTCATTGTTTCTACAATGTATGAAACAAAAAAATATAAAAGATTATGGTTATTATGTTTGTAAATTTATGAGAGATTTCATATTCCATCAACAATCTGGCATCACAAAAGAGGTATTTTTGAATATGATTACTATTATAATTAAAATTTATATTAATAATTTATGTATTTATATTTTTTCAGTACTATTATTACTATAAAAAAGAATAATATTCACAAGTTGATATAGATATTATTAGAAACGAATAGGCAGAATACCTGATGGCAGAATATTTACAAATAGCTTGAATATATGACTTCCATAGAAGTTGTGTATTGTTTCATATTTATGTTTAATTTACTTCTTTTTGGTATAGTCACATAATAATTTTTCTATTATACATCTATATTCCTTTTTTCGAGTTGGTGTGGTTTTTTTGAAGATTCTCATGCTTGTGAAATATTGGAATTTGAGGTTGAAACTCAGAGATTAAGGAGAATGTAAAAGTTTTTTTTAATATACTGTGTTTTCTTAATAATATTATATGTTGTCTACTACATTATCATGATATAAATTAAATTTTTGACTGATCATGAAGAAAATTTCTTCTTCCTTAAAACCTTTTCACCCCTACATTTTTGTCATTTATCACTTTCCTTCAATGGTGGTGGATGAAACTTGAAGGCAAGGGATAAATGTTAACACTATAGGTGGAATATTTTGTTTGAGTTAGGGTGGTTTGTTCTAAGATACTCATGCTCATTCAATACTGCAACTGAGGTAATAACAATAAGAAAATGGGTTAAGATTGTATTCAAATATCACGAATATGTGATTTCGATAGATATGGTGGATTGTTTCATATTTATGTTTAATTTACTTTCTTTAGTATTAATCACATAATAATTTTTTTTCATATAAAAGTGGATTACTTTATTCGATCTATGTGGTTTGTTCAAATATTCTCATACTCATGAGAGATTATACTTTGAGACTACAACTAAGATAATGGAAATTCTTTCCATTGTTTTATTCGTGGAACTTTTGACACTGCATCTTTACTTGATGTTCTTAGATGAAAACCTTTCTCATTGTTAAAAACCAAATGAGTGGATGAAGATCTTGTTCCCATTATGTGACTTCTTGTGATATAATGGGAATAATAGTTTCCCCTACTATTCTATTTTTCAACAACGAGAAAGTTTTTTCAGCTAAGAACATCAGCTCAACACATAGTTTTGACTGTTAGACAAATAAATACAACGAAAATCATAGTAACATTGGGAGTTTATAATTTTTTGAGTATTTGGGATGTGTTGAAATCAGTGACACCTCAATCCGACACATGGTGTGACCTGTATCACTCCAGGTGCTTCTTTTTATTTAAAATTGACATTAATTTTATTAATATATAACATTTACATACTCAAAAACCAAAAAACACATTAATATTGTTTTGATACATTAGAAAAATAATCCATAAGTCATTTAGGATGTGTAGTAATTAGCCTCCCCACAATCTGATGCATATTGTGATTGTTATGACTCCAAGTGTCCATTATCAGTTTAAAATTATCATTTTAGTTTAAAATGTGTACCTCAATAAAAACTGATTAAATTCACTTATATTTTATTGGTAATTTAGGATATAAATTAATAATTCATTTTTGACCTATATGAATCAGTCTCATGTCAAAGTGAAACACAATGTAATCGTTAAGAGTCAGAGTTCGTGTTTATAGTTTAAAATTACATTTTTGTAAAAAAGACAAGGGGGTACTGAAAACTAAGAAAATCCATTAGGATTGTTTTTATACTTTATGAAAATTATCCATGAATCATTTGGGACATGTAGAAATAAATCCCACCTAAATCATATGCATAGTGTGACCTATATGATTCCATGTGTGTTTTTTTATTTATAATTGACATCAATTTTAAGTAAAAGGAAAACTAACCTATACAAAACTGATGAAACACATTAATATTGTTTTTATATTTTATGGAAATGATCAATAAGTCATTTTATATGTGTAGGAATTATCTACACCAAAATATGATGCACGATGTAATTGGTATGACTCCATATGCATCATTTTATTTAAAATTGACTTAAATTTTAGCAGAAACAACAACTGACCTACTCAAAACCAAGAAAGATCATTTAGATTGTTTTCATTTTTTATAAAAATGATCCATAATTCATTTTTTATGTGTAGGAATTAGACTCACCTCAGTCTGATTCATGGTGTGAATGATATGACTCCAAGTGTGTCTTTTTATTTTAAATTGACATTCATTTTAGCAAAAGGAACAAGTGACATTTTGAATACTGATTAAATGTAGATATCTTATTTTGATAATTTAGGAAAATGATCTATAACTCATTTTTTTGGCTTACAGGTATCAACCAAAACAAAATATGGTGTATAGTGTGACCGATATGACTCTAGGTGTGTCTTTTTATTTTAAATTGAAATTAATTTTAGCAAAAAGAACAAGTGACATATCAAAAACTGAAAAAATAATTCATATTATTTTGATACTTTAGAAAAATGATCCATGAGTCATTTAAGAAATTTATTAATAAACCTCATCTCAATTTGACTCATGGTGTGACCATTATGACTCCAACTACATCTGTTTATTTAAAATTGACCGTAATTTTAGTGAAAAGGAAAACGGACCTACTCAAAACCAAGTAATTTCATTCTTATTATTTTTATACTTTATAAAAATGATCTATAATTCATTTGAGATGTTTGGGAATCAACTGAACCTCAATATGATGCACGGTGTGACCGGTATGACTCCAAGTGAATATTTTTTTTTTAAAATTGACATCAATTTTAGTAAAGAGGACAACTGACCTACACAAAACTGAGAAACTACATTCAGATTGATTTGATACTTTATGAAAACAATTCATAAGTCATTTTAGATATGTAAGAATCAACTACACCTCATTATGATGCACGGTGTGACTAGTATGACTCTATGTGTGCCTTTTTATTTAAAATTGACATCAATTTTAGTAACAAGGACAACTTACCTTCTCAAAATAGATAAAATGCATTCATATTTTCATATATTTTTTAGAAAACGATCCATCATTCAATTTTGATATGTAGGAATCAACCACACCTCAATCTAGCATATGGTGTAACTGATATAACTCTAATTGTGTATTTTTATTTTAAATTGACATTATTTTTTGTAAAATGAATAAGTGACGTGATGAAAATCTTGAAAATGAATTCATATTATTTTTATTCATTAATAAAATGATAAATTCATCAATTTAGATGTATATGAATCACCTGTATCCAAATCTGAAGCACAGTGTGACCGGTCTGACTCCAAGTGAATCATTTTATTTAACATTGACATAGATTTTAGTAAAAAGGAAAATGAACTACTCAAAACTAATAAATTTCATTCATATTGTTTTGATACATTATTGAAATGATCCATATGTCATTTGAGATGTGTATTAATAAACCACACCTCAATTAGATGAATAGTGTGATCGGTATGACTCTACGTGCGTCTTTTTATTTAAAATTGACACTAATTTTAGTTAAAAGGAAAACTAACCAACTCAAAACTGAGAAAATGAATTTATATTATTTTTTTACATTATAAAAATGGTTCCTAATTCATTTTTGATGTGTACGAATCAACCACACCTCAGTCTATTGCACAGTGTGACCGATATGACTTCAAGTGTGTCTTTTTATTTTAAATTGACAATAATTTTAGCAAAAAGAACAATGACATACTGAAAATCACAAAAAATCATTTGTATTGTTTTGATACATTATATAAATTATCCATAAGTCATTTTAGATGTCTATGAATCCTCTACACCACAATATGACACACGGTGTGACCAGTATGACTCCTAGTGTGTCTTTTTGTTTAAAATTGACACCAATTTTAGTAAAAGGAAAACTGAACTACTTAAAACTGATAAAATGAATTCATATTGTTTTAATACATTATAAAATTGATGCATAAGTAATTAGAGATGTTTAGGAATCAACCTCACATCAATAAGATGCACGGTGTGACTCGTATGACTCCAAGTGCATCTTTTTATTTAAAATTGACATCAATTTTAGAAAAAAGAACAACTGACCTACTTGAAACTGGGAAAACACATTTAGATTGTTTTGGTACATTAGAAAAATTATTCATAAGTCATTTTTTATGTTTAGGAATCAACCAATACTCAATTTTATGCACAGTGTGACCGGTATGACCCCAAGTGTGTCTTTTTATTTAATGCTGACATAAATTTTAGTAAAAAGGAAAATTGACCTACTCAAAACTGAGAAAACACATTTTGATTATTTTGATACTTTAGTAAAATGATTCATAAGTCATTTCATATGTTTAGGAATCAACCAAATTTGAATTCGATGCACGGTGTGGATGTTATGACTCCATGTCTCCGTTATATGTTTAAAATTGACATTTTAGTTCAAAACCCATTTCACTCTATTAAAATTAAGAAAATGAACCCCGTTTGTCATTATAATTAGTAAATAAATTAATAATTCATTTATGTTCTTTTTGAAGAGGTCTCACATAAAACTGATACACGATGTGACCAGTATGACTCAAACTGCGTGTTTCCAGTTTGAAATGACATTTTAGTTAAAAAAACAAGTGACATACTCAAAACTGAGCAAACATGTCCTGATTGTTTTGATACTTTAGGACAATGATCCATAAGTAATTTTTGGCATGTAGGAATCAGTTGTACCACAATCTCGCACATAGTGTGACTAGTATAACTCTAAGTGTTTCTTTAATTAAAAATGACATTATTTTAATTAAAAATAACAATTAATATACTCAAAACCAATCAAATACATTCATATTGTTTAAATACTTTAGGAAAATGATCCATAACTAATTTGAAACATGTTGGAATCAACCTCACAATAAAATGGATGGTGTGACCAGTATAACTCCATGTTTGTATTATTATTTAAAGTTTTAATTTTTTATATATTCTTTAATATTAATGTTTAATTTATTTATTTATGATATTACTAACATAAGAAGGGTTTTCTTATATAGGTGGATTATTTTGATCAGGGTTGAGGTGATTTTTTTGGAAATGGAGACCATGGGTGGACCTTTATAAGAGGGGTTCATTGGTTCCAAAGATGATGAAATATTAATGCTTTTAGATGTTTGTGGATTGTAACAATAAATGTAATTATACAAAACATTGTTTGAAATGTATATAGTATTATTTTTTTCATTTGTGATGTAAAATTTATTTCAATCAGATTATATGTTTTTATACAGATTATAGGTTACTGTAGTGTGTTTTTATACCAAAAGCACAGTGCAATAGATGGGGCCTTAATTAGCACTAATAAATGGGGGCCTTTATAAGCGCTTTTTTTGTACATGATAAAGGACCACATTTATCAGTGGTATTTTAGAATTGATAAATAGGACCCCTCTTTATTTTTGTTATGATTAACAAGGATTTTTTATCATTGTTAAAAGCCTTTTTGCATTGTTAAAGGACATATTTATAGTAGTGATAATATCCAAAAATAATATATGGAATATCTGAGTCATTATAGATTGTGATAAATTGTACAAGTTAATATAATTGTAAAAATCAATGTTTGAAATGTCACTACTACACTTATTCATTTTAATAGTGAAAAAAATGGCTTTTAATAGCACTAAAAACACTTTTAATTGCATAGATGGTAAAGGGGATCAATTATCCGCACTAAAAAAATCATTGATAATGGCCTAGTTGGATGCAATTTACTGTTAATATAACAGCACACCCAGCGAAAACCTATAATTTCAAACAATGATATATACTTTTAATGTGACATTGATAATAACAAAATTTCCACCCATGGTATCTACAAAAAAACTACTATACAAATTTCAAACAGTGTTTTATATAATTACATGTACAATTATCCAACAAAAATTTAAAAGAAATAATGTTTCATATTTTGACACTCATTATCCCCTCTTAAAAATGTCCACCTATGGTATCAGTTTATGAACAAATCATATCAACCTGAGTAAAATATTCCTCCTATATATGAAAAAAAATATTATCTTAGTAATAATATAAAGAAATAAATTAAACATTAATATGAAATAATATATTATTCAAATGTCAATATTTAATAAAAATGAAAGATTTGGAGTTATACCAACTACACCACGCATCCTATTAAGGGGGTGTTGATTCCAACACATCACAAATTAGTTATGTATTAATTTTCTAAAATAAAAAAACAATCTGAATGCGTTTTCTCAGTTTTTGAGTCTGTCACTTGTTATTTTATTAAAATTAATTTCAATTTTAAATAATGAAACATTTCAAGTTAGTCTGGTCACACCATGTGTTGTATTGAGGTGAGAATAAATCCTACCTATCAAAAAAAATTTATGGATCATTTTTCTAAAGTATCAAAACAATCCGAATACATTTTCTCATTTTTCAGTATGTTAGTTGTTTTGTTTTACTAAAATGTCATTTCAAACTATAAACATGCATTATGATTCATATCCATCGCATCATGCATCAATTTGATGTGATAATACTTCATACACATCAAAAATT
Source organism: Viscum album (assembly GCA_963277665.1). Lineage (NCBI taxonomy): Eukaryota > Viridiplantae > Streptophyta > Magnoliopsida > Santalales > Viscaceae > Viscum > Viscum album. The sequence continues at coordinate 933,154,848 of OY728156.1, forward strand.
ACTTATGAATCGTTATCCTAACTTATCAAGTGTCACATAAATAGATTATTTTAAATGTATTTTATTTTAATTTCCATTAATTTATTGTTTTGGGGGTTTCCAAAGGTTTTATGGAGAATATGTGAGTTTTCATGAATTGGGTCAAACCGTGAACCCAATTCCAGATTTAAAAATAAATTTTATTTATTTTATAACTTTTTCATTTTTTAATATTTTTCACTCATTCCAACTCCTAAATGTCCTCCCTTGATATATTAACACCTCAATTAAAATTTGGATCCTTTGGAAATCCATAACCAAGGTTTATGTTGGTTTTTATTTAAGGAATTGGGCCTGCCCAAAATCCCAATTCCAGTTTTAAAAATAAAATTTGATTAATTAATAACTTATTCATTTTTAAGTATTTTTTGGTGATTCAAAGCCTCAAATGCGCCCCTTGAACCCAGACGCGAGACCAAGCACTCTCTGTCCTCTTTTGAGCTCTTATTCATCGAGATTTAGTACTGAACTTATTAGGGTTTCTAAAATCGGGAAGATTTGGAGAGGTAAATTGATCCTTGCATAACTCCTTCATTTTTCATCCTTTTTCCCCCATTTCAGTCCCCACATGACCTACTATTAATCCGTCGAACCTCCATACCAGTTTTGGGTACTTGGGGATTCATTATTTGGTGGATTGGGGCCGATTCCTTCAGGATATTTCAAGTAAGGGAATTCCTTCTTGGTTCCTTCCATCCTGTTTTAGTTTTATTTCCTTTTTTCATGAAGTTCCTCATGTCCAGAAGTTGGGGTTCGATCCTAATGTCTGATTTGGTGTCTTTTGGGTAAATTATTGTGGTTTAGGTCTGGATTTATATTCCTTTGGGTGCAACGGTGGTGCGCTTAAGGTTTCGCACCAAGTTTTGAGGGTTTCGACTCAAAAGGGTAGGTGATTCCATGTGTATCCATTTTATGATGAGTTAGCTTGCATGGATTATTAATTTATCATGTTTATAATCTGTTTTATGTGCTGTGAAAACAGTTTTTATGGATTTGGTTAAACATTTAATTTTTAGTTGCATTTTAGCTTGAAATTGGGTACTTTTCATGTGTGACTCTTGGGGTAATGTTTGGGTTTAGTTTATAACATATGAAATTGATTTATTAGTCTTGAAAGGGGGTGCCAATTCTGGTTTGTTAATTCCTTATTGTCATGTTGGACTTGAAAGTAGGTTTTTTTTAATGAGTTTAAGGTGTAAAAACCTGTTGTACTTCTTGAAGGTGATTTATGAAAACGTGTGTTTTTAATGTGTATCTTTGTGGTATTATTTGATGTATTTTTATAACATTTGGGGGTGGTTTAATAATTGTTTTAGGGCTGAAAGATTCTGTTTTGGATTGTTATTGGTATGATTTTGCTTTTAAATGAGGGTTTTGAAATGGTTTTAGTGTGCAAACAATGGTTATACCTCTTGGGATTGTTTTATAAAAAATTGAAAATGTTTTATTTGGTTAAACAAAGTTGGGAAAGGGTGTATATGTACTGTTTGGGTGAGTGTGTTCACCTAATGTGGGTTTTTGAATGGTAAAGTGGTGATTTGAGATGTTAAACATTTTTAGAATTTTTTTATAAATTGTCGAAATGTTTTACTAAATTGTGTTTTGTGTGCGAAACACGGGTGTGGGATATTTCATGTGAGTTTATTTATAAAATGAATTTTGAAGGTGATAAGGGTATTGTGTGACATGTGTGTGGGCTGTTATGTGAGTTGAATATCTTGTAATGGTTTTATAAAATTGTTTAATGGATTTGTGGAAGTGTTAAAGAAATGTGAAAAGTGTTGTAGGCAATTTGGAGTGAGTTTGATTTCAAAATGCATTTGAATGAAAAGTGGAATTTTTGACTTGCGTGATGTACATGGGGCTGTTTGGTTAATTTGTGATGTGTAAGTGATATTTTCATGTGAGAACTATACTTCTTGGATTTCTGAACTTGTTTGAGCACAAAGGGAAAACCCGGGTATCTAGGTGGGTGGACGTGTACTAGTATGCTAGTGAATCCGTGGGGTTTGGCCTCAGTTTCACTTAGCATGATTGATGCTTACAACTCTAACTAAACTATGATGATGATGATTGGGGACCACTAGGTTATTGGTATGTTCCCTACTAGTGGCTCGTTCATGAGAATGGATATTTGTGATGATTACTCTCACCGAGATACGAGGTACCTGGGACCCACAGCTAGCTAGTGCCTAGGGGTTATTTCCCATTGATTGTGCTCACTGGATACTTTGTTCTTACCGTCGGTATACATTATGAGAGGTTGGAAAATTCAGTAGCTATGGTATTTATTTTAAATGTTTTTATTCTTTAAATTAGCCCACCTGAAAACTTTTTTTATTTAATGTTGCATCTTTTAGAAATTTTAACTAGCATCTCATGTCTTTGAAAACTTGCATGCTTTTCGCCATTAAATGTTTATCACATGGAATATATTAGTGGTGGTATCCTACTGGGCTTTCGCTCACACCCTACTTACACCTTTGGGTGTAAGTAGATTTGCTTATTTTATGTCACAGGTTTGGGTACAGGATTTATGCCATTGATTCAGGTTTTTAGTTGTCCATTGGGATGCAGTGTCGTGGAGATAGCATGAGGGAGGTGCCTCTTTCCTTGTGGAGGTTCTTGGGCTGTCCTTATTTGGTTATGTACCATTGTAATGGTCTTTAAACATAGTTTTAACTTATGTATTTCAGTTCTGAAATTTTGTAAAAGACGGTTTTAGTTGAAAAATCCAGATTTTTTTATTGGACTCTGTTGTCGTTTTAAGTTTATAAACTCTGGTAAATCGTTCCCAATTATCATTTTATGATACCCAGGCACTTGTGACAGCCCGTGGGGATCGGGAACGCCCTTCGGGTCTTGCCATGGACCGGGTCGGGTGCCGATTTTGAAGGCGACCAGATTCGGTTCGTGACAAAACGGTATCAAAGGGAGGTTCGCTCCATTTGAGTCATGTTATTTGGGAAATAGTCGGGATAGTATAGAGTTATGATTGTTGGGACATGGAATTATGGTTATGGGTAGTATGCTTGATCACCACACCTCATTTCAGGATTCATGTTTCCAAGGGAAGTTGGGATTTGTCTATGTCTTTTGGTTTTCTTGGTTTGATGATGATTAGGGGAAATGAAAAGAGAGTTGGGTTAATGGTCTCAATGAGCTTGCAGGGTCTGGCAAGCCATGTGGACCTGGGGATATTCCCTAGAACACTCTCTGTGACAGTGAAGTGATTGGAATATGTCTGCCAACCATATTTCCAAGTCACCCACTGAAACTAGTTTCCTCTCGCATTGTCTTGTGTTCATTAGTTTTGAAATCTTGGAACTTTGGTTTTAAAGTGACTTGGTTTTAAGAAGTGTAATGTTTTTGTGAAATGATTTTAAAATAAAGATGGAATGGTATGATTTATGAAATTTTGGAACTAAATATTCAGAATTATTTTGAAATAGAAAATGGTGTGATTACACCTCTTTTGAAGGTAGAAACTGTATTGAAGTTGGTTTTGAAAAGTGTTTCCAATAGAGTTTTCTAAACAATCAGAGTGTGTTTTAATGGGATGAGATGTTTTGAAATTGATGTGAATATCTAGAATGTGAGTTATTTTCTAAATGGTTGTGACTTTCTGAAAATTTTTGTAAGATGTGAGTTGGGATTTTGATCTCGTGGTTAGCGGTTATGAGAAAAAAGGATGCGTTGGTTGACCGTTTTGGTTTTTAAAAGTGGAAAGAATTTTTGTTTTAACCTTTGGTATTTCCATTAGTGACCACATGCATGTGGTTATATGGGATGATGGAAGGTTGATGCATGACTGGATGAGTGTCGGGATGGATATGAGGTGGGTGTCTGGTGTGGCACAAAAACATGCATGTGTGAGGCCCATGGGGTACCATTGGTCGATACTCTTACCGTTGAACTGCTTGTTTTCAAAGAAATTGTTTTAAAGAAAAACATGATGTCTTGATGAATGGTTTTGGGATGGTTTGTATTATGGGTCTTTGAAGATGTTGTTTTGTGGGATGTTTTTTTAGTTCAATAACCCCCCCTATTTGAACTGTGTTTTGGGATTATGTTTGGTCGGTAAGCTAGGTAGAAGGACCGGTTAGTAGTCTCCTCTGAGATATGTTTCAGGACACCTTTATGGTGGTTACCTTCATTTGTTTGGATCTGGTTTATGGTTTTTTTTTACCAATGGACCATCTTGGTTGGGTCCTTGGGTTCTCCCATTGGATAAGGTACGCCCCCGTTTAGGGTTAGTGCACAACTGAAGTGCAACCCGTATTGTTTCTCCATTGGAAAATCCTCCAGTTGATCAATATAAGGAATATTTTATAGATCATTGTTGATTGAGTCTACAACCATTCATTTAGTTGATTTTTAGATCCTCTTGTAGTGGGATAGTTCTTGTGGAAGGTTGAAAGAGGCCTTGGTTTCTTAAGTTTCATGATTCATCGAAGGTGGAAGTGTTATTTGGTTGTTAGTGTGGATGAGTGTCATGATGGTGTCTAAGAGGGCCTCTGGGTTCTTCATAGTTTCCTTGAAGCAAGAGTTATTATTAAACAACCAATTTTGAGATTTTGGTCCTGATAGGATATTGTGTCCACTTTTTGGACTTGTCCGTTTTTAGGGACTTGGAATATGGTCATGTTCCATGTATTGTTTCTATCAATCACAAGGGTCATGTTCGTTGACGCATTGTGATGTTGTGTTCTCTTTTGACTGTAAAGGTCAAGGTCACACAATCCTCTTAGGTTCTCTGTTATGTTGGGAGTATGTATCCCTTGGGAAAAACATCAAATCCTCTATCTTAGAGGACGGTGTTTATACGTGTCCTACCCTTCTTTTGTTTCTCACCCAAAGAAACAAGGTGCGATGTGTGTGCTTATTCTGATCCATTGTTTCAGTGAAATGTCTGGTTTTTGTAAAGTGAGTTATGGAGTGTGTTATGTCTTGATGAACCCATCAGGGTATGCGGTGTAGTTATTTGTGGAACCAAAAGAAGAAGTTCCACATAGGGGTTTCAACAGCCAAACTGCGTGGCCGAAGATTCTTCAATATTTTGAGCTCCAACCATAGGTCCCGGAGAGAAGCTGGTGCGTAGTCAGGGGAAACCCCAGTGTCGTTTAAACCCTTGTACAAAGTCCTATCCTCAGTATGAAAGATAGGAAGAGTTTAAACCTATGGTGCCATCATATTTATTCTGTTGTTCACGTTCAGTGGAAATAAGTGGAGGGTTTTGTACCCATGTCATCACACAATGTTATTCCCTCCCCCTTTGGTTTCCATTGAGTCTTTGGAGAATGGTTGGAAATTTGGCTAGACAAGTTGAGAACACGGTTTTCACATGGATAGTTATAACCATGAACAAAAAAAATAACCATGCAGATATAAGGATCCACATAGTTATCGCACAGTTTCTCAAACTGTGCAGACTAACCGTGTGACCGTCCCAACTCCTTAATTTTGGGGTCTTTTCGTGTCGGCCCACGCCGGTCGGTTAAGATGGTTGGTTCTTGTGGTGGGAAGACCCACCATGGGTATCGTGCATATTATTTTGTAAATTTCTAATGGATATATACCCCTTGTACTAGGGAGTCTGTTTGGGCCTTCCCCTATTAGTGTCTTGATTCTGTCTCGGAAAAAAAAATTAAGTTGTCTCTTATGGTGGGGAGCCCATTTGTGTCTCTTCATACAAGTAACTCATGTTTTTCCTTGGTATTGTATGGGAAGTAGGTAATATAATTTGGAGATATCTAACTACTTACATCTTCCTTGGGTAAACTTTGGGACTGGAGAGTTCCCAATGTATTAGTTAAAGTAAGGTAAGTGTAACCTTGTTCAATGTTATTGTTCGTTTGGGTGAATTGCTTGAGTTTTGTTCGGATAGTGTTCGAGGAGTTTTATTTTGGGATCAATTATGAATGTGATTTATTATTTTAGGAAAGTGGTGTAAGTTTTTTTTGTGAGAGTAATCCTTCATTAATTGATCACTGGAGGTGTTTTGGCCTTTGGGGGAGAAACCTGACAAGGGAGTACCACTTGGTTTCTCAGTTGGGTTTGGTTGTTACTTTGGCCTTGATGTGACTTTCCGGGGCGTAAAGTTTTCATGGTGGGTAGAATTGTTACATACATAGATTATTTTAAATGTATTTTATTTTAATTTCCATTAATTATTTGTTTTGGGGGTTTCCAAAGGTTTTATGGAGAATATGTGAGTTTTCATGAATTGGGTCAAACCGTGAACCCAATTCCAGATTTAAAAATAAATTTTATTTCTTTTATAACTTTTTCATTTTTTAATATTTTTCACTCATTACAACTCCTAAATGTCCTCCCCTGATATATTAACACCTAAATTAAAATTTGGATCCTTTGGAAATCCATAACCAAGGTTTATGTTGGTTTTTATTTAAGGAATTGGGTCTGCCCGAAAGCCCAATTCCAGTTTTAAAAATAAAATTTGATTAATTAATAACTTATACATTTTTAAGTATTTTTCGGTGATTCAAAGCCTAAAATGCGCCCCTTGAACCCAGACACGAGACAAAGCACTCTCTGTCCTCTTTGGAGCTTTTATTCATCGCGATTTAGTACTGAACTTATTAGGGTTTCTAAAATCGGGCAGATTTGGAGAGGTAAATTGATCCTTTCATAACTCCTTCATATTTCATCCTTTTCCCCCATTTCAGTCCCCACATTACCTAATATTAATCCTTAGAACCTCCATACCAGTTTTGGGTACTTGGTGATTCATTATTTCGTGGATTGGGGCCGATTCCTTCAGGATATTTCAAGTAAGGGAATTCCTTCTTGGTTCCTTCCATCCTGTTTTAGTTTTATTTCCTTTTTCATGAAGTTCCTCATGTCCAGAAGTTGGTGTTCGATACTAATGTCTGATTTGGTGTCTTTTGGGTAAATTATTGTTGTTTAGGTCTGGATTTATATTCCTTTGGGTGCAACGGTGGTGCGCTTAAGGTTTCGCACCAAGTTTTGAGGGTTTCGACTCAAAAGGGTAGGTGATTCCAGGTGTAGCCATTTTATGATGAGTTAGCTAGCATGGATTATTAATTTAGAATGTTTATAATCTGTTTTATGTGCTGTGAAAACATTTTTTATGGATTTGGTTAAACATTTAATTTTTAGTTGCATTATAGCTTGAAATTTGGTACTTTTCATGTGTGACTCTTGGGGTAATGTTTGGGTTTAGTTTATAACACATGAAAGTGATTTATTAGTCTTGAAAGGGGGTACCAATTCTGGTTTGTTAATTCCTTATTGTCATGTTGGACTTGAAAGTAGGTTTTTTTTAATGATTTTAAGGTGTAAAAACCTGTTGTACTTCTTGAAGGTGATTTATGAAAACGTGTGTTTTTCATGTGTATCTTTGTGGTATTATTTGATGTATTTTTATAACATTTGAGGGTGGTTTAATAATTGTTTTAGGGCTGAAAGATTCTGTTTTGTATTGTTATTGGTATGATTTTGCTTTTAAATGAGGGTTTTGAAATGGGTTTAGTGTGCAAACAATGGTTATACCTCTTGGGTTTGTTTTATAAAAAATTGCAAATGTTTTATTTGGTTAAACAAAGTTGGGAAAGGGTGTATATGTACTGTTTGGGTGAGTGTGTTCACCTAATGTGGGTTTTTGAATGGTAAAGTGGTGATTTGAGATGTTAAACATTTTTAGAATTTTTTTATAAATTGTCGAAATGTTTTACTAAATTGTGTTTTGTGTGCGAAACACGGGTGTGGGATATTTCATGTGAGTTTATTTATAAAATGAATTGTGAAGGTGAGAAGGGTATTGTGTGAAATGTGTGTGGGATGTTATGTGAGTTGAATATCTTGTAATGGTTTTATAAAATTGTTTAATGGATTTGTGGAAGTGTTAAAGAAATGTGAAAAGTGTTGTAGGCAATTTGGAGTGAGTTTGATTTCAAAATGCATTTGAATGAAAAGTGTAATTTTTGACTTGCGTGATGTACATAGGGATGTTTGGTTAATTTGTGATGTGTAAGTGATATTTTCATGTGGGAACTATACTTCTTGGATTGCTGAACTTGTTTGAGCACAAAGGGAGAACCTGGGTATCTAGGTGGGTGGACGTGTACTAGTATGCTAGTGAATCTGTGGGGTTTGGCCTCAGTTTCACTTAGCAAGATTGACGCTTACAACTCTAACTAAACTACGATGATGATGATTGGGTACCACTAGGTTATGGGTATGTTCCCTACTAGTGGCTCGTGCACGAGAATGGATATTTGTGATGATTACTCTCACCGAGATACGAGGTACCTGGGACCCACAGCTAGCTAGTTCCTAGGGGTTATTTCCCATTGATTGTGCTCACTGGATACTTTGTTCTTTCCGTCGGTATACGGTATGAGAGGCTGGAAAATTCAGTAGCTATGGTATTTATTTTAAATGCTTTTATTCTTTAAATTATCCCACCTGAAAACTGTTTTTATTTAATGTTTCATCTTTTAGAAATTTTAACTAGCATCTCATGTCTTTGAAAACTTGCATGCTTTTCGCCATTAAATGTTTATCACATGGAATCTATTAGTGGTGGTATCCTACTGGGATTTCTCTCACACCCTACTTACACCTTTGGGTGTAAGTAGATTTGCTTATTTTATGTCACAGGTTTGGGTACAGGATTTATGCCATTGATTCAGGTTTTTAGTTGTCCATTGGGATGCAGTGTCGTGGAGATAGCGTGAGGGAGGTGCCGCTTTCCTTATGAATGTTCTTGGGCTGTCCTTATTTGGTTATGTACCATTGTAATGGTCTTTAAACATAGTTTTAACTTATGTATTTCAGTTCTGAAATTTTGTAAAAGACGGTTTTAGTTGAAAAATCCAGATTTCTTGTTTGTTAGGGAGTGACATGTTTTGACAAAAATGTCAATTTTAAACTGATAACAGAAAATTTTAGTCATACTAGTCACACCATGCATCATATTGAGCTTTGGTTGACTCCTACACATCAAAAATGACTCATGGATCATTTTCCGAAAGTATCAAAATATTCTGAATGTGTTTGCTCAGTTTTCAGTTTGTCACTTATTGTTTTTACTTAAATTAATGACAATTTTAAATAAAAAGAGACACTTTGTGTTATACTAGACACATAGTTCATCATATTGAGGTGAATATAATTCCTACATGTCAAAAAATACAAATATATCATTTTCCTAAAATATTAAAACATTATGAATGTGTTTTCTTATTTTTTAGTTTGTCACTTGTTGTTTTTACTTAAATTAATGTCAATTTTAAATAAAAAGACACACTTGGAGTCATACCAGTTACACCATGATTTGTATTAAGGTGAGGATGACTCCTACATGTCCAAAATGACTCATGTATGGTTTTCATAAAATATCAAAACAATCCAAATGTGTTTTCTTGGTTTTGAGTATGTCATTTGTTCTTTTACTAAAATTAATGTCAATTTTAAATAATGACACATTTGGAGTTATACCCATCACAACATGCATTGGATTGAGGTGTATCTAATTCCTACCAATCACAAATTATTGATGGATAATTTTCTTAAAGTATCAAAACAATATGAATACGTTTTCTCTTCTTTTTTTGTATGCCGATGGTGTTTTCTTACTAAATTGTCATTTCAAACTAGAAACACGTACTATAAATCATACAGTTCGCATCGTGCATCGGTTTGATGTGATACTACTTCATAAACATAATAAATGACATTTGAATCACTATCCTAAATTATTAAAAAAAAATCATAGTGTTATTTCTTGGTTATCAGTGAGTGACACGTTTTGAACTAAAATGTCAATTTTAAACTAATAACAGACACTGTTAGTGATACCGGTAACACCGTGCACTGGATTGAGGTTTGGTTGATTCATACATGTTACAAATGACTTTTGGATCATTTTTCTAAAGTATAAAAATAATACTAATGTGTTTTCCTAGTTTTGAGTATGTCACTTGTTTTTTTTACTTAAATTGATGTCAATTTTAAATAAAAATATACACTTTGAGTTATATCAGCCACACTATGCGTCATATTGAGTTACATATGATTCCTACCCATAAAAAATGACTAATGGATCATTTTAATAAAATATTAAAACAATAACAATGATTTTTATCATTTTTCATTATGTCACTTCCTGTTTTTATTTAGATTAATGTCAACTTTAAATAAAAGGACACATTTTGAGTCATACCGGTCACACCGTGCATACTATTGAGGTTTGTTTCACTCTTACATGTAAAAAATGACTCATAGATTGTTTTTCTAAATTATAAAAACAATCCAAATGTGTTTTATTGATTTTCAATATGTCACTTGTTCTTTTTACTTAAATTGATGTCAATTTTAAATAAAAAGTCACGCTTTGTGTGATACTGGTCACACCATGTGTCAGATTGAGGTGAGTCTGATTCCAACATGTCACAAATTATTGATAGATCATTTTCCTAAAGTAACAAAATAGTAAAAATATGTTTTCTTCGTTTTCAGTATACCAGTTGTGTTTTTTTTCTAAAATGTCATTTCAAACTGAAAACACGCATTATGAGTCATATCGGTCACATATTGTGTTAGTTTTATGTGATATTTATTCATACATGTCAAAAATAACTTATGAATCTATTTCCTAAATTATAAAGACAATCAGAGTTCGTTTTCAAGGTTTTCAGTGAGTGATATGTTTTGAACTAAAATGTCAATTTTAAACTGATATTGGACACTTTTAGTAATAATGATCCCACCATGCATTGAATTGAGATTTTGTTGATTCCTACATGTCACAAATGACTCATAGATTATTTTCCTAAAGTATAAAAACAATTCAAATGCATTTTCTTGGATTTTAGTATGTCACTTGTTGTTTTTACATTAATTATTGTCAATTTTAAATAAAAAGAGATACTTTCGGTTATACCGATCACTTGTTATTTTTTATCACTTTTGAGTAGTTAAATTTCTCTGATACAAACTATATTGACCCATATATTACATTCAAAGATATCACATCTTATTAGATTAATATTCTTTACATAACCTAATGATTCATGTTAGAAAAGTTTATCTCTAGTGCTTTTGGAAGCATGAAAACATAAAGAACTACTTCATAAGAGTCTCTAATTAAGTTATTCTTTACTAGAATCCTTCTTAGATATATCATTTCTAAAACCATTCTTAATAACCTAAGGATATGGAACATAATAAAGGGTGATCATAGATACTCAATTAGTGCAAACAAGGGAGGTATCAACGATCATATAAGGATAACATGAGCATAAAGATGTTTCCATGTGTCATGACCCGTCCTCGGGGCCCGTGCCGTGACTACCCCAAGCCCGCCTTCCATAGGGCAGGGGCTGGAAACTAGCACCAATGCGTAAATCCCGGAAAAAGGGAAGACATTGCCTTTGTAAAGTAACCAAAAAACACCACAGAGTAAGCAGGAAGAAGTAAACACTAAGTAAAAACTAGTACAACAGTAAGTGCGGAAGTAAGTGGGCCAGTATACAAACACAAACTAAAAGTAAAGTACAACTCGAAAGGGAAAACAGCAACTGAAAAGTAAAGCCGCAACGTTGAGTCGTCCACTGGAAGTCCCACCTGAAGGGTGGGTACAGATAGCATCCACTGCTCCTCGGGTCCAGCCGACCGCTCCGAGTACGTCCCACCCAGTGGTCCACCTCCAGGTACCGTCCTGCTCTGCAAGCCTCCACCACGATCAGCATTGTCCATCGTCTGCAACCAACACAACGTAGTACGGGCATAGCCCGTGCAGGGGTGAGTATAAGATACTCAGTAGGGACCCCGAGACCCCCGAAGGTCTCCTAGAATCCACAAAGGATAAAACACAAGGAAATATACAATCATGAAGTAACATCCGAAACGGCTTAGGTATATGCCCATACATATACCTAAGTCTTCAATTCTCGCTCGGCTCCAACATCCGAGCTCAAGTACAACCCAGTCCACACAGAAAGGCAAAAGGTAAATCCACACATGATAGCACAATACAATCCACAAAGGAATGAAAAACAGGATTCAGCTCACACATGTATACTTCTTCATATGACAATAAAGATGACCAGATATTGCCACTGATTCATCTAAGCCATCGGACCCACAAAGGATCGATAGGTACTAACCCCCGCAATGACCCACAAAGGATCGATAGGTAACTAACCCCCGCAATGACCCACAAAGGATCGATAGGTAACTAACCCCCGAAATGACCCACAAAGGATCAATAGGTAACTAACCCCCGCAATGACCCACACAGGATCAGACCCACACAAGATCTATAGGCGCTGGCCCACACAGGACCACTGAGCGCTGACCCACACAGGATTGGTATCACTGACCCACAAAGGATCGCTGAGTGTTGTAGTCGTCACCGCCGAATCCACTGAGGATCTCTGCACAGTCGGCGTCGTCTCAGTAGCAGTTGCAGCCAGCTCTAGGGTTCCCGCACACAGCAAGCTCATTCGGGAGGGTCCGCTCCATGAGCCGAGAGGCTGATACATCAACTGACACATAGTCCAGAGTTTATGTATCCAAAAGTTCCGTTTCGTCAACATAAACTCAACGTCGCAGACGGCGCGTCAATCGGACGCCCGGTCTGAGAGTTATTGGCTTTTTCGTCCTAGGGGCCCGGTTGGTTTTTAAGGAAAAACCAACCCGACCGTACTCCACCTACGTCCAAATCTTGGGAGAAGTATTCCAAAAGATCCGTATCACCTAGAGGAATTCAACAAAGTCGACGGCACGTCAATCGGACGTCCGAAGCTCAAGATATGAGTGTTTCTGCTCCGAGGGCCCGGTTGGTTTCGTGTACAAACCAACCCGGCCAAACGCAAAGTATTCCAAAACCTTTAGTGTGATATACCGAAACGACCGTCTCAATCCAAGGATCGCATCTCCACTTACTGCGCATCGTTCGGAGGCCCGTAGCTCAAGTTATGAGCAAAAGACCGAAAAGGTCTGGAAACGGGGGTCTGGGCCCGGACCGACCCGGCCCGACCCCCCCCCCCCCCTCCCACTGGGTCAGCCCGACCCGGGTCCGGGTCCGACCCAGTTGGGTGCGACCCGGACCGGCCCGGCCTGGGTGCGACCCGGCCCAGCCCGGCCGGCGGTTCGACTCGGCTCGGCTCGGCCGAGCGGCCGAGCAAGGGAAGCCGCGGGGCGTGTTGTCCCTGCGGGAAGAGGAGCCGCGGCCCCGCGTGGGGCCGCGCTTGGTCAGCGGACGTGGCAGAGCCGCGTCCCGTGTCTCGCCGGACCTGCGCGGTCGCGGGTCTGGTCGGCCGTCGTCGCCGCGGCTTCATCCGCGCTGCCGGTGGAGTCCGCGAGCCACCGGAGTTGCTCTAGTGGTCTGATTCCATTTCCGTCTGCGCCGTAACTCCTCTCAGGTCCAGTTCTTCACTGCGGAATCAACAAATCGTCTCTACGACCCGTTTTGTCATCGTCTTCCGTTCCGCACACCAAGAACAAAGGGCGGTGGGTTCGGACTTGTTCGTTGGTCCGCACCCACCGCGTTAGCAGTTTGAAACAACACCATAAAATCCCAGCAATTGATGAACCACGACCCGCAATAATAATTCGCGGACCAACTTGTTAATTGGTTGGTCCGCGTTCTTTACTTGGAGGAAAACAAACATGGGTAAAAAAATTTCAAAACGACCCCTACCTCGTAGCTGTCGTCGGACGAGTGCGAGTATGTCTCGGAATTGACCGTCGCGGTAGGAGGTGATCGTCGCGTCGCGGAAGGGCGTCACGTCGTCGCGGAATGGCGTCGCGTCGACGATCTCTGAGGGTTAAAGAAACACACGTATTTAATTATAACAATTAAATCCATGTTGAGAATAAAAACCACAAAGGAATTAAAAGGTCCGCAATCTCTTACCTCAATGGACGATCGAATATTTGTCACGGAAGAAGCGTCACGGAGGGAGAATCATCGGCGTCACGTCGTCAATCTCCGAGGACCTGGCGTTCTTCGTCACCCTTCGTTGGAGGCCGGCGTTCTTCGCATTCTTTGCGTTCTTCGCATTCTTCGCGATGGAGGAGGAAGATCTTTAGAGATTCTCCAAAGGTTTAACACAACATTCAAGAAGACGGTGTGTTGGCCTTATTTTATTAACATGCCAACAAATTGAAAACGTGTTAAGAAACGAACAAAATTAATTCATAGAATTAATTTTAATGAATAAACCACCCAATTAATAGGAGCGTTTAAGAGTTTAGAAAATGCGTCAGTTGACTTTCATTTAATAGGGGTTTTCGCGGGTGCGTTACTTAGCGGAAAAGAAACGGTGGGGCTCGTGCGGGCCCCACCTCACAAATATCCTACCAAGAGGGTAGGATATTTTGAATTTCACCCTATCCACTTTAACTCAGCATAAGCAGCTTTAAGTGGCTTTAAGTGGCTTTAAGTGAAATAAAATAAAGTTTGTCGCACCACATTATTTTATTTCTTAACTTAATGCCCAAAAATTAAAACTCACACCCGAGCAAACGCAACTCTGTAAGAGGCGTTTCTAAGAAATTAATGGCGCTACGATTCCATCGGTGCCCTCGAAATTCAATTCCGAGCACCGGTTCAAAAGTTAGAAAAACCCGCTCGTCCGTTCACTGAACGTACCCGAGCCAAACTTCGGAAAATGATTCCGGGCACACCGGGCCTCAGAATCAAGTGCCGTCTGAAACTGCGTTATTGTAAAATTCCAAAGAAAATTAAGGAAAAAATTTCCTTGAAATTTACGGGTCTTTACATCACTCCCACCTCAGGGCTTTACGTCCCCGTAAAGATACATCAAAATCTAGGGAAACAAAAGTGGGTACTAAGCCCGCATCTGAGCCTCCCGCTCCCAAGTGCTCTCCTGGAGGTTCCCGTGCTTCCATCTGATGCGCACTAGAGGAATCGACCGTACATGTAGGACCCACTCCTGTCGATCCTCGATCTCCACCGGGATCTCCGCAAAAGTCGCCCCATCATCAACATCTAGCTTCCCATGGTCAATGATGTGCGTCGGGTCATGCACATATCTCCTCAGCTAAGATACGTGGAAGACGTCATGCACCCGGTTCAACTGAGGTGGTAGATCCAGGCGATAAGCCACCTATCCAATCCTGTTGAGGACTTGGAATGGTCTGATGTAGCATGGAGACAACTTGTCGCCTCGACCAAATCTCTGTAATCTACGTCGAGGTGAGACACGCAAGAAGACGTGGTCGCCATCCTCGAACTCTAGTGGCCTCCGCCTCCCATCAGCATAAGACTTATGTCGGCTCTGAGCTATCCTCATCCACTCCTGGATGACCTGTACCTTCTCTGTCGTGGCCCAGACCATCTATGGTCCCACAAGTGCTGACTCCCCAGGGTCTGTCCAGCACAACGGAGATCTGCAAGGTCTGTCGTACAACGCCTCGTATGGTGTCATCCCGATGGTGGAGTGGTAGCTGTTGTTGTACACAAACTCCACCAAGGGTAGGTGGTCCTCCCAGCTGCGACCAAAGTCGAGGACACATGCGTGGAGCATGTCCTCGAGAGTCTAAATGGTCCTCTCCGTCTGACCATCCATCTGAGGTTGAAAGGTGGTGCTCAGACGTAGTTGTGTCCCGAACGCCTCCTGCAACCCCTTCCAAAGCCAGGAAGTAAAGCGAGCATCTCAATCGGAGATGATAGATGATGGCACACCGTTAAGCTGTACAATCTCCTGAACGTAGAGACGCCCCAAGATCTCCACTGAGCCCTTCTCTCTGATGGGTAAGAAGTGAGCCGACTTGGTGAGTCGGTCAATAATCACCCAAATGGAGTCGTGACCTCTGGAAGTGCATGGAAGTCCAGTCACGAAGTCCATAGATATCTCGTCCCACTTCCACTCCGGGACCTCCAAGGGCTATACCAAGCCTGCTGGTACCTGGTGCTCTACCTTCACCTGCTGACAGGTGAGGCATCGAGAAACGAACTCTGCCACAGCCTTCTTCATGCCCGTCCACCAGTGCTGTCGTCTGAGATCCTGGTACATCTTCACCACTCCAGGATGTACCGCCAAAGGAGAAGTGTGAAACTCTCTCAGCACCTCCTCTCGTAAAGCAACTGGTACCAAGGTACGTCCTCTGAAAAGGATTTCGTGCTCTACTCCAAAGGAGAAGACATCAGGTGTGTGTCCTGAGGATATCTGTGCACGCCGTATCTCACAGTCAGCGTCCCCACGTTGTGCCTCTCTAACCCGCTGCAGTAGTGGAGGGGTGACTGTGAGAGAATGAAGGAAGGTTGTTCCATCTCTATCCACGAAGGATATCTGCAAAGCGGCTAGATTCTCTGTCTCCTCCTCAAGTAGCTGAATGCCCGTCCTCCTGCTGAGAGCATCGGCTACCACGTTCTCCTTCCTAGAAGTATAGAATATATCAAAGTCATAGTCCTGGAGAAACTTGAGCCATTGCCGCTATCTCAGGTTCAGGTCCTTCTGAGAGTAGATGTACTTGATACTCTGATGGTCAGAAAAGACTATAAAGCGCTCGCCCATCAGATAATGTCACCATGTCTTCAGAGTGAAGAACACTGCTGCTAACTCCAGGTCGTGGGTAGCATAGTTCTGCTCATGCAGCCTCAACTGATGTGATCCATAGGCGATCATGGCTTGCTCCTGCATCAGGACACATCTGAGTCCGGTCCCTGATGCATCGCAGTAGACTACGTAACCTACTCCCTCCTCAGGAAACCTCAAGATAGGTGCGCTGGTCAATCTCTGTCTCAGCTCCTGGAAGCTCTGCTGACATCTGTCTGACCACACAAAGGGTTTCCCCTTCTTCGTCAAAGCTGATAGTGGTGCCGCAACTCTGGAGAAGTCTGTCACAAATCTCCGAGAGTATCCAGCTAGTCCCAAGAAACTACGCACCTCTGTCATGCTCTTGGGTGGCTCCCAAGCTAGCACTGCCTCGATCTTCACAAGATCCACTGCAACTCCCGCCTCAGAGAAGACGTGTCCCAAGAAGTGGAACTCACGTATCCAGAACTGACACTTCGAGAGCTTTCCATAAAGCTGGTTCTCTCGGAGTGTGTCTAGTACAACCCGTAAGTGGTAGGCGTGCTCCTCCTCAGTCGTCGAGTATATCAAAATGTCGTCGATGAAGACTATGACAAATCGATTGAGGTATGGATGAAAGATCCTATTCATGAGGCCCATGAACACTGCTGGAGCATTGGTTATGCCGAATGGCATAACCAAGAACTCATAGTGGCCATTCCGAAACCTGAAGGTCGTCTTCTTCACATCCTCGTCTCGAACTCTGAGCTGATGATAGCCTGACCTGAGTTCTATCTTCGAGAACCACTGTGCTCCCTTGAGCTGATCGAAGAGGTCATCAATCCTCGGTAGCGGATACTTGTTCCTCACTGTCACTTGGTTCAGGCGACGATAGTCGACACACAGTTGCAAGCTCCCGTCCGCCTTCTTGGCGAACAAAATCGGGGAAGCCCAGGGTGAAACACTAGGTCGGATGAACCCCTTGCCCTGCAAGTCCTCAAACTGTACTCGCAGCTCTCGAAGATCTGCGGGAGCCATCCAATATGCTGGGGTCGATATCGGGGTTGTCCCAGGGTACAGGTCAATATAAAAGTCTACCTCTCTGTGAGGAGGTATCCCTGGAATGTCGTCGGGAAAGACGTCTGCGTACTGATCCACCACTGCAGGAAAACTAGGACTTCACACGTCAACTACTCCTAGGATGAGGCTAGCCGACTGATGAGTGATGGGATGTCCTCTCCTCTGCGGAAGTCCATCCTATGCTGCGAAGGCTCCCTTCTCGCCGGTGAAGGTGAACCTGCTCCCGTCGGTGTGTACACATCGCACCTTGCGCCTAATATAGTCAATATGTGCATGGACCGTAGACAACCAATCCATTCCCAAGAAGACGTCGTAAGGCCTCGACGCCACTACAAGAAGATCCCAGTCGAAGCTCTCGCCTCCTAGAGTAAGCTCACACTGCCGGCACTAGTGCATAATCGTCGAGTATGCTCCCATAGGAGTCTCTAGCCGTAAGGATCGAGCCAACGGCTCTGTCGGAATCTCCGAGCTCCGAACAAGGGTAGCGGATATGAAAGAGTGACTCGCTCCTGTGTCTATAAGAACTGCAGCAAGGGTGGAATAGACACAGATAGTACCTTGAATCATCTCGAGTGCGCCGTGGTCGTAGGCCTCTGCTGCCTGGAGTTGTGCCTATCTCTGCCTGCCAGCTCCCTGTGGCCGGGGTGGACCTCCTGGTGGTGGTGGTGGTAAAGCCTCAAAGCGTCTCCCACCACCTACTGCACGGCCAGCTCCTCTGCCTCATCTGCCTGCTCCCTGCAGACCGCCACGGTTGACCCTCTACCTCTGCCTCGGTGGTCCCTCAACCGTCTGCTGCTCCTCGGCACGGCGGGTCAGGCAATCACGAGCCACGTGGCCCTGCCCGCCGCATGAGTAGCACTGCCTGCCTCTGGAAATATTGGCTTCGCGCTGTGTGCCCCGCACTGCTGAGCCAGTGTCCTGAGGTCGTCTGCCTGAGGGTCTGGTCTGCCTGGACCCATGATTCATCCGTTGACCGCCTGCTACAGAAGACTCTGCTACATGCCGCCCTGCGGTGGGTCTCGGCACTGGTGTAGACTCAGCAAGAAAGCTCTCGATCAAATGGGCTCGCTCCAGTACTCCTGTCTGAGTCGGAATACTGAGGGAGATCAGTGATGCCCTGATCTCATGTCTCAATACCTGCTCAAAGGTCTAGGCCCAGAAGAATGGGTCCCGTTCCATGTCTGCCGAGTAGCGCGAGAGATCAGTAAATCTCGCCGAGTACTGGGCGACCGTCATACTGCCCTGCTGCAGCTGAAGAAGCTTCTAAATGCGCACCGCACTGAGTGTAGCTAGAACGAACTCCGAGCGGAAGAGGATCTCAAAGTCTGTCCAAAGAATAGATGCCTCATCGTGCACCTGGAGCATCAAGCTCCACCATCGTCCCGCTGCTGCGTGCAGTAGGCTCGCTGTGAGGATCACCATGAGGTCTGCTGGTGTCCTCACTAACCGAAAAACTCGTACCACTGCCTCCAGCCAGTCCTCGGCTGCCTGGGGGTCCGTCTCCCCACGGAACCTGGGCGGTCGCTGGCGCTGGAACTCATGCAGTGCACTAAGGCGGCGTGCATCATCAGCGGCTAGGGCTGGAAGCATCGGTGGCTCGGCGGGTAGAGCTACTGCCGGTGCCACTACTGACAAAAGGCCCAGCACCGAGGCCTCGTCACTCGGTGGGCTTTCGTCACGCTCGACTCTTAGAACCCTAGCTGGCTGTCATCGTGGGGCCATCCTGAAAAGGGAACAGGTGTCCCACGGTCAGAACATTATACCTGGTGATCTGATACAAAGTAATCACAAAGAAAACTTGAAACACACATGCAATCAATGTTTTCGTGCATTAAGTCAGAAATTAGAAGTCAGGGTCCTGGTGTACGGATACGTCGGCCACCGCACAAACACTGGACTCCCTGGACTGATAACCACACCCAATATGCTAAACACTATTGCTTCACATAGAAAAAGTTCAGAGTATGCGGTAAAACCGAACTCCTTTGATACCAATTTGTTACGACCCGTCCTCGGGGCCCGTGTCGTGACTACCCCAAGCCCACCTTCCATAGGCCAGGGCTGGCGACTAGCACCAAGGCGTAAATCCCAGAAAAAGGGAAGGAATTTCCTTTGTAAAGTAACCAACTAACACCACAGAGTAAGCAGGCAGAAGTAAACACTAAGTAAAAACTAGTACAACAGTAAGTGCGGAAGTAAGTGGGCCAGTATACAAACCCAAACTGAAAGTAAAGTACAACTCGAAAGGGAAAACAGCAACTGAAAAGTAAAGCCGCAACGTCGAGCCGTGCACTGGAAGTCCCACCTGAAGGGTGGGTACAGATAGCCTCCACTGCTCCTTGGGTCCAGTCGACCGCTCCGAGTATGTCCCACCCAGTGTTCCACCTCTAAGTACCGTCCTGCTCCGCAAGCCTCCACCACGATCAGCGTTGTTCGTCGTCTGCAACCAACACAATGTAGTGCGGGCATAGCCCATGTAGGAGTGAGTATAAGCTACTCAGTAGGGACCCCGAGACCCCCGAAGGTCTCCCATAATCCACAAAGGATAAACCACAAGGAAAGATACAATCACGAAGTAACATCTGACACGGCTTAGGTATATGCCCATACATATACCTAAGTCATCAATTCTCGCTCGGCTCCAACATCCGAGCTCAAGTACAACCCAGTCCACACTGGAAGGAAAAACGTAAATCCACACAGGATAGCACAACACAATCCACAACGGAAAGAAAAACAGGATTCAGCTCACACAGGTATACTTCTTCATATGATGATAATGATGACCAGATATTACCACTGATTCATCTAAGCCGTCGGACCCACAAAGGATCGATAGGTACTAACCCCCGCAATGACCCACAAAGGATATGACCCACAAAGGATCGATAGGTAACTAACCCCCGCAATGACCCACAATGGATCTGACCCACAAAGGATCGATAGGTAACTAACCCCCGCAATGACCCACAAAGGATCTGACACACAAAGGATCGATAGGTAACTAACCCCCGCAATGACCCACATAGGATCGGACCCACACAGGATCTGTAGGCGCTGGCCCACACAGGACCTCTGAGCGCTAACCCACACAGGATCGGACCCACACGGGATTGGACCCACACAGGATCGGTAGCACTGACCCACAAAGGATCGCTGAGTGCTGTATTCGTCGCCGCCGAATCCACTGAGGATCTCTGCACAGTCGTCGTCGTCACAGTAGCAGTCGCAGCTAGCTCTAGGGTTCCTGCACACAGCAAGCTCGTTCAAGAGGATCCGCTCCACGAGCCAAGAGGCTGATACATCAACTGACACATAGTCCAGATTTGATGTATCCAAAAGTTCTGTATCATTAACAGGAACTCAACGTCGCAGACGACGCGTCAATCGGACGCCCGGTCTGAGAGTTATTGGTTTTTTCGTCCTAGGGGCCCGGTTAGTTTTTAAGGAAAAACCAACCCGACCGTACTCCACCTGCATCCAAACCTTGTGAGGAGTATTCCAAAAGATCTGTCTCACCTGGAGGAATTCAACAAAGTCGACGGCATGTCAATCGGACGTCCGAAGCTCAAGATATGAGCGTTTCTGCTCCGAGGGCCCGGTTAGTTTCGTGTACGAACCAACCTGGCCGAACCCAAAGTATTCCGAAACCTTGAGTGTGATATACCGAAATGGCTGTCTCGATCCAAGGATCGCATCTCCACTGACGGCGTGTCATTTGGAGGCTCGTAGCTCAAGTTATGAGCAAAAGACCGAAAAGGTCCGGAAACGGGGGTCTGGGCCCGGACCGACCCGGCCCGACCCCCCCCCCCCCCCCCCCGGGTCGACCCAACCCAGGTCCGAGTCCGACCCGGTTGGGCGCAACCCGGCCCGACCTGGGTGAGACCCGGCCGGCGGGTCGGCTCGGCTCGGCTCGGCCGAGCGGCCGAGCAAGGTAAGCCGCGGGGCGTGCTGTCCCCGCGGGAAGAGGAGCTGCGGCCCCGCGTGGGGCCGCGCTTGGTCAGCAGACGCGGCAGAGCTGCGTCCCATGTCTCGCCGGACCTGTGCGGTCGTGGGTCTGGTCAGCCGCCACCGCCTCTGGCTGCCGGCGCCACCGCGCCTCCAGTGGAGTCTGCGGGCCACCGGAGTTGCTCTGGTGGTCCGATTCCATTTCCGTCTGCGTCGTAGCTCCTCCTGAGTCCCGTTATTCACTGCGGAATCAACAAATCTTCTCTGTGACCCATTTTGTCATCGTCCGCCATTCCTCACACCAAGAACAAAGGGCGGTGGGTTCGGACTTGTTCGTTGGTCCGCACCCACCGCGTTAGCGGTTTGAAACAACACCATAAAATCCCAACAATTGATGAACCACGACCCGCAATAATAATCCGCGAACCAACTTGTTAATTGGTTGGTCCGCGTTCTTGCCTTGGAGGAAAACAAACATGGGTAAAACATTTTCAAAACGACCCCTACCTCATAGCTGTCGTCAGACGAGTTCGAGTACATCGCAGAATTGACCGTCACGGTAGGAGGTGATCGTCGCGTCGCGGAAGGGTGTCGCGTCATCGCGGAAGGGCGTCGCGTCGACGATCTCCGAGGGTTAAAGAAACACACGGATTTAATTATAACAATTAAATCCATGTTAAGGATAAAAACCACCAAGGAATTAAAAGGTCCGTAATCTCTTACGTCAACGGACGATCGAAGATTTGTCGCGGAAGAAGCGTCGCGGAGGGAGAATCGTCGGCGTCACGTCGTCGATCTTCGGGGGCCTGGCGTTTTTCATCGCCCTTCGTCGGAGGCTGGAATTCTTCGCGTTCTTCACGTTCTTCACGTTCTTAGAATTCTTCGTGAAGAAGGAGGAAGATCTTTATAGATTCTCCAAAGGTTTAACACAACATTCAAGAAGAAGGTGTGTTGGCCTTATTTTATTAACATGCCAACAAATTGAAAACATGTTAAGAAACGAACAAAGTTAATTCATAGAATTAATTTCAACGAATAAACCACCCAATTAATAGGATCATTTAAGATTTTAGAAAATGCGTCAGTTGACTTTTATTTAATAGGGGTTTTTGCGGGTGCATTACTTAGCGGAAAAGAAACGGTGGGGCTCGTGCGGGCCCCACCTCACAAATATCCTACCAAGAGGGTAGGATATTTTTAATTTCACCATATCCGCTTTAACTCAGCTTAAGAAGCTTTAATTGGCTTTAAGTGGCTTTAAGTGAAATAAAATAAAGTTTGCCGCAGCACATTATTTTATTTCTTAACTTAAAGCCCAAAAATTAAAACCCACACCCGAGCAAACACAACTCTGGAAGAGGCGTTTCTAAGCAATTATCGGCGCTGCGATTCCATCAGTGCCCTCGGAATTCAATTCCAAGAACCGGTTCAAAATTTAGAAAAACCCGCTCGTCCGTTCACTGAACGTACCCGAGCCAAACTTCAAAAAATGATTCCGGGCACACCGGGCCTCGGAATCAGGTGTCGTCTGAAACTGCATTCTTTTAAAATTCCAAAGGAAATTAAGAAAAAAATTCCTTGAAATTTACAGGTCTTTACACCATGATTTCCATTTTCTTTATTTTTTAAAATTAAAACACTGTATTGTCGACATTCATCACTTTAATTCAAGTTATATACACTTACTTTGAGGTAATGTGATAAATTCCTACAATGTAGGGGTGACAAGGTTTTGAGGGATATTAAGTATGTGGAAGACATTGTCTGCATGAGTAGTCAAACATTTAATTTATATTATATTAATGCAATAGATAATGGATAATATTATGATGTAAAACATAGTATATTAAAAAAATTCCTTCTCTTTGAATTTTGAGTTAAAGATTTGAAGTCCAATATCTCACAAGCATGATCAGTTTCGAACAAACCGCCCCAAATTGAATAATAAATCCAGCTGTATACAAAAAAAATCTTATATGAGTAATAAAAAAAGAATTAAATTAAACATAAACATGAAACAATCCACTATTTCTATGGAAGTCTCATCTTCATGCTATTTGGGTACATTCTTCCCTTAGGTATGTTTCCCATTCATTTCTGAGCACATCTATATCATCTTGTGAATATGAGTCTTTTTAATAGTCTTAGTAGTACTGTAAAAATATAAATACCTAAAAGATTAATTAATATTTTAAATTAAATAGTTATTATCTTCGAAAATACCTCTATAGGGATGTTAGTTTATTCATGAAATATGATCTCTCTCACAAATTTACAAACATAATAACAACTGTATTTTCCATTGGTTTGTTTTGGACACTGAAGAAACATTGAGTAGAATAAGTAATTTGTTTTGATATGTGTTTTTATAGTGAAATATTTTTATATATACCCCACTAATTTTCCAATTGTAGTACTTTTCTTCTTTCTTGTCCTTTTCCCTAATCCCCATTCCTTGTTTTTTATGATAACAATGCACTGTCCTATGATAATAGAATCCTCATTAAAAGATAATATAAATTATATAACTTGATTCTTAATTGTAAAACATTGGATGTAGTGTATTAAAAATTTATAAACATCATCATGTGTGGATGGTTTTTTGGATATCTATGCATTGAATCTAGAAAATAGGTATTTAAAGTATCCAAATTTACTGCAATGAGAATCCAATGCTACCTAAAAAAGTAATAAGTATTGAAATAAATAAAAATATACTTGATATGATTAAATTGTAGAGTTTTACCCCTTCATCGTTGGTATTAAATAGAGTATATCATCCAAAAATTTTATTTCCAATGATTTTATTAGACTTGACACTACATCATCATTTTTTATCTATTTTTGGTTGTTCATTAGGGTGATGTGAGGACTAACGAGTCCAAAAAAAATTCATGGAAAAATACCATCAATTATTTTTCATATATATTCCAGCCCAAAATATAGAATGTATTTAGTCATAATTAACATAGTATATTAGATTTTTCAAAATCCAATCATGATAACATACCGCATGTATACATTTACAACTAATCCACCTATCCAATCATAGTCGGGGATTTCACTTGCACTCTCAACACCAATGATGTCTTGAAATTTCTATCCACAGACATTTTCTTCAAAATCAGCTATGTGATCTTGACCATATTTTATCTTTGTATCTATATGAACCTTCAATGATAGTAAATGCAAATATAGGATGGGCGGAGTAATGGTGGTTTTGGTAGATATTTTTGTTTGGATGATCAAACTTTTAGATGGTTTTGAGTCATTTTTTCATTTCATCCCCTTCCTTTTGTCCATATATAAAAAAATTCATCGGTATTGACCTTTTTTTATTATTTTTTAATGTTTTAGCTAGAGAAATAAATTGGAAATTAATACCTCCTTATCGACATGTTTTTTACAAGATTTTGGGGCCATGCGATGAATGTCCCAATATATTTTTCGAACATATGAATATCTTCCTCGTGAATTAGAATATGTAGCTCAACACTTGGTTCATGGGATATATAGTGACCCAAACCTTTTACATATAACATTACATGGTTTTAAGAATAATTATACATCATAGTACAAGCCAAGGATCGTTAAGTCTAGTGTATTGGAAGACTTGGTACATAAAACATAAAACATGGGGAAAACACTTCTTTATTTAATCTCCATAAAGATCTCTTAACTTCCTTTAAGACCTTACAACTACATAGGGTACCCTAGGGAACACATTAACAAAGGGATGAGCTAAAAAACCGAGTAAGGGAAATAACATAAGGGTACATCTTAAGCACATGAGTTAGGAGGCATGACATAATGATATCAAAATAATAGAACATATGAAATCATATCATATAAGAATGGGATCATATAAACATGGAATCAATTAAATGTGGAACGATCATAAAACATTTTCTTAGTACGGTTCAAGGCTAACCACCAATCCCATTTTCCATCGAATCTCATGAGACTTAACTTTACCCAATGCATTAGAGAGATATCTAGGTGCACCCATCTCAAAATTTTCATGAATATTCTTTCCACATAAAGAATCATTCATAATCAACCATACATAAACATAAGGATACACATGGGATGAATTGGGTACTGCAATCATGACAGAAATCATAACCAATGAGTGTATCATGAAAGGGCCCATGAATGAAAGGTATCAGAACATACATGGATGTCCATAAGGTAAAATAGGCATATAACATGGTAAGTTGTGTCAAATATAAGTGACAACATATAAGAAATGTATTTGAGAAACATTGGCATTAAAACATCTTTGTGCGGTTTTAAAAAAAAATACTATAGAGATTTTAAAATAGAAAAGAGGAAAATATTTAATATAAAACCAGAATTTAATAAAGAAGGTTTTCATAATAAAAATAATTATTTTATAAATACAATGGTGGATTAAAATAGAGGATATAGTGCACTTGAAATTGGGTAAAAATTTTGGGAAGTTCCCTTAAAATTGGTTTTCTTATCAGAAATTTCTAAGGATGGAATCTTTTAAAAACATGTATATCCCCGAAAGAGAGTGATGAAAGGTTATTAATAAAATAATTTTGTAAAACTACACATCATTTAGAATATGTACATAAACAAATAAGATAACTCCATTTTGATATAAAGATAGATAAGGCAACCTGAAGAACAAAAAGGGTCTGAGTAGAATTCATTACGATTTATTGGCATGGTGTTGGGTGTACCCAAGATGGATTTATGAGAGAGGAAAAAACACACCCCATCATTTGGGATTATGCATAAAATTCATAGCATAGAGTAAAATATTGATTAAAAAATTAATGGAGAGGATCCCTTACCTTAAATCCATTGGTGTTCTCCACTTGTTATTAAAGACCTGAGTAAAGAAACTAGGTTTCTTAATTAATAATTATAGAACCACTTATATAAGTAATTTATTTATTTTAACCCTTTTTAGTTCATTCAAGACCCTTTTTATTGGTTATAAGGTTCAATTTTATTGTTTAGGTTCGTTTACTTCCTTGGTTTTAATGATCGGTTCATGTTCAGATGAACATGACAGATGAAAGTGATTGTCCAGAATTTAAGTTATATGCTATTATTCAACATCCAGGAGATTACATGGTTTAAATTTTTCTTTTTTTACTTATATTGAAGTCAAATTATTATATAGAACCTTAGTGACAACCATTTTTGTTAAATGGTGGGTTTGATTACAATGAACATGTTTTTCTTTATAACATAATACCATTTGTACAAGAGGATTACAGAATAGAAAAATAGGATATATTACATATATAATAATCTGTTTCGATCCTATCACAAATGGTTTCATGACTATAATTAAATATGATAATAGAAATTGATAAATCGTTGTCCTTGAATGTTCTAAATTAGCACATCTCAAACGGTGCTTTCATTTCTTTCAAATAAAAGGTGGGGAAAGGATAGAAGATAATGAAATATCCCATTAGCATAAAAACATTCCATTTCATGTATCTTACTAGAGTTATCATACTATTTGGGTGAAGGGAGGTGAGGAAAGAAATAAAAAGAAAATAACTTAAAATAAATGAAGGAATTGGAAAGAGGAATTTACCTCTTGAGACTTCCTCCTTTGAGAACCTCTTAAGGGGAGAGGTTTTGGTATTTTGAATAGGCTAGGGGATTTTGAACATGGGGGAGGAGCTTGGGGAGAGATTTGGGTAGAATATTGTCAAGGCACAAGGCTTGAGAGTAGTGAAGAGAAGAGGGAATGAGGGGGGTTTTATAGTGGAGGAGAGGAGGATTTTCATAATATTATAATCATTAGTTTATTATTTTCCCTCAGGACTAGAAATAGTGATGATTACATGACCAAAAATAGTAATAAATTCATGTGACTTCGAAACAATTGGTCTTACATCATCAAATCATCATCAATGACTCAATAAATCCATTATTTAGCATTTATTGTAAATTACCGTATTTTACTATTCATCAAAAATCAAGTATTTTCAGAAAAATCTAAAAAATTCACCCTAACCATTTTTCAATGTGTAGAATCCAAAAATGAAATCCATTTTTAAAAAGTAATTTTCTATATATGATTATTTTAATATTTATTTATAATCATAATTTATTATCCAAACCAATTTTAAAACATTCATTTACTTATTCTAAAATAAATGTATATCGTACTTTCAACTTGACTATTATTTATATATTATCATAGGTAAGGTTAATATTCATTAGGGTATATCACTATTCATAAGGGTATGTTACTATTCATAAGGGTAGGTTACTATTCACCAAATATTATGTTTTCTTATCGGACTCCAAATAACTTACTGATTGCAACCATGTATGTCATATTTTTGAAATTCCAAACACAGAAGTGACAAACTTATGTTTAAAGGTCATTTAACACTTAGTAGTTCATTATGTTGTGTTTTCATGTGATTTTATGACATATTTATAAGGTAATTTCCCTTGAAAAAATTGGGTCATTACATTATTCCCCCTTTAATAAATTTCTCCCTCGAAATTTCATTTTACATTCTATGCCAAAAATAGGTGGGGGTAATTTTCCTTCATTGCTTCCTCCAGTTCCCATGTTGCCTCTTCCTACTTATGTTTTCGCTATAGTATCTTTACCAGATTAGTAGTCTTGTTGTGTAAAACTTTGTCTCTATGATCCAAGATCTTCACTAGCTGCTCCTCATAGGAAATATCATCCTCCAATTGTACCACCTCTGAAGAGAGTACATGTGAAGGGTCTGGTATGTACTTTCTTAATAAGGATACATGAAATACATCATGTACTTTTGACATGGTAGGTGGAAGTGTCAGTCGATATGTCATATCTTCAACTCGATCAAGGATCTCGAAGGGGCCGATGTACCTAGGACTTAACTTCCCTTTCTTTCCAAACCTCATGACCTTCATCCATGGAGATATGAGTAAAAATATCATGTCTCCAAAATTAAACTCAAGGTCTTGTCGACAATTGTCTGCATAAATTTTCTGTCGACTTTGGGTAGCCTTTATATGTTGTTGAATGGTTTTCACCTTCTCCACCATTTCATTAACCATTTTAGGTCCTAGAAACTTACGTTCACCGACTTCATCCCAACACACTGGTGTTCTACACCTTTCCCCATAAATGGCTTTATATGGTGCCATTCGGATGCTCAATTAGAAAATATTGTTTTAGGCGAATTCAACCAGTGGAAGATGTTGGTCTCATCCTACTTTGAATTCCATAGAATACGCTCTAAATATTTCTTCCAGTGTCTAAATAGTCTGCTCATATTGGCCGTCAGATTGAGGATGATAGGTCGTACTCTATGTAGCCTTACCAATTCTTTTATGTAAATCTATGCAAGTTTATCCAATGAGAAGTACTCTCGAATCACGATAAAGTGAGTTGTCTTTGTAAGACGATCCACAATAACCCATATAGAATTGTTTCCTCTAGATGTCCTTGGAAGTCTAGGGAAAAAGTCCATGGTAATGTTCTCCCACTTCCATGATGGTATGGGTAGTGGTTTCATCATCCCCTTAGACTTTTTCCTCTAAGCCTTAACTTGATGACATACTAGGCACTTTCATGTATATTCAGCAATCTCTCTTTTCATATTGTCCCACCAATAGTTTTCTCAAAGATCTCGATACATCTTTGTGGTCCCTAGATGGATAGAGAAGGTCAAGCTATTTTCATCATTCAATGGCTCCTTCTTTATCTTTGGATCAGATGGTACACATAATCGTATCCCAAATCATAAAACTCCTTCCTCGTCAATTTTGAAATTGGAGGATTTACCATTTCTGATTTCTTCCACCATTTTCTGAATTTCAACATCTTTTCTTTGAGAATCCTTTATTTTATCCAAGAGGGATGGTTGAGAAATCATTTGAGAAAGGATTTATGATGTTTCTCCCTTAATGATTCCTATGTCCATCCTTTTCAAATCTAAAAAGATCAGATCCTTTTGAATTCCCATCATTGATAAAGACGCAGGATCCTTTCTACTTAGAGCATCCACCACCTTGTTTTCCTTACCAGGATGGTAGTAGATTGAGTAGTCATATTCCTTTATGAGATCTATCCATCTTCAATGGAACATATTAATAACTTTCTTTGTGAATATATATTTGAGACTCTTTTGGTCAGTATATATCTCACACTTCTCCCCATAGAGATAAAGCTGTCATATTTTCAATGCAAAGATCACAACCTCCAACTCCAGATCATGTGTGAGATAGTTTTTCTCATGGAATTTCATCTGCCTTGAAGCATAGGCTATCATTTTATTATTTTTCATTACCACATAGACTAATCCCTTTTTATAGGAATCAATATACACTAAAAAGAGTTCTCTACTTGTAGGGAGTGTGAGTATTGGCATACTAATAAGCCTCTTTTTCAACTCCTTGAAGCAATATTCACATTCATGTGTCTAGAAAAACCTTACTCCCTTTTGTTTTAGCTTGGTCATTGGGTTTGAAAATCATGAAAAGTTATTCACAAATCATCAATAATACCTAGCTAAACCCAAAAAGATATGGATCTCCATTACAAAAGTTTTCCTGGTCCACTCTTCAATTGCCTTTGTCTTGGAAGGGTCCACAGATATCCCTTTGCTAGTGATAACATGCCCCAAGAATGACACTTCCTCCATCCAGAACTCACATTTACTGTACTTTTCATACAACTTCTCCCTTCACAAAGTCTTTAACACATTATTCAAATGCTCCTCATGTTCCTCCTTCCTCTTAGAGTATATCATAATATGACCAATAGGGACTACTACAAATTTGTTGAGGTAATCTCTAAAGACTATATTAATTAAATCTATGAAAATTTCTTGAGAATTAGTGAGTCTGAAGGTCATCACTATGAACTCATAGTGTCCATACATCGTTTGAAAGGTATTCTTGGGAATATCTTCCTTACTCACCTTTAATTGGTGATATCCCAATCAAAGGTCCACCTTAGAGAAATAATATTCCCCACGAATCTGATAAAACAAGTCATCTATCTGAAGCAAGGGATACTTGTTTCTTATCGTGATTTTATTGAGCTCATGATAATAAATGCAAAGGCACAATGATCCATCCTTCTTCTTAATGAATATGAATAGAGGAAATATAATATCTTTTCAGTGGATTTAATCCACTGAATCATGAGGAGGGGATTAGAAGATCCATTGAACATGGGAGGAATTTTTCATATGAAAGATTCTATGGAAAATTTCTCTTTCCTTGGATGAGGATGGTGTTCCACATGATTCAAGTTATTATTCATAACTGGATCCAGCTAACATAGTATTGTCATGAAGTTTGAGTAACTATTCCCATCATATCAGGAATATCA
Organism: Viscum album; assembly: GCA_963277665.1. Lineage (NCBI taxonomy): Eukaryota > Viridiplantae > Streptophyta > Magnoliopsida > Santalales > Viscaceae > Viscum > Viscum album. Next base: position 933,185,796 of record OY728156.1, read on the forward strand.
TTAGAGGAATATTCACATTTCCTAGTACATTGATTGTACAAACGTGTACTTCTATTTCCTGCCATTAACTAAGAAAAAGAACCTATAATTATAGGTCTTTAATACTTATCTATTGACCAAAAAATGAAACTTTGAACATAAAAGGATAATCTTATAAAGAAGAATTATATCCTAACTTGTGATTCTGTAGGTTTAAATCTAGGTTATCCTCGATCAATTTCTTAACTTATATTTTTATGGTCTTTTTTTATCCCTTAATAATGGTTTGTACTAAGCTCATGAATTCACCAAATAATATCCCCTAGGAGTGTCGTAACCAAGAGTGCAGTAAGGCCTGTTGTCGTGCACCTATTCCCATTCGATTCAAGCTCAAAGTGGTGTTTTCGGGTTTTACCTATAGATACATCTATGCCAAAGCCACCTCTACCTGCTCATATCCAGATAGGGATGTATTTTCTTGATAAACCAAATACTCAACACTCACTGAAATTTAGTAATGTTTTCTTATACTTATTCTCATCCTTGAGGTTCTTACTAAGGTGGTCTATTTTTAATCTCCAAAAATAACTAGACCATCCTCTGATACAAACTATAGTGACCCAAACCTTTTACATATAACATTACATGATTTTAAGCATAATTATACATCATAGTACATGTCAAGGATCATTATGTCTAGTGTCTTGGAAGACTACGTACATAAAACATAAAACATGGGGAAACACTTCTTTATTTAATCTCCATAAAGTTATCATAACTTCCTTTAAGACCTTACATCTGCATAGGGTACCTTGGGGAACACATGAACAAAGGGATGAGCTAAAAATCTTAGTAAGGTAAATAACATAAGGGTATATCTTAAGCACATGAGTTAGGAGGCATGACATAATGATATCCAAAGCATGGAACATATGAAATCATATCATATAAGCATGGGATCATATAAACATGGAATCCTATAAATGTGGAATGATCATAAAACATTTCCTTAGTATGGGTTAAGGCTAAATGAAAATCCCATTTCCCATTTTAGTATGGGTTAAGTCTAATCGCCAATCTCGTTTCCCATTTTAGTACAGGTCAAGGCTAACTGTCAATCTCGTTTCCCATCGCATCTCATGAGACTTAACTTTACCCAATGCATTAGAGCTCTATCTAGGTGCACTCATCTCAACATTTTCATGAATATTCTTTCCACATAAATAATCATACATAATCAAACATACATAAACATAAGAATACTCATGGAAATAATTGGGTACCACAATCATGACATAAAGCAATACCAATGAGCGTATCATGAAAGTGTCCATAAAGGAAAGGGATCAGTACATACATAGAATTTCATAAGGTAAAATAGGCATAGAACATGGTAAGTGGTGTCAAATATAAGTGACAACATATAAGAAATGTATTTGAGAAACATTACCATTAAAAAAAAATTGTGCGGTTTTAAGGAAAATACTATAGAGATTTTAAAATAGAAAAGTGGAAAATATTTTATATAAAACCTGAATTGAATCAACAATGTTTTCATAATAAAAATAATGATTTTATAAATAAAATGGTGTATTAAAATAGAGGATATAGTGCACTTGAAATTGGGTAAAAAATTTGGGAAGTTCCCTTAAATAGGTTTGCTTATCAGAAAGTTCTAGGGAGGGAATATTATAAAAACATGTATATCCCCGAAAGAGAGTGAGGAAAGGGTATTCATAAATTAATTTTGAAAAAAAAGCATAATTTAGAATATGTAAATAAACAAATAAGATAAATCCATTGTGATATAAAGAAAGATAAGGAAACCTGAAGAACAAAAAGGGTCTGAGTAGAATTCATTACGGTTTATTGGCATAGTGTTGGGTGTACCCAAGAGGGATTTATAAGAGAGAAAAAGGGTTTATCATCACTTATACATCATTAGGTAAGTATGGTGAAGGTTCAAAAACAAACCCCATTATTTAAGATTAGGCATAAAAGGCATTGCATTGAGGAAAATCTTGATTAAGAGAGAAATGGAGAGGATCCCGTACCTTAAATCCGTTGGTGTTCTCCACTTGTTATTAAAGACCTGAGTAAACAAATTAGGTTTATTAATTAATAATTATAGAACCAATTATATAAGTAATTTATTTAGTGTAACCCTTTTTAGTTCATTCAATACCCTTTTGAGTGGTTATAAGGATCAATTTCATTGTTTAGGTTCGTTTACTTCCTTGGTTTTAATGATCGGTTCATGTTCAGATGAACATGAAAGATGAAAGTGATTGTCCAGAATTGAAGTTATATGTTATTATTCAACATCCAGGAGATTACATGGTTTAAAATTTAATTTTTTTACTTATATTGTAGTCAAATTATTATATAGAACCTTAGCGACAACCATTTTTGTTAAACGGTGGGTTTGATTACAATGAACATGTTTTTATTTATAACTTAAAACCATTTGTAAAAAAGGTTTACAAAATAAAAAATTGGATATACTACATATATAATATTCTGGTTCAATCATAACACAAACTTTTTCATTCCCATAATTAAATATGATAATATAAATTGATAAATTGTCGTCCTTGAATGTGCTAAATTAGCACATCTCAAACGATGCTTTCATTTCTTTCAAATAAAAGGTGGGGAAAGGAGAGAAGATAATGAAATATCCCATTAACATAAAAAAATTCTAGTACATGTATCTTACTAGAGTTATAATACTATTTAGATGAAGGGAGGCGAGTAAAGAAACAAAAAAGAAAAGAACTTAAAAGAAATGAAGGAATTGGAAAGAGGAATTTACCTCTTGAGACTGTTAAGATGGTATGACTCTGAGTATGATATACTCTGTAATACCAAACATAGGATAGAAATAAGAATGAGATTATCAGATAGAATAGGGGGGTGAATTGTACCTTTTAAAAATTCCCTTCATAAATTTTAGAATGATTATGTTTAACAAAGTTAAACAAGATAATTCACAAGACCTCTATGAGTACTAAAGACTTACTAGATTCTGGAATGGTGATTCTGAAAATGGAACTTAACTAAAGTTACAAAGATTAAGATTATACCTTAAAGTGTATAGAATCTAACTATATCAGAGTAAAAAGATGAGGAATTATAGGAAAGTATACTTTCCTCAATAATGAAAAATGCAGCGGAAAAACAAAGTAGTAAAAACTACAAGTAACAAAAAATAACTCTTTTAACCCAAAGAGAAGGGTATCCAACAAACTTGGATAAAGGTCCCTTAATTTACACTTTCAAGAAAGTATGTCTTACCCACACCAGGGTAAGCCCTCGATACAAAGATCGGAGTCTGTCTTTCTATCCTTGCAAGCCCTCAACTATCAAGTAGTCGGAACCTCTGTCTTCCTCAGCAAGGAAGCCCTCAAATTCAAGGTGTTGGAACTTCTGTCTTCCTATCCCCGGAAGCTCTCGATTGTAATCAGTAACAATCAGAGTCACACAAAGCAAGTCTGCACGAGGAAAAGTTTGAAGAAGCTGTTCAAACTTTCTGCACAAATCTTGAGAGTTGATAAGAGCCTCCCTCTCTAGAAATCACTTCAACAACATGTAAGCACAGATCTCATAGATGTGTCAAAGTTGTTTATTCTTTTAAAATGAGCTCCTATTTATAGGCGAAGCTCCAATGGTCGGCTCCCTTCTCTAATGGTCATATTTTTCCTTGAATTTCAGAGGGACATGTACACGTGTCACTCAACCAACGGTTAGTCAATAACTGAAATCACGACATCGTTTTGTAATGAAAAAAGTGTAAGCATAAGTAAAACTGAAGTTCGGAATGTAAGAAAATAAAAGTTCGGAGTCTAACCAAAATGGAATTCGGAGTCTATAATAAAGAGATATTCGTATTCTGTTTTGTAGGAATTCGGAACCGGAATTCTATAAAAATCCAGAGTCTGAATTTCTAAGGAAATTCGGAGTCTGGTTTCACTAGAATTCGGAATCTGAACTTACAATGTTCGGAGTCGAACTAGTAGAAGTTTGGAGTTGAACTCATTAATTTTTGTATCCATAATTCGGAGTTGAACTTTGTGAGAGTTCGTATCCAGAATTCGGAGTGGAACTTCATTAGAGTTTGTATCCAGAATTCGGAGTGGAACTTCATTAGAGTTCATATCCAGAATTCTAAGTGGAACTTTATTAGAGTTCGTATCCAGAATTCAGAGTAGAACTTCATTAGAGTTCATATCCAGAATTCGGAGTGTAAAACAAAATGCTTTGTATCTAAGTATTATATTATTTCTAGGTTTTAGGTATGAATCTGATTTTTATACTTAAGAAAAATATTGATATGAGTAATGAAAATATGGTAGGGGTAAATTCTTTTGGGAAGGAAATTTTCCTTATAGAAGTGAAATATATATTTTCTTAAGTATAAGGTGTTTGTTATTTTCAAAAACAATAAGGGATGGAAAATTCATAAGGAAAACCTTATTGACTCAACAATATCCCCCTTTTTGGAAAGCACAAACAACCCTTCGAAAAAGAAAATAAGGACTTTGAAAATTTTCTTTAGACTTTGAAATTAAAACTTATATCCCTTTGTTCATGGATGATGGTGAATACAACTAACTCCCCCTTAGTCTTAGGAACTCTAAGGATTGTATTCTTGATTTTCGAAATGAAGTTTTCATTATCATAGGAATGAAAAACTTCGTAATGAGAAACTCCCCCTTACTTAAGGATAGTTCTTCACTTAGAAATTTTTCTTCTCTATTTTATATTTTTCCTTCTCCCCCTTTTGAGTAGTTCTTTTTCCTTCTCCCCCTTTGTGATTTTCAAAAAGAATTTAAGGGAATGGAAAAGAAATATGGTACCTGAAATATTAGTAAAGACATGCAAGGAAAACAAACAGCCATAGTTCTATTATAATTGGAAGAATTTTTACAAGGAAGATCAAATGCAACAAAAGATCGGATTGAGTCTATTTGTATTCTTTTTCCTTTGGTATTAGCTTCTTCAAGAGGGTTTTCAGCTTCTTTAAATATTTATGATCCTCCTCAGCTTACTTCTCCAAAGTAGTGATCCTTTCTTGTTGGCTTTCAAGACCTCTGCCTGAGCCTTCCTGGCCTCTTACTGCATCTTTAGTAACTCATCTTGCTTTTTCATCTTCTCTTTAAACTCAATCCGGAAATCTCTTTCCCCTTTCTAGTTTTGAGCAATCGAGTTACACTTTCCATTAAAATCCCTCACCTGTTGATTCTGATAATTTTGCTCAAGGGTCATCTTTTCCTGAAGATTCTTTATCTTGGAATCCTCGGTATCAAAAGCATCTTTTACATCATTCTGAAAACGATCAAACTCAGCCAAGTCATCATCAAATTTCATTTACCATAGAGTTATTTTGTTGTATGATTTTCTGTGAACATCATAATTGATAAGGAAATTTATATGCTCAGCCTCAATCTTCACACACTTATCTATAACCATGGATACGGATCCTGACTTCTGATTTAGGCTATGTTGAAGCATCTGTCATCTGGAGTCTATGGTGGGAAAGATCGGAATGGTGTCCACCAACTTTTTCAAAGACTCCACAACAAAATCATGACCCAGTGATGATGATTCTGAATCAGACACTTTTCATGGGGATTGTTCTTCTTTAATTTTTGCCAACTTTATTCTAGAAGAACCACTAACATCCTTCTTCCTTATAACATCTTTTTTTGGGGTTTCCATAAGCACTTGATTCCCCTTATCAACTTTCAGAACTATCTCATCAGGAGATTCTTCCTCGCTTTCAGATACTTCAACAATCTTATCTTCATCTGGTTTCTCCTTCTCTTCTCCTTCTTCATGAAAATGTTTTTCAAAGTTTTGTTCCTTAGATAACTCATTTTCTTTCTCTTCCTCCTTTTCATCATCTCTCTTAGCATCTTTGTCATCTCCCTTTCCCGGAGTGACAAGCTTTGAGGTCTCGGCCTCAGAAGTTCAGAGTGGTAGTTTTTATGACAGGCTTGCCTTCTCTTGATAATCCTAAACTTGTTTAATCAAGTCATATAGATCACCAATTCCTTATTCTACTTCTTCTTCTAATACTTCATCTTCTTCTTCTATTTCTTCAACAACTTCTTCCTCTACTTCTTCACTAGCTCCTTTCTCTACTCCTTCAACAACCTCTTTCCCTTTGGACTTTTCAGCAGTGAAGTAATTCTTCCTGGGGGTCTCCGGTAAAGGTTGAACAACAAAGGTTTCCAGAATGGGAATCTTCTTAGAAGATATTTCTGTGTCTCTCAACAAGGATTGAACAACTTCATCTTCAGACATCTTAGTCTTCATCTTCTTCTCTTTTTCCTGTTTTTCTAACTCATCCGCAGCTTTTTCTCTTAAGGCCTTAGCCTCAGCAGGGCCCAATCCGAACTGTGGATCCCCTTCTTTCCTTTTCTTCTTATCTTACCTCCATTTAGCATCCACCTCATCTGAATATGCTATCTATTTTTTTGGCTTGGGAGGTGCGGATTTGGTTTCCTTAGTTTTGGGGGTCTTGTCTTCAGCAACCACTTCTTTCAATTTCCTCTTTTCACCAACCTTCTTCAATGGCTCAGCTTTCTCCACATTTTCTAGATTGGTTTCAGCCTCTTACTCTAAAAAATTATAAAACTCTCATGTTTCCTTGGAATAGGTCATATTCATCCTTTTCAAGGTATCATCACTAATAAGCATAACCTTTCAATTCTGAGCCTTGGACTTACATGAAATCTTGATAGAATCCAGACACTGAACTATCAGCTTTGATAGTAAGGTAGGGTACATGATGATTTGAGCTCTCAAATTTCCTTCCTTGATGTTCTTAATTGTCACAAGAACATGCCTCATCAGATTGATTTTTCTTAGATTCACCAAAAATTATAAGAAATATATATCACTTTTCTTCAGGGTATCTTTGTCACCCTTTCTCAGAACCAAGAAACCTTGTACCCAAAGCTGAAGGATCCGATTATTAGAAGATAGGTGAGCAGTTTTGGCTGTCTTTACATCATCAATCCCAAGACACTCCAAGTCCTTCACCTTAACAAAACTACCTAGAACATCCGGAAGTTTATGTGAGAAAAATTCAGCTTCTCCATCATATGTCAGCCCCACCAAGCTTGCTTCCTTAGTATAAGTAAGTTTGTAAGTCTTCCCATACGACTTGAAAGAAAATTTTTATCTTATCTCTTCCTCATATAAGCTTGTTGATTCATAAAACTCTACAAGTAACTCTGGATAGACCACATCTTAAACACCTATCTTGGATATACATACATCTTCCCAACTATTCAACTTGATGTTCTTAGAGATGATAGAACCGTACTTGTAAAAGTTCGGATGGACCAGTCTTTCTCTGTACACTTGCCATTTTGAAATTGGCTTCGTGGAAGACATATCTTGGGAAGTGGCTTCTGCAGACATTCGAAATGAAGGAGTTGTGAGAGATTCGGAATGATCTTTAAGAACTGAGGCAGAGCTTCAAGACACGAGAGCTTGGAGATCGATGTGGGACAACTATGGGGGTCCCCTTTATATAGGCGATGGAGGTGACCTTTCAACTTCCAAAACTAATCTAACGGTTGAAAATTTCTCTGATCTGATATGACGGTTGAAAACATACCCACAAGGAAATCTTGAATCTGATCTTTTGAGGTTATAAAAAAATTATAATTTAAGAAGAAACGAATCCGAGAAATTTTATAAGAAAAAGAAATTACCAGCAAGTAAAAGTAACTACAAAAACATAAGTAAGGAAATTATACCTTTCGGATTGCCTAGGAAGTTTATTCGTAATAGGTGATATTCTTCTTGAAGAAAATTTAACTATGAAAAACTCACTATGAAAAACTCACTATGAAAAACTTACTACGAAAGACTATGAGTACGAAAATTCCCATTACAAAAATTCTCATTACGAAAATTCTCATTACGAAAATTCTCATTATGAAAATTTCCAGTACGAAAAACATCATTACAAAAAATTTTGAAAGACTCATTACGAAAATTTTTGAAAAAATCATTACGAAAAATTTTAAAGACTTGTTACAAAAAAATTTGAAAGACTCATTACGAAAATTTTTGAAAGACTCATTACGAAAAATTTTGAAAGACTCATTAAGAAAATTTTTTAAAGACTCGTTACGAAAAAATTTGAAAGACTAACAAACAAATTTACTCCCACTCTGAAAATAATTTTATTACTGTAAGTAGAATGGTTCAACAAGAAGTTAATGAAGAAAGATTACCTCACGGTTATCATTCCTAACTTTTGTTTAATTTATTCAAATCTATCGGAGGGTAAAGATTTTTTGAAACTTTCATCAAGTTGATCTTGCATTCTGATAAATTGAAGAATGATATCTCTTTTTAGTGTGTGATCCCTAAGAAAGTGATGCCTAATATATATGTGCTTTGAATGAGAGTGATGTGTAGGGTTTTTACTAAGGGAAATGGAACTTGTGATATCATACAAAATTTGAGTCTTAGTAAAACTCAAGACATAGTCTGTGAGTGTGTGTTGAATCCACAACACTTGAGCACAATAACTTCCAACTGCTACATATTCAGCTTCAGCAGTGGAGAGTGCTACAGAATGTTGCTTCTTGCATGACCAAGAAACTAATGAATCTCCTAAGAAATTACATGTTCTGGATGTACTTTTTCTATCCATTCTACATCCACCAAAGTCAGCATCTGAAAATCTTTTTAAAACAAAATCATTTCCAGAAGTATAAAATAGTCCTAGATCCATGGTATCCTTTAAGTAGCGAAAAATTGTTTTCACTGAATTTAAATGAGATTCCTTATGATTGGATTGATATCTTGAACATAAAAATACTGAAAACATCAAGTCTGGTCGACTAGCTTTCAAGTAAAGTAGACTTCATATCATACCTCTAAAAGATGTTTGATCTACTGGTTTCCCAGCTTCATCAAGATCAAGTGTGTTTGAGGTACCGATAGGAGTACTTATACTCTTAGTGTTTTCAAACCCATACTTTTTAAGAAGATATTTAATATAATTATGTTGGGATATGTAGATTCCTTCTGGTTTTTGAGAAACTTGAAAACCAAGGAAAAATGTTAACTCGCCCATCATACTCATTTCGAACTCAGATTTCATTAGATCCACAAAAGAATTAGTTAAAGATTGCTGAGTTGAACCAAATATAATTTTGTCAACATAAATTTGAACAATCTAAAAAAATATTCTTATCTTTATTTATAAAAAGGGTTGGATCTTCATTTCCCTTAACATAGTTATTTTGAAGAAAAAATCCTTTAAGTCTATTATACCAAGCTCGTGGGGCTTGTTTAAGGCCATACAAAGCTTTGGTAAGTCTAAAAACATGATCTGGATGTTTTATATCTTCAAAGCCAGGAGTTTGTTCAACAAAAACTTCCTCTTGAACATAACCATTAAGGAAAGCACATTTCACATCCATTTGAAAAAGTTTAAAATTGAAGAATGCTGCAAAGGCAAGTAAAATATGAATAGATTCAAGTATAGCTACTGGAGAATAAGTTTCTTCATAGTCTATTCCTTCTTGTTGATTATATCTTTTAGCAACTAATATAGATTTATTTCTTACGATGATTCCATTTTCATCACACTTATTTATGAAGACCCATTTTACTCCAATAAAAGAAGTTTCTTTAGGTCTTTCAACCAAGGTTCAGACTTTATTCCTTTCGAATTCATTTAGTTCATCTTGCATGGCTTTAATTCAATCATCATCACCTAAAGCTTCCTCAGTGCTTTTTAGTTCTAATTGGGAAAGTAATGCTAGATGTTCTATTTCATTTCTTAAGGAACTTCTAGTCCTTACGGGTTGATTCACATCACCAATGATACTATCACTGGGATAATTCTTAAGAAACAACTGATTTGGGTTTTGTAAAACCTGTTCATCAATATAGGGTAGGAAATCTTCTGGGGTAAATGTTTCAGAAGCATATTCTTGAAAATTTTCCTTATCAGAAGGATTTTCTATCACAGATTGATAATTAGTTTTTGAAAACACATCTGAAGATGTAGGTTGGGGTTGTTTGAAAACAAAATTATCATTTTCATCAAATTTGACATGTACTGTCTCTTCAACAGTACAAGTATTTTTGTTAAAAACTCTATAAGCCTTAGAAGTTGTGGAGTAGCCTAATAAAATTCCTTCATCAGATTTTGGTACGAATTTGTGTAAGTTTTCTTTGGTATTCAAAATGAATACTTTTCAATTAAAAACCTTAAAGTAAGAAAGTCTAGGTTTTCTACCATTCCATAACTCATAAGGAGTTTTATTAAGGAAAGGTCTAATTAAAACTCGATTTCTATTATAACAAGAAGTACTTACAGCTTCAGCCCAAAAGTGTTTGGCAACAGAATACTCACTCAACATGGTTCTAGTTATTTCTTGAAAAAATCTATTTCTTCTTTCAACAACTCCATTTTGTTGAGGTGTCCTGGGTGCTGAGAAGTTGTGAGTAATACCTTTTCTACTACAAAAAGTTTCAAAATCAGAATTTTGAAATTCTCCTCCATGATCACTATGAATAGTTTTCAATGGAATGTTTTTTTCATTTTTGACTTGGGCTCTAAAACTTTTAAAATAAGAAAAATCTTCAGACATCTTTGCTAGAAAATAGACCCATGTAAATCTAGTGTAATCATCAACTAAGAAAAATGCATAGTACTTGCCCCCAATGCTTCTAGTTTTTATTGCACCAAAAAGATCCATGTGCACCAACTGTAGTGCATTAGTGGTTGAGACTTCACCGATTGATTTAAAACTTGATTTATGTTTCTTTCCATATTGACAATGTTCACAGACTTTTGAAGAATCAAATCTAAGCTCCGGTAGATCCTTAACTAAACCTTTCTTAGAGAGTTTTAATAAATTCTTAAGGTTACAGTGTCCTAACCTTCTATGCCATAACCAAGAATGATCTTCCATTTCACTAATTCAAGGTAATTCTTGCCTCCTAAGGTCTTTTAATTTTAGAGTATAAACATTCTCTTTCCTATTGGCAGAAAGAATAAACTCTTCCTTGGAATTTTGTAATAAGCACTTATCATTCCTAAAATTCACAAGGTATCCTTCATCACATAATTGACTTATGCTGATGAGGTTGTGCTTAAGACCTTTAACAAATAAAACATTTTAAATCATGTTTTTCCAAGAAAAACAATGTTACCTATACCAATAATTTCTCCCTGAGCATTATCTCTGAAAGTTACTTTTCCTCTTTTCGTCTTGATAATATTTTCAAAATAGATTTTGTTACCAGTCATATGTCGGGAACATCCACTATCCATGTACCATGTATTGTTTTTGGTACTTTTCCTATTTTCCTGAAAATAAGAAAAAAAATAGGTTTTTGGAATCCAGACTTGCTTGGATCTGGAAATTTCAGAAAGCAAAATTTTGGGTACCCACATCTTCTTAGAAAAATAAGCCTTATGAAATCCTAAAGATTGGGTTTTGTTTAAGGAATAATTATTTTCCCATTGACCACCACATTGACACTTTGTGAAAAATGGGGCACTTTGAGGAACAAAGTAGTTGTTACTAAAAATCAGTTTAGAACTAGTGTAACCAAAACCAGAAGTATTCCTTCGAGGTTAGATTTGTGAATACATTTTATCGAAATTTTCCTTACCATGGGTAAGGTTTGAAAAAAATTTCCTCAAGGAAAATATTTAAGATTTGAGTTTGATAAATAAGTTATTGTCCTCAAAAAAATTTGAACTAGAGTTTGGCTTGAAAACAACTTTCTTAGAAATTACATTTTCTTGGACTTTTGAAAGTTTATTCTTCTCAGAAGTTACTTTTCCCAAGATTTTTTGAAATACTTTCAAAATCAGCATTTTTCTTATCAAGATCTTTAGAAAGATCTGATATTTACCTAGTAAGAATAGTATTCCTAAAGTTTTCCTTATCAAGATTTTTCATGAGTTTTGAGTTCTCAATCTCAAGAAGTTCGGCAAACCTAGAAACTTCTTCATAGGTAGGTAAAGTATTTTCTTTATTAGAAGAATATTATTCATATAAAGAGTTATAATATTTACTATCATTATCATTTAAAGAAACGTTGGTCAAGGATTCAGCATTGTGTACCTTATCCATAAAGCAATAATTATCAATAGCTAGTCTAGCTATAAGACCAAGATTCTTCTATCCAGAAGATTCATAATCAGAAGATTCATCTAAAGAGTCACCACCACTGGCACTCCAGGTTTCATTAGCTTTCAGAACTTTCTTAGCTTTGGACTTGTAATATTTCTTTCTGTTCCTTTAATAATTCCTCTCTTTTCTCTCTTTTCTTTTGAGCATAGGGAAATCAGGTCTTATGTGTCCAGCTCTTTTTAATTCATAGCATGTGACCTCTGAATATTTCTTATCTTTCCTTTCCTTCTTCTTATACTTGGATTGGAAATTTCTTTGTCCATCTATCTTGTTCATCCTTGGAGAAAGATTAGATAACTCATTTTCTGAGACTCCACTCTCACTAGATTCATATTGGATAATAACCTTCTTAGATTTGGATCTAGTAACTCTCTCGGGAGTCTTAGCTTTCATATGATTTGAAGTTGTAGTAAAAGAAGCACTACCATTCCCATTCTTCTTATTTATGTTGTTAACATCTCCCTTTATTCTAGTCTCATATTAAAGAAGAGTTCCAAACAGTTCATCAAGAGAAATTTGAGTAACCTTTCTGTTTTCATCTATAGTAGTTCTCTTTGATTCCCATTCATTCGGAATGATATCTATGATCTTGTCAAAAAGAGCTCCATCATCTAGACCTTTCTCTCCCATGGATTGTAAGCTATTCACGATAGTCATGAATCTCTGTTGCACTTTGCAAATTGGTTCGCCATAAAGAAAATTAAAACCATGATACTCAGCTCTGAGCATGGCTCTTCTAGTCTCAATTACTTTAGATGTACCAAAATGTGTAACCTCAAGTTTTTCCATATACATTTAGTTGTTTCACAAGAAGAAATTTGGCTATATATATTCCTAGTCATTGAACAAAGTAAATTATTGTGTACCTTATAGTTGAGTTGTTAATCATTCTTTTATTGTTTAGTAAAAGAACTTACTTCCTTATCAGGAATTTTGTATCCTCCAGTAAGAATGAAAAATTTATCTACCCCAGTATTTATAACGAAAGTCTTCATATGATATATCCAATATTCATAATCATTACCATCAAAGATAGGTGGTCTAGTAGGATTTATGTTATCAATTGAACCAACATTTAAACCTTCCATCCTTAAGAAAAACTTTGGAACACATACTTGTTATAAGTAAAAGTTTGTAATCAAGGAAAATATTCTAAGCAAGAAATTGTTTCTCTAAGAAAAAATGAATCTGAACTATGATTTAGAAAACAGATTCCGAAAAATATGAATCCAGAAGTGTGAATCCGAAAATGTGGATCCGAAAAAGCTATTCTGAGAATTTTCTTCTGAATCTAATCGTGAGATTAATTCATATTGAACCAAATTCTCTGATACCAATTGTTAGGATGGTATTACTCTGAGTATGATATACACTGTAATACCAAACGTAGGATCGAAATAAGAATGAGATTCTCAGATACAAGAGGGGGGGTGAATTGTACCTTTTAAAAATTCCCTTAAGAAATTTTAGAATGATTATGTTTACCAAAGATAAACAAGATAATTCACAAGACCTCTATGAGTACTAAACACTTACTAGATTCCGGAATGGTGATTCCGAAAATGGAACTTAACTAAAGTTTCAAAGATTAAGATTCTACCTTAAAGCGTATAGAATCTAACTATATCAAAGTACAAAGATGAGGAAGTATAGGAAAGTATACATTCCTCAACAATACAAAATAAAGCGGAAAAACAAAGTAGTAAAAACTAAAAGTAACAAACAATAACTCTTTTAACCCAAAGATAAGGGTATCCAACAACCTTGGATAAAGGTCCCTTGATTTATACTTTCAAGAAAGTTTGTCTTACCCCCATTAGGGTAATCCCTCGATACGAAGATAGAAGTCTGTCTTGCTATCCCCGCAAGCCCTCAACTATCAGGTACTTGGAACCTCTGTCTTCCTCAGTAAAAAATCCCTCAACTTCAAGGTGTTGGAACCTCTGTCTTCCTATCCCCAGAAGCTCTTGATTGTAATCAGCAACAATCGGAGTTTCACGAAGCAAGTCAGCACAAGGAAAAGTTTGAACAAGCTATTAAAACTTTATGCACAAAACTTGAGAGTTTATAAGAGCCTCTCTCTCTAGAAATCACTTCAACAGCATCTAAGCACATATCTCATAGATGTTTCAAAGTTGTTGCTTCTTTTCAAATGAGATCCTATTTATAGGTGAAGCTCCAATGGTCGGCTCCCTCCTCCAACAGTCATATTTTTCCTTGAATTTCAGAGGGACATGTACACGTGTCACTCAACCAATGGTTAGTTAATAACTGAAAGAACGAAATCGGTTTGTAATGAAAAAAGTGTAAGCATAAGTAAAAATGAAGTTCGAAATGTAAGAAAATAAAATTTCAGAGTCTAAACAAAATGGAATTCAGAGTCTATAATAAATAGATATTCAGATTCTGTTTTTTAGGAATTCGGAACCGAAATTCAGTAGAAATCTGGAGTCTGAATTTCGAAGGAAATTCGGAGTCTGGTTTCACTAGAATTCGGAATATGAACTTACAAAGTTCAGAGTCGAACTAGTAGAAGTTCAGAGTCGAACTAGTAGAAGTTTGGAGTCGAAATAGTATAAGTTCAGAGTCAAACTAGTAGAATTTTGGAGTCTAACTAGTAGAAGTTCGGAGTCTAACTCATTAAAGTTCATATCCATAATTCGGAGTTGAACTTTGTGAGAGTTCGTATCCAGAATTCGGAGTGGAACTTCATTAGAGTTTGTATCCAGAATTCGGAGTGGAACTTCATTAGAGTTCATATCCAAAATTCGGAGTGGAACTTCATTAAAGTTCATATCCAGAATTCGGATTGGAACTTCATTAGAGTTTGTATTCAGAATTCGGAGTGTAAAATAGAATGCCTCATATCTAAGTATTATATGATTCCAAGGTTTTAGGTATGAATCTGAATTTTATACTTAAGAAAAATATTGATATGAGTAATGAAAATATGGTAGGGGTAAATTCCTTTGGGAAGTAAATTTTCCTTATAGAATTGAAATATAGATTTTCTTAAGTATAAGGTCATTGTGATTTTCAAAAACAAGAAGGAATAGAAAAGTCATAAGGACAACCTTATTGACTCAACAGAGACTTCCTACTTTGAGAACCTCTTAAGGGGAGAGGTTTTGGTATTTTGAAGAGTCTGAAGGCTTTTGGACGTGGGGGAGGAGCTTTGGGAGAGATTTGGGTAGAATATTATCAAGGGACAAAGCTTGAGAGTAGTGAATAGAAGAGGGAGTGGGGGGGTTTTGTAGTGGAGGAGAGGAGGATTTTCATAATGTTATAATAATTAGTTTATTATTTTTCATCAAGACCATAAATAGAGATTATTACATGACCAAAAATAGTGATAAATGTATATGAATTCGAACCAATTGGGATTACATTAGTATATCATCATCAATGACTCAATAAATCCATTATTTAGCATTTATTCTAAATTACTGTATTTTACTATTCATCAAAAATTCAAGTATTTTGGAAGAATTTCAAAAATTCATCCTAACCATTTTTTGACGTGTAGAATCAAAAAATGAAATCCATATTTAAAAATAATTTTCTAAATATGATTATTTTAATATTTATTTAAAATCATAATTTATTATCAAACCCAATTTTAAAACATTCATTTACTTATTTTAAAATATTGGTATATCTAACTTTCAACTTGAATATTATTTATATATTATCATAGGTAAGGTTATTATTAATTAGGTTATATCACTATTCATAAGGGTATGTTACTATTCATAAGGGTGTGTTACTATTCACCAAAAATTAAGTTTTCCTTATCAGACTCAAAATAACTTACTGATTACAACCTTGTATGTCAGATTTTCGAAATTCCAAACACAGAAGTGACGAACTTGTGTTTAAAGGTCATTTAGAACTTATTAGTTCATTATATTGTGTTTTCATGTGATTTTACGACATATTTATAAGAAGTTAATTTCCATTGAAAAACATTGGGTCGTTACTGGCTATGCTAATTGACACTTTCACATGACATGTTGTATGTGGTCTGTTGTGTAGCATGTTGTTTTTGATATTGAACATCATAGCCCTCGCTACAAGGTGATGGGTGGGTGTTGATAGATATAAATCATAGTCATTATTCCCCTATCAAATATTAGTATAGGAATGGTTTCAGTGTCTGTCTAATTCACATTTCATAGAAACATTTTTTATAAAATTTATTACCTTCACTAAGAAAACTATTTAATGAAAATGTCTCACCTAATAGCTGCTGGGGTGGGGTGGGATCTCCATGTGATGGTGGTTCTTGAGTTGCTTCTTCTCTTTTCTTACCCCTATACAAGTTTATATCATCTTTATCTTCTATTGGAATTCTTCTTCAAGGGTATCTAGTATTTCTCTCATCCATTTCATTTCTTCACATTGATCCTCCACTTGATTTTTTTCTCAAAATATGTTCAGGGTGTCACCCCAAAACCCAAACCTCTGATGTGGTCATACTGTTTTAGCCTCTTTAAGGCCACTGATAGTGTGTGTTCATTCAGTCTAGGTGTTTTTGATTCATGTGACTATGTTTAATATAAAATATAGGAAAATAAGTGATCATTATTATATAATATTAATTTAAAGGAAAAAAAAATTTAATTATGTCATACCCACACATGTTTCCCACACTTCTTGTGTGTTTTCATCTATTAGTATCCCTTCTTTATTTACACATGCCTCCTTCCATAGAACATGGCGTGGGATCAAATTGGATTTGGATTTAGAGTCATCAATCTATTTATAAATATAGGAACATAGTTATGGTATTTTTCATGTCACATTAAAGTTTTATGGTAGATTTAAAATACATAAAAAAAATTCAAGTGAAGCATACCCCATCCTTGATTTACGGTAAGGTTATGCTGGTTTTGATGCTCGTTCATTATTTTTACCACTCATTTGTTTTTTTATAAATAAAAAAATTTCAATCAAAGTAATGAATGCACATATCTTTAAACAACATATTAATAGACACAATGTATTTAAAAATTCATATCTTCATGATGGCCAATAAACACATCTCATGCTTCTTGGGATATTAGGTGTGCATAGATAAGTGGTGGGTTGGGTTTATTTTCCCTTTAACATATTTAAGATGATCTCTTGGTATAATTGTGTGAAATACTCTTTGAATCCTTCTAGGGGGCATTGATACATATTTATTATGGGATTCATCTACTATAAATACACTCTGCAATGGATGATGAAGATTAGTTCAATGTTTCATTCTTTTATTTTTTATTAAAATAAAGAGATGATATCATAATGCTACCGTAATCTCCTCCCACATCAATTTCTTATGCCTAGTCACAACATGGTGCCATGAATCTACATCAATCAACATGTGTTTTCAAGTGATGGTTCCAATGTAACTATTGAACATGACCTTATTGGGGTTAACATGTTGGCCCCACGCATTCCATCTGACCTCATATTTGATGCCTTTATATTTCTCCTTAATTATTTTTTTCTAACACCATCAAACTATAGCACTTATGTTTTTTCTACATCATCCGTCCTTCATCACCTACCATTTACCTAGAATCAATATGGTCAATATGATCATTTGTAGTGGTTGCGTCGTCATGTATAGATAGTCATTGTACCTTTGCACTGGGAGTAGCAGTAGGTTGAGAAACCTATTGTTCCTTAAGAATGGGAGCCCCAGAACCTGTTGAAGGTCGTTCCTTTGTACCGTGAGAAAATGTAGGTTTAGGTACTTGTTTTTCCTTGGGATTGGATGCACCCACACATACAGAATTCATTATCTATATAATTTGTTTAACATTTATTTTAGAGTACATAAATTCAGTAGAAAATTTATATATACATGATGTAACATGATGTATATTACAAAAAATATATAACCTGATTATTGAACACTATTTTTCATTTTTAAAGGATGAAGGGATTTTACCCCTCAATTGACTATCCAAATCTCTTCATTGTGGTCTCCTATGACATATAAAACTTCATCTACATTGGTAATGCTATGAAATTATTATGATGTCCCAATGAAAGGTTTAACCTTAGTTGAATTTTCATCTGACCCTTCAGTGGTTTTGGTCGATAACAGAACAATTGACTATTTTAGGGTTTGTAGGATCCATATCATAAAATACTTGTACTTCCCGTGATTCCATTATAAACGGTTAATCTTTGTACCCTTCCTTACTAAAATAAACTTTCATAAATCCCAATTCATATATTTTAAAAGGATTCCTATTATCAACCCACATGCAATGAAAAAACGGAACATGGAATGTTATATAATCCAAAGCCCGTATTTTTTTTATGATGCCAAAGTATGACATATTTATGTAAATTGGATTTCTATCCTTAGTACCAGAAACATGCATCACTTCAAACACAAGTTTAACTCCACTATTTTTCATAGTGAATCCTTCATCATGCTCATTTGTATAGAACATATAACCATTAATTACATAACCATTATAAGATAATACATACACACTTGGTCCTACAGCTATCCATCAAAGTCATTCTAAAATTGAATTTAGATTTTAATCTGAATCTTAAGAAAATGGTCATGAAACCATCCTATAAACTATTTATTATGTGTATTTGATATCCATATTTCATCCCTTGATGGATTCAAATGCCTAAAAAAAATTTGTGGGCTTTAACATATGGGGAAACCTCCAAACTATTATAAAAAATGTAAAGTTCATCCTACTCCTAATCTATAATATTGATTGTGACAACATATCTTCCATAAATTCCTTCACCCACAAGATTCCCAGTGTGATTACATTTCATTAGAACAATTCTTTCCACACCGTACAATTATTTGGTACAGAATTTAGTGACTTTCCCAACAATATATCGCTCTACAATACAACCCCCTAGATGACTTCGATATTTGAAATACCCTTTCAAAATCTTCATATACCATTAAATGGGGTACATCCATATATTGTATATAGGACCACATAGTCTAATATATCTAACCAAGTGAACTATCAAATGAACCATCATATCAAAGAATGTTGGCGGGAAGAAAATTTCTAGTTCATATAATATGACGACAATTTCTCTTTCCGTAGTTATAAATTTCGTCAGGTCTATAACTTTTCTTCATATAGCTTTGAAGAAGAAATAGATCTCGGTTAATTTATGAAGAACATTCTTGGGAAAATACAACATAAAGCTAAAGGCATTAGATCTTTCATTAAAATATGGAAGTCATGTGATTTTGGACCCTTTATCTTTAAATTGTTCATTGACATGATGTTATTGATATTAGATGAATACTTCTATGAAACCATTACATAATTCAATAAGTTGAAAAACTGATGTCTCTCTTGACAGGAAAGATTGTAAGCAGTTGGAGGAAGAAATTTTTATTTTTCACCCTTCACTGGCACCAACTCTTATCATATTCCCAGGTTAATCATGTCTTACATAGCCTTAATTATATCCTTTATTTTTACGATTGAATTTAGAAACATGTTGATGATACTGTCGCATAAATTTTTTTCAACATGCATAACATCATGAAAATGTCTAATATACAGACAATTCAAGTATGGTAATTCAAAAAAATGACCTCTTTTCCCAACTAGTTTTCATAAGGTTTTTCAAAAATTGATTACCAAAATTAGTGTCCATATATTTTACTTTCTCAAATAGTTAATCACTTGTTAGTGGAGGTGGTGATATACATTCTTATGAACTTCCATCGAATGATGTCATCTAAGATTGGTACTGATTCCATTGGGGTAGAAGTCTATGATTTCCTAAAAACATTGTTTTTTATGAATGGTTCAACCTAATTGATTGTGTACCTTGTTCGTAGATGAGATACGCTTGAGTTACTTTAATGCTATATCCTTAAAAATTCCCATAAGTAATAAAGTCATTTATAGTCCTGTACAACATGGTTCTCAAAGTTAAATCTTCATTTTTGTAAGAATCATACAATGAAATACCTGAATCCCATAATAATTTCAACTCCTTGATCAATGGAGACAAATAAACATCAATATCATTACCTGATTGTTTTGGTCTTGAAATAAAAATAGATATCATGATGAATTTTAATTTCAAGCTTGAAGACGGTGGAAAGTTATAATTTACCAACATAATTAGTCATGTACTGTGAGTGCGTCTTTAAAAACTAAAAGGATTCACTCCATTTACAGATATTTCAAGATGAAGGTTTCTCAGCTCATTTCCAGATTCAGGATACTAATGATCAATTCTCTTTCACTAAGGAGAGTCTATCGAGTGACGTAGTTTCCCATATTTATTTCATGTATCTGCATACCATGTCAATTCCCTTATTTATCCTCACTTCTATATAGGCCCCTAATCCTTGGAATGATTGGAAAGTACCATAAAAATTTTGTAGGGTCGGAATCATCTTTTTTGTATCGAGAAGCACCACACTTTTTGCATTATATAAGTGATTTATGGTCCTTGTGAAATACTATACATTCATTTAGGTGGGAATGTATACTTTTATAGATCATACCCATAGAGCATATCATTTTTTTGGCGTCGTATGTTCTTCTCGGGAGCTCATTATCTTCTGGGAGTATGTCATTCAAGAGAGTAAGTAGTTCTATAAAACTGGTGTCAACCCATCTATTTCCTTATTTCAAATTATGTAACTTTAGTACATCTGAAAATGTTGTATATTTTGTGCAACCAACATACAATGGCATATTTTCACTACTTTTTATCTTCTCAAACAAATTTGGGAAATCATGAAGTTCGTCTTCAACTGTCCTTGTCATTTCCTCAGTACAATCTTCATCATCATTCACATTTATAATCACATCATCAATATGGTATTCTTCATTGAACACACTTGTAATCATGTCATATGATACATAAAATGAAATTTTATCTCATTCACTAGCTACATTCACTTTTTCCTCATGTTTATTCCAACTTGTATAACATCGATCTATTTCATGACATATAAAGTGTTCTTCCAACTCCTCTATACTAACTTGTCTTGAATAATAACAGTGTAAACACAGAAAAAGGATTTAAGAAGGGTCATATGCATGATCTTTTGTAAACATGATGAGCTCTTCCACTCCGTATTCATACTCTTTTTTTAGATAATTTGAATCCATCCATTCTTTATTCATATCCATCCTATTTGATATGGTAATATTATTATTTAACAAAATAAATACATGAAAGGGGTCTTTAAAATAATTGGAACTCAACATGTAATGTCCTGTAATTTATGTATAATTTTATTTTTAATTATATAGAATTGTTTTGAGACAATGAAACTTGATGGCATGTGATTTCGATGCCTGGAGTGCCCAGAATGATTCATTGAAAAATGTTAAGTTTAAAATAGCGTGTGTGAGTGGTTTTATTGAAAAAGTGGAATAAAACTTAAATGGACGCCCATATAAGAAATATGAGGGCACCGTTGCGTTCAGAATAGCAGGTTTACCCTAGGCGCGACTTCAGTTTAGTCGGCGCAGGCCTCCGGTGAGAAATCCCGAAAATGGCATAACTGTAAATAAAATAATTAAATAAAGTTATTTTAATTTTCAAATTCTTATAACTCACGAATGGTGACTCATATTAAAAATCCAAGAACACCGATGTTCTCATGAGGGTATGCTTTCTTTAGGAATATACTAACATTTCTCGGCACGGACCAACTATGAAAGTTAGTTTTTGGCCGTAAATAAAATAATTAAGTAACAATTATTTTATTGTTAAAATCCCTAACTTCTAAATAGTAACTCAGATTAAAAATATGAGAGTACTGTTGAGTTTTTTGGGATGTGTTTCCCTTAGGAAGAGCCTAACCTTAACCAGTGCGAGTCGAGGGTGACTATTAATAATTTTCTGA
Organism: Viscum album; assembly: GCA_963277665.1. NCBI lineage: Eukaryota > Viridiplantae > Streptophyta > Magnoliopsida > Santalales > Viscaceae > Viscum > Viscum album. Next base: position 933,207,846 of record OY728156.1, read on the forward strand.
ACTTTTTTCAAGTGCGTTTAGTAAATGTGCGGGTAGCATTTTCTATTTTTGACTTGTTTCTTAGATCTAAAATTCAAGAGCACTATTGAATCCACAGCACTAGAATTCTCTTAATGGAGGCTTCACTTCGACCGTATTTTTTCGGGAGAAGAAGTTAGTTTTTGGACCTTTTTAAAGAATAATAAAATAAAAATTTTATTATTATTTTATCTTTCTTTTCTCCAACGAATTAGCAGCGTTGGCGGGACCAACGACACGTCAATCCATTAAATGGCTTGACTCCCCTTTATTCATGTAACAACACCATTGGAATTAGGAAGGTTCCTTAATTAAATGAACCTCATTAATTCCACCTGCGTTACTCACCTTCCCCCTCTCTTATTTATATGGAGCTCGGGATGGAGTGTTGGCATGGATTCACCAAGAGACAAAGCTCTGGAAAAGTACCACGAAGCCAACCACTTGGATAATGATACCGATTCCAACGAGTGGTGATGAGAACCACCGAATCACGAACCGACGACAATGACGAAGTAGGTTTCATCGATCGTTGTCAGTGAACGTCTCTTCCAGGTAGGGATTTATTTTGTTATAATTTCGAGTGATTGTTGGATCCATTTTCCTCCCCCATGTTTTCAAGCTAATGCGAAGGGCGTGGGCCAAACGAACATGGCCCGGACCCTCCTCTACCTTGTTTAGCCTTGCTTTCTCCGTGAAAGACTGTCGGCGCAGCGGCACCGGTCGGCCACGATGAAGGCGATGCGCTGTCACGCGTTGTAGGAGGAGGCCACGACACTATTCCACGACATTTAGCAGAGCAGTCGGCATCAGCCAACTGCGGAGGTGGTGTATCACGCCATCATGTGCCGCCGGTGGGCAAGGGTTGCGGCCGAATCCATAAAGGGCGAAGAAGGCGGACAGCACAAGCCGGCCACGGAAAAAGGAGGCGTACCGGTGCGCCGTCACGCACCCCTGGAGGAGGCCGCGACTCGAAGCCACGACAGGTGCAGAGCGGAGTGGCCCTGCACCATGCTGGGTTGGCGGACCCCTGGTCGACCAAAGCGTTCGACCGTTACGTGGTGGGACAGTGCCCCACTGGCTGGCCAAAATGGCCTCGCACCCACGGGGCTAGCTCGGAAGACTGTTCTACCTTATGGCGGACCGGACTCGACCAGTGGGCTGGGCTGGGCCGAACCCATGGCCTAGTGGGCCAACACGGGTGGGCCAAGCCCCACCAGACGGTTCAGTCCAACCGCAAACCGAACCGGGCCAACCCCGATGGGTTAGATCTAGTAAACCAGGCTAACCCTTAGCGGGTCAAACCTAAGCGTGGTCAGGTAGACCCCGTGACCCATTGCGTCGGGCTGGTCTGACCAAGTCAGACTGGGCCCTGACCCAACCAGTCCCCAAATAAACAAACACTCATAACTGAAAAACTAGGTGTCTGTTTGACACGCAGTTAGTGGTGTTGGGATCCCTTTAGGGAAACAGTCCCTTTGGCATATTCCGGTAGGCCTAACCGAGCCAAGTCGGACCGAGGTGTGATCACCCCCCATTTCACAGAAAGGGATGCAACTAATAGACCAGGAATACGGTTGATGTGTCGTCTATTGTGTTAGAACCCTTAGGATGAGACGGTCCTTTTAAAATACTCCAGGAGAGATTTAGAGAAAGATGGAGTATGTCCATGTTGGATCGACTCCAAATCTATCCAGTCCCTCAGCACTAAAATGGAAATAACTTAAAGACCGGGTGTCTAGTCGACGTGCTGTATTTTGCGTTGGAACCCTTATAACATGTTGGATCATTAGGTTACTTCTTCATGGAACTTCGTTCTGGTTGAAATATGAGCAACGGCTTGAGGAGCGGTTATACCAGAATCAAGCATTTTATGAGCGGGAATCTAGTGGTTGGTAGTGATGCGGAGGTTGGAGACAGATCATACTGAGGTTAGTACCTAGCTATCCTGTGTGTATTAGCATTGATCCTGTGTTGGACAGCACTCAACAATCATATTTGGGTCCATGCATACCCTTCCTGTATGGGTCAGATCCTATGTGGGTCAGCGCTCAGCGATCCTGTGTGGGTCAGCGCATACCAATCATGTGTGGGTCATACCCTATGTGGGTCAGCGGGGGGTTAGTACCTATCAATCATGTGTGGGTCAGATCCTTTGTGGGTCAGCAGGGGTTAGTACCTATCGAATCTAGGTGGTTTGGATCATGTGTGGGTCTTGTGGGGGTTAGTACCTATCGATCATGTGTGGTTCATACTTTGTATGGTCAGCAGTAGTGCCTCTTGACAAAATAAAATAATCTAGCCTCTTGACTAATCATTTGTACTTATGTGCTTTACTTATACCTTGTTTGAGATGTGTCTTTTTCTTTGTGATTTTTGATTGAGATCATGCCTTTTGGTTTGCCTCTGTGGAATTCTGTGAAACCTTCGTGGGTCTCGGGGTCCCTACTGAGTATTGTTATACTCACCCCTGCACGGGCTTCGCCCGCACCATGTTGTGTCTTGTGCAGACGATGAGCAGTTGGTCTGAGACTTAAGTGAGCTAGGACCAAGTGGTACATGGAGGAGACGGGTTAACTTGGAGTGTTTTAGAGACAATCTATACCAACCCTTCAAGTAGTATCCTCAGTGGATGATCCAGGATTTGTTTTCTCTTTTTAGTTTTTCTTTTACTTTTCAGTTGGGATTGTATTTTGGCCCCTTTAATTTTAGTACACTTTTTACTACAGTAGTTTACTTCATGGTTTCTTCTTTTTGTGTTCATGGTTTGTGTGTTTGTACAGGTTTAAAGTTAATGCCTTCCTGTAATAGGGATATTCCTTTTCGGTGCTATTCATCAACCCCTGGCCTATGGAAGGCAGGCTTGGGGTAGTCGTGGCACGGGCCCCGGGGGACGGGTCGTGACAAAGTGGTATTAGAGGAGTCGATTCTACCGATGAACTAGGACCCTGATCTTCCCAATGGAGTAATAGTGTTAAGTGTTTCGAGCATGGTTTTTAGTTTGGGGATTCCAGTCTTGATGTGGTGGCTGACGTATCCATACACCTGGACCCTGAAAACTGATTTCTGACTTGGTGCACGAAAACAATGATTGTGTGTGTTTTGGAAATGATTTACATTGATATCTTTTGAGTCAGATCACTAGGTATAACGTTTTGACCATGGTTCATATTGATTATGTTTCAAGATTCCTCCACAGAGACATCCAGCCAGGATTCCCGGGAGAGTACACGATAACGGCCCACTGAGCGATGAGGCTCTGGTGCAAGGCCCTCTTACTATGTTGGCACCTTCGGGTGGTGTACCAGCATAACCACCACCCATTAGGTAGTAGTTACCACCATCCGCACTGGTGTATGGTGTATGCTTATTGAGCATGTTTCATGAGTTCCAGTGGAAGAGGCCTCCAAGGTTTCGAGGTGAGATAGATTCCTAGGCAGTTGAGGACTGGCTGGAGGCTGTGGCTAGAGTTTTCTTCCTAGTTGAGACACCAGTAGAGCATATGGTGATCCTAGTTGCTATTATTTTCTAGTGTGTGACCATGAGGATGGTTTTTAAGGTTAATAATCTTTGATACATGGATCGTTGCTCAAGATGGTACCTTCGGGTAGTGTTCCATCTATATCCCTGCCTGTTGGTCAGCTGTTACAACTGACAGTACCGATAGAGAACACATGTAGGCTTAGTTCCTTACATGTGTTTCATCATAAGATACCCCTCATGTTCTAAGGTGATCCCAACTCACAGGAAGCTAAGGACTACCTTGTAGAGGTGGCCAAGTTTTTATCTAGCCAGGGCACCATTCGATCAGATTATCACAACCCGTCCTCGGGGCCCGTGTCGTGACTACCCCAAGCCCACCTTCCATAGGCCAGGGGCTGGCGACTAGCACCAAAGGCATAATTCCCGATAACTGGGAAGGCATTGCCTTTATAAAATTAAACAGACACCACATAGTACAAGCGGATGTAATACACTAAGTACAAAAGGAAGTGATGAAAACTAAATGGTCCAGAATACAAACCCAATTGAATGTACATCTAAAACTGAACAAAAGTACAACAGAAAAAAGACAACAGCTGGAATAAAGGAAGCAGCTCCTGGGTCGTCCTCCTCGGATCCTACCTGAAGGGTAGGTACAGATAGCGCAGCTCCTGGATCATCCACCACGGATCCTACCTGAAGGGTAGGTACAGATAGCGCAGCTCCTGGATCATCCACCACGGATCCTACCTGAAGGGTAGGTACATATAGCCTCCACAACACTCTTTCTCGTCAACCTCCTCCGAGTATCGTCTCACCGTGAATTCCACCTCTGGATACTGACTCGTCGTGAGGTCCACCTCCGGGTACCGTCCAGTCTTCGAACACTCGGCATTCGTCAGCACTGCCCGTCATCTACAACCAACACAACGAGGTGCGGGCATAGCCCGTGCAGGGGTGAGTATAATGATACTCAGTAGGGACCCCGAGACCCTCAAGGTCTCTCTAAATCCAACAAGGATAACCACAAAGAATAATCACAACAGATAACCCTTCATAGGTATAAGCCCATACTTATACCTAAGTTATCAAGTAACCCATCTCATTCATGAGGAAACACAAAGATTATGAAATCAACAGATAACCACTACCCAGGTATATTCCCATACATATACCTAAGTTATTAAGTGACCCATCTCAATCATGAGGTAAACACAAAGGTCATAGACTCAACTCAAAACAGGATTTTCATTATCGAAACCGTAACTGCTGAAGAGCCCCGTCTCTAGAGAGTACAGTGATCCTGTCACATCTCCGAGGTACTGCTCACTAACCTAAGACTACTGAGGTACTCCTCCTGTCGAGTACCACAGGTCAGCCACCCAAACACAGTAGTGCTTCCCGCCGGAGTCTGCCACCCAAACACTGTAGTGCATTCCCCCGAATAGCCTGCAGAGGTACTCTCCGGACGAGTACCGCGGGTCTGCACCCAAACATTGTAGTGCTCTGTCCGCCATGGGTCTGCACCCAAAAAAAGTAGTGCTCCATCCAATGGACTAGTCGACTCACTCCAAGTCGAGTCGGTCAAGCAGTCGTCAGGTCTCAGCTGGCTACACGGTCTCTATACTCCATACGCTCGTCTTCGGGAGGGTCCTCTCCACGAGCTACAGGTCTATACTCCAAGTATTTCAAAGTACCATGAAGAAGTATCTCAAAGGACCGCCTCTTCATAGGGGTCTCAATGCAACAGACGGCGCGTCAATCGGATGCCCGGTCTGTGAGTTATTAGCCTTTTCGTCCCAGGGGCCCAGTTAGTTTCATGTACGAACCAACCCAGCCATATCTCAACTGTACCCTGAACTCTCATAGGGTATACTCATAGGGACTGTTTCTCAACGTGATCACCAATGTTGCTGAAGGTTCTTCAAACGGACGTTCGGTCTGAAAGATATCAGCTTTTCCGTTACAGGGGCCCGGTTGGATTTCGGGTACAATCCAATCCGGCCACACACCAACTGCCTCCAAATCTCAGGAAAATTATGCCAAAATTTCTTTCTCATCAAGAGGAATCCAACAAAGTCGACAGCACGTCAATCGGACGTCCGGAGCTCAAGATATAAGTGTTTTCCCTCCGAGGGCCCGGTTGGTTTCGTGTTCGAACCAACCCGGACGAACCCAAAGTACTCTAAAACCTTGAGTTTAATATATGGAAACGACTGTCTCGATCCAAGGATCACATCGCAACTAACGGTGCGTCGATCAGAGGTCCGTAGCCCAAGATATGGGCAAAATATCGTAAGAGGTCCGTGAATATGGGGTTCGGGCCTGGTCCAACCCGGCTCGATACCACCTGGGTCAGTCCAAACCGGGTTGACCCAACCCGGGTCTGGGTCCGGCCGGCCCGGCACGGTCCGCTGGCCAGATTTCTTGGCCTAAACGGTCGAGCAGTTTGGGGGGGAGGCACTGCCCCCCTTGTTTCGTAACCGCGGCCCCCATGCGGGGGGCCACTACTAGTCAGGGTAACGAACCCACGGTTCCTCCTCTGACCGGCTGGCCCGCTCCAGCCGGTCGGCTGCTGCACCACAGGACCGGTGCGTGCCGGTCCCCCTGCTCCAACACCGGCGGCCGGAAGTTGGCCGTCGGTCCCTGCTCCGTCGTGGCATAAAGTCGCGGCCTTGGTCCGTCTGGCGCGGCGCGACTGCACTGCACCCCTCTGCCGCGGCCCCGCTCCGACCGCGGTGTTTTCGTAATTCTCTGGTGTGGCGCGACGGTGCCGCAACCTTGTTCAACTTCAACAGCGCTGCACGACGGCGCTGCGTATCCTTGCCAGATGATCCCGCATGGTGTGACGGCACCGCGCCATCTCCGTTCCAAACCACAACAATGTTAATCAACAGAATCAAGGGAGGAGGGTCGGTCGTGTTTGTGCGGTCCGGCCCCCTCCTATTAATTGATAGCAAGCGGTCTAATGGAAACGAGGAATGCCGACGGAAGAATTCATGAATAAAAACAATAAATCCCATACCTTGTCGAATTCATTGAGCAAAGGTTTGTCGTGGAATTTATCGTCGTGGAAGAAGGCGTCGCGGAAGGAGAGGGTCGTTGGCGTCGCGGTACACGGTGTCGCGCAGTCGATCTCTGAGGATTTGGTGTTCTTCGTTGGAGATCGGTGCGTTCTTCGTGTTCTTCGCATTCTTCGACGAAGAATAAGAACTTCAAGAATCCCCTTTTTCTACCAATCCCCTCTCAACACAACAAGCTCCAACCAAAAATAAAATATGTTCTTCACTTATTTTATTACTCATGACTTAAGTTTGAAATTCAAAAAATTGAATTAAACCACTTAATTAATTAAGTGAGTTGGCATGATTTAAGAAGTGAGAGAGGAGGTGAGTGGTCTCACATTAAAGGGGGGTTAAGGAGTTAAGGAATATGAGAGGTCACCCACTTAATGGGGGAGTTAGAGTAGGTTTAAGGAATGTGAAGGGGTGGTGTTCGTGTGGGCCCCACCTCACATTTAACCTCACTTAGGTAGTTAGGTTCACCCAACCTCCATCCTTAGGTTTTAACCACTTTAAAGAAATAAAATTAGTTGCACAAATTTTATTTCTCGGAAGTCTTTATCCAAAAAACTAAACAACACTTCCCGATCAAACGCAACTCTGGAAAAGGTCTTTTTAAGCAATTACTGGTGTTGTGGTTTCATCGGTGCCCTCGAATTTCAATTCCGAGCACCAGATCAAAAGTTAGAAAAACCCGCTCGTTCATTCACTGAATGTACCTGAGCTAAACTTCGGAAAATTATTCCGTGCTCACCGGGCCTTAGAATCAGGTGTCGTCAGAAACTGCGTTCTTGTAAAATCCCAAAGAAAATAAAGAAAAAATTTCCCATGAATTTTATGGGTCTTTACACAGATGGTGGTCCTGGTAGAGAGCCTTCTGCATGGCTCAGCAGGATGATGATAGGGTTTAGATTACCCTGATCTTGTGAAGAGGTTAATTTTCTGTAAACAAGCTTGAGAACCATCCTCAAATAAGGCGGTCACTTTCCATAAAAATCTAAGGGGTGAGTGTTCCCTATAACTTATACAGCTTCAGCAGGACGACATGTCAGTAGCTGAGTATTCATCGAGGTGTACCGACCATCCCAGGTACTCAATAAATATAGTACGATCAGCGCTTTAGGGCTCGGACCTCTGAGCGAGGTGTGTTTAGGGACATTCGAGCCATCACTATTCCTCTATGCATTCCTACTTATTTTTAGGGTGATAGAGAGAACCTTTTTGGTTGAATGTTCTTCGGCTGAGCGGATACATCCAGTGACTGTTAGTAGTGGGAAACCAGAAAACTAACGACAGTCTCAGAGACTTCGGTGTGTAAAATGTTTCAGGAAGATGAAGTGATAGGGACAGATGAATCTGCAGGGTAGCCGACATGGAAGTGGATCTAAGAGTGCAGTATGAGTTGGTATATATTTCAACATGTTACAACCCCCCCCCCCCCCACAATGTTGTTTGTACCAGGATCAGGGAGCTGGAGGATAGGGGAATAGAGTAACCACAAACAGTCTAGGAGTGTGACCCAAGGGCTCCAAGAATGATTTGAAGTATGATATATGTCTACTACTAGCTGTCGTATTAATATACATAGGTACCAATCATTCCTTATTACCATGAATCTTGTTCAAGACCTATAGTTTTCGGTTAAACCAATGACTTGACCCTTACGTCAGGAGATATCTTTGGGAGGATACTCGATAATCACACTTCTGTCAGCGGTGTGATCTAACCCTTGAGTTGAGAGTTTTGGTTGGAACCTCTTAGTGGCAGTGTCTAGGACTTATGATGTTAGTTTGGGTATGGATTGGACATCCACAGTTCATACTGAGATTAACTATTTTAGGAAAAAATGATTTAATATACCTACAGTGTTAAAATGGGGTTTTCCTTGGTCAATGAAAAAAAAGGAAACCCAGGTAGTGCAAGATAAACTCATGCATAGGAGGGTGCAGTCGATCACTCTTGAGTCAGCCATCCTTACTCTCGTGGCAATATGAGTTCTTAGTTTTCAGTTCCCAATAGTAGTGGGAGAGTGTGGGGACATCTTTTCAAAAGTTGTTTCCAAGATTACCTCCCCAAAGGGAGAGGGACTTCTTCTTGGGTAGTGTACTACCAGAGATTTGTATCAGACTTCTCCAGGTTAGCGGCACCCTTGTTAGATTTGACTAAGAAGGGGGATTATTTCCTATGGATGGATAAGTGTCAGCAGAGCTTTCAAAAGCTAAGACAAGGACTAACGAGTGCCCCCATCTTGAGGCCACCAGAAGAGGGCGTTGGGTATGTAGTCTACTACAGCGCATATGGGACCAGACAAGGTTGTTTCCTGATGTAGGAGTAGGCAGTGATCACCTACAGCTCAAGTTAGTCGAGACAGCACGAGCAAAACTACAATACCCATGACATAGAGTTAGCAGTAGTGGTCTTTGTGCTAAAGATGTAGCGGCACTATTTGTTGGGTGAATGGTTTACTATTTACTCTAATAATAAAAGTATCAGGTATATCTTCTCACAGAAGGACATGAACCTGAGATAGTGATGATGGCTAGAGTTCCTCTAGGACTATGTCTTTGAGATAGTTTATACTCATGGGAAGGGGAACTTGGTAGTAGATTCACTCAGTAGGAGGTCTGATCTACAGTTTCTGAGTGAGGAGTTAGAGTAGCTGGTCGTGCTGTGGATATCCTTTGTGGATAAAGATGAATCAGCTTACCTCTAGTATATGACTGTCACTCCCCCACTTCTTTAGTGAGTTAGGGAGGCACAACATGGGGACATTGACTATGAGGCTCGATGTGGTCAAATAACCACATGACTATCACCTGATGGATTTCTAATGGAGGGGATCACGTCGTTCTATTCAGAGGATTCACCATGGTACCAGTGACGCTTCAGGAGGAGGTTTTGAGGGAGATCCATACATCCCCTTTAATCGTACATCATAGAGTGGAGAAGATGTACCAGGGCCACCAGCGTCAATACTGGTGTCCAGGGATGGAGGAAGCAGTGGCAGAGGTTGTATCACGATTCCTCACTTGTCAGCAAGTGAATACTCTATAGAGCCGGAAGGAGTCTTATGCCGACAGGGGACAGAGACCCTTGGAGTCCAAGGAGGGATACCATGTCTTCTTACAGGTCTCACCCAGGTGAGGATTGCGGAGGTTTGTCCAGGGCAGCAAGATGCCTCCCAGGTTCATTAGACCTTTCTAGATTCTTAGCAGAGTGGGTGAGGTGTCATACCATCTATCTCTTCCCCCGCAGATGCATCGGGTGCATAATTTTTTTCATGTTTTGCAGCTGAGGAGATGTGTGCTTGATCCATCACACGTTATTGATTGGGGTGAGCTGAACATTGATGATGGGGAGACTTTTACGAAGGTTCTAGTGTATATTGAGAATCAATAGTAGTGGGTTCTTTGTGGACGATCGATACCTCTGGTGCAAGTTAGGTGGCATCATGGGAACCTCCAGGAGAGCACATTAGAGCAGGAGGCTTAGATTCGTGCTCAATACCCTCATTTATTTGATTTGCCTTCATTTCGGCTTTCAGGAACGTAAATCCCTAAGGTGGGGAGAATTTAATGTCCAGTAATTTATGTATAATTTTTTTAATTATATGGAATTATTTTGAGACCGCTAAATCTGACGGCACGTGATTCCAAGGTCTGGAGTGCCCGAAATGATCCGTTGAAAAATGTTAAGTTATAGAGCGCGTGAGTGGTTTTCCTATAAAAGTGAAATAACTCTTAAACGGTTCCCGAATCAGAAATATGAGGGCACCGTTGCATTCAGAATGCTGGGTTTACCCTAGTCATGACTTAAGTTTAGTTGGCACAGGCCTCTAGTGAGAAAACCCAAAAATGGAATAATCGTAAATAAACTAATTAAATAAAGTTATTTTATTTTTCAAATTCTTATAACTCATGAATGATGACTCATATTAAAAATTTTATACCACCGCTGAGCTTGTGAGGGTATGATTTCTTTAGGCAGATACTAACATTGCCCGGTGTGGGCCAACTATGGAAGTTAGTTTTTGGATGCAAATAAAATAATTAACTAACAATTATTTTATTGTTAAAATCTATAACTTCTAAACAATAACTCAGATTGAAAATCTAAGAGTACTGTTGAGTTTTTTGGGACGTATTTCCCTTAGACAGAGCCTAACCTCAACCGACGCAGGTCGATGGTGACTGTTGATAGTTTTCTGAACATTTTTTCGGGTACGTGTAGTAAACGCGTGGGTGGAATTTTCTATATTTTGACTTGTTGCTTGGATCGAAAATCCGAGAGCACCATTGAATCCGCAGCGGGGGGATTTTCTTAAGGAAGGCTTCACTTTGACCATAGTTTGTTGGGAGAAGAAGTTAGTTTTTGGACCTTTTTAAAGAATAATAAAATAACAATTTTATTGTTATTTTATCATTCTTTTCTCCAACAGATGAGAGGCGTTGGCAGGACCAACCACACATCAAGCCATTAAATGGCTTGACTCCCCTTTATTCTTGTAACTACACCGTTGGAATTAGGAAGGTTTGTTAATTAAATGAACCTCATTAATTCCACATGTGTTTCTCACCCTCCCCCTCTCCTATTTATATGGAGCCTGGGATGGAGTGTTGGCACAGATTCACCAAGCGATTAAGCTCAGGAAAAGTACCACAATGCCAACCACTTAGAGGATGATACCTATTCCAGCAAGCGGTGATAAGCACCACCGAATCACGAACCGATGACAAAGATGAAGGAGGTTCCATTGATCATCGTCAGCGAACGTATTTTCCAAGTAGGGATTTATTTTGTTATAATTTAAAGTGATTATTGTATCTGTTTTCCTCCCCCATGTTTTCAAGATAACGCAGAGGGCGCAGGCCAAACAAACATGGCCCGCCCCCTCTGCTACCTTGTTTACCCTTACTTTCTCTGTGAAAGATCATCGGTGCGGTGGCACCAGCTGACCATGATGGAGGCGGTGCACCGTCACGCGCCGCGTGAGGAGGTCGAGGCACTATGCCACAGTGGTTAGCAGAGTCGCTGGCACTGGCTGACTGCAGAGGCGGTGGGACGCACCATCGTGCTCTGATGGTGGGCAAGGGTCGCGGCCGAAGCTGCGGCAGGTGAAGAATGCGGCTATCTCGAGTCGGTCGTGGAAGGCGGAGGCGGAGCGGCACTCCACTGCACGCCTATGTAGGAGGTCGTGGCTCGAAGCCATGACAGGTGCAGAGTGGCGCAGCCCTCCGCCGCACCGGGTTGGTGGACCCCCAGTCGGCCAAAGCGGTCGACCGTTAAGCGGTGGGGTAGTGCCCCAACGGTTTTCAAAAACGGCCCCACAGCCGGGGGGCAGATTGGAAGATTGGTCAGCCTTATGGCAGACTGGGCCGGATGCGAGCTGGCCAAGCAAGACGAACCCGCGACCCAATGGGCCTAACCTGCCAACGGGCTGGGGCTGAACCCGTGGCCCAATGGGCCAACGCGGGTGGGTCGAACCCCACCTGACGGGCCGGCCCAACTGCAGCCCGAGCCCGCGAACCAAACTAGGCCGACCCCGATGGGTCGGACCTAGTAAACTGGGCCGACCCTTAGTGGGTCGGACCCAAGCGGGGTAAGGTAGACCCTGAGACCCATTTCATCGGGCCAGTCTGACTGAGTCGGGCCGGGGCCAGACCCAACCAGTCCCCGAATAAATAAACACTCGTAACTCACAAACCAGGTGTTTTTTTGACACGCTTTCAGTGGCATCGGGATCCCTTTTGGGAAGCAGTCCCTTTGGCATATTCTAGTGGGCCCGACTAAGCCGAGTCGGACCGAGGTGTGATCACCCTCATTTCATGGAAAGGGATGCAACTAACAGACCGGCATCCAGTTGACACACCATCTATTGTGTTGGAACCCTTAGGACAAGGCGGTCCTTTTGAAATACTCCACAAGAGTTTTGAAGAAAGTTTTAGTATGGATGGTTTGGATCAACTTCGAATCCAACCGGGCCCTCAGCACTAAAATTCCAATAACTTAAAGACTGGGCGTCCGGTGGATGCACCGTCTTTTGCATTGCAACCATTATGATGTGAAGGATCATCGGGTTACTTCTTCGTGGGACTTCGTGCCGGTTGAAATACGACTGATGGCTTGAGGAGTGGTTCTCTCAGAATCAATCATGTTATGAGCATGAATCCAGTGGCTAGAAGTAAGGTGAAGGTTGGAGACAGATCATATGGAGGTTAGTACCTAGCGATCTTGTGTGGATCAGCATCGATCCTATATGGATCAGCACCGATCCTGTGTGGGTCAGCGCTCAGTGATCCTGTGTGGGTGAGGGCATACTGATCTTGTGTGGGACAGATCCAATGTGGGTCAGTGCTCAGCGATCCTCTGTGGGTTAGGGCATACTGATCCTGTGTGGGTCAAATCCTGTGTGGGTTAGCGGGGGTTAGTACCTATCGACTCTGGGATAGTCAGATCCTATGTGGGTCTGCGAGGGTTAGTACATATCGATCCTGTGTGGGTCAAACTTCATATGGTCAGTAGCAGTGCCTCTCAACAGAATAAGATGATCTATCTTCTCGACTAATCATCTATACTTTTTTGTTGTACTTATACCTGGTTTGAGTTGTGTCTATTTATTTGTGCTTTGTGATTGAGATAGTTCTTTGTGGTTTTTTTTGTGTAATTCTATGAGACCTTTGGGGGTCTTGGGGTCCCTATTGAGTATTTTTATACTCACCCCTACACGGGCTTCACCCGCACCTTGTTGTGTCTTGTGCAGACGACGAGCAGCTGGGCTGAGACTTGATAGTGCCAGGACCAGGCAGTACACAGAGGATACAGGTTGTTGTGGAGTGTTGTGGAGACAATATGTACCTACCCTTCAGGTAGGATCCTCAGTGGATAATCAAGGAGTTGTTTTATATTTTCATTTGTACTTGTACTTTTCAGTTGGGCTTGTATTCCGGCCCCTTTACTTTCAGTACTCTTTTTACTACAGTAGTTTACTTCGTGGTTGCTTCTTGTTGTGTTCGTGGTTTGTGTGTTTGTACAGGTTTAAAGGCAATGCCTTCCTATTATAGGGATATGCCTTTTCGATGCTATTCGTCAACCCCTGTCTTGTGGAAGGTGGGCTTGGGGTAGTCACGACATGAGCCCTAGGGGACGGGTCGTGACGCAACATTTGAATGATAGTTATTATTGAATTTTTTCCTAGGACTCATCCCCTTATAAGATAACACTAAATTCCTTTGAAAACTAATTTTAAAATCACAGTTGAAATCTCATTAAAAAACCCATCAATTTTCACAAATTCATCTTTAAAATAAAACACGCTTTTTAAAATGAAACCAACATTAAATATGCTTTCAAAATATTCACATCCCTTTATGAAAGCCAATCGGGTGAGTTAAAAACCACTTGGTATGCAACCTAAGTACATTCCGAGTGTTTAAATCATTTTAAAGCTATTTATAACCAAAAAAGGGTATGTTGGACATATATAATTTTTTAAGAAACATTTCAAAACACTTGAATCATTTTAAAAGAGTCACTTAGGAATTTTCACAAAGACATAAATCCCAAGAGAGGCACTTTATAAAGGATAAATGAATCAAAAATAACCAACATTTTATAAAATATAATGCTATAAAAGGTATATCATGTCTCTAATGAATAAATAGTATGAATCCTATAGTTTAATCTCGTAATAAAACTGAGTGAATAAGTGATAGATAAAGATATAAGTTTCACTTGGCCATGATACTTTTGAACATTAAGTCACATCTTCTCAAAGTGGGAAACCATCATCCACTTTATGATTGATTCATGTACTACTTAATCTTGATCCTTCCATTATAATACATTCGAAAAAAAGTTCTCTTTCTTAAGGGTATACATTAGGTCAAAGTTACTGGACTATAGGTACTCAAACCTTCTCTGCTATAAATGGTTCAGTTCACTATGTGATTAAATATATTTCAAACACTTTTTTTAGTGTATTACAAAAAATATCTCACCCTAAAGATAATATCAATAACACCTCAAGGAAAGTACCACTATTTACAAATCTATGAATGGATTTGGGAATTTTCTCTTATTTGTCCTTAACTTTTTGGACCCATATGCAACCACATGACCATCATGGACTGGAACTATTCAAATCATGACTCCTGAAAAATCAAAATATAAGCCATACTCACTACCCAGCTCATTTATGGTTAAGATTGGTGTTTTAATCAATCTCCCATTATGATCTTAGAAGAATCTCTCATGAACATCTAAGAAAATGAACCATACCACATTCTTGGTCAAGTCTTTCTTAGTGCTTCTAATCAGGAAGAATCCTGGTTGACCCTCTGGTAATAATTGAAAATTCCCAAAAATATTTGGACATCAAAAACATTCTTTGGCCTCTATAAATAAAATATAACATCAAACTTCTCATGTTCAAAAAATACGTGATCCGCTAATATCATTTTCCCCATGAAGTGTACATTATCAATCCAAAACATACACTTTTAGATCATGACATATAGTTGATGCTTCCTGTTTTTTCTCAAAATGATATCTAGATATCGATGATGTTTCTCCCTCAACTGGGAATACATGATGATATGATTGAAAAATATGCATACAAAATTATCTAAATAAGGATGGAAGTCCCAATTCATCTCATCCAAGAACACTACCATTGTATTTTTCAAACTGAATGACATCACTAGATAACCATACAATACATACATACTCCTAAATATATTATGTGTTATATCAAAATACCTCACCATAAACTAATGATAACTTGATATCAAATCAATCTTAGAGAACACTTTAGCACCTTCAAGTTGATTAAATAGTTCATCAATACCTATAAGTGGATATAAGTTCATTTCTATCACATTTCATTAACCTCTAATAGTCCACACATATTCTCAATGATCCATTTGAATTTTTATGAAAAAACTAAGGCACCCCAAGGGGACATAATCATTCATATGAACCCCTTCACTTCGAAGTCATTCAACTGAGCCTTCTTCTCTTATATATCTACAGGATCCATCTTATATAGTGGAATAGATATATGCTCCACACCTGGTAAGAACACAATAATAAATTTAACATATCCCTTGGGTGGTAACCTAGATAAGTCCTTGGGAAATACATCTAGGAACTTGTCAATGATAGTAGGACATATTGACTGATGTTTCTCTCTATCATCCAAAATTACTTTAGAAAAATGGGCTATGATTATACCCAGCTACAGAAATATAGGTCCTACATAACTAGTTTTCATATCCAACTCTCCAATATAGACATAATCATCACCTTAGAAAAATATAATTCCACTCATCGATGAAAACAATTGATATAGTAGATACATCACTACATGGGGGATTTTAATTGTAGTCCCAAACTAGAATCACAGTTTTCAAGTCACTCAAATTTATTATTTATCAGTTATTATGATTTTTTATTAATAAAAGTATATCAATATAAAATTTATTTATGTAGTTCGTTTTAAATGGAATGAAAAACCAATCAAATGAGATGCACTATCCGATTGAAGTAATAGCATTGTGGAAATAAAGATGCAATGTAAAAAAATTAAGAAGTCAACAGTGAGAATCCTCAAGATTCTAAAAAGATATTTATTACTGATCTAATTTCAATCAAATGAACATGCTTATTTTCCCCAATTTATTTTGAGGATCTGTAGAGTTGATCCTAGGTATCCTAGATCTACACCCAAAACATCCTTGACTATATACCTATTACAAGGTATGAAGTTCTAATCCTAAATATTCATTGATTATTATCTCATTGGTAGAAGTATGTATCTAATTCACTAAGACCCACTTCAATATGATGGTCAATGACAACTCTACACCATAAATTCATCAAACATGATGATTTAGACAATACATATTTTAGCCCTAGAAGCTCATCAATATCTTTGATTGGAAATAGAAAGTTTAACGACATGGAATTGATCATGGAAAATTATACAATGATAAAATACAAATGAAATACTAAGAGCATTACAAGAATACTCACGGTGGTCGCAACTTAGGAGCTGGGTTCGCGGCAGAGCTGGGTCCGCTGAGGAGAAGGGCTTCGCAACATAGATGGGGTTTGGCAGCAGATGTGGGGTACACAGAGGAGGTGGGTTCACTGAAAAGGAAGTAATCAGGGCAGAGGTGGGGTTCGGTGCACGGCGGAGGTGAGGTTCGTAGCATATGGGATTCAATGGCGTAGGTGATGTTCATGGAAGAGGAGGGATTCACGGCGGTGGAGGATGAGAAAGAGTTGGTCACAATGAAGGATGAGGAGGAGGAGTCAACGATAGGGTTCAGCCTCCGCAAGAGTTTGAGGAGTGTGAGAGAAGGAGGAGACTATTAGGGTGTATTTATAAAAGCGGATAAACCTTTTATCAGTGCTATCTAAAAATCATTGATAATTATAAGTTTTATCAGTGCTAAAATAAAAAGCGGTGATAAAACATGTCTTTATCAATACTTTTTTAGCGCTGATAAAGGCTTATCTTTATTAACTCTAAAAAAGGGCTGATAAAACTATAGTGATAATAAATTATTTATATTTTTATATATATTTATAAAATTGTATGTATAATAAATAAATAAATATTTATTTATAATAATAACTATAAATATTTATTTATTTATATATATATATAATATATATTTAGTTATATTTATATTTATTATACATATATTTATTATATTTATAAATATATATAATTATTATATTTTATATGCTTTTATAATTATTTAAATATATCTATATTTATTTAGAATTATAATTATAAATATTTGTTTAAATTTATTATAATTTTATAATTATTTAATAACTATAAATTTATATATATTTATTTAAATAATTATAAAAGTATAATAATTGTATTTCATATATTTATGATTTTACATATAATTAATTTATAAATTATATATATTTATAAAATTATAAATGTAATAAATATATAATAAATATATATATATAATTTAAAAAATTATAATAAATATATATTTATTTATAGTTATAAGTACAAGTATAAATATATATATATATATATATACATATATTTAAATAATTATGAAATTATAAGGACTGTATTTATTATACTTATAATTTTATAAATATATATAATAAATATATTTATTATAAATTTATAAATACTTAAATATGTCTATATTTATTTCTAATTATAATTATAAATATTTATATTTATTTATAAATTTTTGTATATATTATAAATATATTTTTTATAAATTTATAATTATTTAAATAAATCGGGGCACTTGTATTGCTTACTGATGATGTCATCCATCTGTCTAATGACACACTTGACGACGAAAAAGATGGGCATGATGTAATGATGCACCAAAAAACCTAGAGACTCGGCACACATCCAAAATGTTGAGGCATGGATGCCCGTGATGATGCAGCTCGAGGGCGTTAACGAAGTTTGTCTTCTAGATCGACTAAGCTCACTCTAGAGCAGGTGAAGATCAAGGAGAAGTACATTACGCTCTTTAATCAGAGGAATTTGTAATCTGAGTGGGAGATTGCTGATGATGCTGGTGATTCTGGTCATGACTATGATCATGACTATGGTGGTGCCTGAGTTGTGTTTTTTCATTATGGATGTGGGTTTTCTCTTGTTTGACCTCATCCATCTTTCATGTGCTTGTTTCTTTTTTCTTTCTTTTTAATAATAAGGGGTTTGACCCCGAACCTTTTCGGTAATTATTTAAATAAATATATATTTATTTATATTTATAATTATAAATAAATATATATATATTTGTAATTAAAAATTATAATAAATATATATTTGTTGGGCGGAGAGTGATGGCAAGAGGGGGGGTGAATTGCCTTTTAAAAAATAATTAACAATTTAAAATCAAAGTTAAAGGTGCAGCGGAAATAAAAGAGGCAAGACACAAAATTGATAACGGAGTTCGGCTTAAACCAAAGCCTACGTCTCCGCTCCCAACTCAACCGTTGAGAGATTTACTACCGCTTTCTTTTTAATGGTTTTAGCAAGAAACCCACTAGACTTTAAGGTAGTCTAGAACCTATTACAGCTTGCTTTTAATGGTTATGCAAGAACCCACTTGCTTTTAATGGTTGAGCAAGAACCCATTAGCCTTCTTACAGGTGAAGGCTAGCTCACCTATGAATCAAGCCTTTTAAAGGGAAGGCTTGACTAACCTCTTCACACCTTGAAGGTGGTGTGAAAACCCAAAGAAGAGAGGATGAGAGAAATGAGGGGTTTGTAGGCACAAACCCAAATTAAAGCTCAAAATGAATAAAACAAGAAAAACCGTAATGAGGAGAAGTCTTGGGCGCCAAAGGATTGATGGAGTTGATGAAGAGCGCTCCCAAGCTTCTTTGGTGGTGCTCCTTGGATGTGGAAGTGAGTTGGAGCAATTGGGGGTTCCTTGGAGGAATGCGCCGAAGGTTTTCCAAATGATCAAAAATGTTCTCGTGGGCTTCCTTGTGTTTCCGGGGCTTCCTTGTCCTTTATTTATAGAGGGGGAACCCTCAAATGGCCTTTGGGGGTCTTCGGAGTCGTTGGAGAGGCCTTCGGAGCCGTTGGGAGGCAAGTGGATAAGTCTGGTCAAAGCCCAACGACTAGTTTGACTGGCTCCACCGGCTGACCGGTGCTTGGCCATCGGTTGGCCGGTGCTTTGAAAAAGGGAGAGGGCTCGGGCTCAGGCACCACCGGCTGGCCGGTGAGGAGGCCATCAGTTGGCCGGTGCTGAGGCAGTAGCTGACCCATTCTGTCTGGGTTCCACCGGCTGGCCGGTGGTGGGACACCGGTTGGCCGGTGGTCTGGACAGAGGGATGCCTTCTGTCCAGGCTCCATCGACTGGCCGGTGGTCTTCCACCGGTTGGCCGGTGGACTGAAAATCAGTCCACTTTGGGTCCTTCTTGGTTTCTTGGCCCAATTCCTTGGCAACCTGAAATCATGCCTATCATCCAAAAACACTTAAAACAAGATTAGATAAATAAAATAGTGATTGTGATCATGAAAATTAAACCACGAGTGGTACGAGAGGTACAACAATCTCCCCCTATTTTGATGATCACAATCACCAAAACAAACAATGTAAAAATGAAATGAAAGGCATGCTTTAAAGGATAAATGGGAAAGTAAAGAAAAGCATGAGAGAAATATTTCTCAACCATTCAACCAAGAATTTCTCCCCTTTGTGATTATCAAAATAGCATGGGGCATAAAACTTGATTGAGGGAAAGGTTGAAAAACAAGATAGAGTTTTTAAATCAATTGAAATTTTTGAAATTTGAATTGAAAGATTTGAATTAAAAAATTTGAATTGAGAATTTTGAATTGAAAGTTTTGAATTGAAAATTTTGAAATGAAAGTTTTGAAATTGAAATCAAAAAGGCTTAAACGATCCTAACTCCCCCTAAATAAAAACAACAAATCACCGGGGAGAGGATTTTGGAACCGAGACAAATTTTGGTCCGGTGAGACTCGCTAAAAGGGATTTTTCAATCCATACTTGTCTAGTGGCGGGTCTTCTCCTAAGAAATTAATCACTAAGGGAAATGGTTTTAGGCCTTCCATACCGGGCATTTTTGCAATAGTTACAAAATTTAAATTGGGAGCTCCCCCTTACAAAAATAGTTGGAGCATGGGAAGAAGAAGCTTGCTTGGAATAGCCAAGCCCTTGGGTGGTTCTAGATATGCGTTGGGAACCGAGCAATTTGGTTAAATTTTTTTCACCTTGGGTGAACTTGGCAAGAGATTCCCTTAAATCATTGATTGTTGATTCCGTAGAATCAACATCAGGAAGGTTTTGGACCTTGAGGGACAACTCCTCCTTTTCTTTGAGAAGTTGTTCCTTTTTGGAAGATAGTTTTTTGAAATTCTTTTTTAAAGCAACAAATTTGGAAGAGAGTTCGTGAAAACCTTCCTCCAATTGATCTCTCGCATGTTGGAGATCCTCATAAGATAAATGATTGAAAGAATTTGAAGAACTAGAGGATGAGGAGTCGGAAGAGGTTACCTCATGAAATGCCATTAGGCATTTTTTACCGTTGTCACTTGAGGAGGAGGAGGAGGAGGATGTGGAGCTATCACTCCATGTGTCCTTGAAAGCCTTCTTCTTTTCCTTTTGCTTGGCCTTTTTCTTGTTGAGTGGACAATCGGGCTTGTAATGGCCTTTCTTGCCACACCCGTAACATGTTACCTCGGGCTCGGATTATTCGTTGGGTTGATCCTTGCGGGATTTCTTCTTTTTGTGCTTCTTCATGAATTTGTGCATTTTGCGGGCAAGATTCTCCATTTCAGAATCGCCGCTTGAAGAGGAAGACGAGGAGGAGGAGGATCTTTCTTCTTGTTGAACTTTGAAGGCGATGTTCTTTGGAACTTTGATCGGTTTGCCTTCCTTTTCAGCTTTCCTCCTCATGGTGATCTCATAGGTCATGAGGGATCCAA
Source organism: Viscum album (assembly GCA_963277665.1). Classification (NCBI taxonomy): domain Eukaryota; kingdom Viridiplantae; phylum Streptophyta; class Magnoliopsida; order Santalales; family Viscaceae; genus Viscum; species Viscum album. Next base: position 933,228,876 of record OY728156.1, read on the forward strand.
TGAGTTCTTCGACCGGAATGTTCTTGATGTCTTTTGCTTCTTGGATTGCCGTGACTTTTGGTGCCCATGAGCTTGGTAGGATCCAAAGGATCTTCTTGACCATCATTTCTGCAGAAACATCATCTCCAAGAGATTTTCTTCCATTGCAAACGTCAGTAAAACGTGTAAACATTTCAGAAATAGATTCGGATGGATGCATGGTAAAACTTTCAAAATCTTGGCGATACATATCCAATCGAGTATCCTTAACTTTGTTGGTCCCCTCATGGGTAACCTCCAAAAGTTTCCAGATTTCATGTGATGAGGTGCATGTGGAAACTCGATTGAATTCATTACGATCAAGGCCGCAATGTAGAGTGTTCATGGCTTTGCCATCAAGCTCGAAATTTTTAATATCGTCTTGAGTCCATTTGGATTCATCGGGAGAAGAAAGAGAATAACCATGCATGACAATTTTATAAATAGGATAACCAATGCTTCTAAGAAAAGTGGTCTTGCGGGTTTTCCAATAAGTGTAGTCGGTTCCATCAAAGAATGGAGCACGACCCAAAGAATATCCTTTGGAGGCGAAAGAAGATGAAGCCATCACAATGGATCTTGAATTTGAAACCGGTGAAGGTATTACTCAAATTTTGGCTCTGATACCAAATTTTGGGCGGAGAGTGATGGCAAGAGGGGAGGTGAATTGCCTTTTAAAAAATAATTAACAATTTAAAATCAATGTTAAAGGTGCAACAGAAATAAAAGAGGCAAGACACAAAATTGATAACGGAGTTCGGCTTAAACCAAAGCCTACGTCTCCACTCCCAACTCAACCGTTGAGAGATTTACTACCGCTTGCTTTTTAATGGTTTTAGCAAGAAACCCACTAGACTTTAAGGTAGTCTAGAACCTATTACAGCTTGCTTTTAATGGTTAAGCAAGAACCCACTTGCTTTTAATGGTTGAGCAAGAACCCACTAGCCTTCTTACAGGTGAAGGCTAGCTCACCTATTACTCAAGCCTTTTAAAGGGAAGGCTTGACTAACCTCTTCACACCTTGAAGGTGGTGTGAAAACCCAAAGAAGAGAGGATGAGAGAAATGAGGGGTTTGTAGGCACAAACCCAAATTAAAGCTCAAAATGAATAAAACAAGAAAAACCGTAATGAAGAGAATTCTTGGGCGCCAATGTATTGATGGAGTTGATGAAGAGCGCTCCCAAGCTTCTTTGGTGGTGCTCCTTGGATGTGGAAGTGAGTTGGAGCAATTGGGGGTCCCTTGGAGGAATGCGCCAGAGGTTCGCCAAATGATCAAAAATGTTCCCGTGGGCTTCCTTGTGTTTCTGGGGCTTCCTTGTCCTTTATTTATAGAGGGGGAACCCTCAAATGGCCTTTGGGGGTCTTCGGAGCCGTTGGAGAGGCCTTCGGAGCCGTTGGGAGGCAAGTGGACAAGTCTGGTCAAAGCCCAACGGCTAGTTTGACTGGCTCCACCGGCTGACCGGTGCTTGGCCACCGGTTGGCCGGTGCTTTGAAAAAGGGAGAGGGCTCAGGCTCAGGCACCACCGGCTGGCTGGTGAGGAGGCCACCGGTTGGCCGGTGCTGAGGCAGTAGCTGACCCATTCTGTCTGGGTTCCACCGGCTGGCCGGTGGTGGGACACCGGTTGGCCGGTGGTCTGGACAGAGGGATGCCTTCTGTCCAGGCTCCATCGGCTGGCCGGTGGTCTTCCACCGGTTGGCCGGTGGACTGAAAATCAGTCCACTTTGGGTCCTTCTTGGTTTCTTGGCCCAATTCCTTGGAAACCTGAAATCATGCCTATCATCCAAAAACACTTAAAACAAGATTAGATAAATAAGAGAGTGATTGTGATCATGAAAATTAAACCACGAGGGGTACGAGAGGTACAACAATATTTATTTATAGTTGTAATTATATATATATATATATATATATTTAAATAATTAAAAAATTATAACAAATATATTTTCAATTTTATAAATATAGATAATTAATATATTTATCATAATTTTATATTTATTTAAATATATCTATATTTATTTAGATTTATAATTATAAAATTTTGTATTTATTTATAAATATCAGTTTATAAATATATATAATTAATATATTTATTATAATTTTATAATTATTTAAATATATGTTTATTTATTTATAATTATAATTATAACTATTTGTATTTATTTATAAATATGTATATATATTTATAAATATATTTATTTAATTAGAAATATACCCTTTAGATTTTGGGGATGGAACGGGCGGAGAGCTTGTGGTTCGGGAGCCATGGCGGTGGATTCTAGGTTTCTTCTCTTCCAATGGCGCGATCTTCTTCTACTTCGATTCCTCACTTCTTGGGGTTCGCTTGTTTGGTTAGCGGTCCTGTTGGCATTCAAGGGACAGAGGCTCGGTGTGGAGCCGCTGTGAATTTCAGCCGCAGATCTGGCGGTCAAGATCTGGTTCGAATTGGAGCCGGTGTGACGATCGGTTGCAGATTGTCGTTGCTGGTGAAGATCCGACTCGGACTGCAGTGAAGACTGGTCAATCTGGTGAAGATTTGTCTCGGGGATCTGGTGGGTGTCAAGCATAGGGCATGAGGAGGGCAAGGCAGGAATGTGTCTACAGTGGATGGGGAAGGGGCTCTGGTTGGCTTCAGCCGGTCCTTTCCCCTTTTCAAGAACTCTACTGAAGGGGTTCTGCATAGGGGAAATGTTGCTCATGTGAACGAAGATCCTTTTACGATATCGAAGAGGATTGAAATGGGAATGTATTCATAAATTGATCATCTCATTCTTCCAAAGGGTTCATCACCATGGAGAATTGGTGATCTCACATTGCATCTTTCAGTGGGTTGGGGTTTCTCATATTCGAACTGCGTCTTGTTAGGTCGTGGTTTTTTCCATATCATGTTCCCGTAAGATCTAAAGATGTGTGCATGGGGCCTTGGCCCGGTAATGCTCAAGCCTGGTTCTCTTCATCTTTGAGAATGGGATCGCACTTTTAATCCCTTGTAGGTACACAATTAATATTTTCAAACGTGGGTCAAGGTTCATGACCTGAATTGGATTCTTTGTCATCCACAGATTCTCCATGATATCACACGGGCTATTGGCATCCCTATTAAAATGGACAGAGAGACTGAATTAGCACCGTTTGGACGCTATGCACGTCTTCTTGATTAGGTTGATATGAGGTCCACACTCATTGAAACGATAATTTTGGCTGATGATGATGATGATTATGAGTTTAGGATTGAGTATGAAAAGCTGCCTCAATTCTGGGTTAGCTGTTGTTCCATTGGTCATGACTTCATGCATTTCAGGAGGGCAAGTTCCATAAGAAGCAGAAGATGCAGAATGCTTCTAGCCCTCCTGCTAAGGGCAGGAATGAGGCTGTTACTAATGCCCATACGGAGCATCCCGACATACTGGTGGATGGAGGTGATCTTAATGCTGGAAGAGCATCCTCCTTTACATACATGGTAAAGAAGGGACCTACCTCTGAGGTGGTCATTGCTCCTGAGCAGGGTTCTAATTGGGCTGCACTTTCTTCTGAGGAGGAGGATGAGCAGTCTGCTCTTAAGGATGCTATACAAGAAGAAGTTGATCTTGACCTGAGGCATGATCTTCTTGTTAAGAGGTAGGGGAAATCCAGGGTTGTTGATGATGAGGGCTTCCAGTTGGTATTGTCCAAAAAGTCACTTGCACTTTTGGATCAGCGGCATACTCCCTAGATTGTGTTACCAGTGGGGGGTGTGTAGACATCTCCTTTGATTGAGATTTCGTGTAGGAATACTGAAGGATCTGCGGAGATTGAAGTGAATCCTCAAGAACCATTTTTTACTCTTCAGTCGGAGGGTGATGATCAATCTATTGCCTTTGCCAAGCCCATTGAGATTGAGGTCAAAGGTGGGGCTACTGCGCAGCCGATTCACATCATGACGCAGTCTATTGACATTGTCAACTTGAAGGGAAAAGAAGAGATTTGTCACCAATCCAGAACCTAAAGATGATGTCAACACTTGAAAAATAGAGGTTGATGGCATGGTCAAGACGGGAATAGTGCTTCCACACATAAGCTCACTTTGGAACAGAGAAAGCTCATGGAGAAATATTTAGCACTATTTAATTAACAATCAGTTTGGGAAACTGGTGATGACGCTGATGCTGATGAACCTCAGTTTCCTGTTATGTAATTTTTTTCATGGATGAGGGTTTCCTATTGTTTGACCCGTTCATCCTTTCTATTGCACTTTCTTTTTTCTAATAAATTGGTGGGTATGGGTTGTCATACCAACCTATACTCGGACTCATTTCGTATTTATTTAATTATATATATTTATAACATTATAAGTGTAGTAAATATATTTATTATAATTTTATAATTATTTACATATATATATATATATATATTTATAGTTATAAATATAAACTATAAATAAATATATTTATAAATATTTCTATATAATTATAATTATATTTATGTATATATGTATTTATAAAATTACAGTAGATGTACTTATTGTAAATTTATAATTATTTAAATATATATAGTTATAATTGTAATTACAAATAAATATATTTAAAAAGTATTTATATATAATTAAAATTTCATAATTATAAATATATTAAATATATTTATTATCTAAATATATTTATTTTAATTTTATAAGTATTTTTGAGAACATAATAGATTCATTGGTATAACATTAATGAATCATATACCTAGTAAAGTATAGATAATAAAAAACGAGGAAAACATGAATAATAAGAAGGGTGAAATGTATAAATGAACATTGTTCGCGACGCCGCTTTGTCATCGTCGAAGGTCGCTGCGATGAAGGCAGAGGTCCCAACTATCTTTGATATGCGACATTTTGATGCGCATCGGTATGGCGAATCATTGATTTGTGATGTTGATCCCAAGTCTTCTAGTTTGCCGTTGTCAATGGTGGCAGAGGCTGCGACTCCGGTCTTGGCTGGTGGTTGTGAGTCTAGAGTTGTGCCTTCCATTGGTGCGGCTTGCAATGCTTTCTCCCTTTATAAGAAGTCTACTGGGACGATTCATCGGAAAGGCAGTATTGCGCACGTCAGGGATGATGCAGATGCAGTCTCCAAACGCCTGAACCAAGGTAAACACTCAATTATTGCAAGATTAATCCTACCCAAGGGGTCAAAGCCGTGGAAGATTGATTATTTAGTTGCATGTATATCGGAAATTTGGGGTTTTAGCAATTAGAGGTGTGTTTCACTGGGTAGAGGTTTTTACCATATTCTCTTTCCCAATGATGACCTGAAGATGCGTGCATGAGAGTATGTTTCGATTTCAATCAAGCCTGGCATTGTGCACTTCTGTGAATGGGATTTGAATTTTAACCCATTGGAGGTACATAATTCATCTGTTCAATTGTTGGTGAAATTTTTTTGGTTAAATTCGGTGTTGTGGCATTCAAAGATTCTGTATGATATTGCTTTGGCCATTAGAGTTCCTGTTAAATTAGAAAAAGAGATTGAGCTTGCTCGCTTTGGACATTATGCTAGATTTATGGTCGAGGTTGACTTAGGCTCTACAATGACTGATAAAATTTTTCTCTCCACTAATCTTGAGAAGATTGAGTTAAGAGTTAAATATGAGAAGGTCTCGAAGTTCTGTTTGAACTACAAATTAATTGGTCATGACATAATAAATTGCAAACGAACACTATTCTGTTCGCACTGTTCAACGCATGGATATGTTGATCATAATTACAAAAGAAAAGCTCAGTCTATGAAGGCATCTGCTCAGGATACTGGTGTACAACTGATGGATGATGGGATTATAGCAAAGGGAACTGCAGGAAACTCCACCTCAGCAGATTTGAATTTGAATGGGAAGAGCTCCGCCTTGGAAATAAGAACGTGTGTTGATACTGTTGCAGAGGAGGCAATGTGGCCTGCACATGCACCTGTTGGGAAGGGGGGGGGGGATTTTATCCCTACATTACAGATTATTGATGACTCGGAAAAGCCGAAGAATGTCGTTGACACAGGTGAGCAGGAGCATGTTACTTCTATTGCTAATTCTGATGATCTGAAGCATCTTGAAAATGTTGTTCAAGATAAAGTGGATGACGAATTGATCCAAGAACAGGCTTTGACATCCACTGTGAGGAAAAGAAAATCTAAACCGGTATTGGCTTCCCCACCTACTGCTAAAAAGAGTGTAGTGATTACCACTACCTCAGACCCTATACAATCCCCTTCACAGAATAGGGGGTGGAGGTCCCCTCTTAAGTACTTTATCGTCCGACACCCAGTGTGAAGTCACCAATTATTGGTGGCTCCAATGATAATGTGAAGGAGCAGATAAGCACTTTTGATTTGGACGAGCCGAGAGGGGATTGACAACAAACCAAGACTTGGCAGCGGGGTCGACATCCAAAAAATCGTGACCGAGGCTGTGGTTGTGATGATGGTGCACGATGGCATGGCAGGAATGTGTCTACTATATCTTCTAACGGTCTCATTATGGAGCAACAAAAGCTACGAGATAAGTATTATGTGCTTTTCACTCAGAGGGACCAAAGTCAGAGTGGGAATCTGCTGATTGCTATGAGGACTCTACTCGTGATTATGATCCTGCTATCAATTTGTAGACTCATTTTATAGATGCGAGCTTGTCCTTGTTTGACCCCGTCCATCTCTTATGTGCTCCTTTCTTTTTCTTTTTATAATGAGGGGCTTGACCCCGAGCTTTTTCGTTATAAATGAACATTCATGATAAGTACATAACATATATGCATGTCAATTATACTCACACATCAATATATTTATTGACCACATTCATTGAAAACATATATTTGTTTTTTTATAATTATAATTATAATATATATATATAAAGTATTTATATATAATTATAAATATAATAAATCTAATGAAACTAATAAATCTAATAAATATATTTATTATTCAATGAAATTTATTATAATCTTATAATTATTTAAATATTTATTTATTTTATTATAATCTTATAAATACTTTTTTAAACATTATATATATATATATTTGAATTATTAATATATATATATATATATAAAGTATTTATATATAATTATAAATATAATAAATATAATAAATATAATAAATATAATAAATATAATAAATCTAATGAAACTAATGAAACTAATAAATATATTTATTATTCAATGAAATTTATTATAATCTTATAATTATTTAAATATATATTTATTTTAATATAATTTTAGAAATACTTTTTTTAAACATTATATATAAATTTGAATTATTAATATATATATATATATATATATATATTAATTATAAACATTCATATTTTATTTAATGTATACGAATAAACATTATTTTTGAATATAAATATAATAATTTTATATAAATTAATAATATTTTTTATTAAAAACTTTTATTGGCGCTAAAAAACGCAGATAAATCTATCCCTTATCAGCGTTAAAAAAAGCACAGATAAAGAGTAAACCTTTATCAGCCCTTTTTTTAGTGCTGATAAAGGGTAGATTTATCAGTGCTTTTAACTAGTGCTGATAAAAGCCCCTCCTTTTATCAGCGTTTTTTGCTTATCGCTGATAAAATCTGGCGCATCCCTTACTCAGATATGTGGTCGTGTGTATACAATATAGTGATTTTTTGGTATTTGTGATGTAATTTCTATTTCAATTAAATTATTAATTTTATATATCCTATTTTTGTTGATGGTTTATGTATTTCGTGCCTACATTTTTTGTTGTAGTGTGCTGTAATTTTAACAGCACACTGTAGCAGCATAACCTTTACTAGCGCTAGAAGTAGCACCGATAAAAAGTCACTTTTAACAGCGTTGTGATTGACAATGTTTTTAGCACTGTTGATGATTTTTTCAAGCACTGCTAAAAGTATTTTCTCGAGCAGTGCTTAGTAGAGCCACCAATGACATATTTTTTCATTAAAACCCATTTCGACCTTATATTGTGGTGGTCACAAAAGATTTCCATTGGTTGAGGGGATGGCCACCGCCCTTTTTGTCACTTTGGATACTGTAAAAAACAGTTGCCAAAGCCTAATTCTCCACAAGTGTCTAGTTGTCAGGTGGTATCATATGTTAGAAATATCACCAAACTGGTAAATGGATCATCAAATGGGTGAAGCTCGTGTTTCAAACCAAACAAGGACCAACAAAACCATTTTTTAACACTTTAAGAAAGACAGATGGGAAGGAGAGACATATATCATTGAAATTTTATTCGCCTTTCAATGATTTTATTATTATTATTATTTAGTGGTATAATTCAAACTCTTCACTGAGTGGTTGAGGGAATCTTTATCTCACCGAAATCCGGACCACCAAAAACTGACGGAGAATAAATACGGTGAGAAAGATTAGTGGGCGGGTGCCTTTCCCTTTCCGCCGCCCCATGCAGCGTGGGGTCTACCCACCGCCACCACCAAGCCCTTCTGCGACCCCTCTCTATAAAATGCGCCCAACACGGGCAGGTGTAGGAGAAGCAACACCTCAAGATCACATACTCATCGTCTCCTCAACTCCCCGGCCATGTCGTTCGTAAAGTGCGGCAACTGCGACTGCACCGACAGCACCCAGTGCACGTAAGTTTCCCTATATTACATTACTTACCAACACACACCTCCAAATCCCCTCTCCCTCTGCCTCACCCCGCTTCTTTCGACTCCGTTTTGCAGGAAGAAAGGCGGCGAGTCCTCCTATGATATTACGGGAACCGGGTCCATGGGGGAGCTGCCGGCGGCGGAGCTGCCGGCGGCGGTGGAATGTCCGAGCTGCACTAGCTGCGGCCCGCACTGCCCCTGCCGCGTCTGCACCTGCTGCCGTCATTGAACTCTCTGCGGTCAAGGAGGAAGAGACGAACCAAGATCCATGAGGACGCCACACCACCTTTTGCTAATACATATTTATATAATAAAAAATGTATTGCTCAACTATAGTATAATAATGGATTCCTCATGACTTGTGCATCGTAAGCCAAGTATTACTAAATGATGGGTGCCTTATATATTGCATGAGACTTTCCCGAGTTGTGAAATCAAGGGTTCGGATTTTAATTATTTTTCACCCAATCACCAACACATAAAATCACACTAATCAAACTTTAATTTCATTATTAAATACTCTGGTTTCCAAGAATTTACCTCATAATCAAGATACATAAATCATGTGCAAATTAATTTTGTAAAAGCATATTTACGCTTTCAAACAAACCTAACAAAGTTCCTAATTATTAACATCAAATAGGAATGCAAACATAAAAAAATATCGATGAACACTCATTCACATTGCTCTAACAGGTTTTAATTCCTAGCGAGTGTTTCCTCATGATACCTACTAAAAACAATGTTCTCAATAGATTGTAGACAATCAGACAATGTTCCTCAAGGAATCACATGGCACATATGGATGGTGGTTTCTTCACAGGGAACAAGTATTATTTTTTGATTTTTTATAAATAAAAAAAATTTAAAATGGGGATAGAGTTTTAAATATTTTTAAAAAGGGGTTTTGGGAAGCGTGAACGACATTCACTTTTCTTTTCTGAAAAGAATATTATAAATTGTGATCATGCTTCCTCGGGCCCTAGAAACAGGCGTGAAGTGAGTTCACGCATCCTATTCAAAATTTATACACCAATCGTGAACACGGTTCATGCCTCCTAATTTTTTAAATTTGTTTACTGTTTATTTTGTATATATTATTAGAATATTAATGATTAGTTGGCAGTTTAATAATTTTTAATAAGTAATAATATATATATAAATAACATATTTAATATAAATAATTATTTATAATTTATTAATAATATAACTCTTAAATTAAACTATAAACATCTATATAAAATTTAACATATTCCCACTTATTAATTTATTAGAGTAATTAATATATTTAGAATTTTTTGTTAATTTGTTTTAATATTATTATTTTCCATTTAAAGAATGGTAATATATTTAGTAATTATCAAATGTATTATTTAGTATGAATTAATAATATAATATTATATTATTCATATATTAACATAATAATTAATTAGTTGTTAGATTAATTATTTTTAAAAAGTAATAAATAATATATAAATGATAAATTTAATATAAATAACTATAAATAAATTCATAATAATATAATTATTAAATAAAAATGTCAAAATTTATATAAAATATAATATATTTCCAATTATTAATTTATTAGAGTGATTAATATATTTTAAAAAACCTGTGACTTTTTTGTTGGTATAATTATTTGAACTTTGTTAATTCATAATATATTTATTAATTATCATTCATACTATTTATTATTAATTAATACTATATTATTATGTTATTAATATAATTAGTTAAAAATAAATAGTTTATAGTTTATATTTTTTAATAAGTAACAAATAATAAATTTAATATAAATAATTATTAATAATTTATTAGCAATACAGTTAATAAATTAAAATGTCACAGTTTTAATAAAATATATAATATTATCGCTTATTAATTTATTAGAGTAATTAACATATTGAATTTTTTTTGTGACATTTTTTGTTTATATAATTATTCGCAATTTATTAATTGGAAATATGTTTATTAATTATCATTTTATTTATTTATTATTAATCAACAATACATTTTTATTTTTTGAATATAATTAATATAATTCATATTTAGTAATATTCTTAATATTTAAAAATATCTTTAATATGATTATTAATTAATCATAATATGGACAATTATAACAAGTTGTATTAGTAAAATTAAAAAATATATATTATTATTATTACCAATGTAGTCCTTAATATTAATGCTTTTGATCGTTCATAATTTTTTTTGTTAATTTCTAATTATATCAATTTTGTTGTTTTATTTAAGAAAATGTAGTATATTTGTAGATTGTTAAATAATGTGCAACTACTGATTTAAAAAACATATAAAAAGTATCATTCAAATATGTGTCGCTTTCTCAGGTCACTAGTGGATAAAACACCTTTAACATTGATTTTTAACGTGGTTTGAGAAATTATCATCATATTATGTGAATTGGAAATTTTATTTTTGACAGTATTCATTGATATGATAGTTCCCTTGATGGTTCACTTGGTGAGAGATATTCGACTATGTGGTCATGTAAACTATAAATGAATGTATCCCATTGAATGATATATGAATATTTTGAAAGGGTATGTCAAAAATCAAAGTCGCCCAAATGGTTCTATTGTGGAGAGATATATTGTTGAGGAAGCCATTGAATTCTGTACCGACTACCTATTCGGTGTAGAAAACATTAGTCTATCAAAATCTCGTTACACTAGGAAGCTTATAGGTTAAGGAATTTATGAAAGAGATGTTGTCACAATCAATATTATAGATTGGGAGGAAACCCAACTTTACATATTTCAAAAGAGTTTGGAGGTTACCCCATATACTGAAACCCAGAATGAAATTTTTAGCCCTTTGAATCCATCAAGGGATGAAAGATGGATAATAAATACACATAATCAACAGTTTGTAAGATGTTTTCACGACTATATTTTTAAGGAGTCAAATGAAAATTTAGATTCAATTTCTGAATGACTTCGATGGCTAGTTAGAGGACCAAGTGTGTAGGTATTATCTTACAATGATTATGTAATTAATGGTTATATGTTCTATAAAACTGAACTTTATGAAGATTGTTCCATGAAAAATAGGGGAGTTACACTTATGGTTGAAGCTATGCATGTTTATGGTACTAAAGACATAAATCCAATTCACTTGAAAATGTAATACTTTGGAATCAACAAAAAAATACGGGAGTTGGATTATACAACATTCCAAGTGCAGATTTTTCAATGCATGTAGATTGATAACAGGAGTGCTTTTAAAATAGATGAATTGAGATTCATGAAAGTGGATTTTAGTAAGGAAGGGTACAAAAACAAACTATTTATAATGGAATCACATGCATTATTAGTATTTTTTTTCCAAATCCTACATACTGAAAGTGGTCAATTTTTTTGTTCTCAACCAAAACCACTGAAGGTTCAGATGAAAATTCAACTGAGGATGACCCTTTCATTGGGACATCACAATCATTTCGTAGTGGTATCAATGCATATGGACTTTTGTATGTTAGAGGAGAACACAATGAAGGGATTTGGATACACGATAGAGGGGTAAAATCCCTTCATCCTTTAAAAAAATAGTTCAGTAATCAGGTCATATATTTTTTGTAATATACATTGTGTTACCTCAAGCTATTATTTGATCGCTATTGCATTTATGTAATCTATATTAAATGTTAAAACACTTCTACGGATAATTACTCCTACACATGCTGGTGGTCACAATCCCGAGGAACAATAGGTCTCTCAAGCTGTTGTTACTCCCAGTATAGAGGAACAACGACCTTATGCATGTGCCTTTGTTACAGTTACAGAGCAACAATAGGTTTCTCAACCCGCTGCTACTCCCAGTGAATAGGTACAACAACCATATACACATGTTGATGCAACCGGTCTAGAGGAAAAACATATCGATGATGTTGGATCTAAGGAAATGGTAGGCAGAAAAAGACTAATGATGCAAAAAAAATATGAGCAGTGTAGTTTGACGGTGTTAGAAAAAATAATTAAGGTGATAAAAAAAGTCATCACATATGAGGTTAGATGGAATGTACTGGGCTAACATGTTAATACCAAGAAGGCCATGTTCAATAGTTACATTGGAATCGTCACTTCGCAACACATGCTGATTGATATAGATTCGCGGCACCCTGTTGTGTCCACGCTTAAAAAACTGATGTGAGAAGAGGTTAAAGTAACATTATTATATCATTTCTTTATTTTACTAAAAAATAAAATAATGAAACATTGACTTACTCATCCTCATACCTTGAATAGTACATTTATATTAGATGATTCCCACAACAAATATGTATTAAATCTTGCTGTAAAGATTGACACAGGCTTTTGAAAAATTCAAACAAGATTCCATCTAAAAGATGTTGAAGGGAAAATAAACCCACACCCACCGCTTATTTATGCTCACCTGATAACCTAATAAGCATGGGATATGTTTACTATCCATCATGGGGATGCGTCTTTTCAAGTACATTATGGATGGTAATACACTGTATGAGGATATTTGTATTTATCACTTTGATTGAGAATTTTTTATTTACAAAATATCAAATGAGTGCTAAAAATAATTAATCGACATCAAAACCAATGTACCCCAACTATAAAGGACAGATGGGGTATTCTTCACTTGAAAAAAATTGGTACGTATTTTAAATATACCATAAAACTTTTATGTTACATGAAACAACAACATAATTATGTTCCTCTATTTATATGCAGATTGATGAATCCAAATCCCAAGTAACTTCCATCCCACACCATGTGATATTGAAGGAGGAACATGTAAATAAAAATGAGATACTAATAGATGAAAACACAGAAAAAGTGTGGGAAACATGTTTAAGTATGACATAATATTTTTTTTTAAATTACTATTATATAAAAATGATTACTTATATTCCTATATTTTCTATCTGATATTCACAAGAATCATTAACACATGTACCAAATTAACACCTACTATCGGTGTCCTTGAAGCAGAAAGAATAGTATGGCCGCATCAGAGGTTTGGGTTTTGGGGTGACACCCTGAACATATTTTGAGAAGCAACAAGAGGAGGATAAAGATAAATAAATGGCAAAGATGAAAGCAATATTATATTCCCTTGAAGAAAAATGTCATTGAAAAACTGAGTTGCTAGAAAATGTTATGGTGTGAATAAAAGAGAAGAAACAACTCAAGAACAAACATTATGTGAAGATCCCCCCACCAGCTTTTAGGAAAGCCATTCCCCTCAAAGAGCTGTCAAAGTCCAGGTAATCAATATTTAAATAACTGTTTCTATGAAATGTGAATCTAATAGACACTGATACCTTTTGTGTACAAATATTCTACTAGGTAAAAATGACTTTGATTTATATCTATCAACACCCACCCAACGCATTGTAGTGGGGGATACGGTGTTCAATATCCAAGATGACCATCTACACAACAAACCACTTCCAACAGGCCATGTGAGAGTGTCGATTAGAATATCTCATGATTCGAGGATCGAGCTACCTATTCCACTTGATGATGAAGATATTTATAAGGTTGACTAAGCTATTGGAACATTTGTCGCATGGACCTCACATCTTGTATAAACATGTTTTGACAAGGAGGTATTCATTTCCAATTATTTTTTCATGCTAAACTGTTTAAAATTAATGAAAAAAGGTCTGAACCGATGAATGTTATTACAGAAGGAAAAAAGGGAAGGGGGTGAAATGAAATTTCAAATCAAAACCATCTAAAGGACCGACCAACCAATCAAAAAGATCACCCAAAATCATCATTACCCCACTCGTTCAATATCTGCAGTTACTAACATTGAAGGTTCATGTTGATACAAATTTAAAAATTTGTAGTAGTCACGTTGATGATTTTGAATAAAATGTGAATGGAGAGGAAGGTACAGACTACATTGATTTTGAGAATGTTAATGAAATCTTAAACTATGAATGGCTATGAGCCTCAGTTTTAAATGTTTACACGATGTATGTTTTCATGATTTGAATTTCTAAAAGCTGATATACTATGTTAATTATGTCTAAATATATTTCATATTTTTTAAGCCATATATATCAATACCAATTGAAAGTATTTCCCCGAGAAAAAAAATTTGACTCGTTAGTCCTCACACAACCTCCCCAGAACAAAAAAAAAGAATCCAAAAAAATGAATAAAATAGTGGCAGACCTGGTCAAATTGTTTGAAAGAAAACATATGGATGTCAGATTCTTTTTAATACCAATTATCCTGGGGTAAAACTATAAAATTTAATCATATCAAATATATTTTCATTTATTTCATTACTTATTCCTTTTTGTGTTTTAGGAATCATTGGATACTCATTGTTACCATTTTAGTTACTCCAATGATTTATTTCCTGGATTCACTACATGGATAGCCAAAAAATGACCACACATGATGTCACTTTCCAATAATTAATACACTACAAAAACATTTTACAACTAAACATCAAGTTATATAATTTAGATTATGTTTTAATGATGATTCTGTTGTGATAGGGAGGTGTATAAATATCATGAAAAACAATGAATGAGGATAGGGGTTAAGCATAAGGATTTGGAAAAGTTCTACCACTAGACAAGTATCAGGGTATATATAATAATATTTCACTATCCAAAGACATATAAAAAATTACTTATTTTTATCATTGTTTCTATAGTGTCTGAAACAAAAAAATATAAAAGATCATGGTTATTATTTTTTTAAATTTATGAGAGAGATCATACTCCATCAACAAACTAGAAACCCTGAAGATGTATTTTAAAATATAATTACTATTTCATATAAAATATTTATTAACCCTTTCTGTATTTATATTTTTTCAGTACTATTATTACTATTGAAAAGACTCATCCTTACAAGATGCTATACATATTCTTAGAAATGAATGGACAACATACCTGATGGAAAAATGTACACAAATAGAATGAAGATGTGAATTCAATAGAAGTAGTGGATTTTTTCATATTTATGTTTAATTTAATTCTTTTTATTATAACTCACATATGAATTGTTTTCTTATACAGGTGTATTCTTTTTTTCGAGCTGGTGTGGTTTGTTTGAAACTTCTCATGCTTGTGAGGGATTGGACTTTGAGGTTGTAACTCAGAGTTCAATGATAAGGTAAAAGTTTTTTATATTATACAACATTTTTCATGATAATATTATTTTTTCTCTGCTATACTACATTGATCAGAATTAATTTTTTTTCTACTCATACAGACAATGTATTCTCCCTTAAAACCTTTTCACCCCTACAGTTTTTGAATTTATCACTTTTTTTCAAAGGCAGTGGAAAGAATTTGAAGGAAATTGATAAATGTCAACACTATAGGTGGATTATTTTTTTAGGTGGGGTGTTTTTTTTCTAAGCTATTCATGGTCGTTCGAGACTATAACTCGGATAATAACAATAAGGAAATTGGTTAAAAATGTATACAACAATCATGAAGATGTTGAAGGTTTCAGGCACAGTGGAAGCGCGTGGGTGGATGTGCCCACATGAATTTTTGTCATTATCAATGATCAATCCGGGATCAATACGACAATAAACGCCAGTCTCCATAGATTGAATCACAGAAATGGACAAAGAAAAGGAAAGTCCCAAAACCACAAAGTAGGATCGTCACAGGTTAATTATAATTAATTTAATCAATTGAAAAGAAATACATTTTGGGTGTTATTTCTTCATTGATGTTCTTGATCACGTTCCAATGTGATTCGTCGTTGCGTTGTAGAAGCCAAGTGTATACTTCCTCTAGCGGTGATCCACACGTGTACCTCGTATCTCGAGACGTCGCCAAAGGAGTCTCCAGGTGCTAGAGTGGAGAAACCTTTGCTTGTGTAGTCTACCTTAGATCATCTTGATCCATGGAAGAGGATCTCTCTCAGCCTTGAGAGCGTTGTTGGAGGAAGATGTTCTTTCGGCCTTGAAAGAATTCTCCAGAGTTGTTCTGCACAACGATTCTCTTGTGTGTCAGAAAAGAGTTGGGGTTGTGAGGATATTTATAATTAGGTTTGGGGTTGTAGAGTTATGACAATAAATAAACGTGTTACGCGTTTTATTTATTTCATTGAATTTTATTTAAAACCCCATGTCGAAAAATTAATTCCTTGACATGTGCCCATGCTGATTATAATAAATATCATTTAAAATAATATTATATCCTCAAAATCCTGACTAGAATAACTACACAGCGTGTATTAATAAATACACGGTGTGTACTTGTTTTTCATTGAAAACTACACGGCCTGTACATTCAATGTACACGACCTGTATATCTTGTTTTCATTTATTCATTTCCTTTCCATAAAGAAAACTACACGGCATGTAATAATTAATACACGGTGTGTACTTGTTTTCCATTAAAAACTACAGGGTGTGTACATTCAATGTACATGGCGTGTATATCTTTTTTTCATTTACTTCTTCCTCCAATCATTAAAACGATCTAGGCTTCCTTGAATAATTTTTAAACCACATACATGAATAATATTTATTCTACTTGAGATACTTGAATACACTTAGTGTGTGACCCTCTAGGCCTCTTTCTCGTTAGCATTAGGCGGGCTTACCTAAATTCCAAGATTATTGTCTAGTAACAGGTCAAGGCACCCAAGAGAAAGAAGTTGATGCTGCATTGACGCATCACCTCATACGAACTCTTACTGTGTAATTTAATCCCTTTGACTCGATATCTCATCAAGCAGGTTTCATGGTAGTGTAATAAACCTATATTCTTGATCCATCATTCTTTGAATTCCTGAAATAAACTCGTCGTTTACACCATGGCCATGGATTTTAATGCGACAGTTCTATTTCAATCAAAGGGCCGAGATATCAACTTCCATAAATGGAAGGGACAAATCCTTCCTCAACTTATCCATTAACAACATGTCACTCGTGACGCACCCAACGTACCCTACTTCCCACCAACTGTCTATGTGACGGTTTTCATCAGTAAATCTAAGTGCGCGAGTCATGACTTGAGTTAATGATAATCTTCCAGTCTAAGGACCATTACACACTCTCGTAGATAGCAATGTCCGATGACACCAAGACATGCAGAATTGCTACTGGTGGGTCTGTTCTCATAATCTCCCATCTTGGAGATTACCAAGTGCGAAGTCTATGAGAAAGAGTCTCATATTCTTACGAGTGCTCACACATGACAGTATGTATACTATGTGTCCTATTATAGTATGTCATCCAACCATAGAAATTTATTTAAGAATATTGTTATAGAATTTCAATGTTCTCATCACCACAGGGATCTGCCATGACCTTATCAATGCAACAAATATTCCAGGACATTATTATATTATAGTCATGCAGAACAATGAACAATATATAATATGTGAACATTCATGTAATCAAAGTACAAAACAGTTGGTTCTCAGGACACCAACCCTTACAAACTCCCACTTGGATGAGAGCCAACTGCCTACGAATTTTAGTCCGCTAGACCTCACATGATGATCATGTTTCTACTGAGTCAAGGCTTTAGTCAAGGGGTCCACACGTTGTCTTCCATGGAAATACTGCTCACTGCAACTTCACCTCTCTGAGAAAAATCCCTCAAGAGATGATACTTCCGAAGTATGTGCATTGTCCGCCGATATGACCTTGGCTCTTTAGCAAGTGCCACCACTGCAGTATTATCACAATAGAGTGTGATAGGATCTTTACTGCTTGGTACTACATGCAGCTCTTGGATAAAGCTTCGCATCCATACTGCTTCTTTAGCTACCTCAAAAGCTACGATATACTCGGACTCTGCTGTAGAATCTGCCACCACACTTTGCTTTGAGCTCTTCCAGCTCACTGCACCTCTATTCAAACTGAAGATGTATCCAGTCTGCGACTTCATGACATCTTGATCAGTCTGGAAACTAGCATATACATGTCCTCGGATGAGTAGTTCCTCATCTCCTCCATAAACCAGGAACATATCCTTAGTATGCCACAAATACTTAAGGATAGTCTTGACTGCCATCCAATGGAGGTCTCCTGAATCTGCTTGATATCTGCCTACCACACTTAATGTGTAATAAATATCTAGCCTCGTACATATCATAACATACATGACTGACCCAATCACGGATGCGTAATGGATCCTTGTCATTATCTTTCTTTCCTCATGTGTCTGAGGACACATTTTCTTGGAAAGATGAATGCCATGTGACACTGGCAACAATCCCCTCTTGGACAGTTCCATACTGAATCTCTTCAGTATCTTGTCAATGTATGTACTTTGACTCAGGACCAGCATTCTCTTGGATCTATCACGATGTATCTTGATCCCAAGAATATATGCTGTCTCGCCCAAGTCTTTCATGGAGAATCATTTATGCAACCATGTATTAAATGACTATATGATAGGTACTTCATTTCTAATTAGTAATATGTCATCAACATATACTATTAGGAAAATGACTGCACTTCCACTAAACCTCTTGTAGACACAAGTCTCACATTTTTTCTTAACAAATCTGAATTCCGTTACAGCTTCATCAAAATGATTTTTCTATGACCTTGATGCTTGCTCTAATCAATAAATGAATTTCTGCCACTTGCATACCTTGTTAGCATCATTTGGAGTCACAAACCCTTCAGGTTGTGTCATGTAGACATCTTCCTGGAGGTTCCCGTTAAGGAATGATATTTTGACATCCATTTTCCAAATTTCAAAGTCATGGTAAGAGGAAATGGCCAATAGGATTCTGATGGATTTCAGCATCCCAACCGGTGAAAAAGTTTCATCATAGTCAATTCCTTGACGCTGTCTAAAACCTTTTGCAAACAGTCGTGCCTTATAGGTGCTGAATTGCCCCTCCATGTCCAGTTTCTTCTTGAATACCCATTTATTACCAATAGGATTTACATCAATTGGAGGATATACCAAAATCCAGACTTGGTTTTGGTACATGGAATCCATTTCAGAATTCATGGCTTCTTGCCACTTGGCAACGTCTGTGCCTTCAACTGCTTCTTTGTAGGTAAGAGGATCATCATTGTCAACCAATAATGAGTCACCATCCTCGGTGACAAGTAAACCATATCGTTATGGTTCTCTCACCTATCTCGTGCTTTTATGCAGTTCTTGTGTCTCTGGAATAGATTGTTCTTCCACGGGGCTTTGTGGAATATGTTCTTGTACCAACTCTTGTGTATCTTGAGCCTCAACTTCATCGAAGTATATCTCTCTCCCACTATCTCTTTTGGATATGTGCTCCCTCTCAAGGAATATGGCGTGTCTTGCCACTGTATCCTTTTTGTCTGAGGGGTTGTATAGGTAATATCCCCTTGTTTCCTTGGGATTTCCTATAAAGATACACTTTGTGCCTCAGGGTGCAAGTTTGTTACCTGAAGAGGCCTTAACAAATGCTTCGCTACCCCACACATGTAAATTCTATAACATGGATTTGCGTCCACTCCATAACTCATATGGAATACCATTTATCAATTTAGTTGATACTTGTTTTAGTATGTGTGCTTCTGTTTGTAATGAATATCCCCAAAAGGATAATGGAAGACTCGCATGACTCATCATTGGTCTCACCATGCCCAACAGGGTGCAGTTCCTCCTTTCACTTACACCATTCCACTGAGGTGTGTAAGGAAGAGTGAGTTGAGATAGAATCCCAAACTCCTGTACGAAATCAATGAAGTCCTGATTAAGATATTATCCTCCTTTGTATGAGCAGAGTTTCTTAATATTCTTACCAAGCTGGTTCTCAACTTCATTCTTGTAATCTTTGAACGGATCAAAAGAATCTGACTTATACTTCATTAAGTATATATATCCATATCTACTAAAATCATTAGTAAAAGTTATGAAGTACAAGAACCCACACCTTTCTTCAACTGGAAATGGTCCACACACATCTGTGTGAACTAATTCTAGAATCTCTTTAGCTCTTTCACCATTCCCACTAAATGGGGCTTTGGTCGTTTTTCCTTGTAGACACGCATGACATACACCAAGTGGTTTTAGTTCGAAAGAATCTAAATACCCATCTTGATGTAATTTTGTCAAATGTTTCTCATTGACATGACCTAGCCGGTGATGCCAAAGTTGGGTGTGGTATGAGTCATGTGAATTAACTTTGTTTTCGATTTCTATTACTTGGTTTGTGTATTCTAACACATAAAGGCCGTTATATAAATGTGCCATACCAAAACAAATACTATCTTTATAAAAATAGCAACATCCACTTCCAAACTTGAAGATGAATCCATCAGTATCTAATATGGATACTGAAACAATGTTTTTGGTTACAGAGGGTACATAATAACATCCATTCAAAACCAAGACCATCCTAGTAGGCAATGTGAGGTGGTAGTCCCAGAGAGCTACATCAGCAAGTCTGGATCCGTTGGCTGCTCGTAGATCTACCTCCCCTCGATCAATCTTCCTGAATCTACTTGGTTCCTGTATTTGGATATAGATGTGAGAATCACAAGAAGTATCTAATACCCAATTAGTAGAAATTGATAGATTTCATTTGATAACAAACACACCTAAAGCTTCCCCTTGCTTCCTTGGCTGGGTGCAGTTTTTCTTCTAGTGGCCCTTCTTGCCACATGCGAAACAAACAGTATCCTGTTCCTTTGCCTCCCCTTTGATCTTCCTTTTCTTGGAAGGCCTTGAATAAGATTTGAGCTTAAAGATATTCCCCTTCCCTTTCCATTTATTCACCATGAGGACAAAAGGATTTTCATGCTTCATGTAATTGTCCACTTGGAGAATAAGGATAAGAAGATTAGACAGAGACTTCTCAATGTTGTTCATGTTGAAGTTCACAAAAAAGTTTGAGAAGATCTGGGGAAGTGATGCAAGAATGATATTGGTACCCAGTTCTTCAGGGAGTTTAAACCTTATAACCTCCAAGCGCTCAATGTAGACAATGAACATGACTACATGAGGCCCAGCTGGGGCACCCTCTCCAAGCTTGCTCTGAAATAGAGACTTGGAGATCTCAAACCTTTCCTGTCTTGCTCTCTCCTGGTATAGACCACAGAGGTGCTCCAGCATGATATAGGAATCAATGTCTTCATGAGACTTCATGAGCTCACTAGACATTGATGATAGCATCAAACATTGAACGTCAAGTGCATCGTTCAAATGTTGATCATAGACTAGGAAATCTTCATCACTTGCCCCTGGGGCATGGGAATCAGGAAGTGAGGAATACAACACGTAAAACTTTCGTTCATGGAGTAGGATAAACCAAAGGCACCTAAACCATTCCTGAAAGTTACTGCCAGTGAGGATGTTGTCTTTATCCAGAATTGATCGTAGAGAAAATGTGGTTGACGAGTTTGTCATTTCAATTATACAAATTAAAAGAGAAGATTTATCAGTACTTTCTTGATTACATTTAATGAGAAATAATAAATTTCATTAAGTCTCCCACTATTTTATCAAGTCCTAATGTCCCTCACCATTGAACTTAGAATGTACAGTTGCTTTGACATCCTAGTATAAAGGATCCATATCCCCATTCTCATAACCCCAACAAGGGTTGGTCAAGCTATTTGAAGGTTTTTAGGTAGGCAGGTCTTTACCAACTGTGAGCTTAAAGTAACTTGATCTATTGAGTGGACTCCCCAATCCTGAAATCCTGACTTGGATTTCCTCAACTCTTGTCTCCAATATTACATAAAGTCTAGCAAGGGCTACTCCTCTTGATGTAATATGGTTAAGTCAACCTGAAACCTTTCATAAGGGCTTCCTTTATAAAAGTAAGTGTCCCAATAAGGGTTGGTCAAACACAAAGTTTTATTGAGTCTTTCCCTTAATCAGGTAAGGGAAGGCTAAGTCTGACTTAATATGGTATTGAGGTATTTTAATACTTTAGGTGTAGTTTTGCACTATCACATGCTTGTTAATATTAATTGATGCTTTCTTAAGTGATTAACCATGTTCTGATAATGTTTACGCATAGTACAGTTTTTATTTTATTCCATCTTTGCATGCTTGTTCATTTTATTAACTATGTGATCGCGAAAACACATACATAATAAATAAACCATGCAATTTAGACAGAAATAAAATAAGATGGAATGAATATGAGCTTCTATTGGTTAGCTTATATAGAGGTTTTGATAAGCTAACCCTGACCTAGGGAAAAAAACCTTGAACCCGGTGGTTCATGTTTTGTAGCTCCCACCTGTCCACCTTCGTATCTTCTTGGGTTGGTTTCACCATCTCCTCTTTCTTGGGAGATCCTCCATTACATGGGTTTACATTAATGAAACCATGGGCACGCATGCCCTACATTTTATTGGAAGAAGGCTCATAGGCCAACAAATTTAAATTAAACAAATTTAAATGAAACCATACATTCATACAAAGGGTCTTTGGTATAGCTCATGATCATCCATAGCATGCCACGAAATTTATGCATATTTAGAATTCAAATTCTATTAATAGTTATATTATTTAAGAAAAGTCATGCTTGAATTTAATTAATTATGATCTTATAATTAATCAATTATTTATCTTAAATTTCTTTCTGAATTTCCTTGAGATTCTTGTCATCCATATCCCTTGTACAGGTCTTTGTACTTTTGTAGGAAACCTGGTGAAATTTCTGGAAAGTACACAGTGTGTAGTTTATATTTACACAACGCGCCATTCAGTTCTGGTCAAAACAACGTGATTAATACTTAGGCATATTCAATTCACACGGCGTGGTTTGGCGGAACAGTGCCGGTTCGTTGAACCTAAGTACATGGCGTGCAGTTTTAATTACACACCGTGTAATCCCGTGTTGTACAGAAAAAAAGATCAGCTCCTCCGGATGAGTTCCTCGTTTTTATTTTAATCAAAATTAAAATTAAAAGGTTGTTTCTGTGATGTGAGTTAAGAAATGAAGGAGGAAGAACAGATCTCGTTTATTCAGATTTATAGAACGATTTATTTTGAATTGAATCAAATATAAATGCGTAAATTATCAACGAAAATTAAATAACTATAATCAACATTGTAACCTCCCTCTGATACCATTTCAAGGTTCCGGGCACAGTGGAAGCGCGTGGGTGGATGGGCCCACTTGGATTTTTTTCATTAACAATGATCAATCCGGGATCAATATGATGATAAACGCCAGTCTCCACGGATTGAATCACAAAAATGGACAAAGAAAAGGAAAGTCCTGGAACCACAAAGTAGGATCGTTACAGGTTGATTATAATTAATTTAATCAATTGAAAAGAAATACATTTTGGGTGTTCTTTCTTCGTTGATGTTCTTGATCACGTTCCTATGTGATTCATTGTTGCGTCGCAGAATCCAAGTGTAGACTTCCTCTAGCGGTGATCCAAACGTGTACCTCGTATCTCGGGACGTCACCAAAGGAGTCTCCGGGTGCTAGCATGGAGAAAACTTTGCTTGCGTTGTCTGCCTTAGATCATCTTGATCTGTGGAAGAGGATCTCTCTTGGTCTTGAGAGCGTTCTTGGAGGAAGACGTTCTTTCGGCCTTGAAATAATTCTCCAGAGTTGTTGTGCACAATGATTCTCTTGTGTGTCAGAAAAGAGTTGGGGTTGTGAGGATATTTATAATCAGGTTTGAGGTTGTAGAGTTATGAAAATAAATAAACATGTTACACATTTTATTTATTTCATTGACTCTTATTTAAAACCCCATGTCGAATAATTAATTCCTTGACATGCGCCCACGCTGATTATAATAAATACCATTTAAAACAATATTATATCCTTAAAATCCTGACTGGAAAAACTACACAGCGTGTATTAATAAATACATGGCGTGTACTTGTTTTTCATTGAAAACTACACAGTGTGTACATTAAATGTACACGGAGTGTATATCTTGTTTTCATTTATTCATTTCCTTTCCATAAAGAAAACTACACGGCATGTAATAATTAATACACGGCGTGTACTTGTTTTCCATTGAAAACTACACTATGTGTACATTCAATGTACACGGCGTGTATATCTTGTTTTCATTTACTTCTTCATCCAATCATTAAAACAATATAGGATTCCTTGAATAATTATTAAACCACATACGGGAATAATCTTTATTCTACTTGAGATACTTGAATACACTTAGTGTGTGACCCTCTAGGCCTCTTTCTTGTTGGCATTAGGCGGGCTTGCCTAATGTCCAAGATTACTGTCTAGCAACGGGTCAAGGCACCCAAGAGAATGAAGTTGACTCCACATTGATGTATCACCTCATATGAACGCTTACTGTGTAATTTAATCCCTTTGACTCAATATCTCATCAAGAAGGTTTCATGGAAGTGTCATAAACCTATATGCTTGATCTGTCGTTCTTTGACTTCCTGAAATAAACTCATCGTTTACACCATGTACATGGAATTTAACGAGACAGTTCTATTTCAATCAAAGGGCCAAGATATCAACTTCCATAAATGGAAGGGACAAATCCTTCCTTGAATTATCCATTAACAACATGTCACTCGTGACGCACCCAACGTACCCTACTTCCCACAAACTCTCTACGTGACGATTTTTGTCAGTAAATCTAAGTGTGCGAGTCATGACATGAGTTAATGATAATCTTCCAGTCTAAGGACCATTACACACGCTCGTAGATAGAAATGTACGATGACACCAAGACATGCAAAATTTCTACTGGCGGGTCTGTTCTCTTAATCTCCCATCTTGGAGATTACCAAGTGCGAACTCCATGAGAGAGAGTCTCATATTCTTATGAGTGCTTGCACATGACAGTCTGTATACTATGTGTCCTATCATAGTATGTCATCCAACCGTAGAAATTTATTTAAGAATATTGTTATAGCATTTCAAGGTTCTCATCACAGTGGGGATCTTCCATGATCTTATCAATGCAACAAATATTCCAGGACATTGTTATATTATAGTCATGCAGAACAATGAACAATATATAATAAGTGAACATTCATGTAATCAAAGTACAAAACAGTTGGTTCTTACGACACCGACCCTTACAAACTCCCACTTTGACTAGAGCCAACTGCCTATGACTTTTAGTCCGCTAGACCTTACATGATGATCATGTTTCTGCTGAGTAAAGGCTTTAGTCAAGGAGTCCTCCACGTTGTCTTTTGTGGAAATACTTCTCACTACAACTTCACCTCTCTAAGAAAAATCCCTCAAGAGATGATACTTCTGAAGTATGTGCTTTGTCCACTGATGTGAACTTGGATCTTTAGCAAGTACCACTGCTGCAGTATTATCACAATAGAGTGTGATAGGATCTTTACTGCTTGGTACTACATCCAGCTCTTGGATGAATCTTTGCATCCATACTGCTTCTTTAGCTACCTCAGAATCTGCGATATACTCGAACTCCGCTGTAGAATCTGCCACCACACTTTTCTTTGAGCTCTTCCAGCTCACTGCACCTCCATTAAAACTGAAGATGTATCCAGTATGCAACTTCATGTCATCTTGATCAGTCTGGAAACTAGCATCTACAGTCCTCTGATGACTAGTTCCTAATCTCCTCCATAAACCAGGAACATATCCTTAGTACGCCTCAGATACTTAAGGATAGTCTTGACTTCCATCCAATGGTGGTCTCCTGGATTAGCTTTATATCTGCCTACCACACTTAATGCGCAAGCAACATCTGGCCTCGTACATAGCATAACATACATGACTGACTCAATAGCGGATGTGTAAGGGATACTTGTCATTCTTTTTCTTTCCTCATGTGTCTGGGGACACATTTTCTTGGAAAGATGAATTCCATGTGACACTAGCAACAATCCCCTCTTGGACCGTTCCATACTGAATCTCTTCAGTATCATGTCAATGTATGTACTTTGACTCAGGCCTCGCATTATCTTGGATCTATCACGATGGATCTTGGTCCCAAGAATATATGCTACCTCGCCCAATTCTTTCATGGAGAAGCATTTATGCAACCATGTCTTAACTGACTAGAAGACAGGTACTTCGTTTCCAATTAGTAATATGTCATCAACATATACTATTAGTAAAACGACTGTACTTCCACTAAACCTCTTGTAGACAAAAGGCTAACATTCGTTCTTAACAAAGACAAATTCCATTACAGCTTCATCAAAACGAATATTCCATGACCTTGATGCTTTCTTTAATCCATAAATGGATTTCTGCAACTTGCATACCTTGTTGGCATCCTTTGGAGTCACAAACCCTTCAGGTTGTGTCATGTAGATATCTTCCTGGAGTTTTCCGTTAAGGAATGCTATTTTGACATCCATTTTCCAAATTTCAAAGTCATGGTAAGCAGTAATGGCCAATAAGATTCTGATGGTTTCAACATCGCAATCGGTGAAAAAGTTTCCTCATAGTCAATTACTTGACGTTTTCTAAAACCTTTTGCTACTATTCGTGCCTTATAGGTGCTGAATTGCCCCTCCATGTCCAGTTTCTTCTTGAATAACCATTTATTACCAATAGGCTTTACATCAACTAGAGGATCTACCAAAATCCAGACTTGGTTTTGGTACATGGAATCCATTTCATAATTCATGGCTTCTTACCACTTGGCAACGTCTGTGCCTTCAACTGCTTCCTTGTAGGTAAGAGGATCATCATTGTCAACCAATACTGAGTCACCATCCTTGATGACAAGAAAACCATATCGTTCTGGTTCTCTCACCACTCTCGTGCTCCTACACAGTTCTTGTGTCTCTGGAACAGATTCTTCTTCCACAGGGCTTTGTGGAATCTGTTCTTTTACCAACTCTTGTGTATCATGAGCCTCGAATTCATCGAAGTCTATCTCGCTCCCACTATCTCTTTTGGAGATGTGCTCCCTCTCCAGGAATATGGTGTGTCTTTCCACTGTAACATTTTTGTATGAGGGGTTGTATAGGAAATATCCCCTTGTTTCCTTGGGATATTCTATAAAGATACACTTTGTGCCTCAGGGTGAAAGGTTTTTACCTGAAGAGGCCTTAACAAATGCTTCGCTACCCCACACATGTAAATTCAATAACATGGATTTGCATCCACTCCATAACTCATATGGAATACCATTTATCGATTTAGTTGGTACGTGGTTTATTATGTGTGCTACTTTTTGTAATGCATATCCCCAAAAGGATAATGGAAGACTCGCATGACTCATCATCGATCTCACCATGTCTAACAGGGTGCAGTTCCTCCTTTAACTTACACCATTCCACTGAGGTGTATAAGGTGGAGTGAGTTGAGATAGAATCCCAAACTCCTGTAAGAAATCAATGAAGTCCTGATTAAGATATTCTCCTACTCTGTCTGAGCAGAGTTTCTTAATCTTCTTACCAAGATGGTTCTCAATTTCATTCTTGTATTCTTTGAACCGATCAAAATAATCTGACTTATACCTCATTAAGTAGATATATCCATATCTACTAAAATCATCAGTAAAAGTTATGAAGTACATGAACCCACCCCTTGATTCAATTGGAAATGGTCCACACACATCTGTGTGAACTAATTCTAGAAGCTCTTTATCACTTTCACCTTTCCTACTAAATGGAGATTTGGTCATTTTTCCTTGTAGACAAGCATGACATACACCAAGTGCTTTTAGTTTGAATGAATCTAAATACCCATCTTGATGTAATTTTTTCCAACGTTTCTCATTGACATGACCTCGCTGGTGATGCCAAAGTTGGGTGTGGTATGAGTCATGTGAATTAACTTTGTTATCAATTGCCATTACTTGGTTTGTATAGTCTAACACGTAAAGGCCGTTATATAAATGTGCCCTACCAAAACAAATTCTATCTTTATAAAAATAGAAACATCCACTTCCAAACATGAAGATGAATGCATCAGTATCTAATCTGGATACTGAAACAATATTTTTGGTTACAGAGGGTACATAATAACATTCTTTCAAAACCAAGACCATCCTTGTAGGCAATGTGAGGTGGTAGTCCCCGACAGCTACAACAGCAAGTCTGGCTCCATTGGCTGCTCGTAGATCTACCTCCCCTCGATCAATCTTCCTGAATCTACTTGGTTCCTATATTTGGATACAGATTTGAGCACCATAAGATGTATCTAATACCCAATTAGTAGAAATAGATAGATTGCATTTGATAACAAATGCACCTGAAGCTTCCCCTTTCTTCCTTGGCTGGGTGCAGTTTTTATTCCAGTGGCCCTTCTTGCCACATGCAAAACAGACAACGTCATGTTCCTTTGCCTCCCCTTTGATCTTCCTTTTCTTGGAAGGCCTTGAAGAAGCTTTGGGCTTAAATATCTTACCCTTCTCTTTCCTTTTATTCACCATGAGGACAGAAGGCTTTTCACGCTTCATGTCATTTTCCACTTGGCGAATAAGGATAAGAAGATCAGACAGAGACTTCTCAATGTTGTTCATGTTGAAGTTCACAACAAAGTTTGAGAAGCTCTGGGGAAGTGATGCGAGAATGAGATCGGTACCCAGTTCTTCAGGGAGTTTAAACCCCAGAACCTCCAAGTGATCAAAGTATCCAATGAGCTTGACTACATGAGGCCCAACTGGGGCACCCTCTCCAGGCTTGCTCTGAAATAGAGCCTTGGAGATCTCAAACCTTTACTATCTTTCTCTCTCCTGGTATAGACCACGGAGGTGCTCGAGCATGCTATAGGAATCCATGTCTTCATGAGACTTCATGAGATCACTAGACATTGATGATAGCATCAAAAATTGTACGTCAAGTGCATCATTCAAGTGTTGATCATAGACTAGGAAATCTTCATCACTTTCCCCTGGGGCAGGGGAATCAGGAAGTGAGGACTCCAGCTTGTAAAACTTTCATTCATGGCATAGGATAACCCGAAGGCTCCTAAACCATTCCTGAAAGTTACTGCCAGTGAGGATGTTGTCTTTATCCAGAATTGATCGCAGAGAAAATGTGGTTGACGAGTTTGTCATTTTGATTCTACAAATTAAAATAGCATATTTATCAGTACTTTCTTGATTACATTTAATGAGAAATAATAAATTTTATTAAGTATCCCTCTATTTTATCAAGTCCTAATGGCCATCACCATTGAACTCGGAATGTCCATTTACTTTGAAATTCTAGTGGAAAGGATCCATATTCCCCTTCATATAACCCCATCAAGGGTTGGTCAATCTATTTGAAGGTTTTTAGGTAGGCATGTCTTTTCCAACTATGAGCTTACAGTTCCTTGATCTATTGAGTGGACTCCCCAATCCTGAAATCCTAACTTGGATTTCCTCAAATCTTGCCTCCAATATTACATCAAGTCTAGAAAGGGATACTCCTCTTGATGTAATATGGTTAAGTCAACCCAAAACCTTTCATAAGGGATCACTTTATGAAAGTAATTTTCCCAAAAAGGGTTGGTCAAACACATAGTTTTATTGAGTCTTTCCCTTAATCAGGTAACAGAAGGCTAAGTCTGACTTAATATGGTATTGAGGGATTTTAATAATTTATGCATAGTTTTTCATTATCACATGCTTGTTAATATTAAGTGATGATTGCTTAAGTTATTAACGATGTTCTGATAATGTTTAAACATAGTCCAGTTTTTATTTTATTCCATCTTTGCATGCTTGTTCATTTTATTAACTATGTGATCGCAACAACACATACATAATAAATAAACCATGCAATTTAGATAGAAATAAAATAATATGGCATGATCATGAGCTTCTATTGGTTAGCTTATCTAGCGGTTTTGATAAGATAACTCTGACCTAGGGAAAAACACCTTGAACCTGGTGGTTCGTGTTTTGCATCTCCCACCTGTCCACCTTTGTATCTTCTTGGGTTGGTTTCACCATCTCCTCTGGCTTGGGAGATCCTCCATTACGTGGGTTTACATTAAAGAAACCATGGGCACACAGACCCTACATTTTATTGGAAGAAGGCTCGCAGGACAACAAATTTAAATTAAACAAATTTAAATGAAACCATACACTCATACAAAGGGTCTTTGGTCTAGCTCATGATCATCCATAGCATGCATTGCCATTTACGCATATTTAGAATTCAAATTCTATTAATCGTTATATTATTTAAGATAAGTCGCGCTTGAATTTAATTAATTATGAAATTATAATTAATCAATTATTTATCTTAAATTCCTTTCTGAATTTCCTTGAGATTCTTCTCATCCATATCCTTTGTACAGGTCTTTGTACTTTTGGAAGAAACCTGGTGAAATTTCTAGAAAGTACAAAGCGTGTATTTCTTTTCACCTTTTATCCAAAGTGCACACCGGGGGCTTTGGCGTGTTCTATGTACTTTGGAAATTTTGGAGTACACGGCGTGTAGTTAAATCATACATGGCATGTACTTCCTTGTTACGCGGTAACTAGCCTGGCGATCCCATGTACGCGGTATGCGGCTTTTCCTTGTACACGGTTTCACCTGGGCCGAAACGGAATACACGACATGTTTCTCTAACATACACGCCATGTATTCTAGTTTCCATGCGCCATTCAGTTCTGGTCAACACGGCGTGATTAATACTTAGGCATATTCAATTCACACGGTGCGGTTTGGTGGACCAGTGCCGGTTCATTGAACCTAAGTACACGGCATGTAGTTTTAATTACATGTCGTGTAATCCCGTATTGTACAGACAAAAAGAGAGGCTCCTTTAGATGAGTTCCTCGTTTTTATTTTAATCAAAATTTAAATTAAAAGTTCATTTCTATGATGTGAGTCAAGAAACGAAGAAGGAAGAACAAATCTCGTTTATTCAAATTTATAGAACGATTTATTTCGAATTGAATCAAATATAAATGCGTAAATTATCAACGAAAATTAAATAACTATAATCAACTTTGTAACCTCCCTCTAATACCATTTCAAGGTTCTGGGCACAGCAGAAGTGCTTGGGTGGATGTGCCCACATGGATTTTTGTCATTAACAATGATCAATCTGGGATCAATACGACGATAAATGCCAGTCTCCACGGATTGAATCACAGAAGTGGACAAAGAAAAGGAAAATCCCAGAACCACAAAGTAGGATCATTACAGGTTTATTATAATTAATTTAATCAATTTAAAAGAAATACCTTTTGGGTGTTCTTTCTTCGTTGATGTTCTTGATCACGTTCCGATGTGATTCGTCATTGCATCGCAGAAGCCAAGTGTAGACTTCCTGTAATGGTGATCCACACGTGTACCTCATATCTCGGGATGTGGCCAAAAGAGTCTCCGGGTGCTAGCATGGAGAAACCTTTCCTTGCGTTTTCCGCCTTAGATCTTCTTGATCCATGGAAGAGGATCTCTCTCGGTCTTGAGAGAATTCTTGGAGGAAGAGGTTCTTTCGGCCTTGAAATAATTCTCTAGATTTTTTGTGCACAACGATTCTCTTCTGTGTCAGAAAAGAGTTGGGGTTTTGAGGATATTTATAATCAGGTTTGAGGTTGTAGAGTTATGACAATAAATAAACACATTACACATTTTATTTATTTAATTGGCTCTTATTTAAAACCCCATGTTGAATAATTAATTCCTTGACATGCACCCATGCTGATTATAATAAATATCATTTAAAAAAATATTATATCCTCAAAATCATGACTGGAAAAACTACACAGCGTGTATTAATAAATACACGGCGTGTACTTGTTTTTCATTGAAAACTAAATGGCGTGTACATTCAATGTACACAGCGTGTATATCTTTTTTTCATTTATTCATTTCCTTTTCATAAAGAAAACTACATGGCGTATAATAATTAATACACGGCGTGTACTTGTTTTCTATTGAAAACTACACGGCATGTACATTCAATGTACATGGCGTGTATATCTTGTTTTAATTTACTTCTTCCTCCAATAATTAAAACAATCTCATATTCCTTGAATAATTATTAAACCACATATGGGAATAATCTTTATTCTACTTGAGATACTTGAGTACACTTAGTGTGTGACCCTCTAGGCCTCTTTCTCGTTGGCATTAGGCAGGCTTGCCTAAAGTCCAAGATTACTTTCTAGCAACGGGTCATGGCACCCAAGAGAAAGAAGTTGACGCTGCATTGACGTATCACCTCATATGAATGCTTACTGTGTAATTTAATCCCTTTGTCTCGATATCTCATCAAGAAGGTTTCATGGTAGTGTCATAAACCTATATGCTTGATCCGTCGTTCTTTGACTTCCTGAAATAAACTTGTCGTTTACACCATGGCCATGGAATTTAATGCGATAGTTATATTTCAATCAAAGGGCCGAGATATCAACTTCCATAAATGGAAGGGACAAATCCCTCCTCGAATTATCCATTAACAACATGTCACTCGTGACGCACCCAACGTACCCTACTTCCCGCCAACTGTCTATGTGACGGTTTTCGTCAGTAAATATAAGTGCGCGAGTCATAACATGAGTTAATGATAATATTCCAGTCTAAGGACCATTACACACGCTCGTAGATAGCAATACTCGATGACACCAAGACATGTGGAATTCCTACTGGTGGGTCTGTTCTCATAATCTCCCATCTTGGAGATTACCAAGTGCGAACTCCATGAGAGAGAGTCTCGTCTTCTTACGAGGGCGTGCACATGACGGTCTATATACTATGTGTCCTATCATAGTATGTCATCCAATCGTAGAACTTTATTTAAGAATATTGTTATAGAATTTCAAGGTTCTCATCACAGCGGGGATCTGCCATGATCTTATCAATGAAAAAAATATTCCAGGACATTATTATATTATAGTCATGCAGAACAATGAACAATATATAATAAGCGAACATTCATGTAATCAAAGTACAAAATAGTTGGTTCTCAGGACACCAACCCTTACAGATGTGACTTCCATAGAAGTAGTGGATTGTTTCATATTTATGTTTAATTTACTTCTTTTTAGTATTAATCACATAATAATTGATTTCATATACATTTGTATTCCTTTGTTCGAGTTGGGGTGGTTTGTTCGAAGATACTCATACTCATGAGAGATCGGACTTCGAGACTACAAATGAGATAATGATAATGCTTTCCATTGCTTTTCTTTGTAGACCTAAAGGCATTGCATATTGAGATGATGTTCTTGGTCGAAAAACCCTTCTCATTATTGAAAACCAAAAGATTGGAGGAAGCTCTTGTGCCTATTGGATGACTTATCATGATATAATGGGTAGAAGAGCTTCCTCTACTCTTCTGGTAAAAAAAGGTTTTTTGGTAAACAACATCTACTCAATATGTAGTGTTGACAGTTTGGAAAATAAAGATAATGGTAATCAGGGTAGTACTATCATTTATGTTTTTTTTGAGATTTTGGGATGTGTATCAATCAGTGAAACCTTAATCTGACACACGATGTGACCGATATCACTCTAGGTTCTTCTTTTTTATTTAAAATTGACATTAATTTTATTAATATAGAAAATTAACATACTCAAAATCAAAAAACTCATTTATATTGTTTTGATACATTAGTAAAATGATCTATAAGTCATTTAGGATGTGTATGAATCTACCAAACCTCAATCTGACACAAGGTGTGACCAATATGACTCTAATTGTCCGTTTTAAGTTTAAAATTGACATTTTAGTTAAAAATGTGTAACTCACTGAAAACTAAGAAAATTTCCTATGATTTTATTGAAAATTTAGGACATCAATTCATTAATAATTTTTGAGGTTTAGGAATTGATCTCATGTTAAACCGATACACAATGTGACCAGTATGAGTCAAAGTGCATGTTTCCAGTTTAAAATATATTTTTTGTAAAAAAGATAAGTGGTGTTATAAAAACCTAGAAAACACATTAGTAATGTTTTTATACTTTAATAAAATGATCCATGTATAATTTGGGACATTTAGGAATCAACCACACCTCAATATGACACACGGTGTGACCAGTATGATTCCAAGTGTCTCTTTTATTTAAAATTGAAATCAATTTTAGTAAAAAGGACAACTTACATACTCAAAACTAATAAAAAACACTCATATTGTTTTTATATTTTAGAGAAATGATCCATATGTCATTTGAGATGTGTAGAAATTAGTTGCACCTCAATATGATGCACGGTGTAACTGATATGACTCCAAGTGCGTCGTTTTATTTAAAATTGACATCAATTTTATCAAAAATGACAACTAACCTATGAAACAACTAGTTACTGGTGACATCACAAACACCCTGCTTTAACATGGTCGTCGGGCCCTAGCCTGTCAGGTACCAACAGTTTCCCCACAGACACGTAGTCCCCACCCTAGGTCCCACCCATGTTCCTGAACGGGTCATCTGACTAATGACAGTCCCCACAGGCCAACACATGTCCTTTCCAGTGTGCTTTGTACTCACTCACACACACCCTAGGAAACTTCCCAGAAGGTCACCCATCCTGATCGCTACACTAGGCCAAGCATGCTTAACTGTGCAATTCTAATCAGACAGGCTCTCGAAAAAGAAGGTGCACCTTATTGACATAAGTCATATCATTTAGTCATTTAATCCTTTATCATTTGGGGATGTTACAATCACCTCCCATTTATAGCACAAAACCCTCATTGTGAGCCCTACATATCAACCTAGGCAGTGCACCACACTTAAGGAAAGGTACCACCTCTAATACCAAATGTGACAACTGGGTCTCGGTGACATCACATACACCCTGCCTTAACATGGCTGTCGGGTCCTAGACCGCCAGGTACCAGCAGTTGCCCCGCAGACACATGGTCCCCATCCTAGGGCCCACCCACATGCCCGAATGGGTCATCTGACTAATGATAGTCCCCACAGGCTAACACATGTCCTTTCCAGTGTGTTTTTTCCTCACTCACACACACCCTAGGAAACTTTCCATAAGGTCACCCATTCTGATCACTACTTCAGACAAATCACGCTTAACTGTGGAGTTCTAATCATATAGGCTCCTAAAAAGGAAGGTTCACCTTGTAGACATGAGTCATATCATTTAGTAATTTAACCCTTTATCATTTGGGGATGTTAACCTACTAAAAAACAAGAGAAATCATTCATATTGTTTTTATAAATTAGGAAAACAGTCCATAATTTATTTTTTATGCGTATGAATTAGCCTCACATTAATATGATGCATGGTGTGACTGAAATGACTCAAAGTGTGTATTTTTATTTTAAATTGACATTAATTTTAGAAAAATAAATAAGTGGTATATTGAAAACCAATAAATTGCATTTAGAATGTCTTTATAATTTTGAACTATGATCCAGAAGTCATTTTTGACTTGTAGGAATCAACTGAAACTCAATCTGACACATGATGTCACTGATATGACTCTAGGTGTGTCTTTTTATTTTAAATTGACATTAATTTTAGAAAAAAAAATAAGTGTCATTGTGAAAACTAATAAAAATCATTCGTATTGTTTTGATACATTACTGAAATGATCCCTGATCCATTTGAGAGATGTAGGAATCATATGCATCTTAATACGATGCACGGTGGGGCCAATATGATTCCAACTGTGTCTTTTCATTTAAAATTGACCCCAATTTTAGTAAAAAGGAAAAAAAACCTACTCAAAACCAAGAAAATGCATTCGTATTATTTTAATACTTTATAAAAATGACCCATATGTCATTTAAGACATGTAGGAATAAGCCAAACCTCAATAAAATGCATGGTGTGACAAGTATGACTCCAAGTGAGCCTTTTTATTTTAATTTGACACCAATTTTTGTAAAAAGGACAACTGACCAACTCAAAACTAACAAAACTCATTCATATTGTTTTTATAATCTATGAAAACAATTCATAAGTCATTTGAAATGTATAGGATTCAACTACACCTCAATATGAAGCACAGTGTGACTGGTATGAATCCAAGTGCGTCTTTTTATTTAAAATTGACATCAATTTTAGTAACAAGAACAACTTACCTACTCAAAACATATAAAATTCATTCATATTATTTTGATATTTTTGGAAAATGATCCATCATTTATTTTTGATGTGTAGGAATAAACCACACCTCAATCTGACGCACGGTGTGACCAGTAAAACTCCATGTCTATCTTTTTATTTTGAATTGACCTTAATTTTAGTAAAATGAAAAAAATGAAATACTGAAAACCAAGAAAGCATATTCAGATTGTTTTTATACTTTCGGTAAATTATCAATTAATCAATTTAGATGTGTAAGAATCACATGTACCTCAATATAATGCATGGTGTAACTCGTATGACTCCAAGTGAATTTTTTATTTAAAATTGACATCAATTTTAGTAAAAAGGAAACTGACCTACTCAAAACTAATAAAACTCATTTAGATTGTTTTGATACATTAGGGAAATGACCCATACGTCATTTGATATGTTTAGGAATCTACTTAAGCTCAATCTGACGCATGGTGTGATCGGTATGACTCTATGTGCGTATTTTATTTAAAATTGACACTAATTTTAGTAAAAAGGACAACTAACATACTCCAAACTAATAAAATTCATTCAGACTATTTCAATACATTAGGAAAATGATCCAAAAGTCATTTGTGACCTGTAGGAATCAACCTCACCCCAATCTGTCACACAATGTGACTGATATGACTCCAAGTGTGTCATTTTATTTTAAATTGACATTAATTTTAGCAAAAAGAAAAAGTGATATACTAAAAAACCATAAAAAAGCATTTTAATTCTTTTGATACTTTAGAGAAATGATCCATAAGTCGTTTGAGATGTCTAAGAATCTTCAGAACCTCAATCTGACACATGGTGTGACTTGTATGAATCCTGGTGCATTTTTTGTTTAAAATTGACACCAATTTTAGTAAAAATGACAATTGGCCTATTCAAAACCAATAAAACACATTCAGATTGTTTTGATACTTTAGTAAAATGATCCATAATTCATTAAAGATGCGTAGGAATTAACCACATCTCAACACGACGCACGGTGTGACAAGTATGACTCAAAGTGTGTCTTTTTATTTGAAATTGACATAAATTTTAGTAAAATGAATCACTAACCTACTCAAACTGAGAAAACACATTCAGATTATTTTTATACTTTAATAAGATGATCCATAACTCATTTATGACATGTAAGAATCAACCAAACCTCAATATGATGCACGGTGTGATCGGTATGACTCCAAGTGCGCCTTTTTATTTTAAATTGGCATCAATTTTAGTAAAAAGGAAAACCGACCTACTCAAAACCATGAAAATGCATTCAGATTGTTTTTATACATAAGGAAAAATGATCCTTAAGTAATTTTTGACAAGTAGGAATCAATCTCACCTCAATCCGATGCACGACGTGACTAGTATGACTCCAAGTGTTTGTTATTAGTTTAAAATCAACATTTTAGTTCAAAACATGTGTCCCTCACTGTAAACCAAGAAAATACACCCCGATTGTCTTGATAATTTAGTAAAATAATTAATAATTAATTTATGATGTGTAGGAAGCAGTCTCACATCAAACCGACACTCGATTTGACCAATATGACTCAAAGTGTGTTTTTCTAGTTTGAAATGACATTTTAGTAAAAAACACAAGTGACATACTGAAAATCGAGGAAACACATTTTGATTGATTTGATGTTTTAGGACAATGATCCATAGGAAATCTGTGACATATAGGAAATAGTCTCACCTCAATCCCACACATGGTGTGACCGGTATAACTCCAAGTGTGTTTTTATTTAAAATTGACATTAATTTCATTAAAAAGAACAATTGACATACTCAAAACCAATCAAATACATTCGTCTTGTTTTGATACATTAGGACAATGATCCATAACTCATTTGTGATGTGTTGGAATCAACTACACCTCAATAAAATAGATGGAGTGACCGGTATGACTCTATGTTTGTCTTTTTATTTAAAGTTTACATTTTTTAATGTATTATTTCATATTAATGTTTAATTTATTTCTTTATGATATTAATAACATAAGATTTGTTTTCTTATATAAGTGGATTTTTTTTCTTGGGTTGTGATGATTTGTTCGGAAATGGATACCATGTGCGGATCTTTTTGAGGGGGAGATCACGAGTGACAAAGACGATAAAACATTAATGCTTTTAAATGTTTGTTATAGCATCCCACCATTTTATAACATAAACTTTCATTACATTACACAAAACTGAGGATCGTTAAGGTTTAGTGTCTTGGAAACAAGGATCATAAAACATAAAAAAAACATAAAAACATTCTTCTTAAACACTTGAAAGGCTTCTCCTTTAGTTCATCCTATGTTCATTATGCATCTCATAACCTGGGGACATACATCAAAAGAAAGGGTGAGCAGAAGGCCCAGTAAGGGAAATAAGAGGAACATTTTACATGTGAACTTGAGATACTTCAATAAGGACATGAAAAGAACATTAAGGCATAAGAAAGAAATCATGAGGCATTTCATAATAAAAATAACATTTTTCATAACTTGAAGATGTGGCTACATCATTTAACATAGACAATCATGAACATATCACCAAGGTCCATCCCCAAGGTGTCATTTGAAAATTACCAAGGTTATTCACCAAGGTATCGTGAAAATTGTAATCTCTAGTGGTTACATCATTACCCAATGCATTGGAGCGCTATCAGGGCGCACCCTTAAATTTGCCTTTATTATCATGTGAGCCACATATATCATCATCAAAAATTTCATAAATAACCCACATAGCATAAAATAAATGGGTTTCATTTCATAATCATAACGTTTTAAAAACTGCTTTAAAGACATGATCTTTACGTCACTTTAAACCCACGGAAAGGGAAAGCGGGTCTCATGTATGTAAATACCAGAATTTAAAATGGAACATTTTGATATATATGTGAATACCCTTGTAGAAATAAGAGCTTTGAGTATTCAATTTATAACATAAAATAATTTTTGAGAAAAGAGAGAGGCATTTTGAGGGGAAAATTCTGCAGCATAACGGCTAAGTTTCGGGGTTTTAGAAAACGTTGAAATGAGAGGGGACATGGGTCACCCACTCATAAATGATCCATAAAACAGTAGGGTGAAATAATAAGAAGGACATATGGACATGGTAACGAAATTTTAGGGACATACCATTTGAAATGAAAAACATGGAAGGAAAAAGATTAGATTTCTCTTATGAAAATTCGGCAGCCTTACGGCGTCACTTAACTTCAAAAGAAAATGATTTGACAAGATCAAAAAGGGTCCCTCATCATATGATCATAAGAGATCAGTATGATTGATATAGAGATCATACCCCAACATAATGAAAAGGAACTTGAAAGACTTGACATGAAAATTGAACTTGAAAAATGAGAAGGGTGAAAGAATCCCTTAAAAATTCGGCAGCCTAACAGCGTCACTTAAACTTTCATAAAACGAAATGATGAGAGTAAGAGAGGATCTCTCATCATATAAACATGAAAGGGAAGTAAGAGGAATATAAAAGAACATCCTCTCACATAAAAACATGGAGCATAATAGGAATGACATAAAAGAGATTTCATGAAAAGAAAGAGAGGGGTCGGATCCCTTACCTTAAAACGTGACTCTTGAAACTCAAAGGATTGGACCTTGAGGGCTTGGGGGCACCTTGGGAGGACTCCTTGGAAGGTAAGAAGACCAGAACTTCGTTGGGGAAGAGTTGGGAGTGAAAACCAAGGGAGGAAAGGGTGGGTATTTATAGGGAAAGTGAGGGGACAAAGCATTAATGGCCAAAGGACACCTCACATGTGCTTTTCTCAAACCCATGGGCTCTCCCTTGGCATTTATCATGGAGTTAGGCCACATGGG
The DNA here is from genome assembly GCA_963277665.1 of Viscum album. Taxonomy (NCBI): domain Eukaryota; kingdom Viridiplantae; phylum Streptophyta; class Magnoliopsida; order Santalales; family Viscaceae; genus Viscum; species Viscum album. Next base: position 933,269,199 of record OY728156.1, read on the forward strand.
GCCCCCAAAACAATAATTCATCACCCTTGGCCGGCCAACCCTCAAAAGATCTCATGACATCATCATGACATCATTATGATGTCATTAAACATACCGAAACCCTAAAACGGTATTTTTACTATTCACTGAAAATTCAACTTTCTCAGAATAATCCCAAAATTTCACCTTAACCAAATATCAATGCTCTGATTTCAAAAATGAAATCCATTTTATAAAAATATTTTTCTAAATATTTTTAATTTAATTTTTAAATAAAAACACTATTCATCGAAAATTCATTTTTTCCAGAAAAATCCCCAAAAATTACCTTAACATAATATCGATGCTCTGAGTTCAAAAATAAAGTCATTTTTAAAAAAATAATTTTCTAATTATTTTTAATTAAAAAAACACTATTCATCCGAAAAAACTAATACTTGATTAATAATTTATGAAACCGTTATTTACCCATTTTATTGAATCACATTACTTAACCAAGGTGTCTAAATTATATTAAAACTTTCTTTAAGTGAAAATTACTAATCCATTTGGTCACATTACTAATCCTAAGCGTAAAATCACTATTCATAATTTACTATTCATCAAAAATTAAGTTGATCTTATTAGACTCCAAATTCCTTAATGAACACTTTTGTAGAAGACCATTTTTTGAAAATCATTACACATCATTAGTTATTTAGGGTTTACATAAATATTTCAAAATATCCCTTTTTTAAAATTCATCAATAAAATACATTCTAAAATTATCTAGACATTTGAAATTTCACAAACATCACTAAAGGAAGAAATCTCAATTTATTCATCCGAAAGGATTACACAAGGAAACTAGGGTCTCATCACATAGCCCCTTATAACACTGGCATAAGACCTAAGTGTAAGGTGTGCTATGGTGATAGAATCTGAGGGAGTCTCAGATAACATTGCCCTAGTAGCAATCTCCACTAACTTGAACTTCTCCTGCAAGCGTTTTCGTTCAAGCTTGACACGCTGGAGCTCGGATTGGGCTTGGTCCAAAGCGAAGCCCACAGATGCTACCTCCTTCCCAAGCTCTGATAAGTGGGCTTCGTAAGGGTTGAGTCTACTGGATGAAGCCATCGACTCCTCTTTCTGCATTAACCATTAACATCTTATTAAATAAATAAGAGTAAGTTAATATACTACTCAAAAAGATTGGGTCGTTACATTTGTGGGTAGTAACTGTAAATGTAATTATACAAAACATTGTTTGAAATGTATATAGTAGTATTTTTTTGTGTATTTGTGATGTAATTTTTTTTAAATTAAATTATATATTTTGTATACAGGTTACAGGTTGCTGCAGTGTGCTGTTATACAAACAACACAGTTCAGCAGGTGAGGCCTTTATCAGTGTTATTTCTAGCAGTGATAAAGGGGGGTCTTTATCAGCGCTTTTTGTAGCGATGATAAATGACCACCTTTATCAGTGCTTCTTGAGTGTTGATAAAGGGGACCCTCCTTTATTAGCATTGAGATTAATAGTGTTTTTTTAGTTTTGTTAAAAGAATTTTTGGGCATTGATAAATGTTATATTTGTAGTGACAATACCCAAAAATAATAAATGGAATAACCGAGTCATTACGATTTGGGATAAATTGTACATTTTAATGTAATTGTACAAATCAATGATTGAAATGTATATAATAGTGTTTTTTTGTATTTGTGATATAAGTTTTATTTCGATTAAATTATTAATTTGTCATATCCTATATTTGTTGCTGGTTTTTGTATTTGGTGCCTATATTTGTTGTTGTAGTGTGTTGTAATTTTAACAGCACACTATAGCAGCATAACCTTTATCAGCGCTCAATGTAACATTGATAAAAGAAGTCATTTTTAATAGTGTTTTGATCAACAACGCTGTTGATGGCTTTTTCAAGCACTACTAAAAGCATTTTCTCTAGTAGTGCTCGTACAGTCACCAATGATATTTTTTTCAATAAAAACCATTTAGACCCTAGACTGTGGTGGTCACAAAAGATGACCTTTGCTAGAGGGGATGGCGATGACCCTTTTTGTCACTTTGGAGATGGTAAAAACAGTTGCCAAATCCTAATTCTCCACATGTGTGGAGTTGTCAGTTGGTATCATATGTTAGAAATATCACCAAACTGGTAAATGGATGATCAAATGGGTGATCCTCGTGTTTCAAACCAAACAAGGACCAACAAAACAATTTTTTAATACTTTAAGAAAGAAAAATGGGAAGGAGACACATATATCATTGAAATTTGATTTCCCTTTCAATGTTTTTTTTTCTGACAGTGCTACAATTCAAACTCTTCTACTCCATTTTGCAGGAAGAAAGGCGGCGAGTCCTCCTCTGATATTGCCGAAACTGGGTCCATGGTGGAGGTGCCGGCGGCGGAGGAATGTGGGAGGTGCACCAGCTGCGGCCCGCACTACCCCTGCCTTGTCTGCACCTGCTGCCGTCATTGAACTCTCTACGGTCAAGGAGGAAGAGATGAACCAGGATCCATGGGGAGGGCACACAACCTTTTTCTAATATATATTTATATAATAAAAAAATGTATTGCTCAACTAGTATAATAACGGATTCCTCTTGACTTGTGCATCGCAAGCCAAGTATTACTAAATGATGGGTGCCTTATATATTGCGTGGACTTTCTGGAGTTGTGAAATTAAGGGTTTGGATTTCAATTATTTACCACTCAATCACCAACACATAAAATCACACTAATCAAACTTTAATTTCATTGTTAAATAATCTGGTTTCCAAGAGTTAACCTCATAATCAAGATACAGAAATCCCGGGCTAATTAATTTTATAAAAACATATTCACCTTTTAAGTAGTAATAAATAAACACTGATCGATCAAACACAATATCTTCAAACAAACCAAAAAAAGTTCCTAATTATTAACATCAAACACGAATGAAAACATAAAAAATATCTACCAACACTCTCATTCACATTGCTCAAGATTTCCAAGTGAGTATTTCCCCATGATACCTACTGAAAACAATGCTCTGAATAGATTGTAGACAACCACACAATGTACCTCAAGGATTCTCATGGCACAGATGGATGGTGGTATCTTCATAGGGAACTAGTATTATTTTTTAATTTTTTAAAAATAAAAATCTAAAATGGGAATAGAGTTTTATATATTTTCAAAAAGGGGGTTTGAGAAGTGTAAACTACAATCAATTTTCTTGTCTAAAGAGAAAATTGTAAATTGTGTTCACGGTTCCTCGGGCCTTGGAATGAGTCATGAACTGAGTTCACACATCCTATTCAAAATTTATAGAGGAATCATGAACACGATTCACACCTCCTAATTTTTTTGATTTGTTTAGTGTTTTTTGTATATGTTATCAGAATATTAATGATTAGTTTATAGTTTAATAATTTTTAATAAGTAATAATAAATATATAAATAACATATTTAATATAAATCATTATTTAAAATTTATTAAAAATATAACTACTAAATTAAAATATCATCATTTATATAAAAAATAACGTATTTCCACTTATTAGTTTATCAGATTAGTTAATATATTTATAAATTTTTGTTAATTTGTTTTAATATAATTATTTGCAATTTAAAGATTGGTAATATATTTAGTAATTATCAATTGTATTATTTAGTATTAATTAATAATATATTATTATGTTATTCATATATTTAGATTTCAAATAATTAGTTGATAGTTTAATAATTTTTAATAAGTAATAAATAATATATAAATGATAAATTTAATATAAATAATTATAAATAATTTCATAATAATATAATTACTAAATAAAAATGTCAAGATTTATATAAAATATAATATATTGCTAATTATTAATTTATTAGAGTAATTAATATATTTAAAAAAATTTGTGACATTTTGGTAGATATAATTATTTGTAATTTATTAATTCATAAAATATTTATTAATTATCAATCCCACTATTTATTATTAATTAATAATATATTATTATGTTATTAATATAATTAGTTTAAAATAATTAGATAATAGTTTAATTTTTTAAATAAGTAACAAATGATATATTTAATATAAATAATTACTAATAATTTATTAGCAATACAATTAATAAATTAAAATGTCATAGTTTTAATAAAATATATTATATTTCCTCTTATTAATTTATTAGAGTAACTAACATATTTAGAACTTTTTTTGTAACATTTTTTGTTTATATAATTATTCGTAATTTATTAATTCGTAATATATTTATTAATTATAATTGTATTTATTTATTATTAATCAACAATATATTATTATTTTGTTAATATAATTAAAATTATTCATATTTAATAATATTATTAATATTTAAAAATATCTTTAATATGATTATTAATTAAACAAAATATGGACAATTCTAACAAGTTTTATTAGTAAAATTAAAAAATATTTATTATTATTATTACCAATTTAGTTATTAATATTAATGTTTTTGATCATTCATATTTTTTATATTAATTTCTAATTATATCAATTTCTTTGTTTTATTTATGAAAATGTAATATATTTGTAATTTTTTAAGTAATGTGAAACTAATGATTTAAAAAAGATATAACATGGATCATTCATATATGTGTCGCTTTCTCAGGTCAGTAATGGATAAAACAAATTTAACATCATTTTTTTACCTTTTATCACAAGTAAATAAATGACGTTAATATAAGTGATGTCGAAAGTGGGACTTTCCAGGTAGATTTTGTGAAAACCGAAGTTGAAAACCCTTCCACAAGGGGAATTATAGATGACCTTTTTCACGACCCCCTCCCCACAAAGTGTACCCCTCCTGAGACAACAATGGGAGAAGAGAGATATTGACCCTCGAGTCCTGCCTCTAGCGAGCCCCGAGTTGGAAACTAGCAGCTAGGGTATAATAAATACGTAGATGTGAGGCATTACCCTCTATGAGAACGCATGTGAAAGAAAGAGATAAGACAAACACCAACCAACTCATACCCAGACTCCAATATAAAATAAAACCCAAGTTCACATATGTAATGTTATGCAAGAACTACTACAACTGAAGGAAAAACTACATTTTCTAAAAGAAAAGTAAGGATATCAATGACCATGAAGCCCAAAAAACTCTTAATAAACCCGCAAACTAGTAGTAACCAACATGATCTCTAAGCTTCTCCAACTGAAAAGAAAAACAATTTATTTATACATAGGGTGAGCATAACAATATACTCAGTAGGATCCTACCCAGAGCCTCTTAGGAAAAAGGTAAATAAATCATGTTAAAGTACAGTGAATAACAAGTGAAACCTACTCATCACCTAAGCAGGTATACTAATCTATGAGCCTCACCATGGAGACTCTCACCAAGTATCACATACAAGAGAATATAATATAATAAAGAATATCAAGGATACCCTGCTACCACACCCCCACTAGTTTTCCACTTTGACCCAACTTCACAGGTCCTGAGCATCTCTCTACAAAAGGCTAGCCGGTAGACACCTGGGAGAAGCACCACAATGTGTACCTCACGCTACATACCACCAGATCCATGTAACCAAAAGTAACTAGGTAGTTTTTAGGAACTACCATATCCTATACAAATTATACCTATAGTACTCCTTAGGAAACTATATCTAGAATACATGTTTATAAAATACCCACAAGCCATTATAACCCTCTACACACATATACGAGGATAACTAACCGTCGTGTATACCGGCACAAGAAACTACCTAGAGAAGTGAGCAGGGACAAAGAGGGTAGTCAACCATCTGTCCTCCCACCAGTATGTTGGGGAAAACACCCTCCCAGAGCTTAGAATCCCTGAGGTGTAAATTTCTTTAACAGACAGGGTGGAGTAGTATATAAAAATGTAAAATGTACATGGCATAGTATATCTCACAACCACACTATGGGCATAACCTAGTCTCAAACTCAACTACAACTAACATATCTCAGATTCCCCGCCACCACTGCTAATACCATATATCATATAAGGACACAACCATTTAAAATGAGGTAATAATATATTTTATCCCATTTCACCAGTTTGATTTACGTTAATTAATCCTTTAACCATTAAATAACCATTAACATTTTCTAGATCACATTTCATTACCATTACAATAAAGTTTCACGCCCTCCAAGTATAAGGAAACTGAGTCTATGACTTCTCAGAATTATAACCTCAACATTGCATCTCAGTAAGCTCCAAACCCATGAGTTTGACATTTATTCAATTATTAAAAAAATTACATTCCATAATAATAGGTACTATAGGAAAACATACTCTACTACCAAACAAGGTATACAACCAAGCATATCCATCTACCTCAAGTAGTGGGAAACAGAAAGAAGATATAAAAAAAACCTGGCCATCCGCCAAACAACAGATTCAAACAAGATTTCAAAATTCATATCAATGGGAAAAACCATCTTCAACTCATTCCATCATCCTCAATGCCCTCCCCAACACCCACAACCATATCCTGATGCATCCCTCCATCACAAGCATCAACTGCTGACCAAAAAACTGGGACTCCCCACCCCATATACAACAACAACCCTCCATGCTCAACCATCCCATCCACACATCACATTAGGGACTCCCCATGCCATATACCACAACATACCTTTAGGTTCATCCGTCCTAGTCTCACGTCACATCACATGCAGCAGGAAGAAAACATAGAAACCATGCTCTTGGCTCTAAATTAAGGCATCTATCCTTCACACACAATGGTCCATCACAACTCCAAAATATAAGGCACTCGGCCTTTATAAGAAAATAGGAAACTTAGGAACAAAAAAGGCATTATATTTTATCACACAATCGATTCTTATTTCATCTTGAATTAACCGATTCATTAATTACAGGTTCCAACTATGGGAAACCTAAACTACAAGCTAGAAAAAAATGTCTCAAATTAATCAAACAATTATTTTAACATGCCTTTAATTCTTTTATCAATCGATATCAACTTTCTTCACATATTTATTCAATTACATTAACACATGGAAGGTAAAATTATTTGAAGATAATTGCAGCATTATGTTTATAACACATCAAAATCATTAAACATGCCTCTTTAATCTTTTGTCCAATTAATTAACAATTACTTATGGATTTACATTCTTTACCAATTCCACATGCTAAACCATTAATAACAAGTGCATCATAGATATCACACTATCTTGAAAAATAATGAAGAAAACCATTATCATGGTACACACAACAATATACTCATGTGATCGATACAAATTCTTTAATGTAGTCAAGTAAATATTTGTCGAATTTCACTGGCATCCAAGGGGCTAAATCATGCCCAATTTGTAATTGAAGATAAATAAAATAGAATCAATGAGTCCCCTACCAAAAAAGGGTGTCAATGTTATTCACATGAGAATAAACCAATGTGGTGGATCCCAATCGCCTCTCTATCAAGAACTGCATCCACATGGGGATACCACACCACAAAAAAAACCAACAAACAACCAACAAAACTCCTTTAGAAACATGGAGATGAAGAACCATCACATAGAAATGGGCAATGGGAGAAAACAGATCAAAGAAACCATAATAACGGAGGTAGAACATAACTTGGATCAAAGATAGATCGAAGGAGGGAAGCTAGAGATTGATCCTTGAAAAAGTAATCCCCAAAAAGTTTGTAAGGGACCCATTGGCCATAGTAAAATGAGATGAAGTGTTTTAGCTAGAGGGTTTGTGAAAAAAATGAGTGATTTAAACATTATAAAACATACATCATCAGGGATTTACATGATGTGTAACCCCCTTTCACATCTTGTAATCCCGAGGGTTTGATTTCTTCCAAAAAACATGTTTCCTTTTTATTATTTAACCCAGAAAACTTACATGTCATGAAGCTGACTTACATGACATGAAATTATTACAGGACGTGTAATTCTTTCTGCTTCCATCATTTCACACTCAAACTACTCTAAACCCCTTACAAGCATCCCCAGAGCTCCACAAGCCTCATAAACATGCAAAGGGTTGATTCACGTGGATATAGAACCTTACATTAGATACCTATCAAAACATTACATCCACAAGAATCCAAAACTAAATGAGATAGGAAACATAAAATGGTCATCTGAATAGCCACCCTATGATATACCTATCAAAGTTCTCTCTACCACATGAGATAAACCAACTCATCACAAGAACAATGAGAAACCACACATCAAGTGAAACCATCTCCCAACCACTCTCTCGGGGATAGATACCTCTCAAAGAGAGTGAACCACAACAAGAAACAAGAGAAATCCATATCATAACCAGAAAAGGTCTACCACCAAAAAATGAACAGAAAAAAAAGATAAGATATAAGAATAAAACAACTTGGGGGTACTGATCATGTATCTCTGACTTAGGCTCCCAGGTACTCTCTTTCATGACACCATTCTTCCACAATACATGAACCAAGGGGATAACATGCTTGCAAAAAACCTTCTTAGGGAAGTCTTGGATCTATACATGCCACTCCTTGAAGATCACATCATTGTAAACATAGATCTCCCCTCAATAGATGATGTGAGAGTTCCCATGAAGACAATGAAATAGCTGTGACATGTAAAAACCATCATGTATTCAGATCATCTGCAGGGGAAGTTTTATCTGATACACTATGGATCCAACATGAGACAACACCTTGAAAGGCCTAACAAACTAGGGAGAAAGCATAATCCCATGACCAAACCTACACTTCCCAAGATGGTGAGTCACCTTCAAGAATGTATGATCCCCAACATCGAACTCCAGTGGCCTCCTCTAACAATCAGCATAGGATTTATAAAAATCATGTGCTTCTTTTATCCTCTCATGAATCACCAGAACCATATATATTGTAAGAGAACTCTACCAAGGTAAGGTTCCTCATCAAAGAACCTTCAAAATACATGAAACTAGTATGAAAAATTTCTTCGATAGTATGGATGGTCCACTCTATCTGACCATCCATCCGTAGATGAAAAATATTGTTGAGGCATAGCTGAGAACCAAAATCTTGCAAATGACCTCTCCACACCATAGAGGTAAAATGAGGATCTTGAAAAAAAAATGATCACCCTTAATATCCTGTGGAGTCTCACCACCTCCTCCAAATGGTGCCTCAATAAAAAATACACCGAGATCGACTCCTTGATCACTATAAAGCGGGTTTATTTTGTCCAATGATCATATACATCCCATATAGATTCATAGCCTCTCTGAGTTCGAGGTAAACCAGTAATAAAGTCCATCAATATGTCCTACCACTTTCACTGAGGAACATTTAATGACTGGAGAAAACCACCGGGAACTTGGTGATCGACCTTCTCTTTATGGAAGACCAAACATCAAGACACACACTCTACAACTGCATGCTTTAACCCAAGACACAAAAAATAACCCCTTAAGGCTCAGAACATTTTTTTCATGCCAGGATGTATGACCAAAGGATAAATATAGAACTCTTTGAGAATGATCTCATGCATTTAGAAAGGAATGAAAAACCTTCCTTGGAATAACCCTCAGTTTTTTTCATCCTCAAACAAACCATCAGGGGTCTCACCACAATCATATCGGCCTCTCTAGAACTCCACCACAAGATCCCTCAACTAGGACTCTTCCACGTACTACACCAGAGATGACTTCACCATCATCTAAAAAAAATAAAAACTCTTCCTCCAACTTCTCCCATATCTAGATGCAATGTTGAATGTTATTCCATCACTCTCTAGGAATCACCATATTCACGCACTACATCACTACACAACCTATTTATTAGCACATCGGCCATGAAATTCTCCTTTTTAAGTGTATACAAAATCTCAATGTCATAATTCTACAAGAACTCTATCCACTAACACTAGAGAAAGCTTAATTAACATTGGGAGAAAACATACCTCAGGATATTATGAATGGTGAAGAACATAAAATGCTTTCCAATGAGGTAATGTATCCATAACTACAAGGAAAACACTACTTCCACCAACTCAAGATCATGGGTGGCATAATTATTCTAATGGGTTCGTAACTATTGAAACCCATAAGAAACAACCGATCTTTATTGTGTCAGAACACATCCCAACCCAAGACATAAATCATCATAGAAAACCACAAACTGAACTCTTTATATTGATAGAAAATGAATTGGATCATAGACCAACTTCTACTTTAGATTCAAAAAATCTATCTGACACTAACAAGTCCACAAGTATTCTTGGTCTATTCTATTCAACGCAGTCATAGGAGTCTGAACCTGAGATAAATTGGCTACAAACCTCATACAATACCTTGAAATACCAAGTTAACTTTACACCTCTACAACTGTCTTGGGGGTTTCCCAAGACAAAACTACTTCAATAATCGATGTATCCACATCTACTCCCTTCTAGTATACAACATTCCCCAATAAATAGAAATCTCGAGCAAAAAACCCACACTTAAAAAACTTTCCAAATAGATGCTCACGATGAAGAACTCCTAATAAAACAAAATGATTCTTTGCATGATCTTCCTCATATGAAGATTACACAAAGATTTCATCAATGAAAACCACCATGAAATTATATAGGAACTCATAGAATACAATATTCATTAACCACATGATCAAAGCTAGAGCATTCATTGCACTGATTGACATCACAACAAACTTTTAAATCCCATGATGACAATAGAAATTAGTCTTATGAATATCCTCATCCTTCACACACATCTGATGATATCTTGACCATAAATTGATCTTTGAGAAATAATTTTCACCCTTCAGTTGATCGAACAAATCATCAATCCATGGAGGAGGAAATAAGTTCTTCACTGTCACTTGGTTCAAGTGATGATAATCGATACACAACTGCAAACTGCCATCAGTCTTCTTTATAAAAAAAACTAGTGGAACACAGGGTGACACAAATGGATGAAAAAAACCACAACGAAATAGACCATTGAATTTTATTCATAGATCTTTCAACTTAGAAGGTTCCATCCTATACAAAGTCATTGAGATAAGAGACATTCCTGGCTATAGTTCGATCCCAAACTCGATCTCTCATCGAGGGGTTAATGCTACAATCTTCTATGGAATGAAATTAGGGTACTCTTATATGAACCTGGGAAACAACGATTGCTGAACCTCCGACGAACTTATCATTAGATCAACCATCAAGGATGATAAGGATAGAAAAACCCTATGACCCATAAAAGGGTCTCACTCACCAAAAAACACTGATAGCTCTCTATCAGCATTGATGAACACAACCTGCCTCCTAATGCAATCCATGATAGCCTGCATCAAATAAAAAAATCTCTACTGAGGATGATTTTATATGGTTGTATATGTAATCATAGGAAAAATCTACAGAGCGGTGCAACCCCTACACTGTCTCATAGTCTCTACATACATCAAACAAGTCATCTTGACCTTCTACTGGAATAGTCAATGTCAATGGAACTGAAAGTATCTCTACCTCAAGTCCCCAATCATGGAAAAGGGAAAGAGATACGAAGGAGTGTATTAGTCCAGGATCAAACAAGGAATGCACCCAAATATAAAAAAATTAAAGGTTACCTTTAATGACGTCTTTCTCACCCGATGCTGGAAACACTAAAACATGATACTAACCACGACCTACACCATGACCTCTCTGACCATGTGGACAACCACCTCCACGGTCGTGCTCTACACTCTGAGGATAGGGAGAATCCCACAAATGTACTCTACCTACCCCATATACGCTCTAATGATCCCAAACTATAGAATCCTTTTTCTTCTACCTCGGCTAGAACTATATCAATGGCAGAGCCTAAAGCGGAACAATTGGCACACAATGATTGACCAGAAAGGTCAAACACTCTCCCCACTAATTACCTTGGACTCTATAATAAATAACTTATTTTGACCCCTTATCATAACCCTGATATCCCCTTCCCCAAGATAAATAATACATTAAGGGATGAGACATACCCCTGATTGATTGGAAGATCTTCTGTCCTAACAAATAGGAACCCCAAACCATAACTCTACTTCATAATGAATCCTAACGACTCCCCCTCATGATGATACAATTTGGGATAACATCCTCTCAATGAACCATGCTATATCCATCACCTCAAGATATGTATTTAGTATAAATGGGGTGACTTGACATTGAATCTACGAATGCAAAGCCTCCTGGTAAAGCCTCTCCCTGACCTCTTCATCTAGAAATAGGTCCAAATCATATCATAGAAGGTTCCTAAAATGAATCTTGAACTCTCTCACACTAGAGATCCCATGATGAAGTGAAAGAATATATTGGGGACTAGCTACCTTTATGGTTGAAGAATGAAACTCAGCTTTGAACTAGTCTTGAAACTCTTACCATGAGACTGCTAACCCCTCATGAGCTTTGAGGAACAAAAACCACCACTGCCTCACTGCCCCAAGCAACATCATCCAAGCCAATGATACCCAATGATCCTTATGAACACAAATCAAACTGAATGATATCTCAACCTCCTCCAACCATTATTCCATGACTGCATCTGAAATAGTTCCCTCATACCTCTATAAACTCTAGCCCTAAAAATCTTGGTGTTTCCTCCTCCAAGTGTCATCTTCTTCGACCTCCACTATATGTTGATCTAATGGTGGAACCTATTAAAAATATTCCATGTGAACCTGATGAGGACGTTGACTTAGATCCATGATTATATAAGAATAAATATTTATAGATCCTAACTTGGAATATGGAATATTTTAATATAAACTAGTTATTTTCTTTTATTCATTCTAGGATAACCTATCCCATGGTCTACCCATTAAAAAATAGGCACAAAGAAGAATTATGCATGATACTTTACTAGGTATCTACCCTGCAACCAATATCACCTCATTTAGTATCCACTGTAAGAATAAATGTCTATGAATCAGATCACATGGGTCCATAAATACCCATTGCTAATCTAGTATCCCATTTTTTACAATGCTTTCTAATCTTAGCTGACACTGTTTCCCTACCATCCCACACAACCTTTCATGTGACTAAATCCAAAATCCATATTATACCTCAACCAGACATCTGGAACCACCCTATCATAACCCCTCCCCACAATGTGTACCCCTCCTGGGATGGAAATGGGAGAAGAGAGATAGTGATCCGCACGTCCGGCCTCAAGTAGGCCCCAGGTTGGTGACTGGTACCGACGGTATAATAAATAAGCAGATGGGAGGAATTACCCTCTAAGAGAACACACGCGAAAGAGAGAGAGAAGAAACAAACCAAGAAACACCTTCTCATACTCTATTATAAAAGAAAACCCAAGTTCACATATGTAATTTCATGCAATAATTACTACAACTGATGAAAAAATGCAAGTACCAAAAGAAAAGTAAGGATGATAGCGACCACGAACCCCAAACATCTTTTGCTAAACCCACAAGAATGTAGTAACTAGAATGATTTCCAACCTGATACAACTAACATAAAGAAAAGTTTACATATACATAGGGTGATTATAATAGTATACTTAGTAGGATCCTCCATATATCATCTCATGTAAAAGTTAAAGAAATAATAATAATGCACAGTGAAAAAGAAGTGAAACTAACTCATAACCTAAAAAAGTATACTAAGTTCCCAAAATCTCCATGACTAATCTCACCAAGTATCACATACTAGAGAATATAATATAATAAATAATATCAAGATCAACCCTCTACCACTTCCCTAATGGTTTTCCGATCTTCGCCAACATCACAATTCTTGATCATCTCTTTCAAAAAAGGCTAGCCAGAAGACACCTGGGCGAAGAACCACAATGTGCACCTCATGAAACATACCACCACATACATGTAACCAAAAGTATCTAGGTAGTTTCTGAGAGCCACCATAGCCTATACACATTATACCTGCAGTAGTCCTTAGGAAACTATATCCAGAATACATGTGTGTGAAACAACCACAAGCCATTGAATCGTTATACACACATATATGGGGAGACCTAACCAATGTACATACCAGCACAAGTAACTAACAAGATAGGAGAGTGGGGCCAAAGTGGGTAGTCATCCATCCATCATCCCACCATGAGGTTGGGGAAAACACTCCCTAGGTATTAGAATTCCTTGGGTATCAATTTCCCTAACCGACGGGGTGGAGTAGAATATAAAAACACAAAATGTTCATGATATAATGTATCTCACAACCAAACTATGAGAATAAACTAGTCTCAATATCAACTATAGCTAATGTCTCTCATACTCATGGATACCAATGTTAAGACCATATATCTTATAAGAACACAAACATTTAAAGAGCTAAATTAAATTATTTTATCCTTTTTCAATAGTTTCCCTTTATGTTAATTAATTATTTAACCATTAATTAATTGTGAAAATTTTCCACATTACATTTAATTACCATTAAATCAAAGTTCCATTCCATCTAGGAATAAGAAAACTAAGTCCACAACTTCTCAAAATTATATTCTAGGTATTGCATCCTAGTAAACTCCAACCCCATGGGTTAAAAATTTATTAATTTATTATCAAAATTACTTTAAATATTACCAGGTACTCTAAGATAGAATTATAATCTACCAAAAAAGGTATACAACCAATCAAATTCATCTACCTCAAGTAATTAGGAAAGGAAATTAGATAAACAAAAAACCTAGACATCAACCAAACAACATATTCAAAAAAGCTTCTAACATTCATATTAATGGGTAGGAACATCTTCAACCTATTACATTATCATTGGTTTCCTCCTCAACACCCACATTCTTATCTTAATTCACCCCACCATAAAGACCGTAAACTTCTTCCACAACAATTGGGCCTCGCCACCCTATATACCAAAACAATATACCAGGATCATCCATCCTAGGCTCATATCACATCCAGGTCTCCCTGCCCCATATACCAAAAATTTTCTCTAGGATGAGCCATCCCAAGATCACGTCACAATCCAGGAAGGAGGAAACCAACATAGAAACTAGGATCATGGCCCAACAGTATGAAATCCAACCTTCATATATAATGACCCCTCATTGCTCCATAGCACAAGGAACTTAGCCTTTACAAATAAGTGAGAAATTCAGACCCCACAAAGGCATTATCTTTTAGCACACAACCTATGATTATTCCATCTTTAATTAACTAATTCATTAATTAAAAGTTCAAAATATGAAAAAACTAAGTAGAAATCTCTCACAAGTTGTGAAAAATTACTTAAATAATTAATTTAACATGTATTTAATTATTTTATCAACCAGAATCAATATGATTCACATATTTATTCAATTCCATTAACACATGGAAGGTCAAATAATTTAAACATGCCTGCAGTATTAATTTTACAACACATTTGATTCATTAAACATGAATTTTTAATCTTTTATCCAATTAATTAACAATTAATTCTGGCTTTATTTTCTTTAAAAATTCTACATTATAAACCAAGAATAATAATTACACCATAGATACAACATTATCAAGCATAATAAGAGGTAAACCATTATAATGGTAAAAACAAAAACATCGCCTTGTGAGTGATACCAATTCTTTAATCTAGTTTATGTAATTATTAGGTTAATTTTATTATAATCCAAAGGGATAAATCATTCTCAATTTATGATCACACATTACTAAAAGAGATTAAGAAAACACCTACCTCAAAAGGGTTTCAATGTTCTTCACATGATAAAATACCAATGATGCAGATCTTGATTTTCTCTCCCACATGAACTAAATCCACCTGGGGATGCTGGGCCATAAACTATTCTTACAAAAAACAAAAAAAGAACCTTTATAAACATGGAGATCAAGCACAATTTCATAGAAATGAGGAATGATAGGAAACATATTGAAGAAACAGAATGAACAGAGGTAGAACATAAATCAGATCAAAAATGGATCAAATGAGGGAATCTCGATATCGATCCTTTATAAAGGGATCCAAAAAATTCTCGAAAAGGAGCCGCTAGCTACTGGAAAATGAGAGGATGCACTGCACCTATAGGGTTTGTGAAAGAGTTGCTAAAACATTATAAAAAATATAGCATCGGGTATCTACATGAAGTGTCATCCCATTTTACATCATGTAATTCTCAGGGTTCAGTTTCTACTATAAAAGTTCATCACTTTTTTTTATTATTTAACCCCAAAAACATACATGACATGAACTCGACTTACATGATGTGAAATTATTACACAGCGTGTAATTATTATTTTTTCCAATAATTTCATAGCCAAACTCATCTAGACCACTTCCAAGTCTCATCCAAAGTATGAAATCCTTATAAACATGAAAAGGGTGGATTCACATAGATTTGGGCCCTTACAACATTCATCATTGGTTTTATAAAAACCTGATTTAGAAAGCCTTATAAGGGTCTTTGAACTTTTAGTATTTATAAAACTTACATTGAAAGTTTATTTTTTTTATAAAATATTAAAAATTACCTAATCACCACACCTAGATGCTCAAAGTAGAACAAAAAACAAAAAATATCAAACAAATACTAAACAAAATTAATAAAATTCATTGAAAAATTTTACAACAATTTTTCTAAATATTCAAGTAATTTAAACTAAAATTCAAATTTTTTCAAACTTAGAAAATAGTTTGAAAATAAATTTAGATGGTGTCTTAGGTTGTTGTATTTATATGATGAAACATTATAAAAAATCTACAAAATAAAGGGTTTTAAATTTAAAAAACAACCTATTTGTTTAAATTAAAATTATTGTAAGATTTTTTTTCTTCAAAACATGTTTTTGTTTTGATCATGATTACATCATAAATAAACCACAAAACATATTAACGACATTCAAAATTCACTTTTTCATGATGAAATATCATTTATGAAACCATATTTTAAAAATAAAAACACTAGATATCTATGAAAAACCAAGTATTCACTGATATAAAATATATTTTCTTAAACTTTCACTTGTTCATTTTTTATCTATCAAGATTTTGATTGAAATACTTGTTGAATTAAATCTAGGACCTATTGTAATTTAAAATAATGATCATAAAAATAGATGTAAATTGAAAAAGAAATTTATTAAAGAACTAAATTCATGGAATAAAACATACTTTTCTAGAATTTTTCTAAATCTTATTCGAAATCCAACCAATAAAGAGAATAAACAATATTCTTTACATTCTTTTGGAAAAAATAAACATCACATACAATGTCCACTAAAAAATAAAATATTTAGCATTTATAATCACATAATTAATAACGATTGAAAATTGTATATTCATTATTACACGTTAAATAATGGAAAAATCCAACATGTGATGTTCGTGTTTTTAAATATTTAAAATATATATTCAATTCAGATTTATTATCTCAAATAGTTCACTTATATTGAAATGCATTATAGGTATGTAAAATAATAAATAGAAGTGAATTCATATTAGATGAAATGACTGTGGGGATACCAAATTAGAAATTAAATTAATAAAGTCAATATAAAAAAGGTTTACTTAATGAAAATAAATTTTTAATTAAAATTTAATTACATGGAAAACAATTGAAACATTGGTACAATGATCAGATCACCCTTTAAAACATCCATGACGTTGGTTTAAAAAATATTTATGCATAATCACCTCCAAATATATCAGTACTCATATAAATAGTATAATAATGATAAAATATAGGAAAAATGTGATACATTTGATACACAATAAGAAACCTAAGGAATATATGAAGGTAGTGGAATAAGAAAATTTCATTTCCTTTGCAGGGTTTCCTTAAATATCAAATAATCCTATATAATATAAGTGTAAGAAAATAATATATATATTTTTTAACTTAATGATAAATAATAAATGGAAAGAGACTCATATGTCATATTTCATCTAATGATAATGATGAGATGGGCAAAGAAAAAAATGGAAAATACTCTGTACAACTATGGACACCTCCTAAATAGGTAGCAACATTGGAGAAGCTAGATCAATAATACCATATACTTATAATCTTACCTAATTAGACAATATAATTTTATGATGTACATATTCTTCAAGACAATGTATAATTTCGTATTCTATAATACTTACACGGGGATCCCTAGCAAGAAACTCAATATACATTGTCATGTTTGAAAAGGAGGTGGTAGATATGGGTAGAATGGTTGTGCATGCTTCAAAAGATTCCCTAGCTATGTCTATCTCATTACTTATATAATCATAGATGATACAAATGATTTAACCCTATCCTATATTAACTCATTCAAGTTTCATATCTCACCCTTTAAATAATTTATTTATCCCCTATATTTTTCCCCATTGATGTCACACTAGGGGAACAACCAAGAAATTTTTTAAATATGAAACCCTCTGTATACCATCTAACAGGACTAAGGTGTTCCAGATTTTCTAGAGCAATGGTAAGAATATTCTCTATACCCATAGGGATAATGGTCCCTTATTTTATTCTCTCTTTATGGGTTTCCTAATGTAACATTTTCAAATGTAATATTAATAAGATTTATTTACTAAATAGTAATATTTATGAAATGTAAAAATTAATTACTTACAATATTATCAACATCTTCCTTTTTTAGACTAGTAATATACTACCTCTTTTTTAAAATTCTCACCCCTTTCCATTTTTCATGACTAGTCTAAGAAGATGGAGGGTCGAGTGGAACCACTTTAGAGCTGCCACATGACTTGGATCTTAATTCACTATGTTTTTTAGAAATCAACTATTCCTATAATAAGGGATTCTTTCCTAGTGAAAATGTATGACAGTATAAATTGTGATACTGTATCACCTGGTCACTTTTCCAAGAGGCCTATTATAGAATAAAAATAAATAATTTATAAAGTAATGAAAATTAATTAAACAAATAAATTTTATAAATAGAGAAAAATATAATAAATTATTCCTCTTAATGACTAGAATTTTTTTTATGCCAGACCTCTATATCTATAAAATCATACTTTAGGCATGGATAATTATCCATTATACTCCAAAAGTATTAGTTGATGTGAAATTTGTTTTAAAATCTCTTCATCTTGTTTCTTTAAAGGATAAATACATTTCTTAATTAATTTTTTCTCTTGAAAGTAAAATGTCATTTATAACTGAATAAGTAAAATATTAATAAATTTATATATTTAAACCATAATAAAACTAAATAAATAAGTTAATAAATTTTAGTATTAGGGTCTCCTATAAAATCTATTTCACTAAATGCTCGACACTCCTCCAATTAGGTTATAAAATACTTATTCTATAATGAATCTGTATTGTCAGGTAAGTCCTAAACTATGTGGAATTTGGCCTAGTTGGGAAGTCATTATCATCAATGTTAATTATCACCCTTTTCTCTCCATGTGTGAGTGAAGGTTTTGATAAACTTGTAATACCATTCCTATAATATATTAGTTATTTTATTCTCTAAAAAATAAGAAGAGTTGAAAATGATATTAAGAAATGTAAGTTTAATTCCATTAGATAATTTAATTACAAAAGATATATATTTAAATGAAAAAATTTAAATACCTCAGTTACCTTTCATCAAGGCCTATAATTTTGAAAGATATGTCCTACCTCATAAAAACTATGTGTTCCTTTATTTAATAAAATTAAAAAAATAGGGATAAATAAATAATATATTTTTTATAATAAATAAAAAAATAAATTTATAAATGAAAAAATTGAAGGAATTTTTTTTTCATACACAATTATATTTAAATGATAAAAAATTTATAAATATAATCAATTATAAATACAAATAGTTATAACCAAAAACAAATTACACTCATTGAAAATTTATATCCATAAAAAATTATATAACATTAGAAACATTTTAACAAAATAATTTATAATTGATAATAATATGTATACAAACAAATTATTGGATGAATGTAATTTGAACTAACATATAATTAATTTATCTTCAAAAATAAAAAATAACGTAAATTTTTTTGGACAGAAATCAATATTGAATGTAGTTAAAATCACTCATAGGTGGAAAAAAATTGGTCGAATGCTGCAAGATTGAAGAGAAAAATATATGAACATATAAAAACAACTAATTTACTTATCCATAAATTTTTAAAAAATAATTTTTTTCTTAAAAATAATTTAAAAATAAAGAAAAATTTAAAAAAAATAATAATGAAAATTCATTATAACATCAAAAAATAAAAAAAACTATGGGAAAACTGGCTTAAAAAATTGGGAGTTTTGTAAATAAAATTAGATCATAAATATTTACCTCAATAATTATCAATTTTCCTTATATCCTCAACAACACAAAAAATATGTTGTTGATGTTGAAATTTGGTTTTTATATTTTGGACTTGAAAAAAAAATCATCAGTGATGACCATTACCCCACTATTTTTAACAATAATATTAGTGTCCTAAATTATTTTGTAAAATTTTTAACCATAATAAAAAAATAGACCATGTGATAACATTAAGTGATGACCCCTACCTTCCATTTCAATGTTTCTAATGTAGATAAAAAGTGTTGAATTTATCTTTGATCCATGAAAAAATATTTTTTTATACTCAATCATCATCCAAATTTAATTTTTTTTTGATATCATACATTTAATCCAAAAATATGTGATGATATATATGGTTTAACCTCATTTGTGTTGTTCAAAATGTATAAATGTTGTTGAATAAATTCATAATGTGGAGTGAACTAAAATTTCAAATCATTAATCCTTATAAATTCACCATCAAATTTAAAATATTGAGATATATGGAGAAAAATATTCTCCACTTCATATAAATAAGAATTACATAACTCAATCATCTCTTCTGATACATATTTTTGAGCAGTAGAGGCCTCTGGACAATGATGATTTTTAACATATCCCTTTTTTATATAATTCAAAAGAAAAATATATTTCAACTAAAATGCCTAGATATGATAATATCATTCATCAAATGAATCACTATATGAACCATTATATCAAAAAAAACATTTGTGGGAAATACATATCTAGTTTAAAAAGTTTATGTGAAATTACATTCTCCAACACATCTAACAAAATATGTCTACAACATTGATAAAAATGGTATTGAAAAAATAAAATAACCTGATGGTTTTATTTTTTATAGGTGTTGTACATGTACCATGTAGTGCGACTTGTAGAAATTGTTTCATCAATTCATGACGCAGATGAGATTTCATACTTATAATTTAAAACACTCTATTGACACAAAATTCTTCAAATTTGAAGAACAACCACTGGGTAATTTAATACCATGAAAATAATGGAAAAAATTAATGTTATCAATATATCTTAATGTGTTACAATGTTATAGGTAAATATGTTATATTTCCTTTCATAGTGGGAGATAAATCTAAACATATTCTAATGGATTTCAAGTTAATCTAATATGAAATAAATATTTTTCTATTACTTTTATTTATAAAAAATTTCCCATAAAGCTATAAATTATGTAATTTTCAACATTAATAATGTTAATATTATGTTTAATGTGTAAAAATATCTAATAAGGTAAATTGAATAAGATATAATTTTTTTTCCAGATATTTTTTTGATGAAAATAACACCCTTTATTTCTTAATGTGAAATTTATATTTTTCACCTTATTTTCATATTGTTTAGTTGAAAATGGTTGTGGGAGATAATATATTCTTATAAACAATTAAATTATATTATACATCTCGAATAAGGATGATCAATTCAAAAAAATCTGTGACGCCCCATGTACACTTTCTTTCATCCATATAGTAATTGACAATATGATGTCTCTTATTAAAAAATGGACATGCATTATGGACCTAAACACAGTATATTGATAAGTTTCCATATGAATAATATTCATTTATAGTTAGCACAATCATTAAACAAAAAATAAAATATGCATTCTTATAGGAATAATAAATGGTAACACCTGTATCCCATAGAAGTTTCAAATAATCAATAATTGGTGAAAGAGAAACACTAATATAGTTTCTTGGATGTTTTTATCAAGAAATAATCAAGATCACCATAATATATTTCTTATTCTTACATATATGTGGGGATATGCTGTAAAATTCCAAAAAAATAGGCCAAAAACTATATTGGCTACTGAGGCTCTGATATTGATTCATTCCATCAATGCACATTCCCATTCTAAGATTTTTGTCTTCACATCCAAAATCATGTTTTTATGAAATATTTATCAATGTGGTGAAACAGAAGGGTGATGAAAGTTTCCATATGATATTCACTCATCAGTATTCCACATTTAGATTTTTTTTTATAATTTAAATTTTTAAATAGATGATTCAGATGAGAAATTATTAGATGTGACCAAATTGATTTAGTAGGTGGTTTAATGACTGAACATTAGAATTAATGAATGTTCATATTTTCATTAATATTTTATTGTGTTATCCCACATTTATGACATTTTTATAAAAATCAATATTCCTTCCTATACAACAAAAAACTATTTGGGAAAAAATGTATCTTTTTATACCCCAATCCCACTGGGCATAATATTTTCTTTGCATCATAATTAGTAATTAGAAGCTCACTGCCTTCTAAAAGTAAATCTTTTAAAAGTTAAAGAAATTTATAGAAACTTTTATCACTATAGCCATTTATAGCTTTCAAGTTAATTAATCTCAGTATTTCTAAAAACATAGTATATTTAGTGAAATATAAGAATAATAGTTTCTTATAATTTCTATAGAATAATTCAAAAGTTTTAATTTTTTTGATGGTTTCAATACTTATATCATGAATTATTTCTTCAATAAAATTATTCATCTCATGCTGAATATATTCATCAACATTATATTTTTATTTTTTTTGTTATTTCACCATGCCATATCCAATTTTTAAAACTATGTCTAAAACATAGAATATTATATGATCTATTATTTCAAAAGAATTTAACATTCTCATATTCGAAGACATCACACATGGACATATAATCAACTATTTTTTGAAGATTTAATTTAGAAAATTCAAATAAATCATCAATTCCTTTTTCATATTCATCTATGGTTTGTCATAAATATATTAAATTATTATCCATTAATTACCTAAGATCAAATTATAAAATTTTAATATATTCAAATAGAAAAACATTTAAAAATATATATAGATAAATAACTTTTAAACATAATAACATATAATAAAAATAATCAATTTTTCATAGCTATTTTATTAGGATAAAAAACTATACATAATTATCAAAACATATGATTAAAAAATTTAAATAAAATTGAATAATCATATATATAAACTGATAATTTAAACATGAATAAATTTTTGAATGAATAAGTTTTCTTTAAATTTTTTTGGAACTTGTTACAAAAAAAATTATAAATAAAATAAATTTAAGGAAACAAATTTTCAACCACAAACATAATATAATGATTAAAAAAAATTATAAATTATAAATAAAAAAATTCACAAAAAATAAAATCTTTCAATAAAAAATTTATAACATAAATCAAATTTTAACAAAAAACATTTATAATGAATAATAAAATGAAACAATGAAATTAACAGAACAATAAAATTTATAAATAATTGGTAATTAATTTATCTTAAAAAATAAAGAAAAAAATTAAAAATTTGAAGGTTTATAATGGAAAATAGATCCTGAATTTCTATCATCTCACATAAAGTTGATCGAAACAATGTGAAGGATATATGATGGGAGAAAAATAAGTGTAAAATTGATGTAAAAAAACTTAAACATTAGTTGAAATTTTAATATGATAGCTCAAAGATGAATAAATAATGATGAATAATGGAATATTGGGGAGAAAACATGGGAAAAGATGATAAAAATTTAGAAAAATATAGGATTATGGTCATCAAAGGTCATCAGTAGCCGTTGGGTGATTTCATCCTATGAAAGGAATGGTTTTGATTGAGAATTAATTGAGGGTTTTAGAGTCCATAGTTTTTTTCCAAAACACTTTTCACTTCAGTTTTTTATAAAACTTATGTAAAAATAATTTAAAAAACTTTTAACAATGGTTTTTTGTAAAACCAATCTTAAAAGTTTTTGGATTAACTTTTAACATTGGTTTCAAAAAAATTAATGTTAAAACTTTGATACTGAAGCCTATATTTATACTTGTGGATGACAATCCCTACCACATCCTTGTGTATATATAATGAGTTCATACTGTGTCCATATAATTATTTTCTCTGGTATATTCAACTTCTTTGTAGCATCTCCAGTACCTACCTCAACATCATCTTGTGTGACAAGTGTTGGATCTACAATCTCCTCACTCATCCCTTGTACTATCTATATAGATCATTATTTTGAATATATTGATATGTAATTTAAGTAATTACTTGATATTACCTCATTTTTAAGAAACTACGACTCTTCCCATGAACCTCATCCAATGTCACACATTCTTCAATAATTTCAAGTCTTTCCGGTGGAAAACTATTGATAAAAAACAGATATGTACCACTATAAAATACAAGACTTTAGTAGTGATTCCTAATCTAATGCTAATTAATTTTTTAAATTTTATTTAATACTACAATGAGGTTTAATAAAATGATAGTTAATCATTAAATTTATCATTGATTTTATTAAAACCACCATTAAATCCATTAACAAAAATTTAATTTACCAGTACACCCACCCTGGTCCTAACCCCTATATCCTTAACTACCCACCACCTGAGAACCCCTGCCACATCATCGAACATTTTCCATCGAACCACCATCCCTAAATTCTAATCCTTGAATCCCTCCTTCATCGTCCATTATTGAGCCCCACTGAACCATGAACCATACTCCCTCGATGCCGATTGTTGGCCACCAACCCCTACTAACCCTCGACCCCCTCTCCCTTGATTCTAACCATGACGATGCCCCTACTGAATATTCTTCAAAGATACAATCCCCTCTTCCCTATTTACAAGATACCACCACCCCCAATGGATACCAAGCCCTAACCCCTTATCCCTTACCCCATAACCCTCCCCACATCCCCAATTTCTCCTAATTCTATTTGATTTATATTTTTCCATGCTCGTATCCCCAACCTAGTAGTTTTCCATTACCCTATCCTCAACTTAGTGAAATTAATCCATGATAGAAAACCTTGTTATTATGAGTTTTAATATTTAATCATTTATGATATTTATATTTTTCATGTCAAATTGAATCATTTTCATTTCAAATTTTTATTCTATTGAATCATGACCATACCCGGGTCAATGATGAAATTGGGTGATGTTAAAAATTGATTTTACTTATTTGATTACAAATTCATATATTTATATAAAAAATATATAGATAGTGGAGTGCCAATCCAATAACTATAGATAAAAATTGGATTAAATTACACCAGAACAGACCTCAATATGCTAAGGGTTTGGAAGAATATTTGGATTATGAACCTACAAACAGTTTATTGGATGATAGAATAAAACATATTTTTACATATTGTAAATTCAAGTGATGGATTATTATAAATGAAGTTTATGATTACTTGATATTGAATTTTTTTTCACTCAATATGTATATTGGATTTGGAATAGAGAAGTGATACTTATGGAAGGTCAAAATAATGATGATCCTATGAATGAAACACAAATTGACCTGCTAGAGGAGAACATAGTTCAAAACATGATAAATTATATATTTATATTTGAAGGATAAAATATGTATGATTTTAATAGATCAATAAAACCTTTAGTTGAGCCTGAGAAGTTTAATATTTCTCAAAACTTCAACGAAAAAATGAGTTTTTTGAATTAGTTGAAGACATATAAAAATAATGGTTTGTACGGTGTCCCAAGTATTTCAGGTTGTATTTTATACTTATATTGTATCATACCATATGTATTTCTAGAATTAATGAAAGTTGAATGTCCATTATTTTGATTTATCTTCATGATTCATTTAGTGAAGCTAAGATCCCTTCATCATTCGATGAGATGAAGAAAATAATAAAGAAATTTGTTGTTGATTATAAAAAGATACCTGAATTCCCTAATTATTTCTTGATATAATTGGTATAAGATTCTAAAAAATAAGAATTCATAAGATTTCATACAAGAAGATGGAAGTCAGTGAGCAGTAATGATAGTACAAATTAACGCAACACTAGGAAGAAGAAAAAAAATAAACCCCCCGCAAATATATTGCATTTAATTCCTAGAAAATAACTATTTTAAAGATTATTTATGTTTTACAATAATGCATATGAAATTAAGTGGAATGATCAATATACTAACAATGTTGTATTGATGAGATATCTAAAATCTTAAACATCATGGAATGTGTTTGATTCATCATATCCATATTTTTCTTGGGATCCTTGGAATATATGTTTGGTATTTTATTTTGATTTTTTATCACTTTGGAACTTTAAGTACTAATTATATAACATGGATAGTTATTTTTTATCCCCTATTATATACCTCCATGAATGTGTAATAAGATTAAGACTTTCATTATTTCATTGATTATTCTTGGATTAAAAATGCATAGAAATGAAATTGATGTATACCTTAACCCTTTAATCAATGAATTGAAATAATTATGTGATAATGGAATGGAAATATACAATTCTTTAAATTTGAAATTATTTTTTATTTAACATTGAGAATAAATGACATTTCTGGATAAGGAATCTTATCCAATTAGAACACTCATACTGGATTTCCTTCTCTAGTTTTTAATTTTTATTTTGAGCCTAAATGATTAAATAATTATAGAAAATGATGTTTTAGGTTTCATCATCAATTTCTTGTTTCTTATCACAAATTCATGTTTAATAAGAAAAAATTCATTAGAGATATTTAATTGAGAAAGCTGTCAAAGCTCTTATCTATTTTAGAAATCAAGGGACAATTAATTAATGTAACTATAGAATTTGGAAAATCTTATTAGTTTAATGAATGGGGGAAAAGGGTATGAGGTACCATATCTGAAGTAGATAAAACTCATTAGTGGAAGCAAATGATTATATTTTTAAAACTTATTTATTAGGAGTTTAATTTGAAACATTATAATCATGATATAATTCATATTGAGAAGTACATATGTGGAAATGTAATTTTTACATTTCTTAATGAGTAGGATAAGTTAAAGGATCACCTTAACGCTCATATGGACAAGGAATCAATGAATATAAATAATTATTTGTGGTAAAATGAGGATGGTAAGTATCCTTTAGCAATTTTTACAATTAAAAATCATGAGAAAAATGTATTACATAGAAATTTAAAGAATATAAAAGTTTAATATGGATATTCAAGTAACATTTCATGGTGTTTCAAATTAAAACATCAAAAGTTACATACATTGAAATGTCATGACTTAGATGTTCTAGTAGAGCAGTCATTTTCAATATAATTGCGTAATATATTTTCTAACAAAGCACTAAATTTATAGTTGAGTTTTGTACATTCTTCCAAGAGTAGTGTAAAAAAATTCCGAAATCTAATTGAGGTTGATAAAATCAAAGAAATAATTTATTTTAACATTTTAATTTGAATATGTTATTTCCCCAATTTATTTCTTATAGTCATGATTCATTGACTGTTCATTTGGTTGAAGAATCTAAACATGGATGACCGGTACATTATCGATGTATGTATCCAATTTATAGGTATGTTAATATTTTTTTCAATTTCATTTATGAATTAAATTTTGTCAAATAATTTTTTAATTTTTCAATTTGTTTCATATTTTTTTCATTAGGTAATTAGGTAATTAGAAATCAAATATGTGAAATGAAGCTCAACCATAAGGCTCTGTTGATGAAGGTTAGAATAATAAAGAGTAATCGACCTTATATTCTAGGTATTTTGATGGAATTAAGACTAGATTCAGTCATGTTAGACATGTTGATGATATTTTTACTAATTATAATTATGAAAACCATTCATCAATATTTTAAACTATTTGATGACCAATTGGAAAAGGGTTTAATTTTTTCAATAACTAAGTTTTAGTTACTACATGATTATTGATATGTGTTACTCAATATTCTTATTATATATCCATTTATTGAATAATTTATATTGAAAATTAGGAGGTGATTAAGGGGTCCAAATCATGGTGAGATGGAATTAAAAAAAGTTGTTAATAATTATGACGTTGAATGGTTCACTCATCATGTAAGTATATGATCATATTCATATTATCGATGTGTAGTTATTTTGTGTGTGTTAAAGGTAACAAATTATATATTCTTTTCTTGATAATTAATTTTGGGAATCTATTTGAAATTTTAAATTATTTGATGTTTTTGGATCAAGGTCCTATAATGAGACCAATGAGAATTGATTAGTATAATATTAATGGATTCATGTTTTGTATAATTTATAATGAAGAAGACTTGAAAACTCAAAATAGTGGTGTATTTACAATTGTAGAGGTTGGATACAATGTAAATATGATTGATATAATCAAATGAATATATAGGGTTAAATTTTTTTTATTATTCATATTGATGTGGGTCATCATTTATTTGGGTATAATAAAAGATTCATTACATTTTCATTACGTCACCTTATCTCACTTGATCCATACCTATGAGTATTTAGAGAATGATCTATTTATCTTGGATTCAAAATGGAAGATAATTTATTATATAGATGAAGACATACATGAATGTTAGAGTTTTATAGTACACATAAATAAAAAAACTTGTATGATATGGGTGATAAAGGTCAATTTGGACTTTGTGACATTGAACCTCATCAACCACAAAACATTGAACATTTTTTCCTAAAAAAATTTAAAAAATAAAACTTGTAAGGGAGGGTAAAAATGAAGTACTAATTACAATAGAGGTTGATAAATATGGGAATAATTAAGATCAAGATAATTTAATGTGTAAAATAGTAATGAAACTATATTAAAATTTCTCATTTATAAGTGTTTGGTATATATATAAATTATTCATTTTTCTTTTTTTTAAATATTTTACTTTTTCAATTTTTTATACATTGAATATATTCTAAATCATTTGAATTTGAGTAATTACAAGGATTTTTTTGAGATCTTAGCTGATAAAAATCTTAGAGCACACCCCCACTACTGTTAGTTTCAATAGATCAAAGTGATTCTACTATACCAAGGACTTATATAGAGCTAGTAGTTGACCTGGATGTTATTGGTAGACCATCATTAGAGAACCTAAAGTGATTGAGTAGTCAGTAACCCCTCCATCAAGGGGATATTTGTGATATAACATTATTGGTATGTATGTTATTTTATAAAAATATATTTATATATTATTAATTTATTAATACATTTCTCAAACAGATCAATGCAATAATATAAGGGATATAAATATGAAGACAAAAGATATATATGACCTGAAATAATTCAAGATTATTATTCCATTTTATGAGTTTTATTTTCCTACTAGTGATGTGACAATAATCAATGGATAAATTCTTAGGCCACTCGAATGTGAGACGATGAGATTTACCATTAATTATAATGATTATAGGTATATTCCCACATCTTGAAAAAATGAATTGTTTGATAACCAATTAAAGGAAATATTAATTTAATATTCATTGATAACTAATTTAAAAGGCATGAGTAAAATAATTAATGTACATATAAAGTGTTATGTATTTTATTTATAGATGCTTTTTCATTTTGAGTTCACTGACCCTGTTTTTTTCCCATGGGCTCTGAATAATTTGGGAAAGAAATGGAGATATTTTAAATGGAGTTAATGGAATGTGTTTAATGACAAATATATGAGATCTTGAAAAATTTATGTGTAGACAAAACATTCATCTAATATACAATGTTCTTCAAATAACTCAATAAATAGTTTTAAAAGATAAGAAAGTCATTAAAAATGTGTGTCAGGGACTCAAAACCAAGAAAATAGTTTTGGGTAGATACAAAATCATGGAAAAATGACTTTAGATTTATTTTTAAAATGAAGGAACTAGGAACATTTCGATCTGTGTTATGATTTTTTGGGATTCTTATAAATAGATATTTAGTGTTTCAAAACACTAAAGCATGCATTTAACTAGAAAAACCAAAGGAAAAAACCTCATAGTTCCCTAAAATCATCGGATAACCCCCGTTGAATTATTTTTTATGTGTACATTTAGAAAACACATCCATATGACGTTATGTGCTTGGAATGACTAAATTAGCAGTTTTAAAAGATACCTACTTTTTAAAAATGCATGTGATTAGGTCCAAACCAAGAAAATAGTGCCATATGTCTATGAAATTATAGAAAAATGACTATAGAATTATTTATGAAATGTGGAACTGACATCATGTCACTTAGAATTATGTTTTCCCATGAATACCCTAAATACATTTTTATTGTTTGATAACACTAAAACATGCATGTAATGATCAAAACCATATGAAATAACCTTATATTGACATGAAATCATGGTAAAACCATAATTAAATTAATTTTGATTTGTAATCATAGAAAAGACAAACATCTGACAAGTGGTTTGT
The DNA here is from genome assembly GCA_963277665.1 of Viscum album. Taxonomy (NCBI): domain Eukaryota; kingdom Viridiplantae; phylum Streptophyta; class Magnoliopsida; order Santalales; family Viscaceae; genus Viscum; species Viscum album. Next base: position 933,299,630 of record OY728156.1, read on the forward strand.
TTAGAATAACTCAATAAGTAGTTTTAAATGATACAAATGTCTTTAAAAATACGTGTCATAGGTGTAGAACAAAAAACATTATATGGTCTTGAAATCATTGGAAAATTACTATATATTTATTTATAATATATAAGAATAGAAAACATATCAATACAAGTTATGATTTTCCTAATATTCCTATAAATTCTTTTTTAGGGTTTTAAAAAACTAAATCATGAATGTAATAGTCCAAACCATTAGAATTGAACTTCAATTGAAGTTAAATCATGGAAATATCAATGTATAATTTTTTGAGATGTAATATTCGATAAAACATATATTTTATGTGTGATATTCTTAGAATGAATTAATAATATGTTTTAAAAGACACTAATGTCTTTAAAAACATGTTTTATAAGAAAAACATAAAATGGATTCTGATGGTTATCAAATCACATGAATAAGTCCATATATTTATTTTTATAATGTAGAAAAAGATAACAAATTAATTTGAGTTACAATTTTCATGAGATTCCCATAAATTGTTTTTAGTTTTTTAAAACACTAATACTTTCATGTAATAACTAAAACATAGTAAAAAAATTCATATTGACTTAAAATAATGGAAAACCACCATTGAACAATTTTTCATGTGTATATTCATACAACATGTGCATACGATGTGCGGTGTGCTCATATTTACTCAATAAGAAATTTTAAATTATACCAATGTCAATAATTTTTCTGTAAAGGAGATAAAAACAAAGAAATATCGTTGGATTTACATAAAATCATATAAAAAAACCTTATATTGATTTATAGAATGTAGGAACCATCAACACATCAATCTGAGTTACGGTTTTCCCAGGTTGCTCGTAAATGCATTTTTAGTGTTTTAGAAGACTCAAATGCATGTTTAACAGTCATAACCATAGGAAACAACCTCATATTGACTTGAAATCATGGTGAAGAAATATTTGAATTATTTTTGATGTGTAGGCATAGACAACACATCCATCCAATGTGAAGTTTGCCTAGAATGACATGATAAGTAGATTTAAAAGATACGAAAGTCTTTACAAACTTGTTTCTAGGTTCGAGAAGAAGTAAAATAGGGTTGTATGGATATAAAATTGTAGGATAATGAACATATATTTATTTTTAAAATATAACAATTGAAAACATGCTATTCTGATTTACGGTTTTCTTCAGATTCCCAAAAACATGTTTTTCATGTATTAAAACACTAAAATGATTATGTAATGGTCAAAACCATAGTAAAAACCCTCATCTTGATCAGTTGTACCATGATTTCAAATCAATATGAGGTTTTTTACTATGGTTTTTACAATTACATAATAATTTTAGTGTTTTAAGACATGAAAAAATGTTTTTGTGAATCCGAAGAAACAAGTTTTTAAAGACTTTGGTATCTTTTAAATCTACTTATAAATATATCAGTACTCATATAAATAGTATAATAATGTTAAAATATAGGAAAATGTGATAAATTCAATACACAATAAGAAACCTAAGGAATATATGAAGGTAGTGGAATATGAAAATTTCATTTCCTTTTTAGGGTTTCCTTCAATATCAAATAATCTTATATAATATAAGTGTAAGAAAATAATATATATATTTTTTAACTTAATGATAAATAATAAACGGAAAGAGACTCATAACTCATATTTTAGCTAATGACAATGATGATATGGGCAAAGCCAAAAATGGAAAATACTCTATACAACTATGGAGACCTCCTAAATAGGTAGCAACATTGGAGAAGCTAGATCTATAATACCATGTACTTATACCTTTTACCTAATTAGACTGTATAATTTTATGATGTACATATTCTTCAAGACGATTTATAATTACGTATTCTATAATACTTACATGGGGATCCCTTGTATAAAACTCAATGTACATGGTCATGTTTGATAGAGGAGGTGGTAGATATGGGTAGAATGGTTGTGCATGCTTCCAAAGATTCTCTAGATATGTCTGTCTCATTACTTATATAATCATAAATGATACAAATGATTTAATCCTATCCTCTATTAACTCATTCATGTTTCACATCTCACCCTATAAAGAATTTATTTGTCCCCTATATTTTTCCCCATTGATGTCACACTAGGGGAACAACCAAGAAATTTTTTAAATATGAAACCCTTCGTATACCATCTAACAGGTATAAGGTGTTCTAGATTTTCTAAAGAAATGGTAAGAATATTCTCTATACCCATAGGGATAATGGACCCTTATTTTATTTTCTCTTGATGGGTTTCCTAATGTAACTTTTTTAAATGTAATATTAATAAGATAAATTTACTAAATAGTAATATTGATGAAATGTACAAATTAATTACTTACAATCTTATCAACATATTCCTTTTTTAGACTAGTAATATTCTACCTCTTTTTTTTTGAAATTCTCACTCCTTTCCATTTTTCATGACTAGTCTAAGAAGATGGAGGGTCGAGTGGAACCTCTTTAGAGCTGCCACATGACTTGGATCTTAATTCACTATATTTTTTAGAAATCAACTATTCCTATAATAAGGGATTCTTTCCTTGTGAAAATGTATGATGGTATACTTTGTGATACTGTATCACCTGGTCACTTTTCCAAGTGGCCTGTTATAGAATAAAAAATAAATAAGTTATAAAGTAATGAAAATTAATTAAACAAATAAATGTTATAAATAGAGAAAAATATAATAAATTATTCCTCTTAATGACTAGAAATTTTTTATGCCAGACCACTATATCTATAAAATCATACTTTTGGCATGGATTATTATCCATTATACTCTAAAAAGTATTATTTGATGTGAAATTTGTTTTAAAATATCTCTATCTTTTTTCTTTAAAGGATAAATACATTTCTTAATTACTTTTTTCTCTTGAAAGTAAAATGTCATCTATAATTGAATAAGTAAAATATTAATAAATTTACATAATTAAACCATCAAAAAACTAAATAAATAAGTTTATAAATTTTAGTATTAGGGTATCCTATAAAATATCTTTCACTGAATGCTCAACACTCCTCCAATTAGGTTATAAAATACTTATTCTATAATGAATCTGTATTGTAAGGTAAGTCCTAAACTATGTGGAATTTGGCCTAGTTGGGAAGTCGTTATCATCAATGTTAATTATCACCCTTTTCTCTCCATGTGTGAGTGAAGGTTTTGATAAACTTTTAATACCATTTCTATAATCTTTAGGTATTTTATTCTCTAAAAAAGAATAGGAGTTGAAAATGATATTAAGAAATGTAAGTTTATTTCCATTAGATAATTTAATTACAATAGATATATATTTAAATAAAAAAATTTAAATACCTCAATTACCTTTCATCAATGCGTACAATTTTGAAAGATATGTCCTACCTCATAAAAACAATGTGTTACGTTATTTCATTAAAATTATAAAAATAGTGAAAAATAAATAATATAATTTTTATAATAAATAAAAAAAATAAATTTATAAATTAAAAAATTTAAGGAAAAAAAATTTCATCCACAAAAATATTTTAATGATAAAAAATTTATAAATATAATTAATTATTAATACAAATAGTTATAACCAAAAATAAATTACACTCATTGAAAATTTATATCCATAAAAAATTATATAACATTAGAAACATTTTAACAAAATAATTTATAATTGACAATAATACGTATACAAAAAAATTATTGGAAGAATGAAATTTTAACTAATATATAATTAATTTATCTTCAAAAATAAAAAATAACTTAAAACTTTTTGGACATAAATCAATATTGAATGTAGTTAAAATCACTCAAAGGTGAAAAAAATTGGTCTAATGATACAAGATTGAAAAGAAAAATATAAGAACATATAAAAACAACTAATTTACTTATCCATAAAATTTTAAAACATAATTTTTATTTTAAAAATAATTTAAAAATAAAGAAAAAGTTACAAAAAAATAATAATGAAAATTCATTATAACATCAAAAAATAATAAAAAATATAGGAAAACTGGCTTAAAAAATTTGGAGTTTTGTAAATAAAATTAGATCATAAATATTTACCTCAATAATTATCAATTTTCCTTATATCCTCAATAACACAAAAAATATGTTGTTGATGTAGAAATTTGGTTTTTATATTTTTGAATTGAAAAAAAAATCATCAGTGATGACCATTACCCCACTATTTTTAACAATACTCTCAGTGCCGTTAATTATTTTGTAAAACTTTTAACCATAATATAAAAAATAGACCATGTGATAACATTAAGAGATGACCCCTACCTTCCATTTCAATGTTTGTAATGTAGATAAAAAGTGTTGAATTTATCTTTGATCCATGAATTTTTTTTATACTCAATCCTCATCCAAATTTTTTTATTTTGGATATAATACATTTAATCCAAAAATATGTGATGATATATATGGTTGAACCTCATCTGTGTTGTTCAAAATGTATAAATGTTCATGAATAAATTCATAATGTGGAGTGAACTATAATTTTAACTCATGAATCCTTATACCTTCACCGTCAACTTTAAAATATTGAGATATATGGATACAAATATACTCCACTTCATACAAATAAACATTACATAACTCAATCATCTCTTCTGATACATATTTTTGAGCAGTAGAGGCCTCTGGTCAATGATTATTTTTAAAATATCCCTTTTATTTATATAATTAAAAAGAATATAGTGTAACTAAAAGGCCTAGATATGCTAATATAATTCATCAAATGAATCACTAGATGAACCATTATATCAAAAAAAAAAACATTGGTGGGAAACACATATCTAGTTTAAAAAGTTTATGTGATATTACATTCTCCAACACATCTAACAAAATATGTCTACAACATTGATACAAATGGTATTGAAAAAATAACATAACCTGATGGTTTTATTTTTCATAGGTGTATGACATATACCATGTAGTGCGACCTGTAGAAATTGTTTCATCAATTCATGAAACAGATGAAATTTCATACCAGTAATTTAAAACACTATATTGACACAAAATTCTTCACATTTGAAGAACAAACATTGGGTCCTTTAATACCATGAAAATAATGGAAAAAATTTAATGTTATCACTATATCTTATTGTGTTATAATGTTATAGGTAAATATGTTATATTTCTTTTTATAGTGGGAGCTAAATCTAAACATATTCTAATGTATTTCAAGTTAATCTAGTATGAAATATGTATTTTTATATTACTTTTATTTGTAAAACATTTTCCATAAAGCTATAAATTATGTAATTTTCAACATGAATAATGTTAATATTATGTTTTATGTGTAAAAATATCTAATAAGGTAAATTGAATAAGATAGAATTTTTTTCCAGATATTTTTTTGATGAAAATAACATCCTTTATTTATTAACGTGAAATTTATATTTTTCACCCTATTGTCATATTGTTCAGTTGACAATGTTTTTGGGGGGTAATATATTCCTATAAACAATTAAATTCTATTCTCAATCTCGGAGAATGATGATCAATTCAAAAAAATCCATGACGCCCCATGTACATTGCCTTTCATCCATATAGTAATTGACTATATGAAGTCTCTTATTAAAAAATGGACATGAATTATGGACCAAAACACTATATCTAGATAAGTTTCCATATGAATAAGATTCATTTATAGTGAACATTATGATTAAACAAAAAATAAAATATTCATTCTTATAGGAATAAAAAAAGGTAACACTAGTATCCCATAAAAGTTTCAAATAATCAATAATTGGTCAAAGAGACACACTAATATAGTTTCGTGGATGTTTTTATCAAGAAATAATCAAGCTCACCATAAAATATTTCTTATTCATACATATATTTGGGGATATGTTATAAACATCCAAAAAATAGGCCAAAAACTATATTGGATGCTAAGGCTCTAATATTGATTCATTCCATCAATTCACATTCCCATTCTAAGATTTCTTTCTTCACATCCAAAATCATGTTTTTTGATAAAATAGATATCAATGTGGTGAAACAGAAGGGTGATGAAAGTTTCCATATGAGATTCACTCATCAGTATGGCACCATTAGATTTTTTTTCATAATTTAAATTTTTAAATAGATGATTCAGATGAGAAATTATTAGATGTTAGCAAATTGATTTAGTAGGTGGTTTAATGTCAGAACATGAGAATTAATGAATGTTCATATTTTCATCAATATTTTATTGTGTTATCCCACATTTAGGACATTTTTATAAAAATAAATATTCATTCCTATACAACACACAACTATTTGTGAAAAAAGATATCTTTTTATACCCTAATCCCACTGGGCATAATATTTTCTTTGCATCATAATTGGAAATTGCAAGCTCACTTCGTTATAAAAGTAAATCTTTTAAAAGTTAAAGAAATTTATAGAAACCTTTTTCACTATACCTATTTCTAGATTTCAAGTTAATTAATATCAGTATTTCTGAAAATATATTATATTCAGTGAAACATAAGAATAGCAGTTTCTCAAATTTTCTATAGAATAATTCAATAGTTTTAATTTTTTTGATAGTTTCAATACCTATATCACGAATTATTTCTTCAATAAAATTATTCATCTCATGCTGAAAATATTAATCAACATTATATTTTAAATTTTCTTTTATTTCACCATGTCATATCCAATTTGTAAAATTATGTCTAAACCATAGAATATTATATGATCTATGATTTCTATAGAATTTAACATTCTCATATTCGAAGACATCACACATGGACATAGAATCAACTATTTTTTGATGATTTAATTTAGAAAATTCAATTAAATCATCAATTCCTTTTTTATATTCATCTATTTTTTATCATAAATATATTAAATTATGATCCATTAATTACCTAAGATCAAATTATAAAAGGTTAATATATTCAAATAGAAAAACATTTAAAAATATATATTGATAAATAAATTTTAAACATAATAACATATAATAAAAATAATCAATTTTTGATAGCTATTTGATTAGGATAAATAACTATACATAATGATCAAAACATACCACTAAAAATTTAAATAAAATTGAATAATCATATATATAAACTGATAACTTAAACATGAATAAATTTTTGAATGAATATGTTTTCTTTAATTTTTTTTGGAACATGTTAAAAAAAAATTATAAATAAAACAAATTTAAGGGAAAAAAATTTCAACCACAAACATAATATAATTATAAAAAAAATTATAAATTATAAATAAAAAAATTCCCAAAAAATAAAATATTACAATAAAAAATTTATAACATCAATCTAATTTAAAAAAAAACATTTATAATCAATAATAAAATGATACAATGAAATTAATAGACCAATAAAATTTATAACTAATAGGTAATTAATTTATCTTAAAAAATAAAGGAAAAAATTAAAAATTTGGAGGTTTATAATGGAAAATAGATCCTTAATTTCTATTAACTCACATAAAGTTGATGGAAACAGTGTTAATGATACATGATGGGAGAAAAATAAATGTAAAATTGCTGTAAAAAAACTTAAACATCAGTTGCAGTTTGAATATGATAGCTCAAAGATGAATAAATAAGGATGAAGAATGGAAGATTGGGGAGAAAACATGGAAAAATATGATAAAAATTGATAAAAATATAGGATGATGGTCATCAAAGGTCATCAGTAGACATTGGGTGACTTAATCCTATGAGGGTAATGGTTTTGATTGAAAATTAATTGAGGGTTTTAGAGTCCATAGTTTTTTTCCAAAACACTTTTCACTTCAGTTTTTTAAAAAACATAAGTAAAAATAATTTAAAAAACTTTTAACATTGGTTTTTTGTAAAACCAATTTTAAAGGTTATTGGATTATCTTTTAACATTGGTTTCTAAAATATTGATTTTAAAAATTTGATACTAAATCCTATATTTATAATTGTGGATGAAAATCTCTACCACATCCTTATGTATATATAAAGAGTTCATACTGTGTCCATATAATTCCATTATCTGGTATATTCAACTCCTATGTAGCATCTCCAGTACCTACCTCAACATCATCTTGTGTGACAATTGGTGGATCTACAATCTCCTCACTCATCCCTAGTCCTATCTATATGGATCATCATTTTGAATATATTGATATGTAATTGAAGTAATTACTTGATCTTGCCTCATTTTTAAGAAACTATGACTCTTCCCATGAACCTCATCCAATGTCACACATTCATGAATAATTTCAAGTCTTTCAGGTGGAAAACTATTTATAAAAAACAGATATGTACCACTATAAAATAAAAGACTTTAGTAGTGATTCCTATATCTAATGCTAATTACTTCTTTAAATTTTATTTAATACTACAATGAGGTTTCATAAAATAATAGTTAATCATTAAATTTATCGTTGATTTTATTAAAACCACCATTAAATCCTTTAACAAAAATTTAATTTACCAGTACACCCACCCTGGCCCTAACCCCTATATCCTTAACTACCCACACCTGAGAACCCCTGACTCATCATATAACATTTTCCATTGAACCACCACCCCTAAATTATAATCCTTGAACCCCCTTCATCATCCATTGTTGATCCCCACTGAACCATGAACCATACTCCCTCAATACCGATTGTTGGCCACCAACCCCCGCTAACCCTTGACCCCCTCTGCCTTGATTCTAAGAATGACTATGCCCCTAATGAATCTTCTTCAAAGATATAATCCCCTCTTCCCTATTTACAAGATACCACCACCCCCAATGGATACCAAGCCCTAACCCCTTCTCCATTACCCCATAACCCTCCATACATCCCCAATTTGTCCGAATTCCATTTGATTTAGATTTTTCCATCCTCATATCCCCAACCTAGTAGTTTTCCATTACCCTATCCTCAGCTTAGTGAACTTCATCCATGATAGAAAGCCTTGTTATTATGAGTTTTAATATTTATTCATTTATGATATTTATATTTTTCATGTCAAATTGAATCATTTTCATGTCAAATTTTTATTCTATTGAATCATGACCATACCCTGGTCAATGATGAAATTGGGTGATGTTAAAAATTGATTGTACTTATTTGATAAAAAATTCATATCTTTATATAAAAAATATATAGAGAGTAGAGTTCCAATCAAATAACTATAGATAAAAATTGGATTAAATTACACCAGAACACACCTCAATATGCTAAGGGTTTTGAAGAATATTTGGATTATGAAACTACAAACAGTTTATTAGATGATAGACTAAAACATATTTTTATTTATTGTAAATTAAAGTGATGTATTATTATAAATTAATTATATGATTACTTGATATTTAATTTTTTTTTCACTCGATATGTATGATGGATTTGGAATAGAGAAGTGATAGCTATGGAAAGTCAAAATAATGATGATCCTATGAATGAAACACAAATTGACCTGCTATAGGAGAACATAGTTTAAAACATGATAAATTATATATTTATATTTTAAGGATACAATATTAATGATTTTAATAGATCAATAAAACCTTTAGTTGAGCCTGAGAAGTTTAATATTTCTCAAAAATTCAATGAAAAATGAGTTTTTTGAATTAGTTGAAGACATAAAAATAATTGTATGAAGGGTGTCCCAAGTATTTCAGGTTGTATTTTATACTTATATTGTGTCATACCATGTGTATTTCTAGAATTAATGAAAATTGAATGTCCATTATTTTAATGTTTCTTCATGATTCATTTAGTGAAGCTAAGATCCCTCCATCATTCGATGAGATGAAGAAAATAATAATGAAATTTTTTTTTGATTATAAAAGGATACATGCATTCCCTAATTATTTCTTGATATACTTGGTATAAGATTCTAAAAAATAAGAATTCATAGGATTTCATACAAGAATATAGACGTTAGTGAGTTGTAATGATAGTACAAATTAATGCAACACTAGGAAGAAAAAAAAGGAAAACCCCCGAAAATATATTACATTTAATTCCTATAAAATAAAAATTTTAAAGATTATTTATGTTTTACAAAAATACATATGAAATGAAGTGTAATGATCAAGATACTAACAACGTTGTCTTGATGAGATATCCAAAATCTTAAACATCATGGAATGTGTTTGATTCATCATATCCATATTTTTCTTGGGATACTTGGAATGTATGTTTGGTATTTTTTTTTGATTTTTTATCCCTTTGGAACTTTAATTTCTAATTATATAACTTGGATAGTTATTTTTTATCCCCTATTATATTCCTCCATGGATGTGTAAGAAGATGAAAAATTTCATTATTTCATTGATTATTCTTGGATTGAAAATGCATAGAAATGAAATTGATGTATACGTTCACCCTTTAATCAATGAATTGAAAGAATTATGTGATAATGGAATGGAAATTTATAATTCTTTAAATTTGAAATTATTTTTTATTTAACATTGAAAATAAATTTCATTTCTGGATAAGGAATCTTATCCAATTAGAACACTCATACTGAATTGTCTTTTCTAGTTTGCAATTTTTATTTTGAGCATAAATGATTAAATAATTATAGAAAATGGTGTTTTAGGTTTCATCATCAATTTCTTGTTTCTTCTCACAAAATAATGTTTAATAAGAAAAAATTCAACAGAGATATTTGATTGAGAAAGCTGTCAAAGCTCTTATCTAGTTTAGAAATCAAGGGACAATTAATTAATGTAACTATAGAATTTTGAAAATGTAAGTAGTTTAATGAATGAGGGAAAATGGTATGAGGTACCATATCCGAAGTAGATAAAACTCATTAGTGGAAGAAAATGAATAGATTTTTAAAACTTATTTATTAGGAGTTTAATTTGAATCGTTATAATCATGATATAATTCATATTGAGAAGTACATATGTGGAAATGTAATTTTTACATTTCTTAATGAGCAGGAAAATTTAAAGGATCACCTTAACGCTCATATGGAAAAGAAATAAATGAATATAAAGAATTATTTATGGTAAAATGAGGATGGTAAGTATCCTTCAGCTATTTTTATAATTAAAAATCATGAGAATCATGTATTACATATAAATTTAAAGAATATAAAAGTTTAATATGGATATTCAAGTAACATTTCATGGTGTTTCAAATTAAAACATCAAAAGTTACATACATTGAAATGTCATGACTTTGATATTCTAGTAGAGCAGTCATTTCAACTGTAATTGTGTAATACATTTTCTAACAAAGCACTAAAGTTATAGTTGAGTTTTGTACATTCTTCCAAGAGTAGTGTAGAAAAATTCCAAATCTAATTGAGGTTGAAAAATCAAAGAAATAATTTATTTTAAAAATTTTAATTTGAAGATGTTATTTCCCCCATTCATTTTTTATAGTCATGATTCATTTACTATTCATTTAGTTGAAGAATATAAACATGGATGACCAGTAAATTATCGATGTATGTATCCAATTTATAGGGATGTTAATATATTTTTCAATTTCATTTATGAATTCAATTTTATCAAATAATTTTTTAATTTTTCAATTTGTTTCATATTTTTTTCATTGGGTACTTAGGTAATTAGAAATCAAATATGAGAAATGAAGCTCAACCATAAGGCTCTATTGATTAAGGTTACAATAATGAAGAGTAATTGACCTTATATTCTATGTATTTTGATGAAATTAAGACTTGATTCAGTCATGTTAGACATGTTGATGATATTTCTACTAATTATAATTATGAAAACCATTTATCAATATTTTTAACTATTTGATGAACAATTGGAAAAGGGGTTAATTTTTTCAATAACTAAGTTTTTAGTTACTACATGCACATTTATATGTGTTACTCAATATTCTTATTATATATCCATTTATTGAATAATTTATATTGTAAACTAGGAGGTGACTAAGGGGTCCAAATCATGGTGAGATGGAATTAAAATTTTTTGTTAATAAGTATGACGTTGAATGGTTCACTCATCATGTAAGTATATGATCATATTCATATTATCGATGTGTAGTTATTTTTTGTGTGTTAAAAGTAACAAATTATATATTCTTTTCTAGATATTTAATTTTGGGAATCTATTTTAAATTTTAAATGATTTTATGTTTTTGGACCAAGGTCCTATAATAAAACCTAAGATATTTTATTCCTATAATATTAATGGATTCATGTTTTGTATAATTTATAACAAAGAAGAATTGAAAACTAAAAATAGTGATGTATTTACAATTGTAGAGGTTGGATAAAATGTAAATATGATTGATATAATCAAATGAATATATAGGGTTCAATTTTTATTTTTATTATTCATATTGATGCGATTCATCATTTATTTGGGTATAATGAAAGATTCATTACATTTTTATTATGTCACCTTATCTCACATGATCCATACCTATGAGCATGTAGAGAATGATCCATTTATCTTGGATTCAAAATAGAGGATAATTTATTATATAGATGAAGAAATACATGAATGTTGGAGTTTTATTATATACATAAATAATAAATACTTGTATGATATGGGTGATAAATGTCAATTGGTACTTTGTGACATTGAACCTTATCAACCACAAAACATTGAAAATTTTTTCCTAAAAAAATTGAAAAAATAATACTTGTAAGAGAGGGTAAAAATTAAGTACCAATTACAATAGAGGTTGATAAATATGAGAATAATTAATATCAAGATAATTGAATGTATAAATCAGTAATGAAACTATATTAAAATTTCTCATTTATAAGTGTTTTGTATATATATACATTGTTTATTTTATATTTTGTTTAAAATATTTTACTTTTTCAATTTTTTATACATTGAATGTATTCTAAACCATTTGAATTTGAGTAATTACAAGGAATTTTTTTTGAGATCTTAGCTGATAAAAACCACAGAGCACACCACTACTACTGTCAGTTTCAAAAGATCAAAGTGATTCTACTATTCCAAAGACATATATAGAGCTAGTAGTTGACCTAGATGTTATTGGTAGACCACCATTAGAGAACCTAAAGTGATGGAGTATTAGGTCACCCCTTCATCAAGGGGATATTTGTGAGATAACATTATTGGTATGTATGTTATTTTATAAAAATATATATATTTTATTAATTGATTAATACATTTTTCAAACAGATCAATGCAATAATATAATGGATAAAAATATAAGGACAAAAGATATATAGGACCTGAAATAATTCAAGATTATTGTTCCATTTTATGAGTTTGATTTTCCTACTAGTGATGTGACAATAATCAATGGATAAATTCTTAGGCCACTCGAATGTGAGATGATGATCTTTACCATTAATTATAATGATTAGAGGTATATTCCCACATCTTAGAAAAATTAAGTGTTTGATAACCAATTAAAGGACATATTAATTTAATATTCATTGATAACTAATTTAAAAGGAATGAGTAAAATAATTAATATTCATATAAAGTGTTATGTATTTTATTTATAGATGCTTTTTCATTTTGAGTTCACTGACCCTATTTTTTTCCCATGGGCTCTGAAAAATTTGGGAGAAAAATGGAGATATCTTAAATGGAGTTAATGGAATGCGTTTAATGACAAATATATGAGATCTTGAAAAATGTACGTGTAGACAAAACATTCATCTAACATACGGTGTGCTTCAAATAACTCAATAAATAGTTTTAAAAGATAATAAAGTCATTAAAAATGTGTGTTAGGGACTCAAAACCAAGAAAATAGTTTTGGGTAGATGTAAAATCATAGATAAATGACTTTAGATTTATTTTTAAAATGAAGGAACCAGGAACATGTCGATCTGTGTTATGATTTTTTTGGATTCTTTTAAATAGATATTTATTATTTCAAAACACTAAATCATGCATTTAACTAGAAAAACCAAAGTAAAAAACCTCATAGTTACCTAAAATCATCGGATAACCCCCATTGAATTATTTTTTATGTGTACATATAGAAAACACATCCATATGACGTTGTGTGCTTGGAATGAATAAATCAGGAGTTTGAAAAGATACCAACTTTTTAAAAATTCATGTGATTGGGTCCAAACCAAGAAAATAGTGCCATATGTCAGTGAAATTATAGAAAAATAAATATAGAATTATTTATGAAATGTAGGAACTGACATCATGTCACTTAGAATTATTTTTTACCATGAATACCCTAAATACATTTTTATTGTTTAAAAACACTAAAACATGCATGTAATGATCGAAACCTTATGAAATGACCTTAGATTGACATGAAATCATGGTAAAACCATAATTAAATTAATTTTGATGTGTAATCCTAGAAAAGACATACATCTGATAAGTGGTTTGTTTAGAATGACTCAATAAGTAGTTTTAAATGATAAATATGTCTTTAAAAATATGTGTCACAGGTGTAGGACAAAAAACATTATATGGTATTGAAATAATTGGAAAATAACTGTATTTTTATTTATAAAATAGAAAAAAGGAAAACATATAAATAAAAGTTATGATTTTCCTAATATTCCTGTAAATTCATTTTTAGGGTTTTAAAATACTAAATCATGTATGTAGTAGTCAAAACCATTTGAATTGAACTTCAATTGAAGTTAAATCATGGAAAAATCAATGTATCATTTTTTGAGATATAATATTCGATAAAACATATATTTTATGTGTGATGTTCTTTGAATGACTTAATAATTTTTTGTAAAATGCACTAATGTATTTACAAACATGTTTTATAAGAAAAAAATAAAATGGATTCTGATGGTTGTGAAATCACGTGAATAAGCCCATATATTTATTTTTATAATTTAGAAAAAGATAACAAATCAATTTGAGTTACAATTTTCATGAGATTCCCATAAATTTTTTTAGTGTTTTAAAACACTAATACTTTCATGTAACAACCAAAACATAGTAAAAAACTTCATATTGACTTAAAATAAAGGAAAAACCACCATTGAACTATTTTTCATGTGTATATGCATACAACACGTCCATACGATGTGCGGTGTGCTCAGATTTACTCAATAAGAAATTTTAAATTACACCAATGTCGTTAATTTTTTTGGAAAGGGGATAAAAACAAATAAATAGCATTTGATTTCCATAAAATCATATGAAAAAACCTTAGATTGATTTATGGAATGTAGGAACCATCAACACATCAATCTGAGTTACGGTTTTCCTGGGTTGCTCATAAATGTGTTTTTAGTGTTTTAGAATACTCAAATGCATGTTTAACAATTATAACCGCAGAAAACAACCTCATATTAACATGAAATCATGGTGATGAAATATTTGAATTATTTTTGATGTGTAGGCATAGAAAACACATCCATCGAATGTGAAGTGTTCCTTAAATGACATGATAAGTAGATTTAAAAGATACCAAAGTCTTTAAAAACTTGTTTCTAGGTTCGAGAAGAAGTAAAATAGGGTTGGATGGATATGAAATTGTAGGATAATGAAAATATATTTATTTTTAAAATATAATAATTGACAACATGCTATTCTGATTTACGGTTTTCTTCAGATTCCCGAAAACATGTTTTTTCATGTTTTAAAACACTAAAATGATTATGTAATGGTCAAAACCAAAGTAAAAAACCTCATCTTGATTTGAAATAATGGTACAACTAATATTGAATTATTTTTTATGTGTATTAATAGATAACATGTCCATATAACATGTGGTGTGATTATATATATATATATATATAATATCATCAAATGTTTGACATGTTTTAATTTGTTATGTTTAAATAACCATGTCTTGATTTTAATAATTATTTATTGATTTGTTTATCATTATTTGATAAAGTAACCAAAATCTGGGGGGGGGGGTCATTCGATGAATTTCTATCATATATTTCAACAACCACCCATCCCTTTTCAGTCATAGTGTAAAAATAAAACATCAAACAACAAAATCTCTTTCCAAAGACCCTCTAATTATAATGTTATACAAATACAAGTGAAAAAGTCTTGGATTTTGGGATACATAAGATTTCTACACAGACATGATAGTCCTAACATACATATAGAGTGGGATTATAATAAGTTCATTTATGAGGAAAATAAAAGAAATTATTACAAATTATATAACATATAAAAATACGACATGTACATTGGTCGATCATCTCAAGATTAGTCATAAAAAAATATCTTAACATTTTTTTGGATTCTTATTATGTTCTACATTGTTTTTTACCAACAAATATACATAATAAATGATAAATATCCATATATACCTCTATTTATATTCAAAATTTCATGATGATTTTCCACTAATGTTGGTGTAAAACTATAGCTAAAACCCTGATAGATATAAATAACCACCCCATTGAAATATATTAACAGAGAAATGATCACATATAAAGAGTATTTAATAATATATTATATACATTAATACTACATCATTAAAATTTTAACATCTTTTAATTAGATATGATTAAATAACTGTGACATAATGTTAAGGTTTTTTAATGGATTACATTTTCATTAATTGATAAAAAAAAAACCAAGGGGGGAAATGATGGAGTACACACTATCTTATATTTCAATAGCCATGAGATTCCTTTCATTCATGCTGTAAAAATATAGCATTGAACAAACATTCATCTTGTTTAATGACCTTTTATCACAAAGTTACCCACTTAAAAGTGAGGGGGATTAGGGGTTTGCGATACACAACATTTTTATGTGGATACAAAGGTCCTTATATTCAAAGAGAGAGAGATAGAGATGAAATGAAGGTCATAAAAAAGGAAAATAAAATTCATTTATCAGAATATATATGACCAAATACAAAGAAATATGACATGCAATTTCAACCATGAATTGTTCGGTCATCTCAATATCTAAAATCACATAATACTCTTAACTTGTTTTTTGGGATAATAATTATGTTTTAATTTTTTTAACTTCACTCACAACAATATATAATAAATAATAAATATTTATATATAAACATCTATTTATATTACCTTTTTAAATTTCAATATAAATAAATATATATATACATATTTATTTTTATATTTAAATATGCCTTCTAAATATATCCTATATTATTTTTCAAATACTATATTCAAATATTTTTTCAAATAATATAACATATATTATATCCCAAATGATATGAGTTTTCAATTTAATTTATGATAAATATGTTTTTAGGTAATGATTAATACTAATACATTTAAAAAAAATAATTAACCGGAATACATATTTTTATATTTAAATCTAATAATATATTATACATTTATTTATTTTAAAATATAATAAATATAATAAATATTATTATATTTATATATTTAAATATAATTAACTTTAATTATTAATATATTTTAATATATATATATATTTATTAGAATCTATAGTTTTTTGAATGAAAATATTATTATTTTATTGAAAATTACTCAAAATATTAATAATAGTAATTTTATTGGTGGGTGGCATAAAACTCATTCACACATCTTTTTTATTGACTACAAATGAAGTGTTAACAAGGTTAACACTTGGTTCCATTCCCTTATAGAATCTTGAACATGGTTCATTATTCCTACCCCCACTTGGAACTATGAAGCATGTTCAATCCTCTTGGAGAATGGGGAAAGTGTGAATGAGTTCCACACCTCCCAATTTTTTTTCAAAATATTTAAAACCATATCCCATTTCATTTAATAACTTATAAATTATTTTTAAAAAACTCATCAGAAACCAATGATGGGGTTTTCAATTTGTTAATAGGTAGATGAGTTGACTTTCTTCATAAGAAATGAGATGATGGTGGTTTTATAACGATGGATGAATAATTTTTATCATAGGTAATTGGGGTTTCCGTAACAATGGTCTCTTCAAAAGAATATTGGGTTTACTAAATGGTGATTGTTGTTTATCATATGTTTGTCTGTTGAGATGCAATGAGTAGTAAGAAAGGGAAATGAATGAGAAATGGAAAATTTTATTAAAATAGAAAAGAAGAGTTACATGAATTTTCTCCAAACACTCATACCTTTATTTCTCTCTTGTAGCTCTCAAAGTTCTCATGATACATAAAATATATCTTTATTTCATTGGATGTAAATGGATTCTAATAAGATAATCCTTTTATAACCATAGAAAATGAATTTCATCTATTGAAAATCATATTTTCCATATTTAATACATTTATTTTTGTTAACATCTATTTATTGAAAACTAGGTGAATGTAATCCATTCTATTCATGAAACTAAATATTCAATGAGTATTCCAGCTATGTAAACATCTTCAATTATCTACCTTAAGCTATAATTTACCGGATAATCTGCAAAATACTAGCTTATCTCGAGCTACCACCTGTGTCAACATGTCCACCAGGTTCTCATTCGTTTGAATATTCAAAAGTCACACTAGCTATGTTGACCCATAACCTCATGCATCTAATAATAATGAATGTTTATATTATTTATAGTATCCTTTTGGACACCCTTAATTAGTTAACAATAGGTACTATGACTCTCATATTTTAGGGAATTTTTCTTCATGATGATCTTCAGAAAATTCTAGGTTAAGGAGGCACACCATCACATAGATCTTGTGATGGTCTTTTATCTTTTTGGTGGAGGGGGTGAGTCCCTTACTACTCAATATCATAATTCAATGCCTCATGGTTTGTCATTGATGAATAATATTACACATCCTTCTCATTGGTTTAGGTTTTACTGGTACAAGTACTAGATATTAAATCAATTCCTCGACACTTTTACTTCGAGAAATTATAGTATTTTGAACTTTCTTAATCACCTAGTTCTCATTGAACATGAAATATTTGATTTTAATCACATTTTTCTCCTTTAGATCCCAAATCCTATATCCAAATTCATTATCTCTATAGCCAATGAATTTTTATAGAGTGAATCTATCAACTGTCTTTTTTCTAATCACTTTGGATACATGTGAAAAATACAAACATACAATAGCTATAAATGAGAGTAAGTGGGATGTTTTCTAGACCACCGCTTCTATAGAATATCAGAATTCATGGGAACTAGTGGTGACATGTTGAGGAGGTAGAAACCATATCCAATAGATTCTCTCCATAATGGATTAATAATCCTCTCTAAACTAATTATACACCTAACCTTATTCATGATAGTCAATTCATCTTTTCAGAAACTCTATTATGTTATGGGGTGTGGAGAACAGTCCTCTAATATCTAATTCACTCACTCCATAAATAGGTATCAAATTACATGGAAGTGTTCCATTCAATATTATTTGAACAAAGACACTTTAGCTTCTTTCTAATTTTAGGCTCTACCATGGAATGAAATATTTTTAAACATTCTAGTACCTTATCCTCCATTCTCAATAAGAACACCCACATATTTCATGATTTATCATAAATAAATGTTAGGAAATATTTTTTACCTCCTAGTGAACCCATCTTTGTGGGACCACATACATCATAGTTCACCAGATCATGAAAATATAATCTCTTTGATGAATCAATGTTGAATTATACATGTTTTTGATTCCCATACAAGTAGTATTTTTAATTATTGAGATATGAATCCTTATTAAAACTTATCTACATATTATCTTCTAGGGTAGATAACCCTATTTCACTCATGTTACCATGTTTTATATGCTATATATTGAATGACATCCCTCCTTCCACCATATGGATCTTATCACACATATCTTCACATGATTTTTTTTCAACATACCATATATGTGTCCTTGGGAGATGATGATATCTTGCTTTCTCATATTCCATACTCCATTACATTTTTTTCCTATCCTTGTCTGTCAAATGCTATACCTGATAACCAGTTCATGAGAATACATGGAAGATGTTGAAAATCATTTTTTGTGATTATGTATCCAATGTTCATCTTGACTTGGGTATCAAACATGCCAATGATATCTACTGAAAATGACTTCCCCATATTGAATGCACTAGATTCACTAGCTTGAAAAGTCATGAAATGATCACAATGAAGAGTTATGCGGTATGTTTATACAGTATCATCCACCCATTTTGTGTCATATTCTGTTGTATAAAGTTGGTATCTTCATCATATTTGGACAAAGGGACAATTTCTTCTTTGATAGTCACATGGACGTATTCATATCTTCTTTTTTGATTACTACCTTGGTCTTTATCATTTATTATCTTATGATAATTCTTATTCATGTTTCCCTCTATTCCATAATGATATAATTTTTATATTGGAATCCTAACTTATGTGTAACTTCCTATAATATTTTATTTACTTCTCCTTAGAACACCTCATCCACATCTTTACCGTCTCCCTCACTTCTCTAGGACGAGTGCTTGAGTTTGATGTTTACTCATGTTCTTAATTTTTGTATCTTCATTGAACAATGCATCCTTTACCATTATGATTGTATTTTTTCTTCTATGCATTGAGTTGCTGAGGTAGAAAACCAATATATCCCAACTATCTTGAAGTGTGAAAATTATATGGTTCTCCTTATCTTCATGAGTTATATCCTTAACAATATTGATTAGTTGATTCACCAGTCTCTAAATCTCACTAGTGTGTTCATCTATAGAGATCCCACTTTTTAGTTGAAGATTCACCAACTACATTAACAAGAAAATATTTTTTTGAGTTGTCAACTGACTAGTACATAATATACATCTTTATATAGAGTTTATACATTCAAATATCTTGAGAAAAGTAATGGTAGAAACTATGATTTATCTAATGATAGTTTATACTAATAATTTTCTGATTCAGTTTCTTCCACTCAGATTCCATGGTGGTATTAGGGTTGAATACCTTGTTCCAAATGGGGTCAAAGAGATATCTGAAAAAAATGATATTTACCATTTGAGACTTCTAAACCGCATAGATTGAGGAAGTCAACATGGGAATACTATAGTGGATGGTCCCTATATTGAATTTAAATTTAGTAAAAAATAGAGTAGAATTTTTAAAAACAGAGTATATAGCTACATGTTGAACATTTAAGAATGGTGAAATTTACTCATAGATCATCACAATATGACTCCGACTGATCATGATGTGATCAAAAAATTACCAATTATTGATTTTTGATCGATTATGTGGCACACTAGACCACCTACTAGAAAATTTATAGAAAACCTACACTAGAACGGTATCATTTCACTATTGTTTTATCACAAAATATAATTTAATACAATTTATTATGATTCAATGTTCACTAATAATGAAAATTAATATATAAAATTAATATTTTATTCATTGGTATATAAATATAATAGGAATATTTTCAGGATCCTTTTTTCCTCTAGCCCTAGGTTTTCTAGGACTAACACATAAGCTCTTCTATGGTTCCATCCTAAAAACAATGGGTGATTGGAAGAATTTCTCATCCAAACTTATTTGTGAGCCACTAAACCTTCCTGAATATGAGGGAAGACATGGGTTTTTACCCAAAATTCCTACCCTCAAAACCAAAGACCATAAAACTATGCCCCCACTTAAATGATATTCTAATAGATCCAACTATCAAACATCGTCATTTTATCGTATATAAGACTCCCCTACTGGCCATAAATATTAGGAAGAATTTTAACACAAGGAACAATGTATCCATAAGCTTCAAATAGGCCCCCATTACCATTGTTAAACTAGTTTGGGAAATAATACACCCTACATCACTCTTGTGATGCACCATGGCTCTGATACCAAGGATGGGATCATTTTTCCTCCATCCATAGGTTTTATAGGCCCAATTAAAAATACCTTATGGGGTTATATCCTAAAACACATTGGTGATGGGAGAAATTACTCATCCATGATTATATGTGATTCAGTATCCATTTCTGAATTTGATGTGGGTATTGGGTTTGCACCCAACAATGTCATTCAATCTTCTCAAGGAAGGAGGTTTGATTTCTTCAAATGGTTGGATTGAAATTATTTTTTCACTCTTATCATGGAAAGTGAGATGGTTTCCTTCATTTCAGATAGTATTCCATGTTGATACAAGGTCCACTATTTAATGTAATTTTGTTATTAGTCCATTGAACCACTTATGTGTTCATGTAAGTGAGAACACACTTTCATGTCATGTATTAAATATAAATACATATACATATCATTGAATAGAGGAATCAATTCCAGTCAAAGAAATAGATATAATCAAATCATAATCAAATCATATTAGATTTATAAAAGACATACAATCATAAAATATCTCAATGAAATATCACATGTTCTAAAATCAATTCATCGATGTAAACAAGAATATCTAACAAATTTTTGATAAGGATTACCATGGCGTATAGTTTTTTTCAAAAAAATAAGTACAGTTGGTTATTAGGTTAAAAAATATAATATCATTTAACTTTAATTTAATTTGAAATCACTAATAAAAATAATCTTTCTCAATAAAAAAAATAATTGATGAGAAAGTGGGTCTTTCTTGATGGTTTTTAGCATTGAAATTTATTCTAATTCGAGTGATTATTTAGTTGTCAAGATAAGTTTTCCAAAGTGAAAAATTATAGACCTCAGGAGGCTAATGGGGGTTAAACCCCTATCACTCGAGTCATGGATCAAATTTACATACATACATACATACATACATACATACATACATACATACATACATACATACATACATACATATATATATATTAAATTATTTTTTTCATTTTTAATTTCAATTTAATCATTCATTTATTCAAAAAAAATTGTTTTTAAATTTAAATGAAAATTGAAATTTGACATAGAAATGTATCCACTTTATTTATGAAAATAGGTTATTTATATATTTAAATAACCAATTTATATAAGAATATATATATATATAAATATATTTTTAAATAAAAATATTATTTTTAATAAATATATAATAATATAATTACATTTATAGAATATAGTAGTAATTATATTTAAATTTAAATCTATATCCATGTTATATTTTTTTGATGTATAATAATTTTTTAAATTTAATAATTATATGACATATTATATACCAATACATTTAGAAAAAAAGTATTTGAATAAATATTTATTTAAAATTTCAGTTTGATATAGTTATATATATATATATATATATTAAATTATACAATGAAACACCCAAAAAATAAAACATGCAAAAATAATGAATTTTTTAATTATTTTTTTTAAATAATATATATATATATATATATATTAAATATTTTTTCATAAATTAAGTTTTTTTCAATTCTAAAATAAGAATAAAATATTATCACCCTTTATTAGTGCTAATTATTATCACTAATAAAGATCACCTTTATACGTATTTATTGAAAGCAATGATAAAACTACAACTTGAATTCAAGTTTCTATAGTAGTTTCTAGATGATTAACTTTTCATGTCCCATATGTGAAGATAAATCATGATTCTATTCAACTCATGAACCCATCAAGAACCATTCCTTATTTTAACAAAACCATAATATATTTAGAACTTCATATCCCATACCTATGATTCTAAAGGTTTTTATTATTACCTAGTACCACATTTCCCCCTCCCACATTTATTATAACACCCTGGTATTTAAATAATAAGATGTTTTAAAATTATTTTTTTGTTAGAAAATAATATTTTTTTTTGAAATTGGTAGTGACACAATTAAGGTGAAAGATTAGTCAATCCTGTGTAGTACCTATGTGATACGAAGGATATGTTATAGTAGGGTTAGAATAATTGGATGTGTGGTTTAATAACATAAAATAACAACATTTTATGTGTGATTTATTTGAAATCTTCAAATTTTCAACTTCATTCTTCCCAAAAATTGATTTAATTTATTAAATGGATTATATTGGGATACAATGAAGTGATAAATTTAATTATTTTATTATGGGAGTGAGATTTGATGATTATAATGGATTTTGTTTTACAGAAAAGGGGTTATTATTATTATTCTGTTATTATTATTATTATTTTTATAATAGTGGTAAATAAAATGACCACAGAGGGCTGTAACCCCATATAATCTAAAATATACTCCTATATGGGGAGGTATTCCTCTTATAAACTTATCTTTATTCCCTGGATTATATCTAGGGATCCAAAATAATTTCATCATCCTCATTCAACTTCTTCCTCTTATTCCCACCAATAAATTTTAGGAAGGTGCTATTTTCTTATATTAAGGATTTGGTATTTCACTAGATGATAATGAAAACATCATTAATGTACTATCCCATGACTGTAAAATATTGAAAATATCTCTATGGAATTTGAGATTTTGAATTAGTGGAGAATCCGAATTTTAAAATAGGACAACAATGGAATTATAAAATTTTTAGTACCTAAATTTTTTTTGGATGGGAAATGAAGTTAGAGAGGCATACATGGGGATTAGAATAACTTTAGGAGAGGCTGGGGGTGTTGTTTTAGCCTAGAGTGTATTGAAAAACTGGCATTCCAGTGGAATTTTTATGGGGTAATTTATAATTCCCCCTTGAAACATAAGAGGGGGGAACCCTCATTCTCCCTTCTTCAAACACACCTAGTTTAGATGGATTTCACATCTCCTATCCCTAGATCCCCACCATTTTGGTGTTGTTTGATTGTAGTTTTGGAGGAAAATCAGTGTACGATATCCTATTTCCCTATATCCTATCTTTAATATTAGATCACTAATTTAATAATGATCAGATAAGGGTTTTTATAGTGAAATAAACCATTTTTGATTGATGGGTTTTGTGTCACTTACCTAGAGGACATCCTGAGGCAATGTACACATGTCGAGACACATCATTTTGGTGAAGGTAAAAAATCATTTTTATTTTTATACTATTTCCCCTAAAAATTAAATTGAAATGATTATTGAATCGATAATGCGTTTTAGGTATTTTTTCTAATTGGAGGTAGGGTGCACCCTTAGGTTGATGGAATGAATTTGGCCATGGTTCTAGTGCTACTTGCTGACTCATAAGATATTCAGTAGCTATAAAAGACTTAAATCAGGGTTTTAATTAATTTTAAAATTAACAATTAATTATCAAATATTATAATTTAAAAAATTTAATTTTATGTTATGTGATTTAAGGCCTTATGAATATAGGAAATAGATGGATGGGTTTCAGTGGGCCTAGGTAGGCTTCTAGACTGAGACTTTGAAGTAGGGAAAGATTCTGCATGATAAATGGGATCTTACATACATGCTCCATGATATTTATGTAGTTCCAATTCTACTTGTGATATGAGGTCTCTCCACTAAAGTGTTGAACTATTATGTTAAAAAGGAGATTTTTAATTAAATAAAAATTGTTGTTAAAATTAAAATTAATTTCCTTATTAAATTAATATTCCCTTTATTAGGATACATAAAGTTGAAATTCCCCATTGGACTTTGAAACATTTTTGTTTTCCTCAACCACTTATGGATGAGGAATTTAATATCATGACATGTTTGGTGATGCATGAACCTTGATGGGCATATACATGATGTTATTTTTTGAGCATGATTCAATAATACTTAGAGTAGGACCCCTAAGGGACCTACAACTAGATTTAGGTGATAGACTGAGATAATTTTCCTCAGGGTATCCATATGAGACCAAAGAGTATCCCTTACACCTTCAATAAAGTGATATTACTATGGGATGTTCTTCCCCACTAAGATGTAGAATCTTTGATGGGGTGGTCTATGATGAGAGGAATAAATAGTTTCATAGTTTAGGTGACCATAGTGTTTTTTGGATAGGGTATGGACTTAAGGAAAACTCACTTATTATGGGGGATGAACAAAGAGACAAGTTGAGATTGAGAGAACCTTATGAGGTGTTCGAGCTATGATGAGACCTTTGGGACACCACTAGGTTCTTCAGGGATACATTGACCTTAATGAGAGGGTTTTCTTGGACATGAAAAGTTTTGATGTTCTTAGGCATCATCCAAACATTTTTTATCTTTATATTACTTATGTTATATGGTTTTTTACTTTGGTGAATATGGGTTGCAATGTAAAACACCCATTAGTATAATATTTTATTTATTCATCAAAAAATTCTATTTTATTTAGTCATTCATTATTTATGGAAATATCCCTTGGTGATGTCTTGTTTAATAGCTGATAAAACACATATAGGGTAGGTCTACGATACATGGATGTTAAAATTAATGTAATGGAGGCTTATGTTATTAATTTATGAGAAAAATACTATAGCAGATGTCTATGTTACTTGTGGTCTTATTCCCTTTACTGAGGAAAATCCTATAGGGGAGGTCTATGATTTATGGATGAGAAAAATATCATGGGGGATGTTTGTTATATTATTAGTACAACTACCATGAATTTGGATCTATAGTTGATCTAGTATATTTAGATGGAGATTTCTAGGATCATTTCCTAGGCCTGTGATACTTATCTATATAGGGGAGACTTGGTTCTGTTATATTGGGAGGCACGGTCATTGTGATGTTTTTAGAGACACCCTGATACTAGCCAAAGAAGTAATGGTCCGTTAGGGTCACTAAACTAAGTATAGATAATGGTATCATATTTGGTAAATGTATTGGAATGGTAGACAGAATATCATTATAAACATTCCAACAAAGGGAAATGTATGTGTTGGTTTATATTTTTTTCAAAAGTTTATTTTTTATTTTTAGCATTTCTCATGCACATATCATGAATTACTAGTATTTTATGAGATCTCATTGGTGGTTCCCAACTATGTTATGTTATTAAACCCTACTCAAGATTCCATTACACATGGGTACTTGAGAAACCCTCACTTTTTTCCGGTTTTGGGCAAGATGAGGCCCAATATTTATTGATTGAGCTGAAGTAACATGAATGCAATTTGGTGGTTAGAATGAAGTGAGGCTTGAATATGTCAGTGGATCCTCCTATAATTTTATTGTAGTTCTTATATATTATTTTATTTTTTATTATATATATGTGATCAGACCAGTGGGTGATCATTCTTATTTATTTTATAATTATTTGAGGATTTATTGCACTATTTTATTTTGTTATTTCTTATCCAATTTATTTACTATTATTTATCACTCTGACATGTATGATGCATTTTAATTTATTTTATTAAATTAAACACTAATGAATGAGGTATAACCACCTCAAGGTACTTCATTATACTCATAATACTAGTTAAAAACCTCTAACATATGGTTAAGAATGCTTGAGGTACTATAGTGACCACTGGTTGGGGTACTGATTAATTTTCTAGGGTGGTAGGATGATACATAGTGGTAACATAGATCATTTTTCCTTTTTTTCATACCATTTTTGGGATATGGAAGAAAGAATACATATGAATTTTATAGATCTTGAGATGGATACTGGGATAGTGTGCCATGAAAACCTATTCCTGTTGGATGTCCAAGTTACTTAGGTATGATATTTATGTTTGTGTCTTGTGCTATTAACGTTTTATCTATGATTTTATCCCTAGTGATGGACTTATTTTTTTAAGTTTTTTACTTAGGAGGAAAGAGGAATCTTATACATCATTCTCAACATGTATAATTTCAAAAGATTTATAGGAATACTTGGATTTGATCTTTCTCACTAAATACATGGTACCTCAATTTAATTTTTCAGAAACATGCTATATGTTTTCTTTGAATGTAATCTCTTATTTTCATTTTACTCAATCATATCACCCTATATATATATATACACTTTCTTATGACATAAGGTCATGTTGATATAGGGTGAGATGGTCGTGAAGATGATTATAGGGTTCCTCAGTGTATCATACATATGGTAACCCAAATGTATTGATATAGGCACATGGAGCCTTCGTGAGAAACCCCTATTATATATGGGGCTTAGTTATTGAAAGGGTTAGTGACAACCTATTTAGAATTTCCCCATATAGAATGGATGGAAATATATCTTAATAGACCGTACGGTTATGGTTCCTCAACATGGATTGTCAAGGATGATTTCATTTTTATGGTTTCTAATATTGATGTGATTGTGATTCTCAAGCGATAAGTCTCGTAGGTGGATGATTGGTGAGAATCAGTGCCTTGTGGGCAAGTGATTTTGGATTATGATTTCAGTTATACATATATGGAACCCATGAGTGGGTGTTTGGGAATGTTGGATGTCATTTTTTAGATATGGAATGATTATAATTAATTCCATAAGCTATGAACATATGTGACATTCCCTAGTATAAACCCTTGTGAGTTTGAGATTACGAGATTCGTGGGAGTACCCAGTGACCATGGAATGTTACTCAATATTTGATGAGTTGGTGAAAAGTTTTTTTATGAGGGAAACTAATGAGAGGGGTTAAACCATGTTTTTTTTCTCCTTAGGGATATAATTCATGGGTAATTGATTTTCTTTGGGATCAATTCACAAGAGGTTCCATAGAGGATATAGTTTTTCATGGTTATAATTTACACTTTCATGGGACTTTCACTTTGAGTTCTTGTGATTTTGGTATCATAGAAAATATTTGGGGGCCAGACTAGTAATGTTCCTATCCTAGTTGTATTTTTATATGATTCTATTTTTAGAATTTGTGTGGAAATTTCATCTTATGGAGTGATTTCTAGGTTGGTAGGTGGTCATGTTTCATAATTGGTTATAATGAAATGTCAAGTTTAATATAGGAGGGTCGCAGATGCTCGAGAATGATGAGATTGACCTATAATAAGAGTGAAATAAGTGGTTATGAACTTCATCTTAGTTATAGAGATGTGCGATACATGTTCTTATGCATTGTGATGTCTTCATAGAAAGAGGACATGATACCCCAGAGAAAATTACTTGACCCCAATTATTTTTGTTATCCCATTAAGAGTGTAGTGGTATCATGGGCAGACACTGTGGTTTTAGGATGACACCGAATGGTGGGAGACCCTATGACTAACATTTCATCAATGCCATTTGTCTAAAGGATTAGGTAATAAGAGAGAGTATGAATATTATATATAGATGAGATAGGGTGGCCCGTATTGGTCATACACAATAGCCAATGTGATTGGATTAGTGAGATTCTATTACCACCCAATGATCAATGGATTTTATGAATTTTCCCATGGTCTTTGTATCCTAGGGCCTATAAAGAGTAATTTAGGTGTCCCTATGGAGATAGGAGAAACATTATCAGGATATGGTGTGGTAATATGAATAATCTGACTTGGACCTAAATGTAAGTGTTGAATTGTGATGTAGTTTTTGATCATTTATCATAGGATTGACACACATTATTGTTTATGGAACCTACTGAGGTTGTACTATAAGAGTAGGATAAGTAAGGATATATGATGGGAAGTGAACTAATGGCCATTTTATGGTGGTGACCTCATTATGGGTTGAATTTTAATGGGACCCATGGATGATGTTTCGATTGGTTGGGAAAGAGTGATGAATTACATATTGGGTTTGTTCTTAAGAATGAGTGGGATTTTACACATATAGTCCTCACATCCAGGGATAGGGAGAGCTTATTCCAAGGTTTATGGTTTTGTTCTAATGATATGATGATAACTATGATCATATGTGGGGAGCCTTGTATTGGTCATAGTAAACATGAACCTACATGATTAGGGTCATGGGTGCATCAAAATGGATGTTATAAAGACGATTGAGAATTGGGATTCTGGTGATAAAATGGGATTGGTTCAACTATATTCATTGGCGAGTATCATATGCAATCTCAATTGTGATTTCAAGTAAAATATTAGTGTGTTTTTCAGATTGGGATAAATTATTATGATCCATATATTTTATATTAATGGTGTGTTAGTACTTATGGTATGGCTAGGCATAATAGTTGGGTTTTTCTAGTTGATGTTTCAACCCTAGAGTTTCATAAGAGTATGATTAAAAATATCAGTGGGTTTATTTTAATGATCACATTATTACTTTGAGAATAAATATGTTGTAACACCCTGACTCCAGAATCCAAGAGATGGGGCATTATTACATTAAATTGTCATGATTATAAGGAATCAAATCCTGAAGAACCATTTAGTTTAGTAGTCTTTGAAATCCATATTTCATACATGATACCCATAATATATTTGGAAAAAAGAAACACAAACAAGATACATAATAAAAATAAATAAATATCATGCTTCAACACTTATTCGAATATTTATTCTTCATTACTCCGAGGAATGAAATATAATAAGGGTTATCTCAAATTCTCAGTAAGGGTAAGTAAAGTGGAAGAAATAATGAATCAATGAGATTAAATTAGCAGGACAATGTAAATAACTAATAAAAAATTCCATTAATAAAAATACTAGATTAGAATAAATCAATATGGAAATGTATGAAACTGAAACACATTCTATTTAATCAATGAATTGAAATGGACTTTATCCATTGACATGTCAATGAAAAATCTCATGGATGAAAAATAAATACAACTAAATGAGGGAAATATCTAATTATTGTACATTTTGTCTGAGGAATAAGAAAAACAATTACTATCAAGACCTTTCACAAGATGGTTTAAAATTACGGATAGAAACCTATTTAATTTGGCTAATTATTTTGTCTCATGAGAACCTATAGATGCATCGAGAGGATATATGAAGTCTAAGACCCACACATCAACACCAATACAAATAATTACTCATATAAAGTAATCACATGAATACTATTCCTTATTAAACATATGTATTGAATAAAGAATACATTTTTATCAATAATTTCCCAAATAATCAAATAACTAGAAAAGTAGATACCATATGTAAAATGGCATACTGTTTTGGATATTCTAACATTAATTATATGATAGTATAAGTATCCAAGTAAATTTACAATATAAAATGACTAAAATGTAGAAATTGTTTCAGCGGAAGGTTAATAATAAAAAAATGAATTGCGATTTCAATGATAATCATTAAAAAAATGTTTTATGAAATTAATCATTAAACATACCAAAGTGTCCAATACCACTTGAAACTTTTAATTAATAATCCCCATAAAGTATTGTTTTTAATTCCATGATGAAAATATATTCATGATATAATCTATAAAAGGGTCATTAGATACACGATACAAAATAATTAAGTGGTGTATATAGCGCATACCTTATGAAAAGAAATGTAAGAGAAGAATCCCTTACCTTAACCTTCCTCTGGATATGTGGTATTTATTCTAAATTATATTGGTTTAAAATTTTTTAATTACTTATAATATAACAATAATCATGTTTATAATATCATATATTAATTCCTTATAAAAATTTATTACCTATTTGTTAACAACATTCATTAATTTTACTATTTCGGGTGTTAATTTCCTATTTTTCTCGAGTAAGTTTAAACTTGTTATTTGTTTTTACTACTTCTTAGATCATGATTTAATCCCATAAAAAATCTAAACCATGAATAAATTATCTTATATATTCAATACATATGTATTTATAGTTTTCCATAATATTTTGATATTACAAATGAAGTGCACCGTTCATGGAGATGGTAGGCCGTACGTACGCATGAACGCCACTTTCATTTATTTTTTGTATTAAAAGAATGAAAGGTAAATGATAAATATCTATATTTTAATTCCAATATCATATCTATTTTATATATGTTACATAGTATTATTATAACCATCCTTTATATATTACATGTATGGCGTGAACGAGTCATATCTTTTTGAGGGGGCCGTAGTCCACACTTTCTCAAATGAAATTATCTTATTTATAGAAGATGGAAGGAATAAATTTAGGTTATAAATAAAAATTAAATATTAATAAATAAATCATAAATATCATATATAACATATATAAATATATTTTCTATTATAATGGCCTCCATAATTGGTGTTAATGGAAAAATGAACAATCATCATTTCATGAGGCAATAGTCCACCATACACAGAAACAATATATTCATTACCCATCTTACGGAGGTGTGTATATGTTTATGTGATTTTTTTACATTAAAAAATCCTAGTATATTTAGGATATTGGCGTTTTTATTTTATCTTGTAATAATAAGAGTATAGTGAGTGGATTATGGAAATGAAACTAAAAATATTAAGAGAAGACGTTACCTCATAATCAGGTAACTTCTTTTGGTTTATACCAAAAGTCTTCCTTGGAAATATTTTTTCCCAAAGGGAAGATTCTAGGTCTAGGGGAGGGATTTTTTAAAGATATTTTGGTATATATTTTCAAAACTAAAGATTTTTTAGAGGTGTGAAGAAGTGGGATAGGTGGTGGCCTTTTTATAGGGAAGGAAAATGTCCTACTTGGAATTTTTGGAAACAAGTTAGTTGTACACATGTTATTACCTAAATAAAGTTATAACAAACCAAAAAAACTCAATATATGTATGTTTATTGACTAATTAGGGCTATAATATTGTTTTTGTACAAGTTTTTAGGTCATTTGGGCCCTTAAATATATGGTTTAGTCCATTTTTAATATTAATTACACCTTGATCGCTGTAATTAATTTTAATCATTTTCACAAATCATTTGGGCCAAAAATTAAGTTGATATTAATATAATCAGAATATCATACATTTTTAAATGGTTTATGAACATATTTTTTTAAATTCAAATCATATAAATGAAAAAAGTAAGATTAATGTTAATCTTATAAACAAATATTTTAACTGGTTTTAGTATAAAAATGGTCAAAAGATTATTGATATTATATATTGAATTTCAATTGAAATTTATTATAATAAAATAAATTATATTAATATATGTATTATTTATCTAATTTTACTTTTAAAATATAATTTAACATTAGTAATTATTCAAACAAAATGCCAGTTTTTAACTAAAATGCAGTATTTTTCACTATTAATGAAAAAATAAAGTTTCTCAGAAAAATATACAAAATTCACCATAGGATAATTTTGGACTTATGAATTCAATGATGAATCTTATTTTATCAAATTAAATTTATTTTAATGTCAAAATTAAGATTTAAAATAGATTCTCTATTAAAAGGCAGTAAAATTGCTTTTATAAAAATATAGGTTTAATGTGTGAAATATGGTTTGTTCTTATCTTATGCACATAAAACATAATGGATAAATATTAAAAATATTTTATTGAATATATAATATATATATTTCATTAAAATAATTCACTAATTGTAATTACTTTAACTTATTAAGATAGAACAGATTTGTGAGCATAAAAATAGATTTATATTAAAACATTT
Organism: Viscum album; assembly: GCA_963277665.1. Lineage (NCBI taxonomy): Eukaryota > Viridiplantae > Streptophyta > Magnoliopsida > Santalales > Viscaceae > Viscum > Viscum album. The sequence continues at coordinate 933,332,664 of OY728156.1, forward strand.
AATTTATATTCAATTGGTTTCTATATTCATTTCTAATTAATTTTTAATCTATAAATTAATATTATATTATTATAAATAGTATATTTTATAATTTAGTTAATAATATTAATAACTTATAATTTAATAACTAGGTTAAGTATTATATATTAAATAATAATATTTTAATAATGTATGTTTAAAAATCGGTCTTGCATATAATGTAACATTTTGAAGAAATTATCTCTTTAATATAACACAACATAACTTTGTGTCAAGTTCATTAAAAAATATATAATATTTTAAATTTATTTAAAAATATTAAATATATTATAATGTATCAGGGTATTATTTTTCCTTGCGTTCTTGGTGTCTCATGTCATGCATGATATCGAATATAAGGTTATTAATTTATAATTTCAGGGAGTTACATACATCATGAGTGGGTAATTTAGAAATTTTTAGTGGAAGAAGATGTGTGACTTTGAGATAGGTCAACTAGAGGAATTCATAATCTTGGTCTAGTGTAATGGGACACGATGATCCAAAAACCACATTAGCTATATCATTTTGGACACGATGAGTCTGTTTTAGGCCTTTATTGGGGGTTTTAAAAGAAAATACAGTCTTTTTAGGTTATGTTTGGAAGATGAAGGTAAATATATTTTATACATAAATAATAAGTGAGTGTTAGTACAAGTATTTGAAAGGCACTCTCAAGTGTGGTGGGGTGCGAGTATCAAAAACTACATTAGGGGAGCCAATAGAATGATAGAATCATATTTGGTAGTAGATTAAGATGGTGGGAAATATCTCAGATCATAATAGGAAATTGAAGGATATTTAATATGGTGGGGAGGACCAAGATTAATGATAAATTGGTTAAATACACCTATGGTGTGTTGTAGTATATAGACATGAGTTAGTACCATCTTAGTGTGTTGGTAATGAATTTGAGCTACAAATGATGTTTTCGCGGGATAAGCTCTATATGATAGAATTGAACATGGGAATCAAATTAAATTTATAAGAATTGACCATGATCATTAAAACTTGAATTTGTGTTCAATTATGGTTGAGATAAATAATAGTATGACCACCAAGTGTTCTTAGGTATGAGATGTTTTATGGTGGGGAGTTTGTAATATCCCGTAACTGTACGACCATGAAAACTTCCATAAGGGATTTGAGGTTTTGAATTAGTGTTGGAGAGAAATTTTGAAACATGGTTCATAATTTAATTCTTAAGGTTTTAATATAATAAAATTGTTTATTTTTACGAGGAATGAAGTTTAGAAGACATTCTAGGGGCTCTGAAGAGCCTTGGGAGAGGTTGGGGTAGCTTCTGAAAATTTTTCCCCATCAAACCACTGGCCATTTGGTGGGATTCATAAGGGATAATTTACAATACCCCTATGATTTTAAGAGGAGGAATCCCTCTTTCTCTATTTTTCATGAACACCTAGGCTAGATGTCCTTCCACTATTCCCCCTTGGATCCTAACTATTTTTTGTGTTGTTTTATAGTGGTTGTAATGGTAAGAGATCCTCTTGTCCCCCACACATTCATTCTTTTCCACCAACACTATGTTTTTGATACTCATATTAGGTATTTTATGTATATTTCATCTTGGTGTCGTAATAAAATATACTTTGGATGAAAACAAGGTGTTGTATGTATATTTCATCTTAGATTGCAAAAATTTATCATTTTTGAAGGGAATTTCATTCTTAATTCATAGAGGATGTCTCAGACAACATCTACATGCCTCGAGACATAATTTTTATGATGGTACGTCACTATGTTTTTTTATTTAAAAATTAAAAATAAATTATTATGGAATTGGTAATGAATTTTAGGACATTTTATAATTTTGAGGTCAAGGGAACACCATATTTCATTGGGGTGAATTTAGTCATGGTTCCATTATGGTTGGATGAACAATACAATATTTGTAATCTATGACTAACTTAAATTATTTTATAAACTATAAATGATTTTAATTAATTTAATATGATTTATTTCAATGAAATTTAGGGCCTCATAATGAAGGGAAAGGGGGATATATTTTAGCGAGTATTGGTGGAGTTTGTAGAAAGAGACATTGAAATGGGGAAAGCTACTTCATGCAGTTAAAGGTATTTTGCACATGACCCATGGTATTTAAAATTTTTTATGTTTCTTTTTTATGTAGTTTAACAACTAAGGAATTTTCTTATTATGTTAAAAAGTGACAAATTAATTAAACTAACATAAGTGTTAAAATTAAAATGATTTTCCTTCTTAAATTTATATGCCCTTATTTAGGATTTACTATGTGCTAAGGCCATAATAGGATTTGGAACTGGTTGGTTTACCATGGACACCGATAGATGAGGAATTTACTATCATGACATGTTTGGTTATTTATAGACCTTTACTGGAATACACATGATGCTATTTAGTGATTGTGATGTAGATTACTTAGGAGTAAGATCCCTCAGGGTCCTCCTGCTAGATATTGTTGATGGGCTAGGAATAATGGCTCGAAGGTTGGCCATGTGAGACCTAAGAGATGTATTTAGACCTTCCTATATGTTATTTCATTATTCGGTGTTCTTCTCCACTGAGACATGGTGACTTGAGAGGGGTACACCCTGATTAGATGAATGGATATGTTTGGTGTTTGGGCCAACCATGAGTGTTTTGTAAAACAGGTGGGATTGAGGCAATCAACGTTGTAATGGGTGTTGACCCAAGAGAGGAACTAGGATTGAGGGAAACTTATGAGTTGTTGGGGACATGATACAACCTAGGGGACCCCGTTGGGTTCCACAACAAAGTGTTGAACCTAGTGAGTGGGTGTTATTGGATATGAATAGTGATGATGGGTTTTGGAATTGACTAACACTTGTTTCCTTTTGAATTAGCTATAATACTTGGGGTATCCCCTCATAGTGGTTGTTTTGTAGTATAAAATTACTATTGGAGTATAATTTTAATTTTTTATGGAAAATCACTAAAACGATGGTCTTTTATTATGCATAAAAACTAACCATTGTGTGGTCTTGTTTTATTGTTGAGAAAACTATCATAGGGGAGGTCTATGGTACCCAACTAAGAAAACCCACATGGTGGAGGTTTATGTTACTATTGGATGATAAAAATAATATAGGGGTGGTTTGTATTACATGGGATCTTATTACCTTGGTTGAAAAAAAATCATGTTGTGGAAGTATATGACACTTATCTATGAAAAATCATATTGCAGATATTTTTGATACTATTAGTGGGGATTATATAGATTTAGAGAAGGGTTTTGTCTAGTATAAAAAGTTGAATATTTCTAGTAGAGTTCCCCCGGCCTACAATACATTTATATAATGGGTATAGCTTGGTATATTATATTGGGAGGCACAATATTTGTGGCATGATCAGAGATGAGCTAACATAGGTTGAAAAATATAAGGCCAATCAGGTTTATGGACCGAATAATTAAAAATATAATGGTACTAGGTTAATGGGTTGTCATGGTCCACATGATATGATCAATGAAATATCCACACTAGTTGAAGAAAGTATTTTCAATTATTTATTTTATTTTATTCAATAATTTAATTATTTATTTTTATCATGTCGCATTCACATATAAAAATAATGAAAATATAGTATGCGATTACTTGGTTGTTCCCTACCGATTTATGTTCTTACACCTAGATTGATCCAACATTTTCACTTGGTTACCTAAGAAATGATCACTTATTTTCTTTTCAGGATGGGATATGGCTTGGTATTTCATAATCAAAATGGAGTAGATTATATGGGATTTAGATTTTGAGATAATGTGATGTTTGAGGATTTTAGTGGACCATATTCTTATTTTATTTCTATCATTATTTAGACTTATATTTATCATTCTATATATGTGATCATCCCACAGGGTGATCAGTCTTTTATAATGTATGAATGTTTGAGTTTTTATTTCTTTATTTCATTTTTTATAGCATGCCATGTTTACTAATTATTCACACATAATAAAATGTGAAATATAATTAGTTACTTCTGTTATGATTATTCACTATGATATAGTGTTATAGTTTCCCCAAAGTACCTCCTTAAACCCCCATTGATAGTCGAAAGTCTCTAGCGTATGAGGATGAATTCTTGAGGTACAATAGTGAACATCGGTATAAAAAAATTTAGAAGTTTTGGGTAAATGGATGTTATATTTAATGACAATAATTTTGTTAACAATTTTTACATGCTAGTAATATGACATGAACACACATCAAAAGATCATGTGTCATCATCAAATGGATTACAAATTATCATTATTTGAATTTGAGAAAATATAATCCCTCTATTTGGTTTGTTTTATTTATAAAATTGATTTTTAATGGTTCAATATGGGATTAGATAATGATTACCTATCCAAGTGGTATGATGAATATTTTGATTTTTGATATTATAGATAAGTAGATTTTTTATCCTTTTATACCATTAGGGAAAAAAACTAGATTGAGTTTATTTTTAAGAAAAATATGTTAAATGGATTCTTTATCCATTAAAGGAATGTTTAGTTATTTTAAATACATTTGGATTAACATAAAATGTTATTATATACAAAATTTATACTATAAATCAGTAACTGCTTCACTTAGTTTGAGACTAATGTGATTAAGGTGTTTCAAAGTGAATATAGTTCTTATAAATATCATTATATTTTCTTATTAGTTATTAATTTCGGTCGAGTTTCATTTATATGTGTCTTATAAATTTATCTTGGAACACAGAGAAAAAACCTATATGAAAAATTGATATATATTTTTCTTTTTATGGATTTCAAAGGCCTTTAGAAGATTTTTTTATAATTTAATTTATATTTATAAAATTTATGGGGAATGCTAAAAGCCTTTATAATATTAATAAATTTCATCCAAGATGTATTTTCCTAGGTTTTATAGGTATAGGATCTATGTTTCATTCAACCATATAAAACTGAGTGTTATTAGGTGATGACATAGGTAATTGCGAATATAACATGTCCCATTGAGTTTCCGGAACTATTGTTATATACATAATGATGGTCATGGTTGTTTTTCCCATCAAATCACTGAAATAATATATTTTAGCTCATTCATTCCTTGTTTGGATAAAATAATTAGATTTTTTTCCTTTTATAATGTTTTTTACTTGTGATTGGAAAGGGAGATTTTTTAAATATCTCATAAATTATTTTAGAAAATTTTATCCAAAATTATTGTGTGTATGTGTCGGAGTAATCATCATATTTTAATCCCCCATTATTAAATTATTTTACATTAATCATTTTATTTTTTAATGAATTTATATTATTTTTTTGTCTACCTTTTCTTAATAATTATGTTCTCCAAAATAGGAAAGAGATTAAATCTGGTATGTTATTTGAGTTTGTATGACAACACATATCTTTTATACACTTTATTTCATGATTTATTACATTTAAATACACATAATAAATCCCAACAGATCAAGAGGCCCAGGGTATTTGGGTAATTATATATATATCAAAATAAATTTAAACAAATATAGAAAACAATTATATAAAAATTACTTAACATTCCCTTAATTTTCATTGATCTTCTATTACTACATGAGATAACATAGATTCATTGATAAAAAGAGATGATATATATAGAATAGTATGGGAATAATCAAATAATAACATGATGAAAGTAATAAATGGGATTAACGAGTCCTATCATGGTCATAGAAACATGTAAAAATCATAAACATGAGCATCAAATCACGATTGAAGATGATAACATCAAGTTATAATTGGAATGTGGAAACAAAATAACACATGAAATCATAAGTAAAAGTCAAGTATTACTAGTAAGTAAATGCAACACAAGGTACTTAGGATAACCTACCATGAAATATACATGGTATCTCATGATATAAAAAAATCACCCAATGCGTTGGAGGGTGATATAATTCTGGGCCCACCTTTCATATTCACATTATGTATGTGAATTTGTACGTAAAAAATATCTTGCAACATAAGACTGAATAGTATCACTTTTAATACCAAAATTAATGAGATTGTGTTATATATATAGAATTAATAAATAATTTATTTATAGTTACATATAGGTGAATACCCATGAGTGGAAATGGGGTATGGTTATTCACAACTCAAAATTTTGGTATGGAAAATCAAAACATAATTTCAGTAGCATAACAAATATACATAAATATTTATTGAAGGGTTTAATGGGAGTGAATGGTGGTATATAATAACATGATAATTATAAAGAAAATAAATGTATGTTTAATAATAAATTTTAAAATGAAAAATTTTAAATCAGAAGGATTAATGAAATGAAAGTACATGAATAAATAAAAGAAGGAAGAGAATCCATTTTAATGAGAGGGTGCATCTATTATCTTGGGAGGATCTTCTTAAGATATTGAGAACACATTGAGAGGTATTTAGATATGGAGAGGTAATGTAACTTCATTCTAAATGGTTTATGAGTGAATATGAATGTGATGTTGGTTGGATATTTATAGAAAAAGAGAGGGGAATTTGTTATTAATTTATAAATATATGTTTTGGATTGAATTTGATAAAATAAAAAAAATGAAAATAATTACCTTGTTTTATGAGAATGGAATATATAAAATAGGAGTTTTTCAATATTTTATTATTCTAGAAATGAAAAAACATAAAATAATACCATTTATGATGTTTTGGCGAGTCATGTTCATAAAGAATTGTTTTTAAAACCATAAAATAAAAAATAGGATTTATAGGATTGAAATTTGGTTTTTAAAATTAAAAATATAACATAAAAACACATTATGTTAAAAGTGAAATATATTTTTGGTCTTGGATTCCTTTTATAGTATTTATCACTTCAATTTTGGTCCAATATGATTCCATGACACACACCATATATTTATACCATATTTAATTTTTACCCAAAAATTTAACAGTCTATGACAATTATGAAAAATTATTTAGAGGATAATTTTAATGTACTAATTTCTAAAATAATATTCAATTGACAATATTAATTTTCTAAATATTATAATTTAATATTTTAAATAGATAACCTTATTTACTAGAAAATACTAGTTTTTATGACACTAATAACTTTATGAACCTTATAAACTTTATATTTTACTTCATTAAATTATATTATAATTTATATTTAAATAAATATAATTTAATAATATTATTTCATGAATGTTTAATTTATTTCAAAATTCCTAAATTTATCAAAAATTGTATTTTAATTGAAAGTATATATTACTGAAAAATCCAGTTTTAATTTATTCATATCAAATTTTATATTTTATTAAAATCGATATATAATCATGTATAAAAATTAATAATGAAAATAGATAAATATAATCAATATTTTATTAAAAGTAAAATATAAAAATTCATAATACCATGTTCTAGACACATAACCCCTTATTACACCATCGTAAACCCTAAGGGTAAGGTGTGTGCTAGTTCTACTTTCTTGGGGTGGTTCAATGAACATGGATTAGGGGTGATCTAGATAGGATTGAAATAAAAATGGTTTCGATAAATTTTCAATTTTTGAATCTATGCTTGGTCTTGGTCAAGGGTTTCCCGTTGATTCTATCTCCCTTGGTATCTCCAATAAATGGGGTTCATAGAGTATGGTGCTGCTATTCAAGGCTATTACTTATAACTTATGTGTCAATTAGACCTTATCATAACTATCAATATATAATAATATTTAAGGTCATTTAAGAATGACTATTATCAATGGTTATGATTTTTAATGGAATTTAAATATAAACTAAATAATTATGGATATATTTTATAATAAAAAAAATAAATAAATATAGACCATGTGATTTCTATAACTACATTACTAAATAAGGATTTTTTTTATTTAGAAGGGAATTTAATTTATAAAATCACGAGTCATTAAATTATTCCTCGCTTCAAAAATTTCTCGAACAATATTTCTTTTCATATAATAAAATCAATTAGGGTAGTTCTATTTCATCACCACCTCTAGTTCCCATTTTCCCACCTCAAACATGTTTTTATTCTAGAGCACTTTTACTTGTTCATTTGTCTTATTTCCTAAGACCTTATCTCCAAAATATATGTTCTTCACCAAATTCTATTAATATTAATGATCATTTTCCTAAGGTATCTCCCCTATATTTAGTACATGTGAGGGATCTAGTATGTTCTTACTTAAGAGGAGTACATGGAACAAATCATGTACATGAGATAGGTTAGGTGCGTGTGCTCATTGATAGGACACATCTTTGATGCGATCATGGATCTCAAATGGGACAATGTATCTACGACTACGATTACCAATATTTCAAAACCTCATCATATGATTCCTTGGTGATATATTAAGGAACACCTTATATATGACCTAAAAAACTAGGTCTCATCTATGATTGTCTTTTCATATTATCTATAAATTTTGAAAAAATTTCATATGATATTGAATGGATTGAACATTATCTATTTTATTTTTTATAAGATAAGGTCCCATTATCTTCTACTCTCCAGATTTATCCCAGTACGATAGAGTCTAACACATCTTCCCATGTGGAGCCTCACGAGGTTCTATTGGAATGCTTTAATGGAGACTATTTTTATATAAGAACTCCACTATGGGAATGTCCTAATCCCAACATACTTGGAAATCCATTTATCAATATATTTGTATATCCTTGAAAGTATTAATGGATATATCAGACCGACCATCCATCTGAGGGTGATAAGTAGTAGTAAAACTCAATTCTATATATAATTCATATAGAAGTATTATCTATAACCTAAAGGTAAACCTCATATACTAATCTTATAAAATGGATAGTGGTAATTCATGTAGTATTATTACTTCAATTATGTATATCACTGTGAATTGTTCAAGAGAGAAATTTTCCTTGATAGAAATAAATTATGCAGACTTAATAAAGTGAATAACTACTAATCAAATAGTTTTATTGCCTATAGATATACGGGGGAAACCTATGATGAAATGCATGTTTATGTTTTCACATTTATACACTGGTATGGGAAATGGTTCATCATACACTTAGACTTATATCATTTATACTTGACTTATTAGTTGACCAAGCATAATGATAAAATTTCTACAATTTCCCTCTTCATGTTATATCACAAGAAGTTATGCTTCATATATGAATAAATTTTTATTCTTCCTAGAGAATAGATAAGGATTAGTTATGAGAATTTTGTGGAATTTCACTATTTAGTTATAGTTGTGATTAAACAAATATATGGGTTAAAAAATTTATGAATCTATATTTATAAAATATGAAATTGAGAATATTCATTATAAATTTTTAGCCCCTTATCATATTTCTTGGCCACCATGTTAGTCTTAAGATGGATAATTGATCCTTTATTTATGCTATGTATTATTAATTTTCTTTTAAGATTCCCATGACCATATTTTTCATGTGAAATAATAATATATCCATTTAAATCCTTATCATGGATAGTGTTGTGGGATACTTTTTTTACTAAGTGCATCTAGCACTTTGTTCTCCCTCTGTGGATGGAGATGGATCTAATAATCATAATCCATGTCTATATCTTACCACCTTCATTGGAACATATTGAACTCATTTTAATGGAATATATACTTGAGGGTTTTATGATTTGTATATATGTCACAATTTTCCCTATAGATAAAATGTTTCCAAATCATAAAATAACATATCATTAAAACCAATTATAGATCATGTTTCAGTGAGCTCTTATCTTGGATATTTGATTGGTTAGATGAATATGCTATTACCATGTAATTTTTCATGAGTAGAGAACCTATAATTTTTTGGATGCATCACCATTGATCACAAATCATTCCCCACTAGTGGGTAATGTGAGAACATGTGGAATTATTATCCTCCTCATTAACTCATTAAATCTATCATTACATTTGTAATTATAGAAAAAATTCACCCAATTATGAGTTATCATGTTTATTACGATTGAAAATCATGAGAAAATTCAGAAAAATTGATGATAGTACCCTTCTAATCCATGTAATCAATAGATCTACATCACATTTTTTTTTCTGGGCCATCTTTCAATTTCCCCTATCACTAAAGAATCCCCAATAAACCCACTAATGGTGATAACTTTCCCCTAGGAATGTTAATTGAACTATAAAAAACTCAAATTTTCTTTACGTCACATATAACATTATCTTTCACAATGACTTCAGTAAATGATTCAAGTTATCCCCATTCTCATTGATTTTGGAGTAGATAAGAATATCTTATTTAAAGTCTACCATAATTATGTTAAGGTAATCCCTAATGTATCTATTCATTATTCCAATGATGATAGTTATAGAATAATTGAGTCCAAATGGAATCAATAAAAACGTATAGTTCGTGTACCTTGTATGGAAATCAGTCTTGGGGATATCCTTCTTATTCATATTTACTTGATAATATATTTATCAAATATCCACCTTAGATAAGTACTTGGTTCTCTGTAACTAATTGAAAAAGTAATCAATCTATGACTAAGGGTTTATATTATATATCATGATATTTTAGATCTCAATATAGTCAATTTAGAGGTGCATTAACTGATCATTTTTCTGGATGAGAAGTCCTAGCACACCCCATAATGAATCACTTGGATATATAAATCTTTTATCTATATTTTTCTATAGTCACTTCTTCATCTCTCTAAGTTCATTAGAATGAATTTCATTTAGAGTATTGTATATTGAAAAATAATCACGTATAAGTTCCACTGATATCTCAACATATTAATTAGGAAGAAAACTATAAAATTATTTAAGGAACACATTTGTATATTCCCTTACATTGGGAATTTCATCAAGGATGATATTTAATTTAGTATTAATCATTTGATCTTGATATGATTTCTCATAAGGAAACAATATCCATTCATGAGATGATGATTCCAAAGAAGGTCCAACCTCCTCCTTAAACAAGAATAGAATAGAAGGGAGGTTCATGATACTAAGGAAGACCTCATTATCCAATAAATTTATATTGGGTATGTATAAGGAACTAAAATATATTCCCCCAATAAAAACAAAATCCTCTAAAGGGAATATCACAAGGTTCACAAAAAAATTACACATGAAAATATTGATACGAGAGAGGTGATATGATTGGGATTCAATTATTAGAAAAATTTTCATTTTCACCGATAACATGATGTCAATATGTTGATTTGGGATTGAATAGTTTTACTAATATTCTACCATATAAAAAAACTCATAGATATAGAATCGGATTGTAAAGACTCTATCCTTGAATGAATAACTAGTGTACCTACCATAACATCATTGTTAGGATCCAACACAACTATTTTGATGGCATATGGTCACCCATACTCCCTAGGACTTGGTTTTTAGTTATCTTTGAAAAACCCTTATCTTAGTTAATTGGTTCTAATAGTGTCCTTTTTTCCTTAAAGTTGAAGAAGCTGATAATAGGTTGGGGGTTGAATGGATCATTCCTTTATTATATAAAACTTCTAGATTTATACCATTATAATCCTCCTACTTAGATCCCCTACTTACTACACATAAATAATTTCCTTATCTCCTTTCATAAATTTCTAAGATACTTATTTATACACATTAAATACGTTGGATGTTGTAGTTTCTTGATATCGTGATATTTCTCTATCATTGGGCCGATGTTAAACTCCATTCATTATTTCCAATATCCAAATTCAAGATATCGCTGAGATTCTATGATCTCCATTTCAACATTGAGTGAGTATTGGAAAAATTTATTTATATATTTCAAAGTCTTGAATTTTCAATTTTTTCATAGATTAGAATTTATCCCACTAAATAAGAAGTTAACATTACTCTAGGGTTCAATGAAAAATCCCAAGGCATATCACATATGTATTTTGAAGTTCACATCATATGCCCTGATAGATTAATCACCCTTTATTATGAGGTGAAGGAACTCCCTATAAATTTTATTTTAGTGAGTATAAGGGAAATGTATAATGAAATATACTTTCCTAAATTCTTTTCACTCAAATTATTCGATCTATTAATTTGGGCTTGGATTTTTTTATTAACATCCACCGTGGTCCAGATTCTATCCCAATATGATAAAAAAGCATGAACTTCTATATTTCATATCATTGAAGTACATAGAAGATATTTTCAATGGTGTTGATTTATGGATCCTTGATCAAGGGCTATGAATATCCATGTAAAGTTAGAGTCCTTTACCACATAAATGATTCAATTGAAACTTTATCTTTCTTAGGTGGATATGGTTATTCTTCTAGATTCATGTTAATATTATAAACTAGAGTAAATTGGTTATGTATTAAGATGAATTTCATACCTCCTACTTCCATCAAGTTTTTCATATAATTTGACCAATCATCACATTTCCCATCACATCGATTATTTACACGGTTCCTCCTATTTCCATACATTGAATAAAATAAATAGTAAATTAGTGATGTAAATTTTCAAATTAATAAAAATATAAAATAGAAACTTTGAACAATGAGGGGATAAGTCTTAATTAATTTATATTACATAATATATGAGTTTATAAGTTTAAATATTAGTTATCCACAATCTATTCTATGAATTTAAATTTCCTATGAATTTTTCCATTATAATGGTTTATAAAAATCTTGTGAATTTACTAAAGTATGCCCCTAATGGGAGTGAAAACAAGGTTGAAACAAGACCTATTTGGACTGAAATAGGTGATGGTAAAGTTAATATATGAATAACCTATGTGTTGTTTTTTTTGAAACAGTTTTGTATTTGTTGAAAACTAATCTTTTTTTTGAATAATTTTTTTAGTTACAGAAAGTTGAAGTTGCTAGTTGCTGAAGATTTTATTAAAGAGGATGACGTTGAAAAATAAGAATTCAGAAGTTAAGAAAGTGTCTCAAAATTTCTAAACAAAATTAGACAATGCTTTTATGATCTTAAAGTTCTCACATATCATGAAAAGTTTCATGATAAAAGCTGTTGATGAAATGGTGTAGTGGGTCGACGATTTTCACTAGGAAAAATTCTGAGAAAATTCAGAACCTGTTTCCTGAACCAGAAATTTAGAACTTGTTTCTTGAACCTAAAATATAGAACCTGTTTCCTGAACTAGAAATTCGGAACTTTTTTCCTGAACCATAAATTCAGAACCTGTTTTCTCAACCTGAAATCCAGAACCTATTTCCTGAACCAGAAATTCAGAACCTGTTTCCTGAACCATAAATTCAGAACCTGTTTCCTGAACCAAAAATTCGGAATCTGTTTCATGAACCAGAAATCCCGAACCTGTTTCTTGAACCAGAAATTCAGAATATGTTTCCTAAACCAGAAATTCGGAACCTATTTCTTGAACCAGAAATTTGGAACCTGTTTCCTAAACCTGAAATCCAGAACCTGTTTCCTGAACCAGAAATTCGAAACCTGTTTCCTAAACCAGAAATCCAAAACCTGTTTCTTGAACCTAAAATCCAAAACCTATTTCCTAAACCAGAATTTCGAAACCTATTTCCTAAACCAGAAATTCAAAACATGTTATCCGGATCCTACTTCTGATCATGTTGCTGGAAAACTCGAATCCTACAACCTGAAGATGTTGTTGAGCTCAAAGAAATGTTTCCTATAATAAAATTCCTTAGATAAGAAAATTATCCTTAGAGAATGAAAATTTTCTCACATAAAAGGTTTTTTAAGAAGATTGAATTGTTGAATAAGTCAAAGAAAGATCAAGAAAAGTTCGAAACCTGAATTCGAAACCTTATGACAATTCTAAGTAGCATGTTGAGAAAACCGGAATGATAATTCTGAGCAACATGTTGAGAAAACCGAATCCTAATTTGTGCACAATTAGGAACCTGATTTCTTAGCATGTTTCTGAGAAAATCAGAACCAAGATCTATATTTATCATTCTTAGAAAGATTTGAATATTTCATGAAAAACTAAATTTCAACTTTGCGTAAATCTCAGAGAAATTTTAAGATATTTGAAGAAGTAAAATATTGAAGATTAAATTCGAGATATTTGCGGAGTTTTTTGAAATTTGAGGAAGCAGGAAAGATTTTCAAGTTTCCCACCTTTGTTTTTTGAGTTTCCTATAAATATGTGCTCAGACCATTCGCTTATTTGCAATTTTTCACATATGCAGAAAATGTGGAGCACTAGAGAATTTGAAGTGAAAAGTTTCTACCATCTTGAAAAATTTTTCTTGAGTGGTTAAGAAGAAGAGAATCAAAATCATCTTAACTTTTTAAGAAGATCAGAATTATCTTAAAGAAGTTTTATTGTGTTTTTTTAGCAGAAGGAAATCAGAATCATCATTACCTTACCGAGAAGACTCTTTTTAGAAAATCAAATTGAAGAAAACCAGACTGAAGATTCGGAGTGAGAATTTGTGAAGAAGCTTCAAAAAAGTTATTATTCCTGTGTTTGGCTCATTTTTTCTTTAAGGAAAAACTGTAAACTGATGGGATTCAGTATAATCTTTCCTATTAGGAGATAAACGGTGTCTATCGGGAGTTGGCACAAGTTGTATTCACTTCTTTATTATTGTGTGTTTCCATAGACCCACGGGAGTGGCCAGGGAAAGGACTTAGGTTCTCTTATTGAGGCCAAACCATGTAAATATTGTGTGCCTTTCTTGCTTTACCTTTCTTGCAAACTTGAGTTTCATTCTAAAGGTTGATAAGGAAATAAATCTTAACAGGTTTCAAGGGTTAAGTTTCTTAAGGTTTTGAAACTTATAAAAGTTTCTCAAATGATTCAACCCCCCTTCTCAGTTTTTATTCGATCCCTATAACTTCAATATATAATAATCCATTTTAAAGATTTTTACCCGTAGGTAGAAACCATGAAAGTGACACACCCACTTGCAATATCCAGATAGGGAACTTATGGCTTGGAAACCACTCACCGTATAATTTACCAAAATTTAGTGATGTTTTCTTATGTTTATCCTTAACCCTATTTTTTCACTATGCTTTATAATCATAGTCCCAAAAAAACAATACCTTTATCTAATACAATATATGAAAACCCATATATTATAAATATAATTCACGATTTATTACATTAAAATAAACATAAAGAAATCCCAGGAGAGCGGGATGCCTAGTGTATTTGGTTAATTAGATACAAATCTAAATAACTTGAGAAACAAAAGTAATGAAATTATTTAAAAACTCCATACTATGCCCTTAAATTCTCTTGATCTTATAATAATTAATAGGATAACCTAGGGATTTAGATAAGAAATGGGTAGGTAATAATGCTTAGAAAGAGATTAATCAAAGTATAACATGATGAAGGAAACACATGTGAGTCAAAAATAAAATATCACGGTGACATAAAATTGTGAGAATCATAAACATTTTCACTGAAGAATGACATAAGATGATAAGATTAATGTATCTTAGTATTTTGGAAACAACATAAACATGACATAATTAGCATAAGTCAAGGATAACCACTAAGACATTATAACATAGTGTGGTCCACATAGATCATGAAAAATAAGAAAATATTCCATAACTTTTTACCATATGATTAAAGAGTCTATGTAAAATATATGGAATTCTTCAATTGATTATTGATAGGTACATGTAGCTTAATATCCTTGAGTGGAAATTGGAATGGGAATTCATAACACACATGTTTGGCATGGAAAACCAGGGATAATTTCATCACATAACATGTGTATAAAAATATTCATAGATGATTTTAATGAGAGTGAATGATGGTCTCTCATTTATTGGGAATCATAATTATGGTAAATGTATTTGTAAAAACATATGGAATCATGAAAAATAATAAATATAAAAGATTAATACAAAGACAATACTTGAATAAAGAGGAGGCGATAGAGAATCCATTACCTTGAGGGAGTGCTTCTAACATAATGGGAGGATATTATTAAGAGCTTGGGTGTCATCACCCCTCCCCTAAAAGAGAAAACCTCTTAGTCTAGCAATGAGTGAAGGGACATGGTGACTACTTGAGTCCCACCATCATTATGCCTTAAGTTGGCAACTAGCACCGAGGGTATATTATATATATAAATGGGAGGAATTACCCTATAAGTGAAACATGTGGAAGAGAGATATAATATAGATTCAATAATAAATTCCAACTAAAATTGATAAAATAATACCATGTACAAACATGTAATGTCATTCTAGACTAAAATAAATGTAAATCAAACTACAAGTACAAAAAAGGTAAAATATGCAGTGACCACGAAACCCAAATTACTCCTTCAAAACCACAAGCTAGTAATATCAATATAGATACCCAAACATATCTTAATATCCTAAAAAATTGTTTATATATATTTTGGGTGATCATATCATGTATACTCAGTAGGATCCTCTCCCAATCCCCTTATGAAAAAAATAAAAAAGCATACTAGAGCCTAGTGAAAAACAATTGAAACTAACTTGTCATAAAAATAGGTAAACTATGTTCCTTTCCATAGTATGGATAAATTTCACCAAGTATCACATATTGGATATCCTATATTATTATGAAAAAAAACATAAGGGTAGCCTTCTAGAAATTCCAAACTAGTTTTCCACTCTTCCCCAACATCATACATCCCATGCCATATGTCTCCTATAATATGCTAGCCTAAAGATACCTAGGCTATCACGACATTCTTCTTGTGCATCACAACATATCATCAGCCTATATCACATAATTATATAGTAACAACATATTTTTAGAAATCCACCAATGTTCATATGATGTTTATCATACATCAGGTATTATACATCAATAAATAAACAAACCATACATCGAGAATGGCACCTCAAGCCACCACATCTTATAAACGTTACACCTATAATAATACTTTTGATACTATATCTAGAAATACATTTGTTTTAAATAACCACAAAATATTATAACTATATACATACATATATGTAAATCTAATCGCCAAGAATAGTAGTAGAAAATACTATCAAGAGAAGATATCAAGGCCAGATAGGGTATCATCCATTCTCACCACTGATATTTGGAAAACACTCTCCTAGATTACAATGGGTTTCAGTCACACTAAATAAATGCGTGGGGCAGTGTATGAAACCCAAAAAAAATGATATAATATATATCATAACCAAACTATGGGAAATAACATAGTTCTAAGACCAACTAAATATATCATCACTTGGACACCTGAATACCACAACTATGGACTATATGTACTATAATCACATGATAATTTAAGAAGATATATTAAATTATATCCTTTTTACAATAATCATTTTTAATTAATTTATTATAAATAAATTATCATTATTCCAAGAAATGTTTCATTAAAAATAAATTAAAATTGATTAAAACACACTTTATATTCTTCAAGAGAAGTCCATTCCATTCAGGCATAATCCAACCAAGTCTACAATTTCTCAAGATTAACATTTTTTTTTTCATTCTAAGAAGAACTAACCCCATATGTTATGACATTAATTAATAATTATTAATCACTCAATAATTATAGGTAATCTAGGAAAAATATTAAGCTACCACCAAGATAAATAAAATTAAGAACTTCCAAATGCTTCAAGTAGAGGGTAATATAATGAAGATGAAAAAGGAGCCTATCCATCTGAACATAAAATATATTTATCAAATAAGAATCCATATTAAATCAATAAAATGGTTAATCCTAGATTTAACCAGTTATATCATCCTAGTTCTATTATTGTGACCATTATATATATACTGTCTCAATTTTTCAATGTATTGTTTTTTTAATATTATTTGGATTATTCTTGAGATCAGGCACTGAGATGTTGTTTGATTCTAATTCCTGATGTTCTTAGAATAAATTATTGAAATATATTGAATATATTAAATATTACACATGAAGATTTTTACTGAAAAAGTGGAATAACATCTAAATGGGTACCCAAATTAGAAATCTGAGGGAACCACTGAGTTCAGAATATGGGTTATACCCAAGGTGGGACTTAACATTATTCGGCATAAATCATTTATGGAAATGTATTTTCCATCACATAAATGAATAAAATAATTTAAATAAAATTTTTTATTTCATTTTTATCGACACAATGATTAATTTTTTTTATAAAGTTTGTTATGTCATAATTCAGGGTTAGCCACATAACCTTGGAGACATTGGAGAATTCTCTCAGGAAATCGGTGACAGGATCATGGATCGACCATTAACCCACCTAAAATTCAAAGGTTCTCACCATTAATAATGGAAAAACTCTGTTATTCATCATTGACCAATCCAAATTTAGGCATGGAATGTGTTTTGTTTTGATTTGATTCTTTTCTGTTATTTATTTCTATGATAAACATGAATCAATCAACAAATAGATTGATATGTAGTTTGATAGTTATGTGGGATGCATTATTTTTGTGGGGTTTTGATGGGATAATATCATTGTGATTATTGAATATTTGATTTTAATTCAAATAGAAACAAAATCATATTGACACAACCATCAATTTTGGTATGTTCCTCGTATCTGTTCTTGTTCTTTTCTCCCCTGGTTATTCATTTTTTGTGGGTGTTCTTAATTTTCCCCCTGACTCAACAAATCCCAATCAATTTATCATTTTAACCGATTATTTTGGAGTAATGATACAATATCATCGATCTGGGATTGGCATGATAGGATAGAGGTGTGATGACATAGACATAACAATTCAAATCATAGTGGATTCCCAATTTCACTTTCTTCAACATTATTTAGTGCATAATGAGGAATGATGATTTGTTCCATTTTATAGGAATATATGATGGATAAAATCCTCGTTTTATGATTTAGAGGCTTTGAAAAGTAGGTATCTTCAATCTCATGGAGAAACGATCACCAGATCGAAGGCCAAATGTGCCAGATCGAATGTGGGAGAAGGTATGAGATTTTTTAAAATCCTGAAAAACACTATGTGTAAACTTGATCTACACACCGTGTGGGGCCCCCTTATAGTGTTTAGGGTTTTTAATAAAATTTATATATCACACTATATGTGACTCGTATCACATGGAATGTGGTATCTCCTAGGTGACTGAACATGTACTTTGGGAAGTACACGGACGTGGGGTGGAGTAAATAAGTAGGAGGACACCGTGTACTCCCAACATGAACAAAACCATGACCAGGTATATGGCTAATCCGTGTTCCAGTACATGATAACATGTACATGGGATGAATCCATGTACTAGCATCAACTAGACTACAATGGAAGCCTACACGCAGTGCGATACTATATAGATAGGCTTGATGACATGGGTTGTTTACACCGACAGGACCCGAGGTTAAGGCACATGGCATGTGACCCCCTAATACATGATATGTACTCTTTTATACATGATTTTGATATCTTTTACTCCATATATTTTTCAAGTTTTGTTAGGTTTATTCCCCTTATTATTTCTATAAGGGGTTTTTTAAAATCTTCTTTTACACATAGGAATACAATACCATTATTAGGACTTCTTAGATAGAGTCATTTTAATCCATTTGAGAGGCCCGAAGTGAGATCCTCCATTCATCTTCATTCCCTAGGTGGAGTTCTTGGTATCTTCATGAACCACACTACATGGGTGTTGATCCTCTACTTAGCTGGTTGATCTAGATTGAGTTGTTGGTATCAGTCCATGGACTTAGTAGTGATCCTAATCCATGTATCTTATTCTCTTTAGACTACTAGTGTGTTATTTCTAAGTATGATACCTAACGAGTAGTACCTCTCGGAAGGATGTCATCAGTGACATCAGACTCAACAATATGTTCTCCCAGAAAAGTAGTTTGTGGAATCATCAAGTTGGAATCAAAGGCAAGTATACTAGGGTTATGACTTACATATAGAATATCTGTAATGGATGAGTATATCTATATATTATTTTCATATATAAAATATACATATAACTGTGTAGAGATGACTATATTCTATTTTTTTAAATAGTTTTTGGTTTCAGGCTATCCTACTGAGTATTGTTATACTCACCCCTGAACAGGCTTTTGCAACACATGTCATGTATTTTAAAGATGTTTGACCTTTTAACACAGTCCTAGATAGACCAGGACCAAATGATTCTTAGTGAGACTGGACAAACTGAGGTGTGTTCCTACAGCTTTCTGACAGTTGTCACAGTACTCAAATTCAGGTTGGTCTTGTGTTTTATACTCTTTGTGGTGGGCTTGTATTTGACCCTTTTTTATTTATTTTTCTTCTTATCTTACTCTAAATACATGATTATATTTATGCATTCATGGTTGTTCAGTTTTTTAATATTTCATCATTGTATAGGCCTGGAGATTTGTTCATGTGTACAAGTACTTTGGCTAAGGCCTCCCATTTCCTTGATATAACTTCTTAGAGATATTCCCCATCACCTGTCCTATCATAGGTGGGGTTGGGGATTCAAAACATGTGACACTATGGGGTGGGTTGTGAAAGGGTGGTATTAGATCAGGTTGATTAGGGTTTAGGACTGGAGTATGTGAGATTAGTTTAGGGAAATAGTGTTATGTTTTTTAAGTTCATCTTTCAGTCCAAGGAATTTAGGGTTGGTGTGGAATCCAATGTATCCATACACCATGAAAATGATAACTTGATTTTCATCTCGGTACATGAGGACACTAGTTGAAGGGAAAACAATTGTACACACATCATATACTAATGGGTTTTTGTTTCCATGTACTTATTGAGTGAGCTCTCTAGATATACTAATTATTTTGGTACATCATGTTTGTTTCAGTATTCCTTTGTGACATATTCCATCTAAGATTCAACATCAGGATCATGAGGAGGATCCTTAATATGATGAGGTGTCGATACATAGAACAATTTGTGATATGTTACCTCTAAGTGGGGAACCATCCAAACCCCTACCTATAGAGTAGAACATGGTACAAGAAGTACTAACATATGAGGTATGTTGGATATGAGATCTATAAGATATTTAGTGATAGAGACCCCTTAGGATCTAAGGTGAGCTTGAACCAAAGGATATTGATGTCTAGATTGATGTAGTGACCTAAGTATTCCATCTAGTTAGGAAACCACCATATCAGATCATTATTGGAAATGTGACCTTTACCAACACTAATATACCCTCTTTCCCAATGGTTTGGCCAAACCATTGGGAAAGGTCCAATATGTGGCCATTTTTCCCAACGGTTTGGCCAAACCATTGGGAAAGGGTTGGCTTTCCCAACGGTTTGGCCAAACCATTGGGAAAGGTCCAATTTGTGGCCACTTTTCCCAACAGTTTGGCCAAACCATTAGGAAAGCCTACCCTTTCCCAACGGTTTGGCCAAACCGTTGGGAAAAGTGTTAATAATATCAACATCACTCCCAAATATCCAGGAACCTATACCAACGGTTTTGACAACTGTTGGTATAGACCTATACCAATGGTTTTGACAACCGCTGGTATAGGTCCTTTGATTTTTTATCAGATCCTCTTAACCATAACATTCTATAAATGAATATTTAAAATAATTTTGATAATAAATATATATATTTATGAAATTATATTTAAAAAAGTCATGTTAGGTTAGTGGTTATGTCATTCAATGATAAACTAGAGGTCTTGGGATCAAATCCCAGCGAATGTTTTTTTGGAAATACATATACCAACGGTTTTATGGAACCGTTGGTATAGATTTTTATATTACTTATACCAACGGTTTTCAAAACCATTGGTATAGGTCTATACCAACAGTTTTCCAAAAACTGTTGGTATAGACCTATCCCAACGGCTTACTTGCCTACGGTTCTCCAAAGCATTGGTATAGGCTATACCAACGGTTTGGAGGCCTATACCAACGGTTCCAAACCGTTGGTATAGGTTAGTTTTCCAGTAGTGGATGGTGGTTATGGTAGTATTCCTTCTCCATAGCTCAAGAGGGTGATGGTGGGGTTTGTTTACCCAATTGTATGATGGGGAGACTCTTTCATGGACAGAGTTTGAGTTCCTTTTTAGAGAGAATTTATCACCATCTAAACCGAGGGATGTACATATCCAAGAGATTCTATATCTCCAGTAGGGTATCATGACAGTAGATGAGTATCCATTGAAGTTAAAAAAACTATCCATGTACTCGATGAATATGGTTTTAGATCAGTTCTTATAGACTTAAAGCATTAAGAAAGGTATATATAGAGACATCCAAGAGAGAGTTATCCCACTATGAATTACTACCTCTACTAGGGAGATAAAGAGATATTTGGTGGTTGAGAGTTTCTTGACAGATCATATACATCCAGTGGTTGTCAACTGTGGGAAAGGAGGGGCATAGACCTCGAAAATAGGGAGACAGAATTAGTCTTAGGGTTTTAGATGTTTGATATGTTTTAGGAGGAGGTAAGAGGATAAGGGATCTATTAGTAATGTCTCACAGGATGGGTCCAGTTAGCAGAGAGAGAGGAATTTCTACTCATGTGGTGGTATAAGACATCTCCATTGAGGCTGTATGACCCATTTTATAGCTGACTGAGAGACCATTAGATGGTCTACTGAGTTAGAGATAGTGGAAGGAACAAGCATGTATTTAGGGTGGAGGATGTGGTAGAGGAGTTGTTAGAGAAGTAGGGAGTGGTTCACGCTAGTCTTAGGTAGCTAGAGTAAAGCGGCATGGACAACTACAGGCGGTCAAAGATTATGACCTAGAGGCTTTGGGAACGATACAAGGTATGGTTTTTTTCTTTGATACCTTAGCTAATGTAATTATAGAAATATGTTTTAGTCATTCCTTTCTTTCCACATACCTTGTACGAGACCTATAGATTTTAGTTGAACCATTTTCTTGACCCTTACGCTTGGAGAATCCTACTGGAGAAGACTGAGTTATCACACATTTGTGTCACTATTGTGACATAACTCCTAGATGATATATTTTATATTGGGATCACTTTGTATTATATTTTAGGCCTTAAGACGTCATTATTGATATGGAATGGTTATTTACAGTTCATTCACAGAGAAATTATTTTAGGTGAAGGATGTGGTGTGTCTGTAGTGAAAGAACCAGGTTTTCCTTTATCAAGGAAAAGTAAACACGGGAATTGTAGGATGGACTCATGTATAGAAGGTTGTAGCTGATTACTCATGAGTTGGATTGTCTAACCATTGGTGAAATGGATGTTGTCAGTTCATAGTTTCCTACAGTGGTGGAAGAATATGAGGGCGTCCTCCTTAAGGATGTTCCATGTTTACCTCCCCACCAAGAGATAGACTTCTACATTTATCTACACCCCAAGAAGAAACCAATATATATTCCAGTATTTCAGATGTCTCCCATAGAGTTTCATGAGTTGAGGGTACAGTTGGAGTAATTTCAGAGGAATAGATCTGTTCGAACCAACATTTCACCCTAAGAAGACCCAATTTTATTTATCAAGAAGAAATATGGAATTTTTAGGATATGTGTGGACTGCTAGTGTGAAAATGAAATAAATTATAAACTACTAATGACCAATGACATATTTGATCAGATGAGTGGGGTACGATGATACTCGAAGGTTGAACTCAAATTAGGCTATCACCAACTGCACGTACGAGATGAGAATATTACAAAGACAACATTCATATGTCGCTATGATCACTATGTGTACACGGTGATTCCCTTTGATAGGGTGAATGATCCAGTAGTATTCATGATAGTCATGAATTGAATATTTTATACTTACATAGACTAGTTTGTTGTAGTGTTCATCGACGATATCCTTTTGTACTTGGTGTCTGAGGTGGAGCACATGAGAACCAAGAGGATGGTTTTAAACATACTCTAAGAGAACCATCTTTAAGGAAACTCTTGATATTCTAGTTCTAGATTTGGGTGATACACTTTCTAGGACACATTATCATAGAAAATTTAGTAGAAGTGGACTCATACAAGGTTGAGGAAGTGTTATTTTGGGATCCACCCAAGAGTGTGGCAGAGGTGAGGAGATTCCTTGGGTTAGTAGAAAATTAATGAAGATTAATCCTTTATTTTTCCAGGATATAAGTACCCATGACATATTTGACTATGAGGGGAATAATTTCATGTTGATAGAGAGGTTTCAACATCCTTTTTAGCAGTTGTTGAAGATTTTTATGTGAGTTCATATCATGAGATTTCTAGATGAAGGTGTTGAGTACATAGTGTTATGTGATTCATTAAGAAATAGACATAGTGGTGTTATAATTTAGAGGAAAGTGTTGATTTATTATGGTTCACATCAGTTGATACCACATGAGAAGAACTGCATGACCCATGATCTTGCGCTAACAGAGGTAGTCATCGCCTTGAAGATGTGGAAAAACTACCTGACGGGTGAGTAGTTTATCATGTTTTCCGATCACGAGAGTCTAAAGTATATATTCTCTCAGAAGGATCTAAAATTGAAAAAGTTGTGATAAATAGAGTTCCTCTAGGAAAATGACTTCAAAATTTTATATACTCTAGGGAAGGGTAACATGGTAGCATATTCTCTTAGCAAGAGATCTTGTTCTCCCTTGCTGAATGAGGAATTAGAATAGTTGGCCTCATTGTAGTGATCCATTTTGGATGGAGATGGAGCAACCTACCAACAGTCAATGGATTTCACCCCTCATTAAGTCAATGAGGCACAACTAGGGGATATCAATAGTGACACCCTATGAACATAGAAATCCACTGAACATTTTATTGATGGATTCTGTAAATGTGGGGAGCATGTTGAACTATTAAGAAAACACATGATGATATCGGTGATGTTGGAGGAGTTTCCAAGAAAGTTTCAAACATATCCTTTAGAAATATTTCCAAGAGTGGTAAAGATGTTCTA
Source organism: Viscum album (assembly GCA_963277665.1). NCBI lineage: Eukaryota > Viridiplantae > Streptophyta > Magnoliopsida > Santalales > Viscaceae > Viscum > Viscum album. The sequence goes on from OY728156.1 coordinate 933,357,468, forward strand.
GGAACTCCAATGTTATTTTTGGTGGATAAGGATAAATAATGGAGTTACATAGTTTATCTCTCAGTCCCTTACATATTTTCAAGTGAAGGCTGAGCACCAATTTCTAGTGGGTTTAGGTCATCACCTTATATTTCCAGAATGGAAGTGGAATGAGATATATAAGTAGACTTTATTATTGGATTACAATGTACATATAGAGGGAATTATTCTATCTGGGTGATCATAGACAGATTCTCCAAGTATCCCACATCCTAGCTATTCTAGAACAAGGTTCGGTAAAGAGACCAGGACACATCTACATGAAAGAGATAGTCTGAATCCATGGAGTTATATCATCTATTGTTTTGATCATGATTCTCTATTTATATCATAGATGTGGAAGGGATTATAGGAGGAATTTGGGAACTATTTATGCTTGAGACCAGAGTTTCACCACTAAACTAACGACCAGACTGAGTAGACCATTCAGGTTCTTGAGGACATGATATGATCTCGCATGTTAAACTTTTTCCGTAGTTGGTAGGATCACCTAACACTAGTAGAGTTTCTATAAAATAACTAAAATTAAACCATCAATATGGAACCATTCAAGTATTTTTATGGGTGACCTTTTAGGTCACAAATTTTCTAGACTAACCCATGTGAGTCAGCACTCATGGGTCTTGAGTTGGTGTGTGATATAAAAGAGAAGGTGCCGATCATTCAGGAGTGGATGAAGACTGGATAGAGTTTTCATAAGTATTATGTTGATAGGTGAAAAATGAATCTAGAGTTTTATGAATGATAAAATGTGATTTTATGGGTTTCAACTTGATGTGGATTATAGAAATTTGGTCGGGGTGACAAGATATCTCTGAGGATCAATGACCCTTTTCAGATACTGTGTAGAGTTGGTGAGGTGGCATACCACTTAGTTCTACCTCTACAGTTAGACTAGGTACAAGAGTCCTCTATGTGTCTCAGTTGAGGAGTTACATTCATGACCCATAAAACATCATCGAATGGGGATATATAGAAATTGAGGATGAATCTACCTTTGCTGAGTACCCGGTAGAGATCGACAATCGGTAGGAGAAGATCCTTAATTGGTGATCAATTCTATTGGTACGTGTCCGATGGTAGCATGGTAATATTCAGGAGATCACGTGTGAGAGGAGGGATCAAATTCTGGCTTAGTACCCACATATTTTTTGAGTAGTACATGTTTTATCTTTTCAGTGATGTAAAGCCCCAAGGTGGGGAGAATGTAAAGGGTCATATTTTCTGTAAATTATTTTTAGATATTATAAGGATTATTATTGAGACCATAGGCTAAGATTGTGTGTAATTTCGAGGCCTAGTGTTCCTAGAATAAATGTTTGAAATATATAAAATATATTAAACAACATGCATGAAGGGTTTTCTTAAAAAAGTGGAATAAATTCTAAACGTGTGGCTAGATTATAAATCCACGGAACCGTTGAGTTTAGAATGTAGGTTTTACCCTAGGAACGACTTAACATTAGTCTGTGTGGTTCATTATTAGAAAAGTCATCATGAGAGGATATATGAATAAAATAATTTAAATAAATTATTTTATTTCATGTTTTTTGACATAATAATTAAAAACCATTAAATATATTGTTATATTATAATTCTAGGGTTAGACACATAACACTTGAGATGTTAGAGAGATCGTTGGAGAATTTTCTCAAGAGATTGACAATGGGATCGTGGATTGATGATCGACGTACCTCAGATTCAAAAAATCTCACCGAAGAAAATAAAACCCCCCATTATTCATCAATGATAGATCAAAATAAAGGTAGGGAATATGTTTTTATTTGAGTCTTCCATGTTCTTGATTTCTACAATGTACTTGAATCAGTCAACAGATAGATTGATCATCGGTTCGATCAATATGTGTGGATAGTTTATTTTTAGGATTTTTTGAGAGAATATTTTTGTGATTATTGATTATTATATTTTTATTCTAATAGAAATGAATTCAGAACCACAAAATCATCGATCGAGTTTCGTTAATCCTATATTTTAATTTTCTTTTCTCCCCTGATTCCTGATTTGTCGCGAGCATTCCTCATTTGGTTTGTGAATCAAAAAATATTGATCCATTGATTGTTGTACACCCATTTCTTGGTGAAATGATTTCATATTTTAGATATGGGATCATCAATACTTGACGGAGGTTCAACAATGGATATGAGGTGATTTAGACGATGGCAGATTCCCAATTTCATGTTCTTCAGCATGCAATGAGGAATGAGGATTTAATTTGTTTTCTAAGTAGATCTTATGAATAAATACATTGTTCAGTGATGGAGAGTCTTGGATGATTTGGGATCCTCAATACTATGGTTAAAAAATCACTTGATCAATGGATAGAGTCACCCATTTGAATGCTAGAGTAGAAATGATATTCTTCAAAATTACGAACAACATGGTGTGTAAACTAGATCTACATGCCTTGTGGGGCCCCCTTGCAGAGGATTGGGTTTCAGGATAAAGGTATGTATCACATGGAATGTAACCCCTATCAGATTAAACGTAGTCTCTCATGGGTGACTTGACATGTACTTTGGGAATTACATGGATAAATGGATGAGTACAAATGTTAGAGCATGCTGTGTTATACCCACATGGACATAGCCTGGATCAGGTACACATGCTAAGTCATATACTGATACATGTGAACATGTTCATGAGATGAATCCATGTACTAGAACATGGGTAGACTACATGGGTAGCCTACATTCCATTTATTAATAGAAAGACATGACTTGATGACACATGATGTTTACACAGGCAGGACCCAGGGTCAAGGGACACAACGTGTGACCCCTAAAACATGTTGTTTACACATTTACACATGGAATGTATCTATTGTTATCTATATCTTGGACAAGTTTTTTAAGATTTTTTCCCTTATTCTTTTCCTAAGAGTTAGTATGAAATTGTGTCATACTTCTAGTACTATGATCACTTCAATAGGACTTCTTGGATATAGTCATTATAATCCTTCTGAGAGGCACATAGTGAGATCATGTATTCATATTCATTATCTAGGTAAGGTTATTGGTATTTTCACTATAAAAAATACACAAGAATTAATCCAATATTATAGGGGTAATCCAGAATGAGTTTATAGTATTAGCCCATTTTCTTAATAATGATGCTCATCTGTGTATCGTATTCTATTCAGACTAAAATCATGTTCTTTTTAATGATGAAACTGATGAGTAGTACAGTTTTGATGGATTTTATCAGTGCTATTAGACTCAAGAGTGTGTTCTCCTAGACAAGTGCTTTGTGGAATCGTTGATCTATAATCCTAGGCTGGTATACTATGGTTGTGACTTACCTCTAGACTGTGTGTCTTTATTGAGTATATCTGGATATTCTTATTATATATGCTATAAAAATTTACCTTTATAGAGATAAATTAATTCTCTTGTTATATTATTTGTGTTTTTTGGGTGTACTAATAAGTATTATTGTACTCAAACATATAGAGTATTTACCCATACATGTCTTGTCTTGTGTAGATGATCGATATTTTGATAGAGTCCTAAATAGACAAGGACCAGAAAATGCTTAGTGAGGTCAGACAGATTGGGGTATTTTCAGACAGATTTCTAAAAATAGTATGAGTATATACATTCATGTTGGACCTGGGTTTGAATCTCTTCATATTGGGATTTTATTTGACCCTCTTTGCATTCTTTTACTTCCTGTCGTACAATGGTTACATGATTAGATGTATGCATGCAAGGTTGTTCAATTTTTTTTTACATTTCAACATTATATAGGCTTGGAGATGTGTGTGTGTGTAAATGTACTTAGGGTGATATCTCCCATGTAATTTATATGCATTATCATTAGTAGTATCCATTCTATGGCCAATTGGAGGCATGATTGGGGAGTCGTAGGATGGGCCCCTCTAGGACTGGTCATGACAATACATATCACCATGCATCTTTCCATCACAAAAATCATTAGAACCCACAAACAAAGGCCTACCCACCCATATCTCACCAACCATACCAGTCTCAAATCACATTGTAAATAAAATATCACATCTAGAAAAACATAATAAGAAACTAATAATAAGCATAGTGAATAGGAAAACTAGGTGCTCAAACAAGGTATTTAGCCTTCATATGAAAACAGGCACTCCTAGGTTGTAAAAATTATTTTAATCATATTTTAAGTTTTATTCCATCATGAATTTACCGATTCAATTATAATAAGTTCCATCAATGGGTTTCCTAAATCATCAACTATAATAACCTATTAAATTTTTTAAACACTCATTCAATAATTTTTCATCATTAAAAGGATTAAATAATAACAATTCTCATTTAACATGCCTTTAATTATTAACATAAAAAATCATTAAAACTTCATGATCATTAAAATATTCTATCAACACATGGAATAACAAATTCAACTAATCATGCAATAAACATTAATTTTATTACCATTAAATTCCAAGATACACAATATATATTAAACATACCTCTTTAAATTCTTTATCCAACCAATAAAATCTATATTTTTGTTCTTTAATATTTTACTTGAAAATAAACATACTAACAAAATCATAAACAAACATTAAAAATATATATTATATATATGATTCTATTTATAAAATATATATCCAAACTATTTTCACAGAATAAAACATGTGATTACATACCAGAACCAATATTTTTCTTCAATATCGATAAATATTTATTAGCTTAATTAAAATTCCATCCAATGGAATAATAAATGGTAAATTTATGTTTTTTAAATAAATAAATAGTAGATTTATTGAATTCCGTACAAAAAAAAGAATTAAAATTATTCTCATGAGAAAAAATCAACATTAGAGATCTAAAATCACCTCTCATATGGGAAAACTACGATCTCACAAATATATCATTACATGGAAACACTGAAAAAATAGAGGAAAATCAATTGAAATGTTAAATATCAAACTCCAAAGAATGTATTGAATAATTGGAGGAAAACAAGATAAAAAAGATGAGAAACAATAATAAAAGTAGAAGAACATGCCTCCGATCACCAGGTATTGAACTGATTAGTATGAGGATTGATCCCTATTTAAAGGGGTGATTCTAGGCCTTCAAAAACAACACAGGTCCACCTAGGTTTTGGGAGGAAATATTAAAAGAAAACAGGATTTTGGGGACTCATGGATATTTTTATGAAGATAGGTTTTTAGAAGACCATGAAACAACCCATAAGACCAAGTTTTATACCACCTATACAACAATATAGTGGGAGGAGACCACATAGTATCCCCCTAATATTTTTTTAGGAAAAATGAGTTGATATATAGTGTCAATCATATCTAATTCGGTGGAAGGACTATGACATAGCCTGTATCCCATGCATCAACCAACATTGATTTTCCTATAGCCTAAAAAATTCTTATGGTGAAACCACATCATTGTATGTTAAAACACTCGAAACCTGTAAATGGACTGTGAAATAACTAATCAACATTGCTCGATGTTGAATAAAAAGGTTTTATCCCATATTTTATTTCTTTTGATCCTCCTTATGAAACATCCAAGATACCACACCTCTGAAGCCTGGATTACAATGCATCACATGGTTCTAGGCTGTAGATTAGCCTCAATTGGAAGTGGAACCACCCTTTTCCCCATTGGCCCTATATACTCCTTGGAATAAATTCCATATTCCCACCAAATCCCAAAAAACATAAATTGAAGGGACACTATTTTCTGGGACATTACATCAGATACCACATAAACTATTCTCATCCTTGAGAATTAAAAACCAAAACCAGAGTGGTAAGAAGGAAAAAGAGCTATCAAAATACAATCCATATGATAATAATCAATAATCTTACCATCACTAGATCTCAACCACCACACTTAGTGGAAAAATTAAAAAAACAAACAATAGTAATAAAAATTTCCTAAACACTCTCTTAAAGGAGAAAAACCTTAAAGGAGGGCAAGGATACAATAAAAAAGGTGGAAACCATATCATAAAATAGAAATATTCAAAATAAAAAAATAGAATCACAATAAGAGAAGTGATAAATAAAAAATTTCTTGGGAACTGGGCATATATCTATAACTCAAATTTATAGGTACTCTCCTCTACACCACCGTGCCACCAAAGGATACAAACCAAGGGAATAGAACACCCACACAATAAATTCTCCTTATAGTAATGGATCTACAAAAGCCTATAATAAAATTTTGAATCATCATAAAAGTTTATCTTTCCATAATCAATGATATGGGAATCATCATAAAGATAACATCAGAGGTGACCCACATTGATGAAATTATGTATCTATATCTTCTATTGTAGAATTTATATCTAATATTCCATAGACCTGACATGAGAAAACACCTCCTATGTCCCAAAAAAAGGGGATACATATTAATACCATGAACAAACCTTCACTACCCACAATGAGGAGTCACTATCAAGAACACATAGTCTCTAACGTCGAACTCTAGAGGTTTCCTCATTTGATAAGAAAAATATTTTTGAAGATATTGTGTTGCCATATTTATTTAAAGAATCATATGAACAATATATATTATATAATACACTAGCTATGGGTTAAAAAATATCGACTCTTTGACCCCAATCCATTAAAATTGAGAATGGAAAGGTTGGACATGAAATTATTCAAGTGGTTCTAGGAAAATAGTGGAGTGAAATTTTTTTTTGTAAGAAGACTCAACCAAAGGAAGGTTCCTAAACCACAAACCTCCAAAATATAGGACATAAGAATGAAACATGTCCTAAAAAATATGGAAAGTAAGATCAATATATCCATCCATTTTCAGATGAAATGTAGTGATAGGGGATAAATAAGATCCCAAATCATACCAGAGACCTCTCAACACCCAGAGGTAAATGAGAATCATGATCATAGATGATAATCCCTAGGAATCGATGGAGTATCAGCACCATCTCTAGATGATACCTTGAAAAAACCACCACCATGGTCAACTCCTTGATTTTTATAAGGTGGGATAGTTTTGTTAAATAATCAACTATCAACCATATAAAATCAAATCCACAGAGATATCATGTTAAATTGGTAATGAATCCCATCAATAGGTCTTCCCACTTAGAGTGTGGAACATTTAAAAAATATAGAAAACCATGGGGAACAAAGTGCTTAACCTTCGCCTTTTGGAAGAATAAACAATACTAAACAAACATTGCTACTATTTGATTCAACCAAGACCCCCCAAAAATAGCCTATCAATGATCAGAACATTGTTTTCATAAGATGATGTGCCACCAAGGGTGAGTTATGGAAACCTCATAGAACCACCTAAAACATAATTTATTGGAAGAATAAACTACCCTAAAACAAAAACCAATGGTATTAATCCTTAAACCAACCATCAGGGTAATAAAATAAAAAAAATACAAATCAATCTCTCTAGAATTCTACATCAGAATCCCCTACTTGGGAATCCTCCAATTTTTGCATCAAATACCACTTCACTATCATCTTGAAAAGACAACCTCTAACTCCAACCTATCTAATATCAAGATGCATCATTATGTTTTCTTCCATCATTATCTAATAATATCTATATTCATGCATGAAATCACTACATTGATTCCTACTCAACACATCATCTAAAACAATACCCATTCAAGATGTATATGAAATATTAAAGTCACAATACTACAATAATTCAATAAATTTTCACTGTTTCAAGTTCAATTAAAGTTTGGTGATGACATAACTCAACCTATTATTATTATTAACAACAAAAAAATTCTTGCTGATGAGCTAATGTCACAAAAAATGTGAGGAAAACACAACTTACTCTGACTCGATATCATGGGTGGAATAGTTATTCTCATGGGGATGTAACTAATGACACCTATAATAAAAATCAGATCTCTAATGCATTATATAAAATCCAAACCCAAGATAAGAAGTGTCATAGAGAACCTCAAACTAAACTCTATCTATAATAAAACAAAGGATTAGAATGAATACCAACCTCTCTTATATGTACTCAAAAGATTCATGACATTGGACAATCTATAATAATACCTGATACATTTTATTTAATGATATTGGAGGTCTCACAACCCAAAATAAATCATGTATGAACTTCCTGTAATATCTTACAAGACCATGGAATCTCCAAACCTTTATAACTATGATTGGGGATGCCCAAGAAACAACAAACCATATCTTTGAAGGATCCATAGGTACTCATTTATATAATATGACATTATCAAAGAAAAAATATTCATGAGCCCATAAATCACAATTCAAAACCCCCAAAATAACTATTGATGATGTTGAAATCCAAAAATGTCATGAAGATACTCCACATGATCCTCCTAAAATGAATAGTACAAAAGGATGTCATCGATGAAAACCACCAAGAACAGATCCATAAACTCTATGAACACTATGTTCATTAAATCCATGAACACTACTAGAGTAATTTTCAAAATGAATGGGATCAACATTAACTCATAATTCCTAAAAGTACATTGATAATAGGTCTTTAAAATATTATCTTCCTTCAACCACATTGATGATATACTGAATACAGATAGATCTTAAAGAACCAATAAGATCATTTCAACTGATCAAATGAATCTTATATCAATAAAAGGGGACTGCAGTTCTTCACTATCAGATAATTAAAGTGATGATAATAAGTTTGAAGTTGAAAATTTACATCATCCATATATACAAAAAAACTAGCGCACCCCAATACAGTGAACCTATCCAAACAAAATAGGATTGTAAAGATCATTGATATGTACTCATAGCTCTCACAATTCAGATGGTACCATCCTATATGGAGACATTGAGATAGGAGAAATGACTAGTTTTAGACTGATCCAAAAAACCATATCTCTTTTGAGGGAAAATTATACAACATCATTATAAAATTTATCAGGGTACACTTCCACAACCTTGGGAAACACCATTGGATGAACTACCAAAAAACTCAGCATCAATAGAGCTATCATGGAATATAATGAAAAAACAAACCTCCAACCAATCTAAGGTTCTCACTCACCAATGACTCTGTAGACTCTCCATCATCATCATAGAACACAAATTATCCCCAAATAAAATACAAAACATTCTACATTTAATACATCCATTCCATACCAAGGATGATATCATAGGGGTATATCTGTAAATATAGGAATCCCCCAAAGGGTAGTTCTTCCCCAACATTATCTAATAGTCTCTATAAACATTATAATAATATTATCTCACTCAAACTAATGTACTCAATGATAAGGGTACTAAAAGTCTCTCCACCTTATGTCCCAATGAATGGACTAGGTATGGATATATAGAGGAGTGTTTTTCACCTAGATCAATTAATGTATGCACCAATGTATAAAAAATGAAAAGGGTACCTCAAAAAGTGTCTATATTGGCCAGTGAAGGAATCACTAGACAATGAAGTAGATACAAATTGATCCATGGACTATATTACCCTGATGATGACCAACTCTATGGCCGCACACTACTCTCTAAGGATGATGAACATTATGGGGTCATCCTATAACTTCATTATCTCCTCTCCACTAATCCCATTCTTGAGAATCTTGATGATACTAATTCGATTGAATCTTCCTCAATAAAGGAATATGAATCAGAACACCTTGGACACCCTACCTAATCCTATAGGAAGGTCACTCTCACCACTAATTACATCACCCTCCAAAATAAAAAACACACATTTGATCCCTTGGCATAAGTATGAGAGACAAAACCCCTTCATAAATGAGATGATGTGGGTTGATAAATACCCTTATCTGAATAAAAATTATTCTTCTTAGATAAATGGGATCCTTGGATCAAAAATATTCTTCATGGGAAATATTGAATACTCCACTCTCATGAATAACTGGCTCAGAACATCAATATCTCCACATCATTTTCTCTTTTCTACACTTTAAGATAAGTGGACAACATAAACAAGGTGACTTGGTGATAGATCTTTCGATCTGAGGACTCATCAAAATTCATTTCACTAGAATTATCACCTAGAAATATACCTAAATCATATAAGAGAATGGAACTAAAATGAATCATGAAATCCCAAATACTGGAACTCCATTTTTGAATTGTATGAATCTCATAAAAACTAGTATCCTTTATGGTCTAAGATTCAACATTTCTTCATTTCTCTATGTAGTATTATTATAACCATCAAAACCCAGTGGTCCTTACATTAGTGGATTTTACTAAATGATATCTAAAAATACTCCAAGTAGTCCTTTGTGACTGAGTTCAAAAGAGATACCTCATATATATTTAGACTCTGGAACACAAAAACTTTGAGTGTCCTCCTATAATTTTTATATCAATTGAACTCTACTCTATAGTGATATACTGGAAAACTCTAATGAAAATATTTTATAAGAACCTAACATGGATTTATACCAAGTGGCATACGTGAAAGAGTAAGAAACATATGGAGACTTATAAACCTAGAATATGGAATATTTAAAAATAGTAAATTAATACATTATTATTTTATTTATGTTTATCCTAATACAAATTTATACCCATTTCAAAGATATTATAAAATATGAATGATGAATGATTTTTTACTAAGTATATAACACATAACTAGTATCACTCTACTTATAAATCTTTATAAACATGAAGGTATTTTCATCTAATCAGATGGGTCCCTAAATTCCAATGTCCCATCAAGTCTCCTATTTTTATGTTTCTTACAAATCATAGCAGACATCATCACCATACTCTACCATATAGTCCTCCCACATTATGGAATCTATTCTCGATCCTATATACCTACTAAAACCTTTGATAACACTATATGATGACACCCCAAAGAGTTCCTCTCCTAGGAGAGCAATGAGATAAGTGATATGGAGAACACCTGAGGCTCAACTCCAGTATGCCACATTTTGGAAACTTGCACTAGGCATATATCGTACATATAAATGAGAGGAATTACCATATAATAGAAACACAAGGAATACACATATAAGATAAATATAGTAATTAAATACTTATTCGATAGATAAAATAATCCCTTGTTCATATATTTAATGTCATATAGGACTAAAAAACTGGAAAGGAAACTACAGTTAACAAAAAGTTAATATCGGTAGTGATCATGAATCCCAAAAAAATCTTGTAAAACCATGATCTAGTAATATATATAATTTTATCCAAAATGATCATACAAACATGAAAACCCACTTATATATATGTGTCCTAAGCATAACATGTATACTTATTTGGATCCTCCCAAAATACTCTCGTGTAGAATATAAATAAATCTTATTGAATCCTAGTGAAAAAAGGTGAAACTAAATCATCACCTAAACATGTAAACTAAGATATCTGCCTCACCTTCAAAAACTCTCAACATGTATGGAATACAAGAGATCATGTATTATTATAATAATAAAATATAAGGGTTCCCAATACCACATCCCTATTGTTTTTGTACTCTGCCCCCATATCATATGACACAAGCCATCTCTCTCTAAAAGTAATGATTTCGGAAGACACCTAGGCTAAGAATCACATCATGAATCTCACGCATTACATCATCTCATAATCCCATATCAAATCACCATATAATATCTAATTAGTTTCTAGAATCCACCACAACCCATATGACTTTATTTATATATTAGGTATTATAACTGAAGCCATCATAGACCATATACTAAGTAAGCTACCTCAAGCCACCATAGCCTATACATTTCATACCTATAATAATCATTTGGATAAAATATTTAGAGATACATGAGTGTTATATAACCATAATCCATTATATACCTCTACAAACATATATCTTAAACTAACCTCCATGAATAACAACATATAATACTAAAAAGAATAGTGAATGGGGCTAGTGGGGGTAGTCTACCATTCACCCTCAACACTGGGATACTAGGGAAAAGACCCTCCAAGAGTCCACTGGGTTTCAGTATTCCTACCGACAAGGTATGGAATTCTATGGATTTACATAACATATAGGATATAATATATCTCACAACCAAATTATAAGAAATAATATAGTATTGATCTCAATTGTAGCTATCATCACTCATACACTTATCTACGACTACTAGGCACTAGATATCCTATAAAAACATTTTAATTTTTGGAGATATAATAAATTAGTTCATTCCATTTTACAACCATATTTTTTTAATTAATTCAATATTAATTAATTAAAATTATTCCAATGTATATTTAATTATCTATCAATTAACATTGATTAATAAAATCTTTATCATCCTCATGTGAAGTCCATGCCCATCGAAAATAATCTAGACATGTCCATATATTTCAAGATTGACTTTATATTTTGTGTTCCTTGAAGAATCAACCTCATATGTCAATAAAATTAATTAAACATTATTAATTATTCCTTAATCCCGGGTACTCTTGGAATCATCCTAAGATACCAACAAGAGAAATGAAACCAAGAACATCCTACCACCTCAAGAAGTGGGGAAAGGGATTTTGTTAAATATGAAACCCAACCATTTGAACCTTAAACATATTTATCACTAATGAATATAGATTAAATCATGAAATTGTGTAAGCCCATATTTTACCTATTCTATCATCATGATTCGATCCCATACACTATTATGTATGTCCCTGTGCATCCCTCCACCATTGGAATCAACTACTGCAATAACCATGGGCCTCCCCACCAATATCTCATCATCCATCCAAGTTTTACACCACATCATATTGAAAATATTACATCTATACAAACAAAGTATGTTTAGAAAAATAGTGAATAGGGAAAACTAATCCCTTAAGAAAGGAACTTATCATTCACATGAAAATGGGAAATCTCAACCCCAAATATTATCTTTATTAAAGAACTTTTTTTATTCAATCTTGAATTAACAGATTCAATTATCCTAGGTTCAAATGATGGGTGACCTAAAGAATAAACTATAAAAAGATATTAAATTATGTAAACATTTTTTTTATAATTATATTTCATTAAAAATCTTAAATAATAAAACTTATCATCTAACATTCCTTATATTATTAACAAAAGAATGAATTAAAACTTAATGTTCTTTATCATATTCCAAAAACAATTAAGATAATAACATCAATTGAAAATGAAATTAACATCATTTTGATTTCCATAAAATTAAAATATTCAAAAGATTTAATAAACATGCCTCTCTATGTATATTATCCCATTAATTAATTTTGGATTAAAATTAATAACCATTTTTCATCAAAATAAACATGCTAACCGAATAATAAATTAACATAATAAAAAGAATATCATAGATATCACACTATATTGGAAATCAAGAGGCAAATAGTTATCATGGTATTAACTATGATATCACTAAACATAACTAATTAAATTCTTTAATATAGTTAAATATTTGTCTGGTTTATTATAGTACCATAAAAATGGCTAAACCATGGTAAATTTATGGTTCAATGAAAATAAATAGGGGAAGCAATGAATCCCCTAAATCAAATGCGTCAATGTTGTTTTCACAAGAATAGATCAATGTTGTAGATTTCTAATCACCTCACCTATGAGGAAACTATCATATCCTAAAGAAATAATGCCTTAGACACATAATAAAAAATGAAAATCCATTATAAGGATTGGGGCTAAATTCCACTAAGTGGAATGAATAATGAGAGGAAATTGAGACTAAATGAAAAGAAACACTAGAAATGGTGAAGAAACTACCTTAAATTACCACATATTGAAATCAAGAAATTGGATATTGATCTCGACATAAAGAGATATTCAAAACCATTGAAAATAACATTGGGGATGTCTCACCCGCCATTTAGGAATTATTTTTTTTCTTAATATCATAGCATTGGGTAGTTTGGGTTGAAGCCTGACTTAAAATTTTGAGCTCTTATTAAAAAAATGCATGTTTTTTCCCTGGAAGTGTTCAACGCACAGAAAGGGTGCGGTCGAAGCCGCACGACTTATCCTAGGTAACTATAAGGCCTTCCCGATGTATATAGAAAATAAATGAGGTAAAATGACATAAATAGGTGTTTTAGTTTGACAGTGTCATAGGCAGGGCATGAAAAAAGCCACGTGGCTTCTACAAATCAAAACATGCCCTGTCCGGTGTATGGTTAAATCATTAATTAATGAGATGAATAAGGAAGTTATCACAAAATAAAATTAGAAGAATAAAATTATTTAAAGGTTGTTCTAATAATAATAATAATAATAAGATTATTATTATTATTATTATCCTTTTTGTTATGGTTTTAATTAAGTCACGAGTAATATTATTAAAAGTTTTATTATGTTTGCTATCTAATCTTAATTTTTTTTAAATTATGATTATAATTATTAAGATTAGTTATTATTAGGATTTTTTTATTTCATTTGTTAGGGTTTCACCCCTATTTTACGTGCCCCTTCTACCCCATCTTGTGAACCCCTTACCCCCTAGAACCCCGTCGCACCGCACAACCCCTCATGACTAGGAACCCTAGCTAGCTTTCCCTCTAGATGCTCGTGTCGTCTCCCTCGCCAGCTTCTTCACTATCCAGTGCTGCCCTCACCGGCCTCATAACCAGTCGGTGCTGCCCTCTCCAGCCTCCTCACCAGTAGGCACCACCCTCACCGCCCTCCCCCAGAAATCCACCGCACACCCCATTTCCCCTGAAAACCCGCCGCGCACCCCGTATCTCCCAAAATTCCACCACCACACCCCTGAACCCTGTAAACCCTCCTCCACACCCCTTCTCCCGACCAGAAGCCTTGCCAGATCAGAATTCCCCACTGGTGCCTTACCCTTCTTCCATGAAAACAACACCTATAGTTGAATATATTTTCGATTTTTTCTTCTTCTTTGGTGTTCTTGGTGGTTCAGTAGGTATGGGTTCAATTAGGGGTTGTTTTTGAATCTTGTTTTTGTTTGAATTCTTATTTTAGGATCTAATTCAGTTCACATGTGGTCACATTAGGTGCGATTGGATATTCACACAAGTTTTTGGAATTTATTTTCCCGAGGTAGGAGGTTCCAAATTTAACCATTATTTGATGAATTAATTATCTTCGTAAATTTATTTATCATAATAGTTAATTAATTTGTTTAGTGCGAATCTAGTTTTAATTGGGCTTTGAAATGTATATGTGATATAGGTGTGTTTTCTATGAAAAACCAAGTTGAATTTTTAATTTCTATTTTACAAACTATGCAGAATGTGTTTTGGTTTAGAGTCAATTAGCGTTGAGTCATAGAGGGGTGTTTGGTTGAATTTTTAGTGTTTTCATCCATACGAAATATTCTGAAAATTGTTTTCATATATTTCCTAGTGGTTCATCCAATAGTGGGAGTGGTGTTAAAAATTGTGAAGTTGATTCATTAAATTGTGCAAGTGGTTCAAAGTATGTTCTAGAAGTAGTTTTGAATAAGTTTATGTGCATTAAAATTTTAAAGTTCACCTTACATGAAATAAAAGTTTGTGTAATCTTTATGAAATTACTTATTGATTTACTTTGAAGTGTTTAAAAATAAATTGTGTTAATTATTTCTTAAATTTATTTTGAATCACGAATCATGGTAGGGAAGAGTTTGGGTATGATTTTGTGTTAAGAAGTGTTTTTGGTATGTTTTTATTATTTAAAAATGGATTTTGTGTGTGTAAATGGTGGGTTTTGGCATGTATAGTGTCTTTTTTTATTTTTAGGTTTAAATGTTTATAATGTAAATATGTTTTTTTGTGAAAACCAACATTGAGCTATTTATCAGTGTTTTAGAAACAATGCATTTAGTTTTTTTTGAATTTCAAAGAGTTTCAGTGTGTGTTTTGGGTGTGGCGTCTAGATGCCTTTTTTCGTAAAAGATATTTGAGTCTGTTTTTTGGTGTTAAAAGTTGTGCAACACATTTTTTAAATTTCTTAATTTTTTTAGTTGATGTTTAATTGTAAAAGTGTTTTATTTAAATTTGAAATTGGTTTAATTGATGGTTTAAGTGATGAATATTATGGTCTAAAAATATTTAGGTCTGCATAATACTTCAAAATGTAATTTGGGTGTGAAAATGGTAGTTTTGTGTGTCTAAGTACCCTGTTTTTCTTTTATGCATAAATGTTACATGTGATGTGATCTTGGATTTTAAAAGTTCAATTAATTGTGTAAATGGTATCTTGTCATGCATGGTGTTTTGTTTGGCTTGTTTATGTGATTTTCACCCAATATAAATTTAAATCTTTTTTGAGCATAATGTGGGAAATCCTGGGTAGCTAAGAAGGTGGACTATACTAGTGGTATTGTAATCTAAGGGTGGATTCGGCCCTATTTCACATAGCTGGATCGATGAATGAAACACTAAATAGACATATGAATGACTAAGGGTCATGGTTTCGAAGCCACATTTGCTAAGGGTTGTGGTTTCTAAGCCACGTTTGCTGAGGTTCGTGGTTTATAAGCCATGTTTCACTGAGACACGATGATATAGGGACCCATTCAAGCTAACACCCACAAGGAATCTCCCATATCTAGTTCTACATGTTTACTTTATGCTTACCGACATGACACTTTGGTTATCTTTTAAGTAAGTGTGCATGTGTGATTTAATTTATGCTGTTGTCTTTAAAATTGTTTTCATTTAAAACACCTATTGTTAAAAATTATTTTCTTTAAATACTATTCAAGAATTTAATTTAATTTTTATTTATTTAATGGGAAAATGTATTTTTCATTTAATGGTTATGTGGAGAATCTTTCTCTTTTGGTATAATACTAATGATCCTTTTTCTCACATCCTATATACACCTTTGGGTGTATGTAGACCTTGTTCTTTGTGTATTAAAAGTCGAGGCATCATGCTTAGCAATGATGGTTCGAGTTGTTGATGGTCTTCACATGAAGGATGGTGTTGGAAGCTTGGGGATGTGGATTTTCTTATTTCTTGGAGGTTGGTATTGGAGTTTTATATTTCTATCTTATTGTAGTCCCCTTTGAGACTTTATTTGAATTGTAGAAATTAAATATGATTATGGTTTAAAGTCATGTTTGGCTATGTGTTTCTTGTTCCAGTTTATTTATCTTGTCAGTGGTTTTGTATTTATTGTTTTGGTTAAATCATTCCCATGTATTTTTTTGATACCTGGGCACTTATGCTAGCCCATGGGGACTAGGAATTCCCTTCGGACCTTGCTGCAGACTGGGTCAGGCACCAGGTCGGATGGCAACCCGACCTTTTTGGTGGAAAAAATGGTATCAAATGAGGTTTTCAATCTTGGGTTGTGTTATTTTTGTCTAGAGTCACAACAGACTGAAGTTAAGGTTGTTAGGACTTGACCTCTTGGCTATGAGTAAGGTGCATGCCTAGCACACCTCGTGGTGGGACTCAAGTTACCAGGGTAAGTTGAGGTTTGTCTGAGTCTTTAGGCCTTGAGGTTAATCTAGTTTAGGGGAAAATAAAAGGGAATAGGTTTAGTGGTCATAGTGAGCTCACAGGGTTTGGTTGGCCTTGTGGATTTAGGAACATAACCCTAGAATACTCTATGTTGTGGTGGTATGATTGGCGTATGGTTTCCAACCATATGTCCCAGTCACCCACTGGCACTAGTTTCCATGTACACCATTCTTCGTCTCTTTGTTTTGGATTCGTGTAAATATTGATTAAGTAAAAATGATTTTGTCTTGGAATTTTTTTTGAAATGAAGCTATTAAAAAAATGATGTGTGAGGTTTGAAAAATGTGGGTTGAATGTTTTGGTTTTGAAAAATGGAAAGGTTTAGTTTTGATCCATGGTGTTCTCATGGGAAACCCCATGCATGAGAGTATATGCAAAGATAAATGGTTAATGGAATGAGAAGATGAGTTCCTGGATGGACATGAGGTGGGTGACGGGGTGGCATAGGAATATACATGTGTGAGGCCTACGAGACACCATTGGAGTTTGTGAAACCCACTAGCTTCATTTATTTTCAAAATGAGTTTTTAAAGGAAAATTTTGTGTTTTAATAAATGGTAATTTTGTGGCGTGTCTTGGTATTTTCAGGATATTTTACGCGAAGCGTTTAGAGACGAGAATCCTTTTTTGCTGACTTGTGTCTTGAGTTTGAATTCTTATTTGTAAGTTGGTGTGAAAGCATGTTCTTAGTGGTTTTTTTCAAAAGTACTTTGGTAAGCCCTTGTAGTGGTTCCCCTTGCATGTTTAGTGTTCACTTGCGGTATGTCTTGGCCATTGGAAAAATTTTATTGGGTCCATGGTTTTCATTATTGACTAGTGTACTCCCCCAAAAAGTGTTAACATGCAATTTATGTTCAGCCACGAACAATTCACTATTGGCTGGTCCTCCAGTTGATTAAAGTAAGGACTCTCCCTTTTGAGTGATAGTGATAAGTCTATCCCTTATCCTTTTTGGTTAAGTGGATCCTTTTGAAGTGGGTTGTCATATATGATGGGATTTGAAGGGAGTTTTGGTCTCTTTGAGTCATCCGAGTCATCGGGTATGAGGTTTGAAACCATTGTGTCTGACGGTCCCCCGTAGAAATGGTGAAAGGAATTTCATCAGGGAAGGGAGAAGGCAGTTCAGAGTTATTAGTGTTGACCAGTGTCTTGAAGGGATTTGTAGGATTTTCATCTTCCACGAGGGTCGTGTTTGGTGACGTCTTGAAGTGTGAGTTATCTTTGAAGTGAAAAGGTGGATTTCATAGAACCCTTCAGAAATCCCTGTTTTCATTGGAGCATGTTCTCTTAGGGTGTTATAATTTTTTCTGTTCAAAGGGGTGTGTTTTTTGTTAATATTTCCTTCTTATATTTCTTGGTTAAGGTAAAGAGGTGATGCATGTGCATCATCTAAACCCCTATTCTGATGGATGTGCTGCGAAGAAGTAGTTGAATGTCGTGGTGTGTTGTGTTTGTTGGTGTTGTCTCAGTTGCGATGTGGTTGAATGTGGTGCCAATAGAATAAGATCTATTCAGAATTATTCAATACCTAAGTGTGAGGTAGGATATTCTTCAAAGATCAGGGCTCTAGACATAGGCCTCAGAGTGAAGCTTGCGTATAGTCAGGGAAAATCCAGGGCTATTATAGTCTTGGGCTTAATTCATGTTTTCAGTGGGAAAGATAGGAATAGTTTAAACCTGCTGCATTGTTATCCTATTTTAGTTTTTCTTGTTTGGTGGATAATGGAGGGAGGACCCCGTTTTCATATTGTGTCCTATTTGAAAGTAAGGGCTATCACTTGGGTTTTTTGGAGGATTTGATTATTTCATTTTCCTGAAAACCCAGTGGTTGTGTCTCATTGGGGGCATGCCCCCACTTAATGACCCTTATGGGGTCTATTTGGGTAAATCAGTATCAAATTTGAATAGTGCTCTTCCAAGGATGTGGAGATGTTGGTTTGTCTTTGGTCATGGTTTTGACACCCTGGTAGTTGGCCCACCCTCCCCACCCCTTATTGTGGGGGTGTTTGGTCACTGTTGGGAAATTTGAAATTTTGTGTACCATCTGCTAGTTCCAATGGTGGGGGGAACCACAGTGGGTCTCACTCAGATGCATTTGGAGTGAATCATCATTGGCAATTTTCATGATGGTATGGATTCTTCTCATTACTCCCCATGCTAGTTTTATATTATCTTCTCGGGAATTGGTAGGTTCATAATGATGGGGATCCCCTTCGGGATTCCCCATATTGGCCTTTTGGTTTTGTTCCTAAAGATGGCTTGGTGGTAGGTGATAAGAGTGTTCCTTGGACGCGGTTGGTCTTGTTTGATAGTTCCAGTCAAATGGTGTGGTCATCCTTTAATGGTTCTTCATGTGTTTTGGCTTTGGAAGTTGGTTTCCATGGGTGTGAGAGTTCCTTTCCATGAATAGTCAACTAGAGGCATCCTACTCTTTGGGGGAGGTGACACTTAGTGGAAAGTATTTTTACGAGTTACTTGATATTGTCATTATATTAAATTTTTCTAAGCACAATGCCCTTGAATATTTTCTCTTACTTTTCATAAAGACCCTATTTGAACCTTAGAGGGATATCATTTTCTACTTTGGAGTTTCAATGTCATTTGTGGATTTCCGGGGACAAAAAGCGCTATGGTGGAGAGAATTGTCAAACCCACCATTTCTGAATTATTTTTTTATTAATTTCTGGGAATTAGGTATTTTGGGTTGAATCCTGACTTAAAATTTTGATCTCTTATTTAAAAAATGCATGTTTTTTCCTTCGCAGTGTTCAATGCACAGGAAGGGTGCGGTTGAAGCTGCACAACTTTTCCCATGTCACTTAAAGTACTAACTGATTTTCAGAGAAAATAAATGAGGTAAAATGACATAAATGGGTGTTTTGGTTTGATAGTGTCATATGAGGGGTTCGGACGAAGCCGCGTGGCTTCTCCAAATCATAACGCGGCTAGTCCAGTGTATGGTTAATTCATTAATTAATGAGACGAATAAGGAAGTTATCTCAAAATAAAATGATAATAATAAAATTATTTAAGGGGTTTTATAATAATAACAATAATAATAATAATAATAATAATATTATTATTATTATACTTTTTGTTAAGGTTTTAATGAAGTCATTAGTAATATTATTTAAATTATTATGAAGGTTTATTTATTATTATAATAAAATTATAATCATGATTATAATTATTAGCATTAGTTATTATTTGGACTTCAATTTTTTATTTCATGTGTTAGGGTTTCACCCCTATTTCGCCTCCCCTGCCACCCTAGCTCGTGGGCCCCTTACCCCCTAGAACCCTGTCACGCCGCACACCCCCCTCATAGCGAGGCACCCAAGATGGCATTCCCTCTAGCCATGCACACCGTCCCCCCTCACTGGATTCCTCAATAGCCAGTTCCACCCTCTCCATCCTCCTTATCTACTAGCACCTCCCTCACTGGCCTCCTCGGGAAACCTTCCACACACCCCGTATCCCTCAAAAACCCACCGCACACCCCGTATCCCTCCAAAATCCACCACTGCACCCCTAATACAGGAAAACCCACCTCTTCAACCCTACTCCTTGCCTGTATCCTCTCCAGCTCCGGCTTCCCCACCAGGGCCTCACCCTTCGTCCGTGCACGAAACCTCACCGGTTGAATCTATTTTCTATTTTTCTATTCTTCCTGAGTTTTCTTGGTCGTTCATCGGGTATGGGTTCATTTAGGGGTCATTTTTGAATCTTGATTTTGTTTGAATTATTATTTTAGGATTCAATTCAGTTCGTATGTGATGCACATTAGGTGCAATTAGAGATTCAAACAAGTTTTGGTAATTTCTTCTCATGAGGTAGGAGGTTCCGCGTTTAACCCATATTTGATGAATTAATTTTCTTCTTAAATTTATTTATCATATTTGTTAATTAATTTTTTTGGTTCAAATCTAGTTTTAATTGAGCTTTGATATGTATATGTGGTATATGTGTGTTTTATGTGAACAACCCTCATGAATTGTTTTTTTTGCATTTTACAAACTATGCACATTTTGTTTTGGTTTAGCGTCAATATGAATTGAGTCATAGAGGGGTGTTTGTTGAATATTTAGTTTTTTGAGCCATGTATCATATTAAAAAAATTATTTTCATAAATTTTCCGGTGGTTCTTCCAACAGTGGGAATGGTCTTTGAAATTGTGTAGTTGATTCATTAAATTTTTCAAGTGGTGAAAAGTTTGTTCTGAAAGTAGTTTTGAAGAATTTGATGGGCATTAAAATTTTAAAGTGCACCTTACATGCAATAAAATTTGGTGTAATCTTAATGAAATTTCTTATTGTGTTATTTTGAATTGTTTAAAAATAAAATTTTTCAATGATTTCTTAAATTGAGTTTGAAGCACGAATCATGGTTGGGAAGTGTCTGGGTGTGCATTTTTTTTAAGGAGCGTTTTTAGTATGTGTATTATTTCAAAATGGATCTTGTGTGGTAAATGGTGGGTTTTGGTGTGTGTAGTGTCTTGTTTTATCTTCAGGTATAAATGTTTATGTGATGTTAATATATTTTTTTGTAAACCTACATTGAGATATTTATCAGTGTTTTAGAAACTGTGCATTTAGTTTGTTTGAATATGAAAGAGCTATAGTGTGTGTTTTGGGTGTGGTTTCCATATTAATTTTCTCATAAAAGATGTTTTGAGTGTGTTTTTGGTGTTTAAATTTGTGTGACACATTTTTTAAATTTATTAATAAATTTTCTTGGTGGTTGTTTAATTGTAAAAGTGTTTTACTTAAATTTTTAATTTGTTCAATTGACGGTGTAAGCAATTCAGATTAAGTTATAAAAATATTTAGGTGTGCATAATGTTTCAAAATATCATTTAGGAGTGAAAATGGTTGTTTTTTGTGTGTAATTACCCTATTTGGATTTTATGCATAAATGTGACATGTGACGTGATTTGGTGCTTTAAAAGTATAATTGATGGTGTAAATGGTATCTTGTCATGTATGGTGTTTTGTTTGTCTTGTTTCTGTGATGTGAACCCATTTTAAACTTGAAACTTATTTGAGAACAAAGTGGGAAGCCTGGGTATCTAGGAGGTGGATTGGACTACTGAGATAGTTATTTGAGGGTGGCTTCGGCCTTGTTCCACTTAGTAGGATCGACGACTGCAACACTAACTAGACATATTAATGACTGTCAATCGTGGTTTCTAAGACACGTTTGTTGAGGATCATGGTTTCAGAGCCACATTTTCTAAGGGCCGTGGTTTCTAAGCCATGTTTCACCGAGACATGAAGATCTAGGGACCCACGCCAGCTAACTCCCATGAGTCCTCTCCCGCATATGGTGATCCTTGTTTACTTTATGATTACTGGCATGAAACATTGGTATCTTAAAAGTTAGTGTGCATGTGTGATTTAATTTAAGTTGTTGTCTTTAAAACTGTTTTCATTTAAAACACCTGTTGTTGAAAATTGTTTTCTTTATATACTTTTTCAATCATTTATTTTCTTTTTATTTATTTAACAAGAAAATGTATCCGTCATTTGATGGTTATGTGTGGAATATTTTTATTTCGGTGGAATACTTCTAGGCCTTTGGCTCACACCCTATGTACACCTATGGGTATATATAGACCTTCTTCTTTGTGCATTCTAGGTTGAGGCATCGTGCTTAGCGATGGTGGTTCAAGTTGTTGATAGTCTTCACATGAAGGATGGTGTTGGTAGCTTGGGGATGTGGATTCTCGTGTTTCTTAGAGGTTGGAATTGGTGTTTTAGTTTTCAATATTGTTGTAGTACCTTTTGGGTCTTTAGTTGAAGTGTAGATTTTAAATCTTATTATGGTTTAAAGGCATGTTTGGTTGTCTGTTTCTAGTTTTTTTTATTTATCTTGTTAGTGGTTTTATATTTATTGTTTTGGGAAAATCATTCCTAGGAATTGTTTTTAATACCCAGTCACTTGTGAAAGCCCGTGGGGATCAGGAATTCCCTTTAGGCCTTGGCACAGACTAGGTCAGGTGGTGTGTTGGATGGAGACCCGACCTGGTTTGTGATAGGGGAAATAAGGGTTCCAAAGGAATAAGTGGGAGAAAAATGGGTTTTGGTAACACATGGGAATTTATAATAAGAATGTTTTTTTGAGGCCTGTGATGTAGCCCCTAGAAAAACATTTCAGACCATATTGACCATGGTGTAGTAAATAGACCAAACCACAACCCCTGATGAAACCTCGGTCTAGGATCTACATATGGATCCATGAAATTGATCCTATTTAGCTTGGGTGAATTTGATGTAGCCTAAAACCAACACTATAGCCACCCCTGATTTGGAAGTAGCCTCAATTACTTATATAGAATAACCACCTCACTCCACAATGCAGTGTTTGACATTAGAGAAGGGACTATGCCATGACCAACCACCATGGTGTAAATTGGAATAAAAATGCAGTAGCCATGATTTTACTCCATTGATAATCCCTACTCAGTAATTGAGTGACCAAATTTCATTATCCTAGAGTACGGTATATCTCCTTGATCCATGCCATATCTAGGCCTTAAATGTCTATAGAATCCACTTTTTCCCTTTTTACCCTTTAAAATATTTGGAACCTCTTCCAGGTTCCTCAAACACCAAAAAAATATAAAGAAAAGGGACACTAAGGTCCAAACCCTTACAGTGGGAACATATTGGAAAGAATTTATAGAGGGAGAGGGAGAATAAATTTATGTTCAATGGGGTTTTAGTGAATTGTAATCGGTGGTTGGGTGTGTATTTATAGGAAAATAGAGTGAAATTCATTATTTATTTTTAAAATTTGGTTTTGGAGTCTAAGTGATAAAATAATCCAAAACCAAAAACCATTCCATGGAATTATCTAGAAGTTTGTTAAAAATAGGAGTGATATTCATAATTTTTTAGTTTAGGTATAATGGGTGAACCAAAACCATCCAGTCTATGCTAGGGAGCCATATGACATAATTTTAAGCTGTCGTGAAAAGGTATCATAGTGGTGTTTATGAGTTATAAAAGGGAAAAACTGTTTTTATATGAGTTAAGTAAGGGTAAACTAGCTTCTCTATATGGGTAAAGGTATTTTTCCAGCCAATTTTTAATGTTAAAAATGAAATTATACGGTTTTTTAAGATTAAACATTATATTCTAAAGGTTAAATAAGGGTAAATTCTTGATGCATAAGGGTAAATCCTCCTTTTAAAAGGATGTGAAAGGGTAAATCCTATTTTTATAGAGATGTGTATGGGTTAACCTATACCTTCAAGTGAAACCTAAGAGGTGCATATGGGTAAACCATATTACCGTAATGTAGTGTTTTTTTGGAAAATAATGTTTTAAAATCCCTGTCAGTGCTTATTCTTCCCTAGCATGACCCTATAGTTCATTTTTATGTTTTTAAAATCCTTCCATCAAGAGGATTAATTCATTTGAATAATTTTATCATATAAATAATATTTTGGATTAATTTAAACACTACAAACTTGTGAAATTATTTAAAATAAATAAATAATGAATTTAATTGGAGGGTTTCTGGTGCTGAAAAACCAGAATACTTATCGATTTAATTAAAGACAATTGATCCTTTTCTAACATCGAATTTTTATAGTATCCTAAATCATAGTATCTTAGAACTTTCTTATTTATGATCTTTCTATCTTCTTAAAAGATCTAGATTTTTTCAACTCGTTTCTAGGTTTGTAAAATACTTCATTTTCAACTCATTTTTCAGGAGTAGAATGTTTTATGTGGATACCATCCATTTATACTTTTTATGTGAAAATGTTAATTTAGTTCATATTATGTTTCTAGAAAATTGATGGGTAATCCTTAAATGTTAATAAACCAGATTTATCAGTGAATAATAATAGTGAAATGAAAGAGTCATATCTCAGATATTTTAGTGATAAAGAATATCAATACATGTGGTTTATAATTATTTTTGAATAAGAAATTGATAACGCATGTCATGAATTAACTTAATAACTAGCTATTTTTATAATAGAGATAAAGTGTTATTGCATGTGTTGTTTTTATTTCTTTTGGAAATAAAATAATTAGAATCAATTTTCAGAGTCATTGGTGAGTGGTCTGAATCGACCAATAATCAGACATGATTTGAGTGATGATTCCATGACAATTCTTTATGTTAACATTGAAAACCTTTAGGTAGGAAGTTCTGAACCACTTCTACCACTTGTATACACTTGTTTATATTATATTATTCATGGGATTGCATACCTTATCTGACTATGCCTCCTTATGATCACATGTGTGCGTTTTTGTATCCCCAAAGACCCATTATGATGCTAGATTCCATGACTATTTATTATATCTTATTGATCATGTTTCTATGATGATAAAGTGTATTGTATGATGCTATTATTTTTCTCATGATGATATATGATGTTCTCCTTATATACACTACCCTATATTGTGTGTTACCATGCCTTGGAGGTTGTTCTTGATACATGATACATGTGGAACACCATACGCTGATTAACCATTAGAGGGGTATATCACTCAAAATACAAAAAATGATGATTATGGACCTGATAATAGGGTAGGGGAATGATTTTCTAGTGGTCCAACATAAGGTAGAGCTGTGAGAGGAATAATGACATGGAGGCCTGATCGAAGGAATATATGGTGTTTGATGGGCTGGAGGGATAACCCATGATGGGGAAAGGGTAGGATAGTCTGAGGACTTGATTTGAATTGATTCCATGACACTACCGAGAGATGAGACTATGATCCATGTTGATATTCCCTAATCACTATATAAATCTAATGACTATCCTTATAGCATTGAGTCAAATTATGTATGAATGAGGGTTTGTGATTTCTAGGTCAGCGTATGACCACTCGGTACATGATTTTATGATTCATATTTCTATTTTTTTTATTTATTATTTTCATTTCATACACCTTTTATACAAAATAGAATCTATTAAAGATAAATATAGGGTGTATTATAGGGTTTTATTACTCATAACATACATGATGATCCCAGATTGTGTACAGAATTATCTTATAGGGATTCAAATAAAAAATAAGGGACCAAATGATGATGGCTAAAAAGGGGATCATATCACTGCTGGTGGGTTGATATAGACATTAGGGGACTTCAAAACTTTTTATTTATTAAATTTTCTTACATTTAAACTATTGTTTGTCTTTTCCACACTAGGAGACTAATTAATCTATTTGTATGAGTTATATTCCATGCATTATGAAATTATGATTAGTTTTTTTCTAAGCAATACTACATTATATTTTTTATTAGTATTTATTCTAGTATTGATACTAAGGGTATAGTATCCACACTGACAGACTTAGAACTGGGCTGAATGTCATCAACCTCTTATATAAAGGGAGGTGTGCTTGAGGTCATGTGTCACTCCGGTTTGAACACAGTGGTTCAAGTATGACATTACAAAATTTTACCATAGGATATTTTATCTTCTTTTATTTTAAGAATATACGAAATTATAGAAAGTGGATAGCATATGTGGGACCTAGGAAGGGTTGTTTTTATGAACCAAGCTAGATCATGTGTAACATACCTTTATGTTTTTGTTAATGATATTGCTGTTACTATTATATAGATATTATTGGTTGTGTTCATTCTTCATGATTAGGGACATAAGGTCACATTACACACACACATATATATACATTTATTTATGATGCATATTATTTAATTTAATGGCTTGATTTCTGTTATCTATTTAAGATAGGATCACACAATATTTCTGTCATATAACCATTTTTCATTGCTGTTGTGATATATCTATGCTAAATTGTATAAAACCTAATCATACTATTATATTTACATATATAAATGATTTTGAATAAAATTCATGAATGGAGAACCTTGTTTAGTGTTTGGATAAATTTAAATTGGGTTGTGGGTAGCCTCATAGGGGGGCCTTTGTGTGATCCTTTATATTATTAGTATCTATTTCAAATATTCTAAATGTTTCCCTTCATGTTCTAGAAGATGATGACTCATAGAATACTGATGGGATCATGAACTGTCATGGGTGGGGATTCTCCTGCTATGGTGGATTCAGCTTCTTCATCTCTTGTAGTACATGTAGTAGGATAACCTCATATGAGATTCAAGCCAATTGATCATTCCTAGGGATGATGTTCAATGAGGTATATGGTCGAAAATTGTAGAGAAATCCAAATCCACCATCTAATATTCATTCATGGAACCAGAAAACCATATCATACAGAGGACTATATCACTATCATCAAGGTTTTATTTAACATCATTAACTTACAAGAGGATATGAAGGTGATGGTTGATTTTTTCATTCGGTAGGGACCCATAAGGAGTTGGCAGGGTGTCAGGTGACAAGCTAGCAGACATGAGGGTATCACCCAGGAGTACCTTAAAAACATGTTCTTTGGGGAATTATTTCTCGATATAATGAACCTAGAAAGAGAACAAGAGTTCATGGAGATACACTATGGGTCAATGAAATTATTTTCATACTTACATCATTTCATAGAGATTCCCCTCTATACACTGCTCTTAACTAGAAATGAGGTATAAAAGGATAAGAAGTTCAATATCAGTCTTTATCCTAATGTCAGATTTTAGGTATAAAGTTTTAACTGCGAAAATAAATTGGAGTTTTTATAAGACCATGACCTTCAGGAAGTAAATCATGGAGGATTAGAATGTTTTTTTCTATGTAAGTTTTAAGGATTATGTGGATAGACCTCAAAATACTATAGTTCGTACCTATTATAGTAGTAGGAATATAAATACAAGGTACATGTAATAGAATATTAGAAGGAAGGTGGTGTAATGTTCATCTTATTTAGTTGACTATGTGTGTGATCTATAGTGTTTCAACTATGGAATGATCAGAAACAACCACATTTCCTTCTAGAAAATCAAATGAGGTGTTGGATGTGTTACAAGATAGGTCATCTCAAATAGTTTTTATATAGATATTTTAAGTTAATAATCTATAAGAGATTATGGTATACATGGATATGGAGCCATGGATATAGATAGGGTTATTATAAATAATCTCAAATGATTATGACTCATACTGGACATGCATCTCTAGGAAATGGTCATACATCTAAGGAAGGACATAATTATGAAGTGTATCAGACTACAACAAATGTTTGTAAGGGAGTATCTACATTTTGTGGTATGGTTTATATGTAGTATAATTTATATACATTATTTTCTTGGAATTTTTTTTCTCATTCCATCATATATTCATAAGTTATTGCTGGACATGACCTACCAGTCAATTTACATTATAAGATACATACACTCAGTACATCATTGTTCATGAAAGTGGATTGAATTCCGGGATGCCTTGAGTTTCATAGAGTTTTTTATAATTATTTAAATATATTTTATTTTATGATTATAATGTTGAATAAATTTTTTGAGAATATCATCATAAAATGTTCAACCGGTTTTGGAGATGACATTGATTTTTATTGAAGAATGATATCTTTTACTTCACTGAAGGGAGGGAATCAGGTGATGACTGGATAATTAGAATTGCGAGAAGGATGATTTAGTATAGACATAAGACATATTGGGATGATCATTGTTTAAATTTTAGGCTTTTATCTCTTAGTTGGATATGTAGAATCCTCTTCATCTTTTCTTATAGGTATTGGTCTCTATCAGGTTTTCCTTCCAGATGATTTTACAAGACTTCCCCCCAATAGAAGAGTATACATTGAGATATAGCTTATTTATGGTTCAAAAACCATTTCAATACCCCTTTATTGTATGGAACCAGTCGAAATGAATGAGATCAAGGTGCACTCAAGTAATTAGAGAATAAGAGATCTGTCAGGGTGAGTAATTCACCATGGTGTGCATCTATCTTGTTCCCTATAAATGAGGGTAGTTGTATTCCACTATTTTTTGATTATTCTAATCTAGGGTAGGTTTTTGTGAAGAAAAAATATATTTTCCCTCAAATTTATGAACATTTAAATTAGTTATGGGGATCTTGGGGGCTCTCCATGAATGATATTCGATTGGGATTCACTTTTTTTTTGGATGGAGAGGACATTTTAAAGATAGTTTATGAGGAATGTATGAGATATATGATTACTTTTTTTATTCCATTGGGACTAATTATTGAACTATTAGTGTTCATGGTAATCATGAAGAACATCTTTGAACATTACCTTTACTTATTCATTATGGTGTTTAATGAAGATATCCACATTTACTCACTGACCATATAACAACATGACCTAAATCATGAGATAGTCTTGAGTAAACTTTTAAAACATCATTTATATTTAATATTTTTGAAGTGTAACATTTGGATTAATGAATTTAAATTCTTTGGTCATGTGGTGTCTAAGATAGGTATATCCCTGGATCCTATGAATGCGGTGGCAATGATGTCCTATACAGAATCTTGATACATGTTCAAGAGTAGAAGATTTTTGAGACTGTTTAGATAATATTGATATTTTATCTAGGACTTATCCAATCTATTGAAATCTATTACTATGATTATGAATAAGGGAGTGATGATTTAGCGGCTAGACCAATGTGAAGAGGTACTTCTTGGGATGACTAATAGGTTGACTATATCTCCAATGTTGATCCTACCTAATACTCAGATTTGATAATCTATGTAATGCGATTATTTTAGAATTAGTTTGGGAGAAGTATTTATGGATAAGGAGTTGTTAATAGCATATGGTTCATGTTGTATACAACCAAATGAGTGTAACATTACTATCATTGACTTAATGATAACTCTAGTGATCCACGCTATGATGTTCTAGTGACACTATGTCTTCTAAAAGAGACCTTTTTCCTACATAGAACTTACAAAACTCTATTATAACTCCACATATCAAGACCCAAATATATGAAAATGGTACTGGGTAGAGTGTATTCATATTTTAGTCATTGATTTGGATTATTCACTTGAGAATTATATCATCATTGAAAATTATCTTAGCCATAAGATGGTGGGATCTTAAAAGCTTAGTGGGCCTTTGAGGAGAAGAAATATCTGATGCGATTGTTGTCCAATTAGAGGATAGAAGCTTTAAAGGACAAAAAATAGATAACCTTTTCCCATTAGTGATTAAATATTGTCTTATTTATTGGGAAAAGTGTGGTTAGGGTTCTTAACTAGAGTATGATATTCTAAGAGATTGAATAGAAGGTGGTTACTTGATATCTAAGTGGTTAATGGATGGAGATGATGTGATCATGGAACATGGGAGAGTAATTGTACATGATTCCATCAATAAAGATTTATTTAGAGAATTTTATACCACTCAGTTCGAGGTACACCCCAAAGTAAAAAATAACTATCATGAATTTAGGATATAGTTTTGGTGGATAGGGATAAAGAGGCACATTACTAGATTTAGTTTCTCATTAATTTCCTTCCATAGGATAAAGGCTAAGCCTCAGAATAATTGTGGTTTTCTCCAGCCACATAATGTGACTTTTTGGAAGTGGTAGGAAATCCTGACAAAATTTGTGATATGGATACCTTGAAACCTATGGATCCATGAAACATTCTAGGTGATTATCAACCGTTTGATAAAAGTTTCTCTTTTCGTATTAATATGTGAGACTCACTGAGTTGAAAATATGGTAAAGTTATTTATTTTTTAGATAACATGGTTTCTTGGAATAAACTATAGTATTTTATTGGATAGATAAACCCATTTTATGTTGGGGTTTTGGTAGGGAATATAGAAGGAATTAGGAAATAATCTAAGACTAATCACAACATACCATCCTCAGAAAAATGGATAATCAGATTTGATGATCCATATACTATAGGACATTCCATTAACATGTTTCCTATACTACATTATACCTTATAATTATCACCTATAATTGGTTGAGTTCTTATATAAAAAAATTTACTAGGATTCAATTCAAATGGAACCTTATGAGACTTTTTATGGAAGACCATGTCATCGACTGCTTTTTTGGAACCTTATGAGGCATTGTTGCAGGTGACATAGTTTTTATGAGAGATAATACTTTATTAGACCAACTACATTTCAGGAATAAAGGTATGATTTGAATATTCTATGTTGGAACATTCATGATCATAGAAAGGTTTAGGATAGTTTCATAACATATATATATTCCTTCTAGTTATCTAGGTATGCACACCATGTTTTAGGTGCCTCATCTTTAAAGATACATGTCTTTAATTATGCATGTCATAAAATATTAGGATGTTGAGGTAGGTATTGAACCATATTACATGGGGGAATCCATTTAATATTGTATAGTGGAGTGAAAAATTACTTTGAGGGAACAAAATACCTCTTGTCTGGAAAATATATCAGGATGGATGAATTTTAGAGGAAACATGGGAGGGAGAGTAATATGTTTTGGATCAGTGGATTGAGTTGTTGAGAATGACCTCTAGTGATACTTATTGGGGATGATAAGTCCTTATAAGGATATAATTGTAACATTAATAGATTTAAAATATTCTAAAACCCCCTTTTGATATAATTTCTATATTTGTTTTTGTGAAAATAATGTTTTAAAATCCATGTTTGGGTTTCTTTTTTCCCAACATGACCTTGCATATTGTTTTTGATGTTTTTAAAATCCAAAAATCATATTGATTAATTATTTTGAAATTTTTAATACCATAAATATTATTGAGAATGAAATAAAAATCTTTCAAATTATGAAATAATTAAAAGAAAAGTTGAATGATGAATTTAATTTTGGAGAGTCCAGTATTGATAAACAAGAAAAAAATTTGATTAATTTATAAAAAACATCATCATTTTTATATTTTTTTATGCACCTAGATATTGAGAAACCTATAACATTATTAACCAATATCTACAAAAATTATTTAAATATCGAGAGTTTTGTGTCTAGTTTTTAGGTGTGGGGTTTCCATCCTCTTCATCTCCTTTTCCCAAGAACAACATTTTAAGTGGATAATTTCTTGGTATCATTTTCATGAACAATATCTAATTTAGTTTATCTAAATACTTTGGAAAATTGATTAAGAAATATTAAATGTTAATAAAAAATAATTATCCATAAAAAATAATAATGAATTACCACATTCTTATCTTATATATTTTAGAGAGCAACAATATTATCAATTTTTTTTATAATTAATCTTTTAGGAATAAATTGGTAAGACATGATATGGATTAAATTGATAATTTTTAAATTATCTAAGAGAGAGAAAGTTTAATCTTAGGGTTTTTAATTATTTTGAAAATAAATTTATTGGGATCACTTTTATGAGTCCTTGGTGAGTATTTTGAATCATCTAAGATTATAGAGTGATTCGGGTGATATGTTTTTGATTAACCTTGATATTGGAATTGAAAATGTTGATGTGGGAAGTTTTTTACAATTTTGAGCTCTTTTATACACAAGTTTCAATGGTATAGTTCTTGTAATGACTACTAAGTCCCATCAAGCATGATTGTGATCACATGTGGGTGCATTTGTAGTATGAGTAGCCTATTATGATGTTTTAATCCATGAGTATTTCTTGTATATTATTTATCATGGTTTGACAATGATCACATGTATTTTATGATGGTAATATTTGTTTCATTATGAAATTACATGTTTGGGATTTATGTAACACATTGTTATATGTGTTACCATGACTGGAAGATTATTATTGGTTCTTAAGATAGGTGGAAAATCTTATCATGATTTCACCTTAGAAGGGGAGTGTTCAAAACTTATGAAAATTATGAAGATGGACCTCAGAAAAGGGTAGGGGCATGCCAGCCTGATCCAAGATAGTGGTGTGAAGGAGATAGATAGAATAGAGGCTTGAAATGAGGCATATATAGGGTTTTATAACTGAAATTCCAAAAATAAGATAGATATAGGATAAGATGTCCTAGCATCCTCATTCTATTGGATTCCATGAGTCTACCAAAATATGTTACTATATGGATTGTTCATTGTCCTTTCTCACTTATGACATCCGATGACCATCCTTCTCATATAGATATGAAACGACTATTTTGAGGGGATTTTGTTGTCTTAGTTCGTGCATGAAAAATATTCACATTATTTTATGACTATTATGATTGTTTTTCACTTATTATTATCTTGAAATACACCATTTATACATGAACACATTTTTTAAGGTCACATTGGTGGTGTACTATAGGTTTAGATACTCACACCTTGTAGGAGAATCCTGATGCATATGATTACTTCATTTATATGGATATAAATAAGGGAAAGGGGAGCATGGATGATGGATTAGTATAGAAGCATGATGTTGGTGGTGAATAGGGACACACATCATAGGAATCGACAACATTTTATTTATTTTCCATAGATACATTTATTCTCTAGATTGCCTAACTACACTCCGATCCCAGTTTATTTAATTGTTTGAATTATGTACCATGTTATATGACATTATTATTATATTTTTTTACAGAAGTAATTATATAATAATTATTTATTATTATTTTTTCCAGGATTGGTACTAAGGGTATAGTCTCTTCATTAACAAACATAAACCCTGACTACTAGTCCACAACCTTTTGTATACGGGGACGCTCACATGTGGTCATGTGGTACATCGGATCAGACTATGGTGTTTGGGCTGAGGTGTAACACTATGAAATGAACTCCTTAAAATAATATTAGTTAGGATGTGGAATTAGGCTAGGTTTATAAATAATTTTTTTAAAACCATAAAATATAATATAGGTTATTGAGGATTCGTGATAGGTTTTTAAAATTAATAAAATAACTTCAAAAACAAATTATTTTGAAGGATAAATCTACATTTGTCCATATTTTCATTTAATAGTATTTATTACATAATTTTTGGGCTATTATGATGTCATAATACAGACTGTATTTTTATACTATATTTAATTTTTAACCAAAAATTTGGTTATGTCAGAAAAATATGAATAATTTACCAATAAATAATTGTCATGTTTTGATTAAAAAAATAATATTTATTTTAATTAAATAATTTTCTAAACATGAAAATTTTCACTTTTAAATAATAATTCATATTTCATGTGAAATACTTGTTTTTCAACACAAACAACTTTTTTAACCATAAAAAAATTACATTTGACTTAATTTAGTTATATGACAATTTATATTTAAATAAATATTATTTAACAAGAATATATCATGAAAATATATTTCAACTCAAAATTATTGAATTTATCCAAAATAGTGTTTCAATTGAATCTTATATTTCCCAAAAATAAAAGTTTGGTTTCTTCATATCAACATTTTGTGTCTATTAAAGTCATTATATAATCATGTGTATAAATTAATAATGAAAATGGATAAATATAATCATTATTTTATTAAAGATAAAATTAAAAAATTTGTACTACTATAGACTAGATAAATAACACCTTATTATAATAACGTAATCCCTAAGGGTATGGTGTGTATTTGAAAAAAATTATTAGGGTGGTTTGATGAATAGAGTTTGGGTTGTTTTCTTGATATGACATATCTTCTCCCGTAAATTGTTTCACTCAACTTTCAGTTGTTGAATCTCAGCTTGGACCTGTTCAAGATTAATTACTAAGGATTCTATCTCCCTCATAAGCTATAAAAAATGGACTTTATAGGGTATGATCCTACCAATCGAGGCTTTCACTTATTACTTCTATATATACTACTCATTATCGTAACCATTAATATATACTAATATTAACAGTAACTTTGGAACATTGTTATTTTCAAAGGTTATGATTCCTAAATTTATTTTAATACGGATAGACAAATTATGTCTATATTTTTTTATATATCAAAAAAAAAAATAAATAAAGTGAATGTATTGCCTATAATTAAATTAATTACTATGAAATATATTCATTTAGATGGGAATTTTATGTATAAAAGTCTATGTTATTAAAATAGTGGTTTTTGTGTATTGAATAATTTATCTAATTTTTTGAATAATATTTATGCTTAAATCAATAAATAAAATTAAATAATTATAAACAGTACAGAAAAATGAAACCATAAAAACATAATTGTATAGAGATGATTAAGATTATGATTCTATAAGGAAAAAAGAATCCATAAAAAATTGGATAAGTGATTCTATAAATTATATTTCATCATGTTTTGTTTAAATGAAATATTTGAAATTTGGTATAGAAATAAAAAACTGATTATATTTAGAGAATCACCAGAGGATCATGAATGAGATCCTGGAATACTCTTTGAACCTTTTTAGTCTCTAAATAACAAAAAATCAATGTAAACAAATAGACATAAAAAAGTTAAAAAATATATAAATTAAAAAAATACTTTACTGACAGGGAATAAGAAATTTTAATTGGTTCTTGAAAATTAATTCCCATTTTTGATATATTTTATATAAAACCAATTACTATCCAATGAAAAATCTTCCCTATTAACCTAAAATGATAATATAATCTTATTCCTAGTCCAAAAAAACAATTAATACATGAAGTTATGAATATAAGTTAAACAAAAAAATTTATTTTCCATAAGAAGTATTTAATTGAAATAACATTATAACATATGTCCTTATACCTAAGAATTATTCGATCAAAATATCAACCAAAGATACTTCATTATACCGAAGAATTATTCATTTACATATAATCAATGATAGAGCGATAGAGTGAATCCAGTGGTGTGGAACTTGTTAAATTTTAATTTTGTTATAAAAGATAATACGATAAGGATTTATTTGATAAAATAATAAGAAAATAAATCATAGAAGAAAAGTATTTCACTTTAAGGATATTGAGAAGATGAATAAATGGGGTATTGAGATAAAGGATCACACCTTACCTCTATGATTAAACCATTTATATTTATTTTTTTATCTCTAATAAGTTATTGAAATGATATTTCATTAGTAAATTATATAGATTATATAATCCAAATATTTTTGAATATATAAATTAGGGTTACTATGAAATATCTTGTGATTTATTCTCATTTAAATATTGTGGTTGATGTGGATTATTTTATAAATGTTAGCCTATTTAATCATTTTAGCTAACATGGATCCTTTCATGACCATCAATCTTGAATAATTTTAGATAAGTATGAGATAAAATTTTGAAATATCATTATGTGAAAATATTCATGTTGGTAGATGATGCTGACATAGAAAAATAATAGTTGTAGTACTTAAATGTCCCATCATCAAAGTTTGGTTGTTATGGTATGATAGGAGTAGAACATCATATTGAATTCTTAGGTGGTCTTTATTATTTTATTTTATATAATGAGAATCTTATTTTATTATTTTTTCATGGTCATTAATTATAGGTAATTATAAAATAATGGTGAACTATAGAAGTATTTATTTTGTTTCTACATTATTCTATTAGCATGTTATCAATTTTCCATGATGTTTCAGTGATAAGATAATTGGATCTTGTATGTTGATATCTTCATCTGTTACCTATTTTAACATGAATCTTTTATTTTCTTAATCATTCACTAAAAATACTAAGGTAGATATATTAGAAAAAAATATTAGTGACTTGTTCTCATTATAACATGGAATTCTATAGGATGATAATTTTGGTATTTAGAGGATAACCCAACAATATACCACTTTTTGATGATCAAAATGAATGAAACCTGGATGAATGAACAATTCATTGAAAAGGTTAATATATTTTGATTGGATAATTTTTTTACTGGTTGAAATCAAAGGAGATATGTGTGGTTTTACTATCTGTCTCATGTCTAGAATGTAATTTTAACTTAACTATCCCACATTTTTGTTATTTAAAACACTAGGGATGGAAAAAATATACCCCATTTTTAATATATTCCTCCATATTTTAAAAGGATAATTGTTTCATGTTAAAATATCCATACAAATATGTGAATAATTTAAGAATTACATTACATCATTTATCACAAAACCCCATATAATAAAACATAACACACAATTTAGTGGTCCATTTTCTAAGGGAGATTTTCAACATAATGCCAAATTTTTAAATAATATATTATTAAATCCATATAATATACTATTATATATCATCATTAAACCTATCACTATACGGGATACCATGGGGACATATAAGAATAATGGGTGTGGTAAAAATATTTCTAAGGGGAAAATCAAAATAACAATGAGGGGAGATACCATAAGAGTTAATAATCACAACATGAAATAATAAAATTGGGGGAACACAAATAATCCTATGAAATAATACAATAATATAAATGATAACATTGAACCAAGAATTCAAAATGATATGGACTAATATTATTATATATCATCATAAACAAAAGTCAATGATTAACTCCATGACATTAGAAAATAATTTCATAGTCTCATTGACCGTGCAACATATATAATGTGTCAAAATATTTAAGAATTATCTAATAAATTAGAGGGTGATATATAATTATGATATCACCCATAATATCATAATATTTCATAAATATGTTTTTCATAAAAAAATGAAATCATACATCAACTATTGACATATAACAAACTAATAAGAAGACAATATATTACATAGTAATTTTATGAAACATGTATTGATGAATATTGAAATTTTTAGGAAAAATATGAATAAAATGCATAATTTTTAGAAATTAAAGGTCTTAGAACCTAAAATAAGTAAAAATTAATAGCCATTTGATGAAGATGAATAATGAGGGGGGAAATAACAAAATAATAATTAATAAATATTTTCTTTTAATGAATGTCTTTACTAAAATCATTGGAAGTGGATTTGGATTCATAAAATGGAAATAAAGTCCTTAATATCTCCCAAAAAAGAAATGAAAATTAATTATAAATAAATTAAATGGATAATATAAGAAAGTGGGAAAATGGAGTATGGGGAGAGAGAATGCAGGTACAATAAATTGTTTGAAAAATAGTTAGAAAGCTCTTTAACATGTGTCACAACTCTCTTTGTATTTCCCTATGACTTCATTAATTTTTAAATTACACAATTAAGTTATACATTGATAAATATTATTTATATTTATTTATTTATTTTCAATTATTTATTTTTATTTATAATTTAATTATTCAATCTGATTAGTTCCTGTAGATGGTTTGATGTTATTCCATCTGTATTTCTAAAATTGTTTCAATAAAATGGTAATTGTTGGTAAATTTTATCCACTGGTTCCATAATTTAAAAATATTTAATGCTACAGAGAGGATGAAATTATAAGAGTAAATTATTTTCATTATTTAATACATTATCTAAAATAGTTCTAAATAAAAATGTTTTCCTTAGAAAAATTTGTTTGGTTTGTTAAATAAATTATTATAGTTTTTAATTAATATTAATAAAAAATTAATATTTCATATTTATTTAATCTTAATAAAATATTAAAATAATTATTGTTATTATAATTATATTTGAAATACAATTTAAACTATTTATGAATGTAATAAGTGAAAATAAAACATCATGTTTCACTTAGGTAGCTTAATATATAATGGGTGAAAAATGTTTTTGAATGAGTTTTAAATAAATGAATAAATAATAATTATATGACTTTTATAATTTAAAAATGGTACAATTAATTTTTTTATGGTTTTAGAATGATAAATTATATATATATAAGTTGTAGGAGGATAATGAAAAAAAAATCATCGTAATTTGGAAGGCTTACCTTGCTCTTCGAGATGTCTCCTTTGGTATACAACATTATATTTCTAGGAATTGTATTTTGATTATTCCAAGCCTTTTAAAACATGGATATGTGAATTTAAAGAAAAAATTTCATAGAGATAAGGAAAATTAATTAGGTTTAGAATTAAAGGGATATGTTAATAAAAGGGTTATATTTTTAAGTAAAGGATATGGGTTTTTTAAATAGTTTATTTATTAATTTATTTTTTTATGAATAAATTGATTAGTACTGTTTATTTTATCTTTAATAATATTCAATATATATGTAATCATAATAAATAAACTCTTTCAAGACCAAAGGGTATTATTGGAATATTTAAGTCAAATTAATGAATCAAGTGTATTTTTTATTTAAAAATACTATAATATAGAATTTTGAAATTGATTTATGGGTTCTAAAATTAAATTTTCATATATATATATATATATATTCAATCATTATAAATGTTTTAATTTTGTAAATTTTTTACAATTTATTGAACCATTTTTGTTTCACAATGATATCATAAATCTTATGTATATGGAAAAATCATATTTTTATTATACACCTAAAATTCAACCTTAAAAAACAAATAATTAACCCT
The DNA here is from genome assembly GCA_963277665.1 of Viscum album. Classification (NCBI taxonomy): domain Eukaryota; kingdom Viridiplantae; phylum Streptophyta; class Magnoliopsida; order Santalales; family Viscaceae; genus Viscum; species Viscum album. The sequence continues at coordinate 933,397,166 of OY728156.1, forward strand.
AGGCTAATTTTGGAATGTTTATTCTAAAAACAAGACCCAATTAATCAATATATATTTCTAAAAAAGGAAAATTTAAAATTTAAATTTTAACAATAAAATTAATGATTTATTAAATTAATTAAAGTAAAACTTGTCAAAACTTTACACAAATGCATAATTTAAGTTATATAATATGAGATATATTTTAATGAAATGATAATATTTTTATTTAATTATTTTTTATGGTATGTATCTATTGTTAATGATTTAATAATTCTAGTTGTAAATTAAAAAATAAAATAGCTAGATTTATATTGTATTTTGCATTTAATATTCTAATGGCTATCTATTATTCCAATAGTCATATAATCCTTATAATTCCAATAATTTTCTATAATTTTTTTCTTTCTTTATTCACTCAATTTTCATTCAAGGTTATTAATAATTCAAATGTCATAATCTCATTTTGAATGTCCTATTTAATTTGTATAGTTTTTTTCCATTGCTATGTTATTTTAAGGAGACCATGATCCGTTGGACTTTGAAATTTAGTTTTATTATTTAAATCTTTTTAATGTAAAATTATACATATATTGACACTACAAAAAATTAATAGTTTAGAGGCAGTTTAGTAAACTATTTTTAGAAATATTTCATGATTTTAGGGATGATTTTTTATAACCCACTGCTAAATATTTTGTTTTTACTAAAAAAACAACTCTTTATCCCAAGCCTCTGACCCACTTATCTCTTGAGAACCCCCCTCTCAGATGAGAACCCCTACCCTAAACCCTATCCACCACCCCATCATCAGTGGTCTAATGTTCCACCCCCTTTTCGACACTCATCTTTCCCCTGACCCCGCCACACTCATGACCTGGTGGCCCTCACCGTTTCCATTTCTCAAGCCACATACCATTTATAGTTCTTGAGACCCCCTTACCCTCAACCTCACTAGTTCTCAATCCCCTACCTCACCTGGATATGTGGTTTCCCATGGGCCCCCTCTCTCTTACTGCCTGCCTGTGTTTTTTCTTTATGTAGTGTAATTTTTTCAATTTTTTTCCACTATATATTTTCAATATTTTTGAAATATGAAGAGTTTTTTGGATTATGTTGGTGTAGAACATGAGGTCTTGGGGATTTCCACATGATTTTTTAATTTTATGTTTCTATTATCATTATCATGATCTTTAATTGAATTAATGTTAGTTTCGTTCTATTCTTCTTGAATTTTTATAATTCAATTAGGTTTGTGTTGGTTATCTAACATCATACTACATCTGTGAGTATAATATATTTTTAATGGGGTTTAGTGAAATTTATATTTGGGTATATACATTCAATTTGGTAAAATTAAATTATTTTTTTATATATTTTATCTTTTATAAATAACTAATATGTGTTTATCCCATATATGGGGGTCTAGACCATTTGATAACATTTATTTGATATATTGAAGAGATTAAATGGATACCTAAAAATGAAGGCATGTGTTTTTGAATTTCAATTTACATTTTCAAATTAATTTAGGCCACCTAACTTAACTAGTATTCTAATTAGTCTTTATGAATGATTTTTATCTCAAGTATTTTATAATATAAATAAATAAGATAAACCATTTGAAAACCATACACCCAGCCATGAAATATTACTACACCATTCTTCAAAACAAATATTAAATTTACTTGGTTTTACTATCCCATTCTATTTTCTTATGTTTTTAGAAAATAAAAAATGTTTATTATATAATTAAATATTATATAATGTATCAATGATTATATTATCAACATAATTTATTATTTTTCATGATTTTCCTTTTTTCATAAAAGGTGAATATCACAATTTAATAACATTTATAGATAAAAAATAAATTGGCCCACACAATATGTTTTATAAATTTCCTGTAAGGGTATTTTTAAATGATATGTCTTTTGAAAATTATTTTTGACTAGAAATTATTTATAAAGTTGGGTTTTCTGTTTTTATCAATTTTCTTTATATAATGATTTTCTAGGTGTATATTATCATAATAGATATTTAATATCATGGCTATGATTGAAATTTTATGTCATTGATACATTCATTATATTTCATAATTTTATAATGATTTATTTTAGTGATGTTACAGTTCTATACATATCTAGAAAATAATTATTTATGAAATCAACTATTTTTATAAATCCTAAATCCCATTTTATAAAAAAATATGGTTTTTTCATCATGTAAATCAATAACCATTATGTGGATTCCCATTTGGATTTGAAAATTTTAATTTTTGATGTTATGTTATACTAATGAGTTATTATTTAATATCATTAAATAAATTGGATGTTTTATAATAGGTGAATGGAAGTGGGATGTGTGATCTACATTGTGTGTTTATTAGACACCATATCATGATTTTGTAATTTTTTTATAAATTATCTAGAAATTCTTATTTGAACTGTTTCGTAACATAGTGGGAAATTGAGAGATGGATGTGATACTAGTTAAGATTATGCATTGGCTATTACCCCTATTGTCCCATGTATAAATTCAATTAATACAATAAGTGGTGGATTTATTTTTATGATGTTAATTTTACTTTACTAAATGACAGGAATGAAAAAGAGGAAGAATTTCACTAATCCTAGCTGACTCTCCATCGATGTTCCCTCATCCACACAAAAATATAATTATCTATCAGTCTCCCTCTTTACAGCATCTGGCACACCCTCTGTCTACCCCAGTTTACCATCTCTCAAACCCTCTCTTCTATCAGCATATGGTACACCCTCTTCTAGTGTCCCACCACTATATGGGATAGTGGATCCCCATTTATCTAGTTCACCAGTGAGAGAAAATGTCATATTATGAGGATATTAGAGGGTTTTAGTTATAGGTAAAAATTTTAATATGAATAAATTTATTGAAAATTTTTATACTAATTACTATTTATTCATAAAATATGGAAAAATTGTTACTAAGAAGAGAAATATGAACATTTTAGATGTATATAATTTGAGCAAAATAAATATTGTTGTCCCATTTGAAAGCTATGGGGTCTGAAATGATGATTCCAAATGATTATATAGAAATATTCTAGGCCAACTAGCAGTAGATCCAATTACCCTTCCGATTATCTATATAGATTGGAGGCATGTTCCCCAAACATGAAAAAATGAGGTTTTTGATTCAATTATAAAGGCAATTTTAATAAAGTATGTTGTGATTTAATGTAATTATATTATTAAATACTAATATTTTAAATATGAATCTATTTATACAGATGTTTTTTCACTTAATTATTTTTGATCAGATCACATGAAAGTGGATATTGGAAATTTTGGTTAAGAAATTTATGGATATTAAATAGAGATTATAGAATTAATTAAATGATACTTTCTTGATCAGTCAATAATTGTACGATAAGGTACCCAAAGGGTTTCTTAGAGAGATATGAAAGGTTTTGGTTGATAAAAATAATCACAAGAAGCATATGGTATTGAAATATATATTATTTTATTTATATCATTTTACATATATACATGCATAGAAAAAGTAGATGAAATTTCATATAATACTATTAAATTATAGGTTATTAATTTTATGTTGTTCCATGAAAAAACCCATAAAGTCGAGCTAAACAAGTCAACCCTCACATTCTTGGGTCAAAGTGTTTTCTATAAACAGATCAAATCTAGTTATATTTTCATTATTTTAAATATTTATAAGACAAAGTTAGCTATTTTATATATTCAATTATAGATTTATATTTGTTCAATGTAGTAAAAAATATAGGGAACCAAGTCTCCTAAACTGAATTATGGTTTGATGTTTATATAAAATCTGATGGGAGTTATGTTAATGAGCTTGCCAAAGAAGTTGGTGTATGAATTCCTTTTTCATTAAATATAACTTATTGTTAGGTGTAAAAATCATAATATGAATTTATTCAAATATGTATGATATTCAATTTATAGAAAAAATTAATAGAACTATGGGATGCCAGTCCATCGTGATATTTCTCAGTATCCCTTGATGACCTAGTTAGTCATGTCATTGAGAAGGGGAATCATAGTTGAGTGCGCTGGATGGGTTTGAGACCATTACATTCTAAGGTCTTTGACATTCCATTAGGGATTACATTAGCATCTACTCCTTGTTTTAGTGTCTCCCTACCTCGAGATGGACAGAGGGATATTGTTGAAATGAAAAAAAATTCAAGAATAGGGGTCTCATATAATGTTGGAATATTCAAAGGTCATTTATCTGAAGAAAACTTTGATTGAATTATATTAGAATATAACCAAATATATCCCCACTAATATTGAATCAATGACTACTAGTGAGGAGGTAAATCATGCAACATCAAAGTCTTTTACTACAAAAAATTTTATTGGATTGAATTTTCAATTTAAATATACAACATTGTTTAATTATCAACATAATTTTCATGAAGGTGTCAGTAGTAGGAAGTGAAGATAGATAGAGAGAGGATGTTTATAAAATTTCTACTATTAGTGATTAGGGTTCATATGTACTTGGAGATGACGTTTAACTAAACATATGCTGGTTACTTGACACATTTCTCTAATAAGCCTAATTTTTTTGAGCTTAAAAAGTAGATGGTAAAAAAATAATTCTTCTTAATATCCTTTTAGTAACATGAAAATAACATTTAGATGCTGATGAGTTTCTAGTTTTTAATCACTTAAAAAAATATTCCTTCATGAATGAAGTAGTTTCTTTAACCAGCTATCCATTTAATTTTGTAAGGATTTACACCACTAAAAATATCCTGAAATTAATTCCAAAAAATGGTTGGATACTATTGTTATATAACCTATTTTTCCTTGGAACATATTATAATCCATGGTAACTTTCATAAAATCTTGGAATTTGATCTTATAATTTCCATACCTTTTTTTCTGAAATAATTTTAACACAAAAATAACATCTTCCAATAATATCATACCATATTAATGTTTTATTGATTGAGATATGGTTACATCAGGCCATTATTCTTTTGATAACACTTTTAGATTCCATAATTACACTCATATTGTGGCCAACTCTACCACAAAATTATCACCATAACAATATCTTTGAGATCTTTTTACATCTTTATAAGAAGGTATGTACAACCTATTACTTGACTCCAGAATACTTGTTTTATTACTTCCACTTAATTTTCCCCCATAAGAATCATCATCATTTCACATCTTCAGTATATACCATTTCTCTACCTCATGATTCTCAATCCTTATGTTATCTCCTTCATTTGGACTTCTAAATTCACAAAACTAATAATTATTTATACTATATAAATTCTTCACCCATTCTTTACAACATTCTCTATGGGTAGTCACCGATGCTTCATGGATTTTATCCTTTTCTATTCTTAAAATCATTTCATTAATAATTTCATTAATTTTACCAATTTTCTCAATCATTTTCTTGTTCTTTTTTAACAGTTTCCACTAAATCAATAACAACATCAATGCCTATTCTACCTTTGACCTTTAAGAAATGCACTTTATTTTTCACAGTTTGAATCTATTGTGGTAAATTTCACAAATAATTTCTAGATTTACAACATGAAATGGAACATATTGTCTCTAATACCACTTGTTCAAAACAAATATTCATTTGGTTCAGATTTTTTTATTTTTTAGTGGTTTAGGATGATTAAATACAATGATTGATAAAATATAAGATTTTAAAAATTAGTTTAAAAAGATATAGTCTTATTCAAAATGTTTGATAAAATAGAATATTTATTTAAGTGGATTCTTATTGTTTAATTGATTTTTTTTGGATTTCAGATTCTATCATATGATATTTTTATGGAATTGAGTTATTTTTTGATTTGGTTCCCTATTTCTTGTGGACTTTTGGTGATTTATTTTATTGAATCCCCAAGTTTTAATGAGTTTCATAATAAGTATTATATATTACTACCTTAGGTATATATAATGAGTGTTGATATATATACAAGTACATTCTACTAAATTTGTTTCGGTTTAGATATTGGAAACTGTTTTTTCTGGATGTTTTAGGTAAACAGATTTTGCAGTTTTTTTGAGAAGTGATACATATTGACATTTTAAAACACATATATATATGTCAAGTTAATGTTTATAGGTACATTAAACCATTGATATGTTAGGTTTAATTTTTTATAGGATTTTTTTTATAGTTTTAATAATAGTTTCTAGTCTTAAAAAATTGCATGACTATAGTGGCAGTTTAAACCACTACTATACTTACAACAATTTTTGGGAGCATAAAACACCACTAAAAGTCTAAAAAATAACAATAAAAAATTTTATTTGACGGTTTCTAGAAACTGTTTCTAAATGGCTAGAAGTGATGCACATTGGATGCCGACAAGAACTATAACATTAGTTTTTGGAAATCATTATAGGATGATATGGAGGTGGTTTAGACCAACTCTATTTCAAAAAAAGCCACATATCTTATTATATATTTTTATAATGTGATCCTATAAAATATTTTTATCCTTATATTAATTGTATATTATGATTTTTTTATATTTTTATTGTGTGTATATAATAATATACTCTAGTACTTTAGGGGAAAAAATAAATATAAAAGATAATATTTTATGGTGGAATCCTTATTTCAACCATTTGTTGTTATTTTAGATTGGTTTTCAAATCTCTTCAATGTTCATGGTGTAAATTTAGTTTCATGTTGAGGTTACTGGATATAATTTTGTATGTTTTATGAAATAGAGAGTTTATATCATAAACTCATGAATCATGATACAACTAGAGTTGTATTAGGACATATGAAAGTTGTATACAGTTATTTTTCATTATTATAAGGTATTTATTCTATTCCATATTTGAGGTTTTATGGTTCACACTATGACACAATAAGACACAATAAAAAGGATGATCAAGAATATTTCAATGGTTCTCGAAATATGATTCTTTTCTAGGGTTTTGATACTCTACCACGATGGATTTGAGTGAATTTTAGTGTTTGTGGAGTTGAAGTTCTTTCACCATGGAAGGAATTTAATGTCATTGTTGGTGAAGGATATTTACCGTGATGACTTATCATGAAAATATTATAGGGTTTTTAATGTTGAAGATTAAAGAGTTATATTTTTTTTTGTAAAATATTACACATAATGAAAGATTAGGATGGATGTCAAACATTATGGATGTTGAAAGAATTTATTGGTGAAACTGTCTAGTCATTTCATGAAGTAATATGCCACTCTATGATTCTGGTGTTTAAATAATTCAAATAAAAGTTATTTTGTGAAAAAATATTTAATAGTTTCTGGTTATTTATTAAACAAATAACAAGTCACTAAAATATAGTTGATGAAGATAAATGGGAATAAATCTAGTTGTTGGATTTGAAGAGGATGTGGATGAATGTTAATTAATGTTTGAGTTTTCAATTTGAAATTAATGAAATTATTAGATATAAATTATCATAAGAGTATATAAATAGGTTATCACATAATGAATAAGGAAAATAACTATTTAAATATCTAATAATAGAATATTAAATTAAAAAATTATTGAATATCTAAAATTGAAAGGCGTAGTCTGATAAATCAGTATTACATTGATGATCTATAATGAATGAATGAATTATTTTTCATATAATTGAAGTAATATAGAATTGAAAAATAATAATCATAGAGAACATTCATAGTTTTTTGGTTTATAAATATTGATTAAAATGTTATAAGTTCAACCTTCCTATCATAACTTATTTGTAACCCTCTTTAAATCAGTGAGTGGCTGATAAAAAGATTTATTGGACCTTAAATGACCAGTGTGATATTCATAAATATTATGATCAAATAATTATAATGTAATGGATAATTAGAATATCAACACACCATTTATGTGTTCTCATTGGATTTATATTTTTATAGGAGAACTATGTAAAATCATTGTTGTCACACTTCATTAAATTATTTCATTCCATCATTGGATGTGTATAATGAACATAATATATTAAAGGAATATTAGAAAGCCTGATAATAATATACATTTAATTTATAAGACAATAAGACATTTTAAGGAACCCTAATTCACCCTCCACCTCTAAAGGTGTATCACTATCTCAGTGGAATACATGTACTGTTAGAGGAATTGGTTATTTCTTGAATATTTTGTGAGAAAAGATATTATCTTGGAGAATATTGTGAAAGCTAAATGAGTACCTTTATTATATGGTTAAGAAAGTAAAATTTGGAAAAAGAATATAATATTACATCTATGATATCTCATTCTATATATTTACCCAGAAACACTTTATATAATTCAAGTTAGTAACCCCATTTGAATATATATGATGGAATAAAATTACTAGTTATTGAATAATTATTGAAAAACTAAAAACTTTATTTTTAGGAGTATTTTATAATAAAATATATAATAAGGTGATGAATTATAACAGAGAAAATAGTTATTGGTATAAGCAATATAAAATCTACGATGGATATAGAAAAGTAAAATAAGTAAAAATATAGATTTAAAAAATAGATTTGATGAACAAGAAATGAATCCATTTAAAAATTTTAATGGATAATTTAATCATATCCCAAATGTTTATGGTGAAATACATGGGCTCAAAAATGACATCATTAACTCTAATATAATAATTAGATTTATCAATTTTTTTACCTATGTATAACTAAATGTTTTCAACTCATAAATAAATAAACTTTATAGAGTTATCCTTTTATGACTTACATATTAATCTAGTTTCTTGTGAAATGAGGGATTAAAGAGTGACATATTTATAAAATTATTCAAAAAATATTTCATTTAAATTAGAAGAGAAGGTGGTGTTTTTGGAAGTAAAAAATGACAAATATTTTATTGATGATTTCATATATCTCATTATTAATATGTTAAAATAGGTAAGGGATGATTTTTAGGAAATCTACCTCTATATTTTTTTTGTTGAATATTTGGAAACCTATCATTTAGTTGTGTAAATACATATGATGAAGAGGTATATCGTTAAATTCTCACCACATATAAGACGATTTAACACCAAATAAAAAAAATTAACATAATAACTGGTAGTGGAAATATGTTTCAGTGTAATGTATTGGTAAGTAAAGAGGAATAAGATGAAATGGAGGATCAATTTTATGTTTTTGCGATATAATCTATCTCATATGTGTTAGATTTAAGGATGGATTTAATGGAAAAATATAAAACTAGAATAAAATATACTGATCAACCATAGGGTGTTATAAACCTCAAAGTTGAATTGTACTGGCATTCAGAATAGTTTATTATTCAGATAAGTAATAATAAAAAACAAGAGGATTTTAATGGATCCTTTATTCTATATTGATTAAATTTATGTAGATGTGGATATTTTTAAAAAAATACTGAAATAATGTGATAAGAATAATGTAAAATATAATGAATATATGAACTATAGATTGAAGAATGGGAAACAAACATCATTTATGATCATAATATGAATATAAAATAAAAGATTAATATGATTGATATAATCTAAGAATAAATTTTTTGACTGAGAAACATGGTTTATTCACAAATTAAAAAAAAAAATTCAAAAAAGGAGCTTCATTTTAGGATATTCTAAAATGATATTTTTAGAGGAAGAGAACTTCATGGTAAAAAAACATAATGGAATTTCAGAGTTCTCAAAACCCAATACTTGGTGTAAAAATAGAATTTTTTATGATGGTGAAACATCAAACACAAAGTCTATAAATATAAAGAGGAAATTGAAATAAAATAGGGGTAAAATTATTATCACTTGAGGACTAACTAATTTAAAAAAATTCAATAGTAGGTTATTTATAGATAGGTTAACAAATGATATTTCTGTTTTTAAAATTTAAATTTGTCAGTTTCTAGGAAACACTATATCTTATTGAGTTGATTTTGAAAGTTATATTATAGTATAAACTATTGTAAGATAACACAATAGAGTTTGAACATAACATATAAGTTAGATTAGAAACTATTTCAATAGTTGTTATTTTAATTTCCTAATCCTTATAGATAATGTATAATATTTATAAAATATAATAGGAATAACTTCTTGTAGAATACAAGGTTGAATACATAATTGTCAATCCAATTTTATCCCTCTAAAAAACATGTTTATCCTCTTGAAGAAGATAAAATTGATCTGATTTCATATAATGATGGTAAGGTGAAGAGATAAAAATATATATCATATTATCCAATAATATATTGGAAGGAAATAAATTCAAGAATAAAAACATGAATAAAATTTCCTTAAAATAATCAAAGAATGGAAACACATGGATTCATGATAGTTTTTTTCTTCTCAAATGACTAATAATATAAATATATAGAATAATTAATAGGGATTAGTTGACAGAATAATATATTTTGGAAAATATTAAACATTAAATATTTAAGGATATGTGTTTACATGATTTGTTATAGAATAATTAAATAAGATTTATATAAAAGTGATTAATGGACTTCAACCCAATTTATGATGTGTTAGTCATTTTTTTCTCATGTTCACATTTAGTTGTAAAGGCTGTTGCATGAAAGGGAAGGCTATAAATTCATTTATGAAAGGAAAAAAAGTAAAGGGAAATATAAATCAAGTAAATAGAAAATAAAATACATTCTTTTTTATTGTGGAAGAAGAAAATAGTTTATGGTATTATGGTCCTGTACCCATTAATAAAAAAATTAAAAAGAACCTTTCTCAGATCATAGATTAAGGGGATATTATTAATTTAATGATAGTACAGGGAAATATTTTTGGTGGTTAAATTTGTGAAAAATGGTTTTAAATCATTATAAACTAAATAAGAATAGAGAATTAGGGAAACCTAATCTGGTTCACATTGATTTGAGTGTTCTAATTGGTAATTTGGAACATATGATAGGAGGAATTTTATCTTATTTTTGGATAATTATTTTAGATTATGATGCGTCATGTTTACGAGATCAAATATGGAAGCAATTCATTACAAATAAATGTTTTGATGAACAGTATAAAATGAATCCTAAATAACCTTAAGGATTCTAATATTTGAAAACGGAATAGAGTACATATCCTACATGTTTGAAAATTTATATAATAATCATTTTATAAAGCCTGAAGTATCTTTATTGTGAACTGTACAATGGAATGGGGTTATATAAAGATGAAACCATATGTGAGACAATATAAAATTGAAATTTTTGATTAAATATGTAATATTTCACCACTACTGGAAAGAAGTAGTAAAAGTTTCTGTGTCTATATAGAAAAGAGTATTACTTAGTCTGGGATTAGAAAAAGAAATATATGAAATGTGGTTTGGGATATATCCTTCTTTGAAGCATCTTAGAGTTGTCAGTAGAAAATGCATAATTTAAAATAAAAATGGATATTAAGGAAAATATGATGATGCATTAAATGGAGGCATATTTTATGATGCTCATCAAGGAGTAAAGACTAAAAGTTTTGACAAAAATACCAATAATAATTTTAAACGAAGTGATGTACTGGTTGTTGAGAATAATTCTAGAACAAATCAGGGAATTTATATTTTTGAATTTGTGTTTAAAGAAGATGATGAGAAAAATGTTGATTAAGTTGAATCTCAAATTTTTTAGGAGAATTATTATTTTAAAATTGAATAAGTAGAAGAGAAAACTAATAATGGGATTTAACCTATGAGTTAACAAAGAAAGAGGAGATCATATTAATCTGGAAAATATTATTGAAGATTGATATAGACCACCACAAGCTTAGAGGATAAGGAAAATGGAGTGTACTATTTTCATATATGAGATTGAAACAACCACATTTGAATAATAACTAACAGTGAATCGATGGATAAAATCGATTAATGACAATTATACTAGATTTTTAATAATCATAATTTTTAGTTTTTGGATTGATTAAATCATCGTTGAGTAATTTTTAAGAAGCGGGTCTTCATAAACATATTAAATGAAAATATAATTTTATTTTTTGGGAATAAATAAATGGTGGAAGATAAGAGACATGTATATTGTCTTTAGAAATTAAAAAAATTAATCCATATAATATTTAATAAATTATATTTACAAAACCACAATTTGAATTAAAATATTCATTAAATAAAAATATTAAATGAATAAAAATGTCCTCTCAAACCCACTAGAACTCAATAAGTGTCCAATAAAATCAATTTAAAAAATGTAAATATAAATTAATAATTAGTTAGGATGTGAGAAAATATAACAAAAAAAGGCCACATTAATATCCTCAGGTTGAAGGAATTGATGTTGAATAAATATTCACACAAGTGGAATTAATGGATTCTATTAGAATTTTCTTTATAGTGATTATCTAAAGAAAATTAATTGTGTTCCAAATAGATGTGAAGATGATATTTTTCAGTTGGGTATTAAATAAAGTAGTTTGTATAGATAATCCAATTAGATTTTTCATTAGAGATGCTAACTCACATGTGTAAAGGTTGAAAAAATATTTGTTTGGAATTAATAATTAAATCCATGATTGGTATTCATGAAAATATTTTTTTCCAAGTAAACTAGTGTTCAAGAGAGTAGGTATTTATTACAACCTCTATGTGAATATTTCACAAGGAAACCCATTTATGGTCATGATGTATATATATGGTATTATATTTGGAGGAAAAAAATCAAAATTTAGTTGATATGTTTGATCAGTTATTGTGTAGAACAATTTATATTTCATTGATTGGTGAATTAAACTACTATTTGGGACTAAAAAATATTCCAAAAGAAAATTTTATATTCATATTGTAGTTGATGTTAGAAAATTAAGTGATAAAGATATTCCAAATGGAAAATTACAATATTATTACTTCCTCACTATTAGTTAGAACTAAATCATGATATATTGGTAAAAAGGAGTTGACTTAACACTATAATAAAGAATAATTGGGAGTTTAATTTTTTAATGTAGAACCAGGATCGGTATATTCTAAGGAAAATTATGGGTTGCAATTTTCTATAGTATTATAATGAAATAGAATCTTTAATAAATGAAGATAATATGAGATATCAATTGGGAATAGTGAATTATGTTTTGGTGTCCAAGGATGGAATAAATGTATACTTAATGTATTATTCAAATTTTAATTGGTCAAGTGACACTATGGATAAAAAATACATTGGTAGAAGAGAAATTTTCATTATAAGAAGTTTTTTCGATGATTAAGAATAAAAAAAGATCATGTGTCATTGGGAGTAGTATATGATGACTATATGTTAGTTATAAAATCATGTTCATGGGTTATATAGATTATAAATTTGGAGACATTGGTGTAGTGGTGTAATAGACAATAATAACTCCTTATGATATCAAAAGTGTAATAGAGTTAACTAAAAGACAAGTACAACACTCTCACATAAAGCATATTGAATGTTGGTATTATTTCATAAAGTATATGGTATATAACAAAATTATGGAACTACTCTATGTTGGATCTAAAAATAAAATGGAAAATATTTGCACTAAACCATTACTGGGTCATGTGATCGAGAGGAATCAGTTTAACCTTTGAGTTTTACCAATTTAATCAAACTAGGGAGGGTATATTTTCCCTCTCACCACATAACCTAATGTTATAATTGGTTACTATTTGTGATTATAGGATCGTATATCATATTAGAACCAAGAATATTGGGGTATATACTATTCATGTGGACTTGGTAGGAGTAAATTTTTGAATCAAATTTATAGACAACATTGAAGAATAAAATTATCCCTCTTGTTTCCTATAATTATATTTAACTCATGTATACTTATATATTTAATTAAATTCTATTCTTTGGAGAGAATTATGGTACCCTTTTCATTTTTTTTCTATGGGGTATGACTATATGTTAATTAAGATGAATAGATAACTAAATAAAGTGCATGGAGTGTGCATATAGGGGTGTGTGAATTTAGGATAAGTGGGTCATGAATTGAAATCTAAGTACATAATGATGATAATGAGTAAGATGTTTTGGTAATAACATTTAAAGGGTTATATTATTTCAACCGTAGGTTGTTATATTGGATTTATTTTCATGTCTATTGGAAGTTAGTAAAGTAGATATGGAGTCACGTTTATATAAAAATAGGTAATGATATATGTTATAAGAAAATGATAGTTCACATGTGACCACATGTTTCATGTTGTGACTAGATTTGGATTAGAAAATACGTAAATATTCTAAATATTTAATAAGGTTTTTAGGATCATAAGTTTTTTTATTTTCTAGATATGGAAATTTATTGTTCATATAGAGACATAATAGGTTTTTACACAATGAATATTCAATAATATTTCAATGGTTCTATAAATATGATGGTTTCACTATGGATGATATTCTACACCATAAAGTAGAATTGATAATGTTTTAGTTTTTTAGGGTTAATTTTCTCATGTCATGGGTGGAATACCACACCATGTCAGTCGAAAAAATCTCACTATGATTAAATACAATAAATTTACTACAAAGACAGGAAATATTAAGCTCTATATTTCTTACAATTTGAATTGTACACACCATAAAGTACTATGATTTTATGTATACTATTTATCTTTTGAACAAAGTTATAAGACAAATCAATTTTTCATGCCATGAATCCATATGTTATATGATGATTCTTTTTTTAAAGAATTTAAATAGAATAAATATGTATTTGAATCTTTAATATTTGGTTGTTAGTTGTTCAAAAAAACTAATTTGAAATTTTTGACGATGATTGAAAATGAATCAGTCCATTTTTTGGATTTGAAGAGGATGCTGTTAGAAGCTATTTAATTTTTTTATTTTGAATTTAAAATAAAAAAATTATTCTACATCTAGAGGATATGGATATCCTAAAAATAGAGTATCACATGGAGAAAAATATTAGGAACTTTTTAAGATCTAGAAATAAAATATCATTAGAAAATATTATTGAATATATGATTTTGATAGGTGATGTGTGATAAATCAACCGTACATTGAATATCAGTTTTGAAAGAAATAAATTTCCTTTATATCTTTGAGGAAATTCTAAAATTAAGAAACATAAAAACATGTAGAACACCCTTGGTTGTTTAGTGATGAAGCACATATTAATGTCTCGTATGTTTTACCTTCCTTTAAATAACTTCTTTGAAACCCTCTTAAAATTAGTGAGTAGAAGATAAGAGAATATTATGTACCATGGATTAGTAGTGATATCTTACCAAATATAGTAGTCACAAAATATTATATTA
Source organism: Viscum album (assembly GCA_963277665.1). Taxonomy (NCBI): domain Eukaryota; kingdom Viridiplantae; phylum Streptophyta; class Magnoliopsida; order Santalales; family Viscaceae; genus Viscum; species Viscum album. The sequence continues at coordinate 933,412,386 of OY728156.1, forward strand.
TTCCTAATAATAATATAAACACACTGTTTAAATTTTCCCTTTGAATATATCCTATTACTGGTTAACCATGTAAAATAATTGTGTTTATGATCTTTAAAATTAAATCATTCATCCATTTGATGTGTTTCAAGAACATAACATTTTCCAGGTAATTTTTACAATATATTGAATGGATATAGGTAATTTATCAGTAAATAAGATATTTTAAGAAACCTTAATTTACCCCACTCACTTAGGATGTAAAATGAACTCATGGTATAATAATCCTTCATATTTAAAAAATTGGATGTTTCATACCTATTTATTATTGAGAAAATGAAGGGTAGAAAATAAAATTGCCCCCCTTGAAAATCAAATGAGGGTTTCTCCCACTATAAATAACATAAATTACTATTAAACTTTTATGAGTTAGAACTCCCAGTTTATAATAGAATTTAAGAACCAAGAAGAATAGGTTTATTGGTGATCCATGTTTTGATAAACTATCATTTAATTAATAAAAAAATAATTTTTTTGTTAAAATAAACAATAATGACATGAAAGGTTCCTGACTATAAATATGGTATAAAAGGTTTTTAAAAAATATAAAATAAATAACCCTCAATTTATATAAAATATTTTTAAGGAATGTAAAGAAGAAATATTAGCTAGAATGTAAGTATATAGAGTTTACCATATTTCACAATATTATTATATAATCAAATTAACAAAAATAAACTCATATTATTCTTTAATAGATTCAATGAAATTATTCTATTTGTTGAGAATAATGACTTATATGATTGATCTTTAGTGTCATAATTTTCCCCCAATTTGATTCATAATGACCATGATGCTCCAAAAGGTTTGTAAGATAGGTAATTTATAAAAATTATTTTAATTATACAATGTCTTGAGCCATAATTATTATTTAAAGGTTAAATTTATTTATTATTAAGACATATTATACCATAATGGTTGATTAAATAAAAATGAAACCTAATGAAATTATTTATAGTATGTGTAAAATACAAAATATTTAATTAAAAAGTGGAAGATAACAAATAATAAGGATTAAATTTATACATAAAATTAAAACTTGAAATTATCCACTATGACTCCTCACATCCATCCAACTCTATTATTATCCACTAATCCTTTTAATTATTTTCCTATTCTTTTGTCATACTATATATTTTCTTAATTAATATTAATCATCAATGACCCTTAAATAAAGTTTTTCTAAACATTGAAAACATAACATTAAAATTATATTTGTCTTGGTTTTCAATATTGAAAAGTAAGAGTAGTTGAAGAGGTGGAAAATTGTTTAATTTTCCTTATAAACCATATTTTTAGTTATTTTAAATTTTAATTAAAATTATGTATTCCCCTAATTACTTATATGTTTAAAAAAAAAGAAATTAAAAATGGGTAATGAGTTGGAAATGGAAAGAAAGAAGTAATAAAAAGAAATATCATTTTTGAATGAAATAATTATAAAAAAGAGTTCAATAATCAAGTAATGATAATCATAAAAGAAGTAAGATAAAATGTAAGGGAGTACTCTCTATATATAATCTTAGATTGGGATCTTAAAAAATATGATAAAATGAATGCAAAGATGGAGAAATGAAATCATACATAAGATTTATCTATGGAATTCATTCATTAGAGATATAATGGTGAATACAAGTAATTTTTATAAAATTTAATTTTTAAAAATATAAAAAAAATATTAAAAAATGTAAATATTATAAATTTATGTGGATTTATAATATCTTATCAATTAATGTTAGAAGAAAATTAACAGCAGTTCACCAATTTTAATAAGTTCTATCATTATTGTTATTCATTGGATTATGTGAAATGGGATTATTTTTCTTTAGTGCAATATATATTCATATTGACAATTGGAAATGATATTTTTTTGAATCATGATCTTCATAGAATTTTATGTTATAACACATATTTATTTCAAAATAAATATTTTAATTAATTCATTATTTCTTTCATACTTCGTAACTTTATTTAATTCATATATGTTGAATAGTCTTATTATACCAAAACACTACATTTTCATTATCAAATAGTCATGAGTGGTTTTTCTTGAAGTGTAGAAATATACTTATATCATTGTTTCCTTTTTTATTGGAAATAAATATTTTTGTATAACTTTATTATATTTTCTCTAGAATATCCATTCTCAAATATATACTTTAGAGGATTTTTGAGTTAAATTATTTTCTTAATGTTTTTCAATCATTTTATAAATGTTTCTACATTATCTATTGTTAAATTTATATATTATTAATGGATATTTAATTTCTGTTGATCTTTGGAGAAGGAGTTAAATGATGAATTCCCTTGGATTACATATTCTAGTTTGTAAGTTGATGTTTTATCAGCAAGGATTATGCTTGGTTTATTAGATAATACCATGATTTTTGTCATATCAAACATCTAAATCCTTTAAAATATTGATATATTTTAATTAAAATTATTATCATTATACTCTAAATTATGAGTACAATAGATTTATCACTTGATCATCTCTATTATCATTTTTACTCATCATCTATTTTATTTTATGTACATAATGGAAATTTTAACATTGAAAGTTTGAATTAAAAAAATATTTTATAGGATTTTATAGTAATATAGTATTTACTAAGATTATCTAGTATTAATCATAGATAATTATTTCATACTGAGAAGTTTTATCAGAAATAGTTTGATCATCCTAATTGTCATCAATTAACATTACAGTGTATTCAACATTGGTATTTTTAGTGCTCCCTAATATATTACTCTGAAAGTCAAGATAAAAAATTTATATATTTATTAACTAGTTTAATTTTACGAAACATTTTATGTATATTAATACTCATGATATATGGTAGAATATAATGAGAAAAAATATTTAAAACCAAATTTAATATTTATTCTAGTAATTTGGATCTCAAATCATTTATAAAAATTTAATAATTTATAAAATAGATAGAAAACATGGAATACTACTAGATATTAAATATGATTAAATACGGTTAATCTAGAAAGAAAAATTTATTCCATTATTGAATGATATATCATAAAGAAAATTCATTTTAAAGTTACTTTTAAAACAATGTGTAACAAAATTTTTTCTCAAATATATATTTACTGTATAATTAGTTAAAGTGGATAAAATTTAAATATGTAATAGGAATATGTAATAACAAGTGTTGGTATATCAAATAAAATCAACAATTCATATAATACACATTCTCTCCAATTATTAGTTATCAATATCATATAGAATTTCTTCTGTAACCAAGAATTTTATATTATCCAATGAGTAGATATAATATCCCTAATTTGATAATAAATATTTTCCTAGATAGGTAGGATATTAACTCTAATGGGAAACCACAAGATGGTGATTTAGAAAAATTATGTAAGAACTTATTGGAATAAAAAAACACTTAAATAATTAATCAATGTCATAAAATTTAGTACTTAGTAATAAAGGGAAAAATGGATATGTTTATTTAAGATAATGTATTAGAAAGATAAAAAAATTTAGGAAAAAATATCATATAAATTATTTTGTTCCATTTTATTCTATATGGATAGTTTAAGAATTTTTTTACATATAAATAATTTAATAAATAAATAATATATTTGAATAATTTTGTTGAGGTTCATGAGAGAAGACTATGGTATTAGTCTCCAAATATGGTAATGTTGTATATAATTTATAATTAATGTTATGAGAGAGATATGTTAAAGTGAAATAGACATTGAAATTAAAATAAAATTCATTAGGATAAAACCCATGAAATTTTAAAATGTTTCAAGTCAAGGAACCCTACTTCCCCTATTTTATTTATAAAATAGTTTTTAATCCGTGGAAAATTCTTCACTTTTAACTAAAAGTGTTAGGAGAATCTTATTTCTAGATATGGAAATTACTAAATAAAAATAATTCCCACATTCCAATAAATTTACAACTTCATATAACTTATATTTAATTAATGGTATTATTATTATAGGATATGTCCATATACCCAAAACTTCTCCAATCATAATATTTTTGTATGTATCTTCCATATACTTAAGACTTTTTGATTATGATGAAATAAATAATAGAGCAGTAAGGTGATTCTAGTGATGGGTTCCTTAGAAATTTTTACATAAACGAAAAAAATAAAGAATATAATGCATAATTTATTGATGATAATGATAAGAAATCACAAATTAATATAATTTTTTAATGATATTGAGAATAATAATTATTAGAGTTATTGAGATACATGATTTATATTTATCTCTAAGATTATGACTTTTCTCATTATTTATTTACCTAAAATATTTTAATCAAATATCCCTATTTAGTCATTTATATAGAGTTTATAATATATAAATTTAGGAATATAGTCTTTGGAGGTGACATTCCTTATATTATTATCATTTTTAAGTTTACCATTGTGGTTAACATGGTTTTTCTTATGACCATTCACATATTTTATTTTTGTAAAATGCATAGTTCATTTCAGGATTTTTGTACATTAATACTATGTGATGATGTAGATATTATTTCCTAAATTATCATCTTATAGGAATTTAATTATAGGGGTGCAATTTTGAGATAATAAAAAATATAAATTTCACATCATTTTATAGTCTCCAATTTTTATCCATTTTTTTTCATTCATTGAACATTAAATAAAATACTTTGGTGGTCATCATAATTTCCATATGTGTTGTGATATTTTTGAGTTTTTTCTGAGTCCTTGGTATTCTATTCATGTAAATGATGTTTTTATGATCCAATTGATTCTGTAGAAGTCATCATTATACTTCCAATTCAACTTTCTTGTCTAATATATTTTTTCCTTGGAGTTTTGGTGGTAAGAATTCACAACCCAATATTCCATGATCATTATACACTTTTTATTTTACCACACATCTTACATTTTGTAATTAATTTAATGAAAACACATATTCATATATTTTAGATAAAACTTTGAGGCTATTAAGATCATTAAAACATGAAATTTCAATGAGAGATTTTTTTTTGGATTTAGAGGATGACCTATTAAAAAATGGATGTCACTTTAGGAAAATTCTATTGAGTTTTTTTATATAATGACCCCCAAAATTAGTACACCATTAAATATACATCTATACTTTATTTTGAGTTATAGGTTTTTAGGGTATTTTATCTTATTTTAGTTAATGGAATGATTAGGCATTGTTTGTGGATTATGGAAGTTATTGTGGTAGGTGGTGGAGAGTATGATCCCAGTAGAGGTTATTATATCATTTAATTTTTTCGTATTTCATTTTGGGAAATTATATTATATAAGTTTTTCTAAAGGGTAAATTATTATGTAAAGTATGAAGATGATTTATTTTATGTGTATAGGATATTATCAAATACAAAGAATATATTTTATTTAAACATTATAGAGTACTTTTTTATAATTAAAAATGTATTTCTAAAATATTTAAGGTAATAGATCAGAGGGGAGTAGAGATCAAGTTTATATTTTGTGTAAACATAATTATAAAATGAAAAATTTGTATTATATTATGGGTTAATAAGTTTATTATATACCAGTAATGGATATAAGATCAATAGAAGTCATGAGGTACATATAAAAGTTATGGATCACTATCATTATAATGATATAAGACTTATAAAGGATGTTTAGAAACTGTGAGTTTTTGATTGACCCAATACTCTTGTAATATTATATTTCTTCCTAGTGAGGTATCTTTACCACTAGGAATCAATATGAACCTTAATATATTTGGTGAATAATTAATAAATATAAATATATAAGAAAATAAATACATCAATAATTTCATGTGATTTCTTATATTAATTCCGGGTTTATTTTAAGAAAATTGAGGGAAGTTTTTTAATTAAAAAACACTATTAAGTAGTTAATGGAATTATTTTTTTAAGGATAATATATTTAATTTTATTTTTCCTAAACTACACAATGTTCTTTCAACTATTAAATGTTTTTTACACATCTTTAAGATAAATTATTTTCACAATAATAGTAAATATTTTTTAAAAAATACTTTTACTAGAAAAGATTTGTCTTTTTTCGAAATATTGGATAGAGGTTATCAAAAAATTATTGTGTATGTTTTGGATAATCTAAAATTGATTAATTTATTTATTAATATCAATAAAATAAAAAATCTTATTTAATATGATAACATAATTAATAGATAAATTATAATTTTTGATCTATGAAAAATTCAAAGAAATGAGATATTTTTTATATAAAAATGAAATTATTTAATTTGATAGAAAAATTTATAATTAAAAATTTTAGTTTTCTTAATTTTAATAAATTATATTTTGTTAGTTTTTTTTATATATTTTATGAAATAATGTTAATTTATTTTTATCATTCAATGGGAAAATGTAATGGTTTTATTGAAATATAAATGGTCTTAACCATTTTCAATGTCCTTCATTTGAATCTTTTATTAGTGAAATTGGTTTGGTTGATAGAATTTATTATAGTTTATGAAATATATTTAGTGATTTTATTTAATTTTATTAATTATGATTATTAGTAGAATCATTTTTGATGAAATAATAATTATTCACAATTTTATATTTCTTAGTTATAGTATTACCCAATAATTATGATAAGTATTAGAAAATTATAAAATAAGATAGGAATTTGTGAAATTTATGAGTAACTAAATGATTTTCTAAAATTGTTTAAATAGTTATTTTAAGTGGTGAAATAATTTTTTAGATCTTTTCAGTCTACTATAATAACTATTGTGTTTACTTATGGTTTGTTCTATATATTCTTTTTTGACCTATATTTCATAATAAAAATTTAGTAAAAATTATATTAATCATTTTTAAGATACATGTTTTAGTTTTATGGTGTGTTTTAGTGTTTTTATTACTAGGGGTTTTTATTGTAGTTTTATACTTGAAAATGTGATTTTAATTTTTATGTATGTTTTATTTTGATAATATTAAATTGATTTTTTGAATTTGAGGGTTTCAATTAGTATTTTAAAAATATTTTTATTGGATTTAATTTTTTTTTGTGTTTCAGATAATTATTGAAAGGGTTTTGATATAATACATTTATATTGAGTGGTAAATATTTAATATCTCCCTTATATCACTATTTTTGGGAATTGATATTCAAGAAACTATGCTTTTAAAAATCCATTAGAGGTTTTCTTGTTTGTGGAAAAATGATTTTTAGTGTAATTATTAAGAAATCGTTTTATTTAAATTATGTTTATATTTATTTGAAATCATATTTTTAAATATTTTAATTTCATATTAAAGTATTTAAGGTTTCCGATTTAATGGTTTTAATTTTTTTAATTTTGATTCATTAATATAAAATGTAGTTTAATATGAATATTTTTTTACTTTTATAGTATATTAAACATGATTTATGTGTAAATTATTGATTTTTTCAAAAACCTAATATGGAACATTTATTTATGTTAGTTTTAATGAAACTTGAATTACATGAATTTTTAAATTGAGTGATTTTGAGTTTGGTCAAAATTATTTCTAGGATATTGAAATTGGTTTTTTATTTTCTATGGAGGGCAACTAAGTGATTTTTGAGCCTAGAAATTGGATAAAAGGTGTAATAATTTAAAGATTGATATGTTGCAATTAATTTTATATAAATAATTTTTAATTGATTAGGTTTGTATTTGTTGGGACCATTTAGTTAAATTATGATTATTTTATTAAATTGAGGTATGATATTCATATTCTAGGATATATATTTTTTTTAATTGTAAAAGGATTATATCATCATGAATCACTACTCTATTAGTCTTAGTATTTAATAAATCAAGATAAACTAATATTTTATTTTCATAGGGGTGTTTTTTCTATTTTTATTGATACTTTTTAATTAATGTGTAGATTTATATAATGGATTATAATTTCTATTGAAAAAATTAGGATATTAGATCTATGAATTACTATAAAATAATGATTTATTGATTATATAAAACCTAGGGTGGCAATAATATCCTGTGAATGAATTATATTTGTTGTTCTTGAAAAATATTCATAATAGGTGGGATGTAAATGATAAATAAATTCTCAGTTTTTAGGTTTAGACTGAATGGATTTGGGGTTTAGGGTGTGTTGGGACTATTTGGAAGTGTTATGGATTGGTTTTAAATGAAATAAGTGTTGTATAGTGATATATATTTTTAGTTAATGTGTATTTCAATTAATATTTGGAGAAAAATCTTGAAACATTTATATTATACATTGTTAGATATATTGATAAGTGATTTGGTGATAATTCGATGTGAATTATCGAATTGAGTTTTTTTAATTTCACAGACTAAATCTTTATCAGAATAATAGATAGACTAGTTCACCACATGACCTTAGGTATACCTCCTCATATGAAAGAGGATGCTTACTAGTTGTGGGTTTCTAAGGTTATACTATTAAGAGACTATACCCCCATATCAAAGTTCACTATAATAATAAATATAACCAAGAGGCATATACATTTGATTATGCATAAAGAATAAATAATACCAAAATTATATAATAAATTAAAATGAAATAAATTCTCAAATATTAATTTCATTCATGTAACACTAATTTCCCACTAGTATTATCATGTATAAAAAAACAATATAAAAATAAATGCATCGGGTTCTATTTCAAAATTTGAGTTGTTCCACATAACCAGTTTGAAGAAACCTATCAAGATACTCCATCATGATCATAAGACTTAACAAAATTAGCTCAACTTGATATTGAATTCCTGGGCCTCCTCCCATTCCATCATGTAGCCTTTCTCAAATAGAATGGGAAAATAATTTCTGTATGTATATAAAGGTGCATATATAGGGGTGACAAATTAATATCATTAGGAAACCCCATTGGTTGACCTATATGTTACTATCATAAAATCATTATCATGAAATATTTCTATCCTTGATAAGAAACAACTAGAATAGAAATAAAAAAACAACCATAAATCATTATGTCCAAGGAACCGATTGACCATTCCAAATTCTTCTATTATTGGGGTGTCTCTAAGAATGTATCTATGTCCATGCATTCCAAGTCACATGCAAACTCCAAATCCATGAAGTCCAAAAAAACCCTAGTACTCTTGGGACCCATCCCATGATAGCACAATAATCTGGGATTTAAATCCATGGAAACCCAATCAAATCCTATTAACTCCATCAATGAGTCCAATGATAACTATATATTCTAAACACCAAATCCATGGTATCCTCTATTAGTTTATGAGTTCGAAATTCTTGGAAAAAGTAATCCATACTCATTAATTTACGGACCTATCCCATGATAACCTTTTAATCCATTCTCCAAATCCATTTTAGACCATATCATATCATATAGACTCCATGGATGGGTCCCATCATAATACTATTATCCCTGATATAAATATATATAAACACTTATCATGAATAATCTCCTCATTCATGGAATCTCTCATAACCGAGATCTTAATTTAACGAATATTCCATCTATAACTAGAAAAAAATATGGATTTCATAACCATGTAATCATCCCAATGACTTTGGAAGAAAAACTGAATAACATCATCCTAGAGAAAATTAAATAAGTCCCAACATTAATAAAATAAAATAAACATATCAAAGGATTTCCAAACACCAGCTCCTATCATCATCATCTTAGACTTATTGGGCTTACACATAAGTTCATGTTCTAGATGACACCCATAACCATCATTACCCAACCACACACCCAATTAGGGTTGATCAATAAATAGGAACTCACATGTCCCTTTGGGTCAACACATAAGTAGGGGAATCCTACTTGGGATCCTCGAGACATGTATATAGGTGGAGGAACCCCACATGGACATCCTATAGGTGAAAGAAGAATCAAAGGCACCCCTTGCAATCTATGATCATAACCTTCCTCTTGGGCCATAATCCATCTCTTAAATGTAACACATCACACAAATATGTCTATAAAATTTTATGACCTCACAAGAAAAGTGTTTAAATCTTACAGGGGAGGTGGTATCATGTGAAAAACCTATCCAAGTTACTCTAGGTTGGATAAAACACCCATACTATCTATCATCCCAAGATTCATGCTAGTCCTAGTAATAACAGGCCATCCTAAGATGATTCCCAATGAGGAAATACTAGACCCCATTCCACCTCAAAAGATCATTCTCATGATTATTTTCTAATTCTCATCTCATGTATCACTCTTTAGAGACCATTGAATTCAGTTTCATAAAGAAAAACACTCTATCATGGCATGATCACCTTGAAACACCTCTTGAAAATCCAATTAACTCTAAAAGGGTTCCATAACTAAATTACTTATGAAAAAATTTCTATAATAGACTAACAATATATGAAATTCGTAATATTGTGTGAAAATAAATAAAAATGCTCCATGGAGGTAGTGTATAGAATGCACCTCTTACAAGACACATGGGCCATGTATCCTATATGACATGTAATATAATTTTCATATTCACAATGTTCGTACACTATACACGGCGTATACTAAACATGAGGTATTGAAGAACCTTTATGGGGTTTTTAGCAAAGTTTTTTATTTTTTCACAACTATCTTTCTTTTTAGAAGATTGTTTTTGTTATTTAGGAATTGGACCCATATTAATTATAATTATTATTCATCAGACTCATAGTATCATATTCATGTTCATTAGATTCAAATATTATGATTCAAAAGTATTAGATGATGAAAGTTTTTATTTTTAAAATATTTTTCCTTTTTATTAATCAAATAATGAAAGAAGTTGTTGAGTTATAAAGATAGAAGTTCATGAGTGATGATTTCATAGTGATGTAGAAGAGTTTTTTAAGAAAGTGAAGTTAGGATTTTGAAAGTTTTCCAAACTAGATAACCTAAATAAAATTAGTTTTTTTGTAATTAAGAAGTACTCACCCATCATGAAAAACATCATGATAAAATATTTTGAAGAAATGATTGGGAGATTTGATGAAATTAAAAATTGTAGAGTGAATAATTCCATCTGAACATAGAAATTATATTATAATGAGGATTTCACCGTAATTGGGATTCCACCTATATGAAGAAACCATTAAATTGTATAATTTTTTAAAAGAACAGATCTAAAAGTCAGATTGTGTGAAGATGATGATGTTTGAATAATTTCAATGTTTAAGTATGGAGACTCCGTCATAATGGGAATTTATTCATAATGGGATTTCCATCATAATGGGGAAATCCATCATAATGTGAATTCCACTGAATTTAGAATTACATCATTATAAAGATTCTATTGGGGTGAAGATAAAGGTAATTTATAATCATTGATAAGGATATATAATTCTTAATCATTAATAAGGATATATAATTTATAAGCACTGATATGAAAATAGATCGTAATGAGAAAATAAGGAAACCAATTGTAATGAACTGATAATGAAATAGATCTTAATGAGCTGAGAAGGAAATAAATCTTAATGAGTTGATTATGAAGAATAATAAAAAATATAATTCCATAATTTTTGTGATGAGTTTAAGAGGTAAAACATGTATTTCAATTTTGGATAAATATCATTAAAACCCAAGAAGGATTGAAGTAGTCAAAGTTGAAGTATAAATGTTAGATATCTTCAGATATTTTGAAATTTGAGGAAGCATGAAATGTTTTCAAGTTTATTGATTTTTCTTAGGAGGCTACTATAAATACATTCTTAGATAATTCATTCATTCATGATTATTAATATAAGAAAAAGAGGTGGAGCACTGAATAAATCAAGTGGAAGTCATTTATTTCCTAATATTTCATGAGGAGGACCAGTCTGCTAAATGTTTTTTTTATCATATTTAACAATATCAGATTTATAAGATCATATTGAGAAGATTGTATTGAGTCGATTGGACTGAGAATATAGGAATGATTCAATAGGACTGAGAAAGATAATCTTGATAATTTGAGCAGAGTTTGAGTTTCGAATATTGGGAATGTGTTCATTGTATTTAGTTCATCATATTGAGAGAATCATATCCAGACTCATCATATTGGGAGAATATAATCCAGACTCATTGTATTGAGAGAATTAGATCCAAACCAATTGGATTGATAAAATTAGATCCAGCAAAATCAGACTGATGATTCGAACTGAGAAGTTGTTGATATATTTTAATATAATATTTATTCTTTTATTTGGATCAATTTTTTTATAAGATAACTTTTTAAATTTTTGGGAGTTGTTATAATCATTTCTATGGGGAGATAGAATGTTTCTAATGGGATTTATCACAAGTTATATTCACTTATTCATAATAGTGGATTTCCACTGACCCACGAGAGTAGCTATGGAAAGGATTTAGGTTCTCATGATAAGGCCAAACTTATAAATATTGTGTTCCTTAATTGGTTTCCAACTTCTCCTTACATGATAATTTACAAAAAATTGATAAGAAAATAAATCTTAACTAGTTACAAGGTTTACATTTTGAAAATTATTGAAACATATAATAAGTGAAAAACTGATTCAACCCCCATCTCAATTGTTATTTGATCATTTAGAACATCAATTGGTATCATAGTGAAGGTTTACTTTTTTGAATCCTTATCATGGATAATATAAATTCTCTCAATAGTAAAATAAATCCTTCTTTTGATAGATAAAAATATTATGGATGAAAAAATATGATGATTCATTATCTTCTATCTCTTGATATTGAATTTATTGATGTTGCTGCTATTAGGTTTCCATATATTAAGAAAGATTCCTCTAATTACCTTTTTTGATAATATAAATTTAGAAGTTTATGTAAAGGATGTAAATTCTATTATAATTTCCTTATCAGAAAATGTTTATCAAAAGGTGATGGGTCTGAATACTTTAAAAAAGTAGGTGTGACAAGCTGGAAAGTGGTTCTGAAGGGAATACAAAAGTTAAGGAACCAAGGTTACAAATATGGCATATTAAGTATGAATAAATCATAATTATAGAAGAATAAACCATAGATAAATAATTCACTATATTAAATATACTTTTTTACAACATAATAGGATTCAAGGATGTCTAGGAAGATTCTACAATTTTGAAGAAACTTATGAAAAACATTCAAGATATGATTTATTTTAAAATTTAATCTATAGTAGATAAGGGTGATTTATCTATTTATGAATTGCATAAAAGTCATATTTCTTGTGAAATGAGAAAAAATAAATATTTTAAAAATAATATGAAAGATGAAATGTATTTTGAAGTAATGAGAAGGATGAAAATCCACGATATTAAAGAAGTTTCTCCTTGTGAGTCTAAAGATAAAAAGGATTATGTGTTAAATGAAAAATTCATGTCTCTTATATCCAAAAAATATTAAAGATAAAGAGGAAAGTATGGAGTTAAACATCCTTTCAAATGCTTTGAGTGTGGTGGAATCAGAAAATTTGTTATAAACTTACCTAAAATAAAATTTAGAGAATATAGAGATAATTTTAATGAAAACATCGATGGAATAATTGAAAAAAACGATAAAGAAGAAATGTTTTCCAAAATATTCAAAGAGAAGTTTACTGGAAGAAAAATAATTATGTAGATTAATAAAGATAAATCATAATCAGTTGAAAACATTTTACCTAGACATGAATGTTTAGAAAAAATTAGAACCTTCATTGAAAAAGTTCATAAAACGAACGATTCTTATAAGAGTGAAGAAGGTGGTGAAGAATCTTATGGAGAGTAAAAACCTAGAACATAACTTGTTTCATGTCTTGATAAAAACAAAACTACCAATAAAGAAATAATATTAATGAAGAAATATTATAAATATTTTGGAGATGGAAGAAAATATGTCCTCAAGTAAGAGGATGAAAGCATTCAGGAGATTTTATGTTATAAATACAGAATTTCTAAACAAGGAAAGAATATTAAATATCTTAGTAAAAATATGGAAGTTAAGGAATAAAAGTATAAAAAGTTTGAATCAAATATTATTGAGAATGAAATTACCTTGTGCAATATGAATGAAAACTTCAACAAATATTTGGAAGTAAAATTTGATACATCCAAAGATGATGAGAAGACTCAATAAAAGATTCAGGTGAAATCATATCTTACCAAAAATAATGTTTCATCTGATTCATTTAACATTCTAGGTTCAATAAAAAGATTTTGGAAATATTTTATTGTGAAAGTATGTAAGAAACCAATAAAATCTACTAAATTATAAAACTCACTTATATGAAAAGATGATCCACATCCTAAGTACTTTTTGATCTGAGATAAGTTATTAGCCTCAATAATGATTCTATAATGAATGTTATTTCATAAATATATAACCAATATTTGATTGATATTTCTGGTGTTATAAAACCTATTAGAACAAAGAATATAATTTTTGGCACAAATTATCTCTACCTAGAAGAATATTTGAGAAATGTTGTGAAATAGGGGTAGTAGAATGTGTAACTTTCATAGCTAACAGTTTGTTGAAAAGTGAATTATTAATAAATTCAAAACCTTCCAATAAGAAATAAATTTCAATGTATGGAATATGTTTTTGGAAGAAGTGATGAGGATGGTAATATTTCTGAAAAATGTATGACACTCATTCTATAACAAGTTTCTTGTAATAGAAAAGAAAAAGTTGCTGAAGACAAGAAAGTTGAGGAAAGAGATATTTTTGTTAAGGCAGCCTTGAAAGCATATGAAAGGAAAAAACCATGGATACCAGATAGTGGTTTTTCTTCAAATATTATATATGATATAAAAACATTGTAACATGTTGAAAGTCATGATGGAGGAGAAATTACCCTCGGAAATGATAGTTCCTTAAAAATCAGAGGAATTAGAATGATTGAGATTGAAGCCAAAAAGTTGAAATATAAGGAAGTTTTATTTATTAATGGGATAAAAAACTACTTATTTAGTTAATTTAAACATTGTGATGATGTAAAAGAATTCGTTTTTATAAAATATTAGAATATCATAAAAAGGGAAATTATTGGAAAGGTTATTATAAAAGGAGAAAAACCCAATGGGAATCGCTTTCAAATAATATAATTAAACATATCTTGTTATATGAGTACTGATGATGAAAACAATTTGTGCAATGATAACTTAGCCACTTAGGGAAGAAAAACATGAATAAAATTTCTAATGTTGATTCTCTCTAAAATTTTCTATATTTGAAAATAAGAGATGAATATGTTTGTACTACTTCCCAAAAATTAAATATGACTAACAAAAATGATAAGATAATTAAGTTTCAATCTAAAAGACCACTTTAGATTATTCATTCCAATTTATATGGGATTATGAGATACCAATCAATCAAATCAGATTTATAATTTATCACTTTCATTGATGAATTTACTTGGATGAAAAACATCTTGTTTATGAAGCACAAGTTAAAGGGTATTGAAATGTTCAAATTATTCAAAAAAGATGTTGAGAAATAAATGAGGTTTTTTTACAAAGAAGATATAAATAGATAATGATACTGAATTCAAAAAGAATAATTTTGAAACATATCTAATAATTCAGGGTATCAAACAACATTATATTGCTCCCTATACTCTATAAAAATATTCTATAATAGAAAAAAATTAATATAATATTATTGTAAATGAGATGAAGTATGTTATCAGAAAAAAACTTTCAAAGTTCTACTAGAAAGAAGCTATTAGTACTACAATACATGTTCAATGTAGATGTTTTTTCAGGATAGAAACCAACATGACCCATTTAAAAAATATGGTATAATAAAAAACATTCATTTAAATAGTTCAATATTTTTGTAACTCTTTGTTTTCTCAAAATAAAAAATCTTGATTTGGGAAATTTTGACGAGAAATCCGAGGAAGGAAATTTTATGGGTTATTCACCAAATGGAAGAAGATAAAAATTATGGAGCAAATATTTAAAAATTTTAGTGGAATCATATGATGTGAATATAATTAAAAATCAAAGTTCCTTAACAAAAGTTTTTGAGATTGATGAGGATGATAAACAAGAGAATTAAAACAATATTGAAAGTAATTTAAAATATCTTTATTCATATTCAAAAGAATCATGTGATGAGGAGATTATATATGGGAAAGAAACATTGAAATTTTCAACCTTAGTAAAACATGTTTAATTATAAAAAATTATTGGGAATTATAATGCTTCGGTTTAGACTAGAAAAAATTTTATATTTGAAAATAAAATGCCAATTATCTGAAAAGTTTAACAAAAATAAGTTTCAAAGGAAATTCAATACAAAGAATGGGTGGATGTTATTAATAAATATTTGTATCATATTGAGAAGAAAGAAAAATGGGAACTAGTTTCATGGTCAGAAAATAAAAATGATATCTGAACAATGTGGGTTTACAGAAATGAGTTAAATAAATTTAGAGAAGTATCATGAAATAAATATAGGCATGTTTCTAAATTCTATGGAATTATGGAAGGTTTGGATTTTCAAGAAACATTTTTCCCAAATACAATATTATAAACTATTATAATGTTCCTTTTAGTGGCTTCACATATGAATTACAAAGTTTATCATATGGATGTAAAGTTAGTAATCTTAAATGGTGATATTAAAGAAGAAGTTTACATTGAAAAAACATGTGGGTTTATACTTTATGTGTATGATTTTTTTTGTAAACTAAAGAAATATTTTTATGTTCCAAAACAAGCTATGCATTATTCGTATTCCAAACTTGAAAATAGTTTGATAATGTTAATTTATTCTAAAGGAAAATTTGATAGGAACTTATATGCGAATGATATTTTCTCTAAAACTATAATTTTAATTATTTTTATAGATGATATCATTTTTTATATTGATAGAGAAGATATTTTTAAAACATTTTCTGAAGAAATGAAAAAGAATTTTGAAATGTCACTATTGGGGGAATTGACTTTCTTTATTGTCATACAATTTCCAAAAAAATGAAAATACATTTTCTTATCTCAATAAAAGTATGATAGGGAATTGTTAAAGATATTTAGGTTGAATGAATCCAAATAATTTTATACTCCTATTTCAGTGAGTAGAAATATGAGTAAATATGAATCAGGAAATAGAGTGAATCAAAAATATTTTTGGAAGCTTACAGGAAGTAATATTTACCTTATATCATCTAGGCCTGGTATTGTTTATGATGAGGCTTTGTGTGATAGGTATCAAAGTAATCCTAAATCATCAAATATGTTGGTAGGAAATAGGATGATGATATATGTCAAAGGAACAACTTCCCATGAGTTGTTATACAAAAAAATAGTGAGATAAGATTTCAAGGTTATAATGATATCGATTGGGCTTGGGATTGTAATGATAGAAAATAAACCTGGGGAGGAACATTTTTCTTGGGTGAATGTTGTGTGAGTTGGAATGGTAAGAAATAATGTTCAGTAACTATGAGAACAAATAAAATTGAATATTTTGTAGCTACTAAATCTTGTAATTAAATGGTATGGAGTAAAGTAAATATAGATGATTAAAAAGTAAAAGTTTCTAAACCATTTAAGATAAATTTTGAAAAAAATAATAATATTTATCTTTTTAATAATATTGTCCAAACATAAGGATTAAAAACATTAATATAAATTTTCACTTTTTAAGAGATAAAGTTTCGGTTGGATATGTTTTGAATGAATACATTTCAACAAAATATTATATTTATGATATCTTTATAAAATAAATTCTTAAGAAAAGTTTATAGATTTGAGGCTGAAACTTCATGTTTAGCCTCCTACCATGCCTTCCAAAACCTCATAAAGAAGAAAACCCACCATGATTTAGATTATGTTGACAAAGGGGGAGAGAAAGTAACAACTTTTTTACTTTGTAAGAGGTTTTTACTTATCTTTTATAAATGAATCTAACACTATTGTTATCATAAAATGGGTGAGGGATAAAGAAAAGTGAGCGGAAAATGGTGACGAGGAGTTATCTTTACATCAAAGAATTTTTTTTTTTCACCATGGGTTATAATTCCTTCAAAAAAATTAATTTATCTAATAGTTTTGTGTCATGAAACAATATGTTGAGATATGTTTTGATAAAAGTAAAAAAACTCAAGTTATTTATAAAAGTCGAGTTGTGAAAAAATTAAGAGAGTTTGAAAGTGCTTAACAAGGGTTTTCAACAAATACAAATGAGATATTGAATAACCTATTAAGTATTTTTTTGAAAATATTTTTTTATTTATTGAAAACTAAATTTCTTTGTAATGGAATGATTCTGTTACTCAGGAATTAGACCCATATCCATTATAATAAATATTCATTAGACTCATAGTATCATATTCACCTAAATCAAATTCAGATAATCAGATATAGAAGAATTAGAGGTTGATATTGTTTACTGTTGAAAGTTTTTACTTATCCATAATTAGAGAAATAAATAAATTTTTATGTGTGAAAGATAGAAGTTTTTGAGTGATGAAGTCATAGTGATTCTGAGGGGTTTTGTTGAAGAAAGTGAAGATATGACTTAGAAATTTTTCTAAAAATTATAAACTAATTCAAACAATTATTTTTTGTTCAAGAAGTTATCACAAATCATGAAAATTTTAATTATAAAGGATTTTGAAGAAATCATAGAGAATTTTGAAGAAATAAAAAATTACAGAGTAAAGAATTCCATCGTAATAATAAATTCTATCGCAATGAGGATTTCATCGTAATTGGGATTCCATCATTTTGAAGAAATCCATCAAAGGAATAATTTTTTATAATATCAGATCTAAAAGTCAAAATGTGTGAGGTTGATGAAGTTTGAATAATTTCCATGTTGATGTATGAAGAATCCATCGTAATGGGAATTTCATCATAATGGGATTTCCATCATAATGGGAAAATACATCATAATGGGAATTATATCGTAATAAGAATTCCATCATTATTAGGATTCCATTGGGATAAAGCTAAAGTAAATTCATAATCACTGAGAAGGATACATAATTTGTAACCATTGAGAAGGATACATAATTATTAATCAATAAGAAGGAAACATATCGTAATGAGCTAAGAAGGAAATAGATTGTAATGATTTGAGAGGGAAACAAATAATAATGAGATGAGAAGGAAAAAAATAGTAATGAACTTCTTGTGAATAAGACTTAAAAATAAAATTATAGATGTTTTATGTAGATTTTATGAGGTCAAACATTAATTTCTATTTTTCCTAAATCTTGGTGAAATCCATGTAGGACTGAGGAAGTCAAATTTGATGTTTAAATTCAAGAGATATTCAGATATTTTAAAATTTGTGTCACCAGGGAAAGCTTTATGTTTTCTACTTTTTTATTATGAGTTTCCTATAAATACTTTATCAGATAATTTGTTTATTAATGACTTTTTATGCAAGTGGAAAAGGAAAAGAACTAAATAAATCATGTGAAAGTCATTTCAGACCAGAGATCTCATGAGGAGGATAAAAAACTGAATTTTTGTTTACTAAATTGAGTAAGGTCATGCTGAGAAGACCGTATTGTGTTGATTAGATTTATAAGATCTTATTGAATTGATTAGACTGTGAATTATATAATAGATAATTTTAGAAGAGTTTGAGTTTTTAAGATTTAGAATGGGTTCATTGTTTTGAGTCCACTATATTGAGAGAATTAAATTCACTTTCATTGTGTTAAGAGAATCAAATATAGACTCAATGAATTGAGAGAATCAGATCCACACACATTGGATTGTGAAAATTAGATCCATCCAAATTGGACCAAGGATTAAGACTGCGAAATTATATATAAGTTTCAATAAAGTATTTTTTTTGGCTCAATTGTTATATATGAAAACATTATAAATTGATGGGATTCAGTATAACCATTCCTATTGTGAGATAAAATGTTTCTAATGGGAGTTGGAAGAAGTTGTATTTAATTTTTCATAATAATGGATTTCCATAGACCAATAGAAGTGTCTATGGGAATGATATAGATTCACATACTAAGGCCAAACATTATAAATCTTATATGTTGTAGTTTCATTCCTATTTTTTCTTGTGTGATTATTTACTAAATGTTTATAAGGAAACAAATCTTAATCGGTTGAAGGGGTTATATTTTGGAAAGTATTGAAACTTATAAAAAGTGAATAATAGATTAAACCACCTTCTCAATTATTATTCGATCCTCTGGAACTTTAGGGACCTACTCATGTACCTTGTCCCAAATCATTACGTAAAATGGATGACTACACACCATTCACAAAACACACATGATGTACCCCTCACATGGTGCCTAGATATGTACTCTACAAGGTCATGTGCACTAACAAGGGCTATCTGGCCTGGCTTCCAACCACACCCGTTGTCTCCCCACATGGAATATCATAAACAAACAAGTCGTGTGACCCCTTATATTTATCCCTTCACCCAAATGGGGAATACACAACATGTTTTTTTGGACTACATGTCTTGTAATTAGGTTTTTGATGAAAAAATAACCATTAAAACCTCTTGAAACCATTATTTCCCCTGATCAAGCATAGATTGACCCTCATGGGGTCCCCAAAAACAATAATAAATAATTAAAAATTAAAACAAAAAACTAAGGGGGTTGATGTTTAAAACTAAAAATAAGCCTACCTCAAGGAAAAATTCACCAAATATTCACCTGTTTCCATGCTTTGCTACTACTACATAGTGACCCAGATCCTCTTGATATCCATAGTGGTACATCCCTTCTTATATCCCTCCCATTTCCCTCTCTCTACTCTCTCCATATTCTACCTCCCCCGTGAGGAAGTAAATCCCCAAGGGGTGTATATGTGAATCTAGTGGAGTACAGAAGAAAATGAAAGGAAAAGGGAATGAAAGAAAGAAGTAAAAGAAAATAAAATAAATTAAAAGGGGCATGAGCCAAGTTCTAATTCCCAAATTAAAATTTTCATTTACCTAAGAAATAAACATCCTTACAAACTTAATATTGTAATCATAATGTCAATTTACTGCCCTTTTGAAAAGATATCAAGGATTTAACTCGTATGAATAAATTAATATTTTGTTAATTTAATATTAAATAATCCACTAAAATCTAAGCAACTCATAATTCTACCAAACACTTTATATATAGTAAAAAAATATTTTGAGACCAAAAGAGGGTTCATAAAAATTATTCATTATTATATGGATAGGTAGAATGATCATTACACCACTCACAAGGCTCTGAAAAAACTTTTTTAGTTCCCACCAAATTTTGCAACCCTAAGAAACATGTGACTTTAAAATATCAGCAACATATCACTTATCATCCTCAAGAAGCCTATATGGTTAACCCACAACTATGATTTCACTAAATGAACTATTGAAACCAATTCTTTCTTGACCATCCACCAAATGATCTTACAACATCCACAACTCTTTTGATATAAGAGGAATTCAAAAGCTACTGATCAGATTCTACGCACCATAATATTATCCTTATCATTTCCCTCCATCCAATTAAAATGTCCACATTAGATGATCCATACATAAATAAAAATAATGAATGGAAATTAAAAAACCCACTCATTCATAAAAAAACAAGAAACAAATGAATATCACATGTTCCTATTTACAAGAATGGTCTCATGGAAATTTATGAGTTTCAACTCATAATGAGGGTCACCCCCATCAAATGAAAAATGGTTTTCACCACACCTATTAAATCACCATATACCACTTACCATGTTTATTCATAGGGGGATCACTTCTAACCACATATGACGCTGGTACGAACCCACAATTACCTACCACCAACCCTTGACACCATGTCACCCTAATAATACATATAATGTGCTACCTTAGGTAGACCATACCAAAATACCTGAATCACTTACCAACTCACTCTTTCATGAGTCATCCATCTCTAAGACCAAGATGGCCATGCTCGAATAAATTAATTTCCTAAAACACCATGATCTCCCTTGGAAAACCTCTTCAATATCGAGCATGCAACCATTCCATGATTCGTAAAATGAACACCCTCATTATGGTGTCTCTATAACACCATAATTTATCTTCCTTGATATTTGGCTTTTCAACATAAAACACAAGCTTATCCACTACCAAAAAATATCCCAATAATGAGAGTTTACCAGTTTTATGACTATTCATCTAAATGAACTCCCACTAGTGAACATGGCTAGGAACCCAACCAATCATTCTCTTCAAATCTACTATCAATACCCAATTACCCTAGGTGATTACTCATAAAACCATAGAATTATCTTGAATATTCAAAAAAACCTAAAAAACCTACCTTGTATTTGTATTGTACCCTAAATCATGAATCTATGCTTTAACTCAAGGAATCCACCATCCTGGGAAAACCCCTCTAATGAGTCTCCCCTAAAAAAATAATCCTCAGACTCACCCATTTATGGGTTGAAACTGAGGGTGTCTAGATATCCAACCTCACCCTATAGGTTAAGTATCACAATAGGAACCGTAGGAATAAGCACCATGCATCATGTAAAAACTAATAAAATGTCACAACCCATTAGGAATTATCCATGTTCTCGTATCAACCAATAGAAAAAACATGAAAAAACCCCACTCATTGTGTCTTAAAATGATGACAACACCAGCAAAAACCATCACCCACAACTAAGTCACTCTTCTAATCTAAAAATATACACATTATAATGATCCCATGAGAATCTAAACTTACAACTATATTGTTCCTCAATCCAATTGAATCATCTTAGATTACTTATGTAAATGAACTTCCATCACTTGGTTCGGTTCAATAGAGTACCACTCCAATATACAAGTGAAAATTTTGTATAGGATTTTATTAACACTTTAAATTACCCAAAATTAATTAAAATACCCCCAATGGATACCATTATTACACACCATGTGCCACACTAACCTACTAGGGTCAATGAACACAATTTTCTCGAATATTGAGCCATCACACTCACCATAAAATATATCATGATAGATTTTTATTTCCTATCATTAGAAGGAAATCCATACACAATTTGAAAAATCTGGGAAGAATTAAACTAAGTAATTATATAAGAGTATTCCATATTATTAGTTTTTAAAACATCAAACAACTAAGTCTCAGTCATATAAAAAATCACAAAATAGAAGGCCAATATCATGTCGAGACTATGTTCTTGAAATGCTGCATGTGGTGCCTCTTTCTATTACAGTATAGGATTCAAATACAAGCACAAATATTTTTCCAATGGGGTAGGAGATAGTTTCCATAATCCTAAAATCAAAAAATTAAAACCACATGTTCATCTATAGGTTTGAATATCATCTAAAACCATAACATCACAAACTAAAATAGAAATCCCATCCTTAGTAACTAGAACTTCCTATTAGAATACTTTAACTTGATGCACCCATAAGATATCCACTACAAGACCTGACACATCCCTAAATTTAAACTCTAAAGAATCCAAAAACAACTAGAAAAAATTGAAACATCTCTAAAACCAATTCATAATGTACTCAAACATAAAAATCTAGGAATAATGTCTATAAAAGTACACCATGTGACCTCAGGTCACCTCTTTGTACACTAGAGGCTACCGACTAGCAAAAGAGGCCTAAGGTGGTACTATGATGAGACTACACCATTATATTAGAGATAAAAATAAAAATTTAAATAACCAAGAATCATACACATCATAATATATAGAAATAATAAATCAAATAAAAATTCTTTCCAAAAAGTGAAATGAAATAATTTCCTCAAAGATAATTTCATACATAAAACACTAGTCATCCACTAGACTGATCACTTATAAAAATAACATCTGAAATAGAAATACATATGGATCTATGTTTGATTATGATCCATACCACATACATAGTCTCTGAAACCCCATAAGGAAACTCTAAAACATTCATAATAATCCAATTTATTTTCTCAAATCAATCATTAATCATGGGCCTCTGCCCTATCCATCATGCATCCATGCTCATCCTGAAAGTAGATATATGTTCTACATGGGAATCAAGGTGCACATATAGGGGATGATAAATTAATCTAATTAGGAATCCACCAATGGTGGACCTATAACCTACAATCATTATTGAATGTTCATGAAATATAAACATCTTATCTAGGACATAACTTGAATAAAAATAACATATAATTTCACTTGATCATTATGTCCATGACCTTGATTGATTATTTGTTCTCTATCCAGTGATGAGGTTTTAGTAAGAATGTCTCAATGACCATGCATCTCAAGTAACATGTTGGAAATAAATTGATGTTATCCAGAATAAATCCTCACCACTCTATGGGCCCATACCATGAAAAACCTATCATATAGGATCCAAATCTGTGAAATCCCCTATCATATTATCCCAACTTGGTGGACAGGGTGCCTAAAAAACTGATCACATGAGCTCCAAATCCTTGACAACCCCAACCAATCCTCATGAATCTAGGGACCCCTCCCCTGATAACACTATAATCTATGCTCTCAATCCATGTAATCCCCTTACATTTCCTCTAAACAGTAGATATGAGGCCTACAATAACCCTATCATTTGGGATCCTAATACATTTCAACACCTATCATACCCAATATCCACATATAAGGCTTACCTGACCACCATTATCCTAATCCAAAGTACCTCTTATCTATACAAATCACAAAACAAAGAATCCAAAAACATATATCAATCACCATCAAAATGGAGGGTCAACCATTTATCATTGACACTATAAAAATAATACATGTCTCAAAATAAATAAAAAATAAAACATAATAAGGTCTAGAAGAACACCCACTCCCATCATAATCATCTCATCCATATTTGGAATACACATCGTTTCAGGTTATAGATGACACTCACAACCATATATATCCTAACATACTCCAACATAGGGTTTCTATTTTAATGGGAACTAGAATGGAACTTTGGTTCAACACATAGGTTGATGAATCCCTATTGCGTTCCTTGGGACCGTTATATAGGTGGTGGAATCCCACATGGTATCCTCTAGGTCAGAACATAAGAGAAGTAATCGCTCTTGGGATCCATGGTCAAAAATAGTCTTTCAAGATATCGCCTGTATCTTGAGGGTAACACAACCCAAAAATATATCTCTATCATCCATTGGACTCACCATTCAAAAAGAGAAAACTCATAATGAAGGTGGCCTCATTCCCTTTAAATTTACAAGTAACATTTGGTTGTCTTAGAAACTCAACCTATCTATCTCATAGAGTCACATCTCTATCCTAATAACTAGAAAAAAGCCTATTAAAATAACCATAATGGATGATGGATATCCAATAAAACATCCTTTAATCATTATCATGTCCTGTTTCTAATAATCATCCCATGTCTCACTCTCAAGAGACCATTGGATTCAATTACTAGAGAAAAGCCTCTATATTATGGATTTATCACCATGAAGCACCTCTGGAAAGTAATCATAACACCTAAAGTGGTCAACAATCATGTTTTTCATTAAAAAATGATCACAATTCCCCATTTTTGAATCCAAATATAGAAACCCAAAAAAACCTTTCAAGGAGGGAGTACACGATGTGTACCTCATCTACACATCACTTACCTTAAACATTCATCCTTGGCTGTGTTTCCTAACCGACCTTATATTTAATTATCATGTAAAAATAAATCATACTCTATAGATGGTGTGTTCTAACCATGGGGTATCTACATATGTTAATTTACCAATTTGATGTGTAAAATGATATACTACAAACTATAAAAGTGACAATCATGATTTTCCCTTACACGTGGTCTGGAAATATACCAAACATAACCATGTGCACTAACTCAGGGTGTTTGGTCATTCCCCTAGCTATGCCCCAAGTCACCACAAAATTCTATATCCCAAAAAATATTTAATTATTACCATAATATTAAACCTTTCACATAAATAGGAACAAACATCATGTTTTCCCAAACTACATGTCTTGTGATTTGGGTTTCACGAACAAAAACACATCAAAGTTCCCTGAACCCTCATTTTCCTAAATAAATAATAAATTAAACTCTTAGGTGTTCCCAACACCATAATATAATATTAAAATCTAAAAATTAAAAAATAAGGGGATTAGGGATTTAAACAAAAAACTAGCCTACCTCCGGGATTAATCCACTGATGCTTCACTGGTTTCGGTGCTCCACATATATCACATGATGATGCAACCTTTTCCAAGCTCTATAATAGAAAATCCCTTATTACCTCCTCCAAAATCCCTCTCCCTATGATATCTCACTCACATTGAAGTAAATAAACCAAGGTAAATACATTAAAATATAATGGATAATAGGAGAAAGGAAAAGGAAAAAGGGAAAAATAATAAAAAGAAAATAATGAAATAAAAGTGGCCAATCTCTGGTGCTTGGTTTGATGTTATTACTCACCCAGTAAGACACCCACATTCTAGACTCTACCAAGAAGTCATAATATTAATAAAAACATGAATTAAATGTATATAAAAATTAAAATGTTTCCAAATAAATTAATGTTTAATTAATGTTTAATTAATTAAATATAAAATATTCCTCCAAAATTTGATCAAGTCAAAATTCTAAAAAACTCACACCTTGGTTAAAAACCATATTTTGGGACCAATAGAGTGATCATCAAATTTTTATAAATTCATTTGAAAGGTTAAAATTATTATTCTACCCATAAAAATACTCTAAAATGAAAAACTCAAATTCATTAAAATTTTTATGTCCCAAATAAACATATAGTTTTAATGTTTTAGTTAATTGAGTTCATATATTAGTTAGAGATATAAATGGAAAATATTGGGTGGAAATTTGTAAACCATGAGGTGAATTTTTTATAATTTTTTTATTATTAAAATAATTATTTACGTTATGTGATTCAAGGGTCCTAGGGATTTTTTGGGTTATAAATAATTAAATTGGGCCTCTAATACATGTTTTTATAAATACATGGGATTTCAGGTTTTAAAATCTTATGGGGGAGAGATAGTAGTTAGTGAATGATTTTATAATCGTGCACCCGGACCATGCGTGATAAGAAAAATTAGTTAGTAAAATAAATATTCATATTATAAAAACTTGGTATCTATATTAATAACCATGTATTTCATTGTAATTATAAATTGATCTGGTGTAGACACAAGAGGGCGGGGGTAGGGTTGGGTGTTGGGGTAAATTAATTATCCATAAATTCTACATGATTTTAAATTATTTTTCATTTTTCCATTTGAGCATAAAAATATTAATTATATATCAGATTATGAATGAATTTTGTTATATCATTTACCCAATATTCAAAAACCACATTGAATACAAAAAATAAATTAAAGAGCAACATATTTTTTTTAAGGTTCATCCCCTTTATGGGAAACCTACTCCTTATTTGGATTTATTATTCACCATAATAATGGATTCTCTACTTTTAAAAAATATCATCTTAAAGAGTTTTTTTTCATCCCACACCTATAATAATTCTCACTGTGGATTCATTTTTTTACATCTTATTGGAATTCTCAAAACCTGTTACTCACTAATGTCTTAGAATCAGACTATGTATTCCATGCATACCTAGAGTCTCACTAGTTCCATATATTCATACTATATACATAAAAGTGTTTATTTTTACCCATTAAATATTAGTTCTACAATAAACAATATATGTTTTTTAATTAGTTTGACATGATATATTTTCTCACACGAAGACTTTGAATTTTAGCATCTCTTCATGAAAAATGAATTCAACTTCATATCTATTCACTACTCATATTTATAGATCCATTATAGAACATACTCCCAAATATTTTTATACTAAAAAATGATCTCCTATTATCACCAAGAATCTATAATCTCTTAAATATTTTGATTTTCTAACATAATTAGTTAGAATAACAATAGAAAATTTAGTTTATCCTCAATTTCTTCCTCCTCCTCTCACTATATCAACTGTATCTATTATGTAATATCATTTTGAATTTGCATATTAATCATTTTAAAAACAAATATCATGAATATTATTCACAACATGATCATATTACCTTCTTATTATTAAAGATCTAGTATGTTTTTATTGGTTCATAGCTCTCAGTTCACTAGTTACAATCATATATTTTTCATCTCCTTTTCACTTTAATTTAATATGTAGGTCACTAGTATAATATTTTCTATATTTTTAAATAAATAAATATATATATATATATATATATATTCATGAGTTATTATGGGTGATCCTATCATTTTTCTTAACAGTTTTCATGTGGGAGTTTCCCCATGATCTCTTCTTTTTTTCTTCTTCAAACACATGTATCTTGTAAAATTATAGGAGTTCCCTTCTAATTTTCATTATTATATTTCTCTCTAATATAATAGTTATTATTTTATTTTTTCTATATCTATTGAGGAGCATTATCTCAAAGAAAAAATTTAACTAAAATCCATCTCTTAATTCAATATTTAGTGTTGTATAAAAATATTCATAAAATCTCTTATAATATACCTATTTTATAGATTAATATAAATATTTCATAATAACCTATAAATATTCCAATACTAAAACTATAAATCCAAGATAATATCTCATAAAACTCTTCTTTTTATTTAGTATATTTAATTGATCAAAAAAATAAATCACTCTTCCAAAATATGTTTAAATCAAAAAATTATGATAACTTCGACGGTGGAATTTTCTAATTATATCATAATAGAATTTATATTTTCAAAAATAACATCATAAATACCTCATAAAATATATAACAACTTGTATCCAAATTATTTTTTGATGTTTAAAACACTGAGGAACATTTCTAGAATCATTAGATATGATCTCATCTTTTGATCACTAAAATTATTTTAAAATATTCCCATTTGAAAATCAAAATTAAATTAAAAAATGATCCTCATATCATATCATATAATTTACCTCAAAACAATATAAGATCATAGATTCTAGAAGGATAAAAAGGTGTTTATCATCAATTAATAATGTAAAAAATATAAAATTAGATTTTCTCTATATACTGTAAGTTATTTATTTAAATTGTATTTAAATATTCATGAATTACCCATCTTCGATCATACTTTAGTCATCTTGAATATATTATTTCCATAATTTTCAATCTTCAATAACACAACTATTATAATTTTTTTAATGATTATATAGGTGATAAAAACATAAGCAATGTCCTAATTTGATTTTTTAATTCAAAAAATATATTCAGGAAAATTTATATTTTTCTCTCTAGAATGTAACGGAAATCACCTTATGTGGATCCAGGATAAGAAAAATCCCTTAAGTCATTATCATGAACTTTAT
This sequence comes from Viscum album, assembly GCA_963277665.1. Taxonomy (NCBI): domain Eukaryota; kingdom Viridiplantae; phylum Streptophyta; class Magnoliopsida; order Santalales; family Viscaceae; genus Viscum; species Viscum album. The sequence continues at coordinate 933,441,641 of OY728156.1, forward strand.
GAAGATCCTATCTATATATCATTACATTGATCTTCAATGTTGATCAGATCTGTTTTATCTTTATATATATCATGAATCCCCTTATATTTGTCACACACACAAATATTTTCTTACATGAATATCCATACATAGTGGATTAGTAGTGAATATCTTCACCTAGTTATCTCAATATAGAATCCTCTTATCTGGTACTACATTCATGAATCACTTTATATGGGAGGTATTTTAGGGTTCCAAACTTGGAATTTTACATATTTTACTCAATTTAAACCAGTTCTCATTTGGCCCATCTACAAAACTTATAAATCCATTCAAACAATTTTATAAATATTTTTTTTATAAATTCAACAAAAAATCAGAAATTTTAAATTAATTATAACATCCTTGTCTTGAAACTCTCTCACATGGACAAACTGGGATGGTTACTAGAGAGTTTTTCCACCTAAGGGATGTTAAAAAGTTGTGTAAGAGGAAAGTTTTTTTCTTTTGTATTAATATTTGGTAAAACGTAGAAAGGAGTTTAGGGTGTGTCAATAATTGGTATTGATATTGTGAATTAGACTATCTAACCCATGTATGGAGGAAATAGGAGTACCTTGGGATGTTATTTTTTTTAGTATATTAACTTTTTAGGGTTTGATGTAATTTCAAATTGGGTGATTCATATATTATTTGATGTTATTTATTCTTTAGATTTTAACTCACAGCCTATTATGATGTGATATGGGTATGGATGAATTATGATAAGTACAAAGGGATATATCTTGATATGAAGATATTTTTTTTCATGTTATATATTTTCATATATGAATAGTGAAATGAGATACCTATTACATCTGCTAAATGAAAACAAGGGAACCATTATGTCATGATATTTCATTTGTTAATATATGTTTAAAGAAACTATGATGCCATGATTCTCTATTTTTTTTCATCTATTGAGGTTGAAAATAATGATTTCTAGTGTTACAATGAGTGTTTATTTCTTTTAGAGAAAACGCCTCCTTGTAATCTTTGAAATGTGAATCAGGGGAGAGGAAATTAGAATAGACCCAACACAGCTGATCTGATGATTCCTATAGCTACTATGGATCCAATGGATGTTTAGATTCATGACATAGTCTTTATGGTTGTAAAATCAATGTAAAGGGAAAATAATCACATCATGCCTTCAAGAAGAGAGAGTTTCAGTTATAATTTTTCATACATTCACTAAGGATGGAGTCCTACATGAATTTGTGTTTTGGATCAAGTTTATCTAGATTATATTCAATAAACCTAAGACATCTACTTATTGGAGGGTAAATATTGCAATGTACATGATTTATGGACTATCCAATCATTTGTGGGTCACTATAGTGTAATAAAGGTAGTAAAATGAGTTATCATAGACAAACATTGAGATAATGTTTTAGAGACACATATGTCCATAGATGTTCATGGATGAGAAGGCTCGTAATTTCATGTACCTGATATAGGAGGGTATATTAGAGATGGATTACACCCAATTCTTCACCGAACAACATCAATTTTCTCTATATTTTATAGTAGATGAGATCTCTAGGGTGCGGCTTTTTTAGGATGGGATTTGATATGATTTAGATCATAGGTGAATTTTTTCTCTAGAGTAACATTTCAAACAAGATCAATACATATCTTGTAACAGAATGTAATCTAATAGAGGCCTTGAGTAATGACCGGGCAGTTTCCATGGATACAATGATAAGAGAAGTTAAGAAAGTGATAATCTATCTTAAGACCATGTGCAATCGCAGTGCTATCAGTGTGAAATGTACTTCCAAAAGCGGTCTCAGTGTCCATACCCTTATTTGGAGTGTCATGTCTATGGAAGTATAGGCCACCTTCAAAGGGGTTTAAAGGAATGTAATAGAAAATTAGTTAAAGAAAATTTTGATTGGTACTACAGTTTAAGAAGGAAATAACTACCCCTCAGCAGACAGGTAGCTGGACTTCCCTTGGATTTTCAGGTCAAGGTTGGGGCGTGGTTCCCTAGTGTATAAGTGGATGTACTAGGTAGAGGGAACAACCCCAGGTCATTGAACTAAATCCTTAGGTAGAGGGGAAAGTCAGATAAATTTTGTGCCGTCTACTCAATCTAGTTTTTATGTTGGACCTTCTACCACCATAGATAAAATTCTTGTATTATCAACCTTCTTTTTCATGTTTTTGATACATGATAATATCATTCCATTATATATACTATTTTTTAAAATCGTTTGGAATTGGATGTTGAACGTTTTGATGGTGTTTTCACCATCTACACACCATTGAGAACGTGGTCAGAGATTACCAAACATTACAAGAAATGTTCTACTGAAATTGGTGGTTACCGCTTCTTTTGGAAATCATTTGTTTTTGAAATGATAGGTTTTGATTTGATTCTAGGTATGGATTGGTCTATTATATAATAGGATCACATAGAATCTTATGATAAGTGTGTTTTTTCATATATTCATAAGTAGGTATCTAGTTTCACTAAGGTGAGTAGGATATTTTGGCTGGTCATGTAGGAATGTTTTTGTTATGATTAGATTTTTACATAACTCAAATAGAAGATGTAGCACCCCAAACATTTTATAGATGTTTATCTTAAATACATTCGAGTCATAGCCTATATTTCATAAAGAACCGAGTTTTATTGAAATAACACTTGGTTATTTAGGAGATAGTCATAGCCTAGCCATTGAACTAAAATTTTCCATTTGTGTGTTTTGAATTTTGAAAATTTGACATACACAGTTGTGTTTTGGATGATATTTAGAGTATGATGGAATTAACATAATTTTTGGTGAATAGTAACATGCCCTTATGAATAGTAACCTACCATTAGGAATAGTAACTTATCCTTATGAATAGTAATATGGCTATTATGAATGGTATCCATACCCATGAATGTATAAATAAATTTAAGTGCCTAAAAATGAAGATGAATAATTTAAGTGTTTATATTTTTCGATTAAATAATTATTTTAATTAAATATTAAAATAGTCATATTTAGAAAATTATTTTTGAAAATTGGACTTCAATCTTGGATTCTACACATCCAAAAAATGGTTACAATGATTTTTTGGGATTTTTTTTGAAATACTTAAATTTTTGATGTATAGTAAAATTGGACAATTTACGATAAATGCTAAATAAGGGATTTATTGAGTCATTGATGATGATATGATGATGTAAGACCAATTATTTCTAAGTCTCATGCATTTATTACTGTTATTGGTCATGGAATACTTACTATTCCTTGTCTTGTGGAGAAATAAGGAACTAATGATTAAAAAATTATGAAATCACTCCTCTCCTCCACTATAAAACCCCCCTTACACCCTCTTCTCTTCACTCCTCTCAAGCCTTTTTTACTTGCCAATATTCTTCCCAAATTTCTCCCCAAGCTCCTTCTTCACGTCCAAAATCCCCTAGACTCTTTAAAATACCCAAACCTCTCCCCTTAAGAGGTTCTCAAAGGAGGAAGTCTCAAGAGGTAAATTCCTCTTTCCAATTCCTTCTTTTATTTTAAGTTCTTGTCTTTTTCTTTCTTTCCTCACCTCCCTTCACCCAAATAGAATGATGCCTCTAGTAACATAAATGTAATATAATTTTCTTATGAAAATGGGATATTTCATTATCTTCTCTCCTTTACCTACCTTTTATTTGAAAGAAATAAAAGCTCCATTTGAGATGTGCCAATTTAGCACATTAAAGGACAAAGATTTATCAATTTCTATTATTATCTTTAATTCTGGTCACGAAACCATTTGTGTTATGGTTGAACCACATTATTATATATGTAATGTATCCTATTTTTGGTTCTGTAATCCTTTTGTACAAATGGTATTAAGTTATAAAGCAAAACATTTTCTTTGTAATCAAACCCACCGATTAACAAAAACAGTTGTCACTATGGTTTTATATAATAATTAGACTTCAATCTAAGTAAAAAAATTAAATTTAAAATGATGTAATATCCTGGATGTGCACTAATATAATATAACTTCAAATATGGACAACCACTTTCATCGTACATGTTTATACAAACCTAACTATAAGCGAACCAATCATTTAAACTATGTAAACAAACAAGATCAAACAATGAAATTGAACCTCATAACCAATAAAAAAAATTATAAAATAACTTAAAATGATTATACTAAACTAATTAAATATAAAATAGGTTCTAGAATTATTAATTAATAAACCTAATTTGTTTATTCATGTATTTAATAACAAGTGGAGAACACCAATGAATTTAAGGTAAGGGATCATCTCTCTCACTTTTGTTCAAGAATCTCTGCTATGTTGTGCTCTTTTATTTTTAATACCTAAGATGGGGTATGTTTTTTCACTTACCCCATACTTCCCTGTTCATATATAAATAATCTTATACCCCTTTTACTCTCATTAAGCCCTTTCAAGAACACACGTTACCATGCTAAAATGTTTGTAAGGGGTTTTCTCATCTCACTTTAAATTCTGTGGGATTTCCATTGTTCGCCTCTTATTTCTTATATGTGGTATATGTGTACTAATATTTGATATGTATTATCATAATTATCATTATATTAATGGTATTATATGATTCATTTGGTTTTTAATAACTTTTTTTCATACTACTCAACTGATTACTACGTGGTAACGAGCTTTGTCTCAATTTTCACTTCATTGTGACTTGGTTAGTATTGTGCACCTACTCTCTTATGTGGTGTATCTACTGCCCATTTGAGATAAATTCTCAATTTAAATTATATTACATTTAAATTTCCATATTATCATACCATGTATATGATTATATTCTAATCCATATACCATTTTACATATGGTATTTATTTTGAATGTTGTTTTGACTTGGGAAATGTTGATGAATCTGTATCCTCTATTATATATGAATAATGTAAAGTAATATTTATATTGTATTGAATCTATGAATAAAGAATTATTTGGACATGGTGTAGAGACCCAAAGCTTTAAGTACATAGAAATTAAATTACTTTTGCGGAATACTTAATACATAACAAAAACAGACACCAAAGGACCGTAATAGTTTAGTGTCTTTGGAAACTCGGAACGCAATCTTCTAATCATGGTGAAAGATCTTCAACATCTCCCATAAAGATCTTCCCCTTTGGTTTTCATACCTAAACCCTTTATTTATATCCTGTGGAAAAGAAAACATAAAAAGGGTGAGCTCAAATGCTCAGTAAGGGAAAGCATAGAGAACATAAAACAATCCATAAACATTTGAATGCAAGAACTTGAACATAAAATCTAAACATCAAAATCTTGAGCAAACACATAAATCCTGGAAGTACGTAAGGAATATATCATAAAGGAACATGAACCATGATAAAATAGAATGGTAAAAAAACTTGTAATTGTGGCAAGACATTAATCACATGATATTATTTCCATAGCAGACAAGGCATTGCTACCAAAACCATCTTAGTGGACAAAGTCCCTTACTGAACCGGGTTTACTTGCCATTCCAGCCCTGTATTACTGAACTGGATTTACTTTCCATTTTATCCATGTCTATATCATTAGATATAAATCTTTTCCCAATGCATTGGAGGGAGATATAGTTCCCACCCATCTCATAATGAAACCATTCTTACTTGTTCCACAACATAAACATAAATCATTCATCATAACCCAAAGAATAAAATGGTTTTCATAACCATCATCCCATCATAACATAATCCATATAAACCAAATATATATCATTTAATCATAAGATAAGTGAAACCATGTAAATCATAGAGACATTATACTTGAAACATACACATTTTAAAATAATTTCATCTTAGATGGAAAACGGTTTTGATAAAACACTTGAAATGAATTCTTGAGGAAAATATCCTTTATTCTTCAAAATCATTTTCTTTTCACAAAATTCCAAGAAATTTTAAAAGAAAAGTATTTTGGTTGAAAATAGTCATTAAATATTTTAGAGTAAGCTTCATGAAAATAAGGCATTATGAAACCGTAAAAATCCGTTCATACCATATAAGTTAAAAAAACATTCTTCTCGTACTTTTGCCGGAAAAGTCAAAAAGTACCTCATATGGTAAAAAAAAGATTTCTTACATACCATGTAGTAAAATTAAAAAATGGATAAAAAGGAATTGAAACATACATGAAAAAATTATTATAAAACTTGGACATGGATGATAAATATAACCCCAGTAAATACTTAAGTATAAGCAATCTCAGATAGAAAACAATTGAGATTGCAACATTATCCCTTACCTTAGGTCCGATATGCTTCGTACATATCAGAACCTCCTGTATAATGATTTAAATAATGTAATTGACTTATTACAGAATCATATTCATTTTTATGATATCATATATGGTTCACTTATGACTTTATATTACCCGTTCTTTTGTAAATCCATGTTAAAGGACCGTTTTGGGTAAAATCGTTTCATTTATCGTACGTGTTTCGACTTGTGGTTCTTGATATTATTACTTATATCCTGATTTCATTGATTTCAGAATATAAAACATTATTTATATATAATAAATATTCATAATATACATATATATTATAGATTGATAAATGGAATGAAATGCACCGTTCATGGAGACGGCAGGTCGTACGTACGCATGAACGCTGTTTTTGTTTCCTTATTGAATTGAATGGAATTAAATATATGACATAAATATATATATACATAAATCCAGTAGCATTATTATGTCATATATTTCATTATTATTCCTTATATATACTTTATAATCATTCATGAATGGTTAACAAGAAGAATGAATCTTATCGCGTTCGTGGATACGGTAGTCCGTACGTATGCACGAGTGATGATATCATTCCCATGATCGTGGAATTGTATTGAAGTGTATGTATACTATTTAATAGTAAATATACCTTTAAAATAATCACATATAGTTATTCTTTACACCATTATACCCATCCAAGTAATGTGGTGGTGGAAAACAAATAACACCATAGTGTGGAGACGGTATTCCGTACGTACACACGCGCGGTGATTTCGTTTTCCGTAGGATGGATAGAATGTGTAATATGGTTGTTTAATATTTATAATAACATATAAGTATATGAGTGACACTGATGTTATTACTTCATAATTAAACAACTAAAGAAGAGGAAGTAGAATAAGAAATAAATTTGAAAGAATCGGTAATGGATATTATCTCTTCTTCGACACACCTCTTTGAAACCTCCTCTTAGGGCACTAAAATTGGTCTTTGAAGAAGACCAGGATCTCTAGAATATTTCTATGGAATTTTATAAGGGAAATGTGTAGGGGTTTTCTATGCTTAAAGTCTCAATGTTGTGTAAAGATGAGAGGGAGTAGGTGCCCTTTTATAAGGGAGGAGAGGGGCACCTTTGGAATCCTCAAAAATATTAGTTTAATATAAATTCAAAACCACATAAAAACCTCAAAAAATGACTAAATTGGAATATTATATGAGGTAGGGTTTTAATATCATCAACCAACAAAATTTATAATTTTTTTGATCTTATTTTAAACCTTATCATTTTGATTTATCCTTATTTAATCTATTTTATTTTATTTATGGTAATAAAATTCTAAATTCTAAATGGTTATAAATAATCACTTATTTGTTGTTAATTTTCCATAATTGGATACTTTATGACATTTTAGAATATATAAATTTAAATTTATAATTTTCAAATATATTTGTGATTTTTAAGCAATTTAATAATATGTTATTTTTATAAAATAACAATAGTGTCAATTTTGACACTATTCATTTATATGAAATTAAATAATATCCACACAGAGATATATTCGAAATAAAATATTTAATAGATTCTTAACATGTCATATTCGTCTAGAAAATTAGTGTATCACATTAAATAGTTCATATATTATTTATTTTACTATTTGTAAAACCATTTATTTGATACTTCTCTTAATAAAATAATTTCTACAACATTTTTGTATAATTATTAAATATACATATTTGTTGCATAAAAATTAAAAATAAAATAATAGGATGAAGATAAATGTTATATATTTCATAATAATACTTTTAGTCATATTTATATTCTAAAAAACCCAACTTTTAAAATGTTATATTTATTAAATTATGAAGGTGACAACTTTGCCATCATTTAAAATAAAATAATATAAGTGTCATAATCACTTTTATAAGACTCAAAACGGCAATATATTCTGTAATTGGATGATTATGGTGTATATATACACTACCAATAAGTTTTGGTTTGGTTTCTGAGCCTTTTAATGGGTATTATTATTTCAAAAAAAACTATATTACTTATTTTTTACTAAATAAATAATTTCTGCATCATTAATGTATAAGATATTAATGTAATTAAATATCTCTTAAAAATTATAAATAAATTACCATGATAAATAAAAACATTTTATATTTCAAATTAGTATTTATAACCGAATTTATATTCTGTATAAACTTATATTAAAATTACTTTAATTATTGAAGTTGAGTGAGACATATTTCACTTTCCTTTAAATAAAATAAACTAAAGGTCTTAATCACCTCTAATTGGGTTACAATACATTCCATTACGAACCAAATATTCCTTAGGACGAAATATAAGCATCCAATTATATTAATACAAGTTTTAGGGAAATTTTATAATATTATATTTACCCTTAATTACCCGATTTACCTTTTACTATGGTAAATAAAATTTACGGTAGTTACTATTCATAATGCCCAAAAATAAAAACTAGACTATTAACATAATTTGGACCCAATGATTCCAAATATGGATTCCATTTTTCTAAATTCAATACACAAAAGTTGTAGAAATTAATTGAAAATTAATCCTGTTGTTAAGAAAATGAGTTTTAAAAGTTAAAACATTGCAAAAGATTGAAATGAATTTACCTATGAATTCAATGTAAAATCAATGAAAATGACATAAATTATATTAAATGGTAAAAATATATTCAATTTATAATTTAAAACCATTCAATATTATAATTTAACTATATAAATTATTACGATGAAAAAAGTTGTTTTTAATTAAAATATAGCGTGTTTTTATTATTCATTAAAATATGAAAGTTATCAGAAAAATATAAAAACTTTATCCAATATAAATTTTTATATCCTGATTCAAAATAAGAAGTTTATTTTTTAAAATTTAACTTATGAACTTGTCAAAAATTATATTTAAAATGGGTACGCCATCAAAAGGTGGCAAAACTGCATTTTTTTTGAAAAATACTTATTTTACCCGAAAAATTTATTTTTTTCTCATACCATGTTCTATAAAATGTCTAAGATGAATTATAATGTCCTAAAATTAAAAATTTATTTACTAATATTAATAATGGCTAGTTTATAAAAATATTATAACCATATATCGTTGTTTAGTGAAACTCGGTATTGCATACAACACACGCTATCGAAGAAGGTTGCGATTGCGTGTAATGCAAGCCAAGTCGGGGTTGTGTGTAGTGCAAGACTCCTTTGTTTCTGCGTATAACAAAATCCAACCATATTTCATTTATACATTGAATATATATATATATACAATCAATGTTGCGTAGAATAAATACTATCAAACAAACTTGAAATTCTGTGTAACACAATCCAAGATTAGTGTTGCGTATACTGCAAGCTAATACGATGTTGCGTATAGTGAAAGATAATCTTGGTGTAGCGTACAACAGAAGATATGAAAGAAATTAAAAAAAATATATATTATAAAATCTCGGGTTGTTACACATGGAGTGGAGGGTGGGGCCCACTACAGGCCCTTGATGCATCGGTAGGTCTCATGAGACAAATCAATTTGGTGACAAACCCTTCGAGTTTGTTTCCAAAAATCAAACGAGTTTCTACCCACACAACTAAACCATTTTTAAAAGTATATGATATCATGTTTCAGATACATGACTTCCAATTAATAATAATTCTCCTTATTCATCATCAGTTATTACTATCCTTGAGGTTTTCACTATGAAAAAATCTATGGATGTAGTTTTATTCTCAGTTTATTAATGGCATGAGTTTTTCATCTATTCACCATGCCATATTGATTTTGTCAAATCATTTACAATTCATTTATTCTTGATTCATGATTCCTCTATTTGTAACCCTTACTAAGCATTTGATCTCACCCCTTTAATTTTTTTACCTTCAACAAGTTATGAAGAGGAGACTATTTATTGAGTTTTGTGGATGCAGTTCTTAGTTTTTGTTATGTATTATATTTAGTAACCTTTTACAATGTAATTTGAGTTAAATTTATGTATCTAGTTTTTTCAAGACTAATAAAATAATCATTCATTCAGTATTTCATTCCTTCTAATCGTGAAAATATAACAAGTAATGCACCTGATCTGATCTAGAGGGGTCAGGGTGTTACAGTTGGCATTAGAATAGGTTTAGTAGGATCCTTGGAAACTTGTTTAGAAAATATAGATTTGGGAACAAATATATAAGGTATTATTTGAGGATAAACCTACATGTGCATCCTGGTATTTTGGTAAAGAATATATTATATGAATCTTTCTATAAAATGCATCTCTATCTGGATAGGAGTAGACAGAGGTGGCTCTGGCATAGATGTACCTATGAGTGAAATCTCTAACAAGTAGTTTTAGGCTTGAACCAAGGTATCCTAGTACATTACAATGCGACTTGCTTCCCTCTTGGTTACAAAAAACTCAGGGGATATGATTAGGATAATTCATATTTTCTTTATAATCCCTTATGAAGTATTGTAATGTAAACTATTCCTTAAAGAAACCATTTTTCTGATTATGGGATTAGCCATGCATAAGTTCTCAATTTATACTAAGTATTATGTTAAGGTAAGATTATACATTATGATTCATAGCCTAATCTAGTGTGTCCCATTATTTAGAAATGGAATATAATAGATGAAGGGGAATAAATACTCATGGGAAATATAGGGATCTGTCCACTAAAAAAGTCAACAAGTCCATGTTGGAGAAGATCATATCATGACCATATTGGGACAACTTACTCAGGTTCTGACGAATAACCATTCCACACCTATGTTGGATCATTTCATGTGGTAGAATCCCCCATATTTTAGTGGGACTAAAAATCTAGTGGTTTCTGAGCATGGATCAAGTCCCTTGAAAAGATATTCATGGCATTAGGATTCAATGAAAATTAAAAGGTAGTACTGGCAGTATATTGTCTTAAGGGAGATGCTGATCAATGGAAGTAATTGATTCAGAATACCACAAAGAAAGAATAAATAGAAGATATGGAATAGAGGACTTTTAAGGAATTATTCTTCGAAAAATATTTCCCTCATGAGCAATGAATCGAAATGAAGAGGATATTCCTTGGCTTAAATAAAAGGGAAAAAGATAGTGTTTCATAGTATGAGGCTACATTCACAAGGTTTTCTAGGTATACTATAGATTATGTATGTGACTTGGCAGATAATATTGATCATTTCTTTGAAGGTCCTAAGCCATGTCTTTGAAGGGAACTAGCTTCTCAAACATTTTCATCATATGATGAAACTGTATCAAGTGCCATCAAAACAGAGAAGGAATTTTCTATATCAAATTTGTTCAATGGATACCAAGATAAAAAGCATTACTCTGATAACAAAGGGAAATGTGAAGTGCCAAAGAAGAACAAGAGAATTAATAAATTCCCATTATACGAGAACTATGGAAAGAATCATCACGAGAAATTCTTTAAAGGCATGAGAGTCTGCTATATGTGTAGAGAAAAAGGGAACTTATCTAATGAATACAAGGGGAAGAAACAATTAGATGAAGTTCAATGCTACAATTTTAGAGAGATGAGACACTATGAAAATGAGTGTCTTAAGCACCAAGGAAACATTACTTAGAAAAATACAAGAGAGAAAGGGAGAGCTTATGCGATTACAACTACAGAAGTTGAAGTTCCTAATGATGTGGTGTTAGGTACTTTAATTGTTTCCTCAAACTTAGCCATCACTTTATTTGATTCTAGATCATCACATTCATTTATATCTTCTTTGTTTTCCAAGAAAATTAGACATGCACAATTTGATTTAATAATGGATTTATCCATCAAAACTCCTAGGGGATGCATCATTGCAACAAAGGCATGTAAACTTTCCCCCATCTTGGCACATAAACAAGATTTAGTTTCAACCTTATTGTCATACCAATGACTGAATTTGTTATAATTCTTGGTATGAATTGGCTATCAATCTATGATGCGAAGATTTATTGCAAGAAAAAGGATGTTTCATTTTTTGAAAATGGTGTAGAATTTGTTATCATTAGAGTAGAAACCTCTCCAACTGATTCTTATCTAGATCCACCGCCAATAGCTCTGTAGAATTAAATAATTGGAGAGAAAGATAAACCATTATCTATGGGTGAGGAAAGAAATCTTTTGACTGATGATGTTCATATAGCGCAAGAATGCATTGATGTATTTTCATAGGATTTACCAGGACATCCTCTAGAGTGGGAATTGAGTTTTCCATTGACTTAATTCCTAGTGCAAGACCTATATCAAAGGCCCAATATAGAATGGCCACTATAGAATTAGTGGATCTAAATAAACAACTAGAGGATTTGAGTAGAAAAGGATTTATTCGAACAAGTGTTTCTCTATGGGGAGACCCTGTCCTCTTTGTCAATAAGAAAGATGGATGCATGAGGCTATGAATTTATTACAAGGAAATAAATGCTATTACAATAAATAATAAGTATCCTCAACCCCAGATTGATGATTTATCTGCTCAACTTCATAGATCTCAATAATTTTCGAAGATTTACCTTCAATCTGGATATCATCAACTGCATGTAAAGAAGGAAGATATTCCGAAGAAAAAATTTCGACCTAGGTATGGGCATTATGAGTTTACAGGGATGCCTTTTGGGCTGACGAATGCACCATCAGTTTTCATGGATTTAATGAATAGAGTTTTCAAGGAATATCTTGAAAAAATTATTGTGGTATTCATTGATGATATCCTGGTATATTCAAAAAGATATGAAGACCATGAGGATCACTTGCAGATTATTATGAAAACTCTTAGAAGAAATGAATTATATGGGAAGTTTAGAAAGTGTGAATTCAGGCTTCAACCAGTATTTATAGGATATATTATCTCTAATGATGGAATCCTAGTTGATCCTATAAAGATAAAGGCAATCCATGATTGGCCCACACCAAAAAAACATAACCGAAGATGGAGACATCATCTCTAAGGATAAATATGTGAGATTTATACAGACCACAAGAGTTTGAAATACATTTTCACACAAAAAGAACAAAACATGAGGAAGAGGAGATGGCTCGAATTAGTCAAAGATTTTTATTGTTTAGTACACCACCACCCAAGAAAGGTAAATAAGGTGGCAGATTCATTAAGCAAGAAATATCATGGAATCTTGACCCAAATGAGGATTGAAAGATATCCTATATTAATGGATCTACTGAATTTGGATATGGGAATTGTTAAGGAAGGTGAAACAAATTTCCTCTTTAAAATGATTTTTAAACCATATTTATTAGATAAGATAAAAACCTCTCAATCTAATGATGAGAATATGCACAATAAAGTTAATGATGTCAAGTATGGAAGATTGGAAGACTTCGTTTATGAAGTAGGATTTCTGAAATTAGGGAAGAGGTTATGCATCCCATCAGTACCTGAGATAAAAAAAACTATTAGACAATTCTCATAACTCAAATCTCTCTATACACCTGGGTAGCACAAATATGTATAGAGATCTGAAGGAATATTTTGGGTGGGATAATATAAAGCGGGAAATTGATGAATACGTGTCAAGGTGTCTAATTTTTTAACAAGTGAAGGTAGAGGGACAACATCCTAGAGGAGTGATGAAAACTCTACCTATTCCTATGTGAAAGTGGGATACAATTATGATTGATTTTGTCATCATACTACCAAGGAAACCTAGAAGTAATGATGAAAAATGGGTAATTGTTGATCATCTCACAAAATCAGCACATTTCCTTCTTATAAGAGATAATTTACCACTTGAGCACCTAGTAAGACATTATATTAATGAAGTTATAAGACTTGATGGTGCACCTACAATGATTTTGTCCGATCAAGATCCCAAATTTACATCAAAATTTTGTAAAATTCTGCAGTAGGCTTTGAATACCGAGCTTCGTATGAGTACTGCTTATCACCCACAAACTGACAAAACAATATAAAAGGACTATTCATTCTCTGGAATACCTGCTGAGATCATGATCTATTAACTTCCAAGGTATGTGAGATCAATACTTTCCTTTGGTGGAATTTTCCTATAACAATAGTTTCCATTCTAATATTCAAATGTCTCCATATGAAGCATTATATAGAAATAGATATCAAACTCCAACTTGTTGGGACGGAGTTGGTGAGAGGAAACTTATAGGCCCAGAACTTATTGAAGAGACCATGGAAAAGGTGAAGAAAATCCAATACCATATTAAAGTAGTCCAATATATGTGGAAGAGTTATGCTGACAACCAGAGAAAGAATTTGGAATTCAAAGTGGGAGATCATGTCTTATAGAAAGTATCTCCATTGAAGGGTGTCTTAATGTTTGGTAAGAAAGGGAAACTGAGCCCTATGTACATCAGACAGTTTGAAATTCTGTAAACAATAAGAGTGGTATCTTACCATTTAGCAATGCCTCCAAGTCTCTCCAAAGTTCATGATGGGTTTCACGTGTCATTGTTAAAGAAATACATGCCATACCCAACGCATGTTCTCACCTATGATGAAATTGAACTGGAAACTAATTTTTCATACTATGAAGAGCCTATCGAGATTCTTGAAAGAAGGGAACATGTATTGAGAAATTAGATGACATTACTAGTAAAGGTTCTTTGAATAAACCAGAATATGGAGGAAGAAACATAGGAACCTGAGGATGTTATAAAGAAGAACCACCCATATCTTTTTGGTGGGCTTTATAAATGAAAAATTTCGAGGATGAAATTTCCCAAGGAGGGAATAATGTAGCACTACAAACATTTTATAGTATGTTTCTCTTAAATACATTTGATTCATAGCCAATATTTTATAAAACACTGAGTTTCTTTGCAACAAATCTTGATTTTTTTGGAGATAGTTATATCCTAGCCATTTAAATTAAATTTTCCACTAGTGTGTTTTGAATTTTGAAAATATAACATACACAATTTTGTTTAAGGTGATATTTAGATTCTGATGGAATTAACTTAATTTTTAGTGAATAGTAACATACCTTTATAAATAGTAACCTACCCTTATGAATAGTAACATACCTTATGAATAGTAATATGACTATTATGAATGGTATCCACACCCATGAATGTATGAATAAATTTAGGCACCTTAAAAATGATGATGAATAATTTACGTGTTTATATTTTTCGATTAAATAATTATTTTAATTAAATATTTAAATAATCATACTTAAAAAATAAATTTTGAAAAAAGGACTTCATTTTTGTGTTCTACACATCGAAAAATGGTTAGGGTGAATTTTTGGGATTTTTATGAAATACTTGTATTTTTGATGAATTGTAAAATGCGATAATTTATAATAAATTCTAAATAACGGATTTATTGAGTCATTGATGATGATCTGATGATATAAGCCCAATTGGTACGAAGTCACAAAAATTTATTACTTTTCTTGGTCATGTAGTACTTACTATTCCTTTTCTTGTGAAGAAATAATAAACTAATGATTAATATTTTTCAAAACCCTCCTCTCCTCCACTATGAACACCCCCTCACCCCCTCTTCTCTTCACTCCTCTCAATCCTTGTGCCTTGCCAATATTCTTCCAAACTATCTCTCCAAGATCTTCCCACAATTACAAAATCCCCTAGTCTCTTCAAAACACAAAAACCTCTCTCCTCAAGAGGTTCTCAAAGGAGGAAGTCTCAATAGGTATATTCCTTTTTCCAATTCCTTCTTTTCTTTTAAGTTAATGCCTTTTTTTCATTCATCACCTCCCTTAACCCAAATAGTATGATAACTCTAGTAACATAAATTTAATGGAATTTTTTTTCTAATGGTATATTTCATTATCTTCTCTCCTTTCCCCATTATTTATTTTAATGAAATGAAAGCACCGTTTGAGATGTGCCAATTTAGCACATTCAAGGACAACAATTTATCAATTTCTCTTATTATCATAAATTCTGGTCATGAATCCATTTGTGTTATGGTTGAAAAAGATTATTATGTATTTAATATATCTTATTTTTGGTTCTGTAATCCTTTTGTACAAATGGTATTAAGTTATAAAGAAAAACATGTTCTTCGTAATCAAACCCACCGATTAACAAAATCAGTTGTCACTATGGTTTTATATAGTAATTAGACTTCACTCCATGTAACCAAATTATATTTAAAACCATGTAATATCCTATATGTCCACTAATAGAATATAAATTCAATTTTAGACAACCACTTTTATCTTACATGTTTATCCAATCATGAATATAAGCGAACCCGTCATCAAAACCGAGTAAACAAACGAGCTAGAACAATGAAATTGAACCTCATAACCAATCAAAACAGTTATAAACTAACTTAAAATGAATATACTAAACCAATTAAATATATAATAGGTTCTTGAATTATTAATTAAAAAACCCAATTTGTTTATTCAGTTCTTCAATAACAAGTGGAGAACACCAATGAATTTAAGGTAAGGGATCCTCTCTCACACTTCTGTTCAAGAATCTCCCCAATGTTGTGCTCTTTTATTTTTAATACCTAATGATGGGGTATGTTTTTTAACTTCCCCCATACTTACATTATGATATATAAATAATGGGATACCCCTTTACCTCTCATTAATACCTCTCAAGAATACTCATTACCATGCCGAAATGTTTGTAAGGGGTTTTCTCATCTCACTACCAATTTTGTGGGATTTCCATTGTTCGAATCTTATTTCTTATATGTGGTATAGGTATACTACCATTTGATATATGTTATCATGATTTTATTTATATTCATGGTATTTTGTGATTCATTTTATGGTTATTATATTTTGTTCATACGACTCAATTTATTATAACGTGGTAACAAGATTTGTCTCAATTTTCACTTCATTGTGACTTTCTTTGTATTGTGCACCTATTAATTATTATGTGGTGTACCTAATTCCAATTTTATATAACTTTTCAATTGAAATTATATTCCATTTATATTTCCATATTCTTATATAATGGATATGATTATTGTCTAAGCCGTATACCATTTCACATATGATATTTATTTTGAATGTTGTTTTGACTATGGAAATATTGATGAATCTCTATCCTATATTATATATGGATAATGTAAATGAACATTTCTATTGTGTTGAATATATGTACAAAGATTTATTTGGACATGCAGTCATGGGTGGGCCCCGCTATATCCCCTCAATGCACTGGTAGGTCTCATGAGACAAATCAATTTGGCGATAAACCCTTCGAGTTCGTTTCCAAAAATCAGAAGAGTTTGTACCCTTAGAACTAAACCATTTTTAACATTATTATGGTATCATGTTCCGGATACATGACATAAAATTAATAATAATTCTCTTTATTCTTTATTAGTTATTACTATCCATGATGTTTTCACTGTGACAAAATCTATAGATGCAGTTTCATTCTCAGTTTATTAATTGCGTGAGTTTTTTATTTATTCACCATTCCATATTGATTATGTAAAATTTATTACAATTAGGTTATTATTGATTCACAATTCCACCATTTTTAACCCTTACTGATCATTTTATCTCACCCCTTTCATTTATTTACCTTCAATAGGTTATGAATAGGAGACTATTTATTCAGTTTTGTGGATGCAGTTCTTAGTTTTTGTTATGTATTGTATTTTTAACCTTATAAAATGTAATTTGAGTTACATATATGTATCTAGTTTCATCAGGACTAATAAAATGATCATTCCTTAGAGATTTCATTCCTTTTAACTATGCAAATATAACAAGTAACACACCAGCTCTAGTCTAGAGGGGTCGGGGTGTTACAAAAGTTCTTTTTGTAGATGATTTTATAATGAAAAAAATTTTATTTTCCTCTAGTGGTAGACTATTTTATGGATTTATTTCCCAATGACTTCTATGGAATACCACATTAAAGAGAGACCAAGTTCATAATTCTGATGGTGTTGGGAGAAGAGAGAGATTATATTCCACATTACAGGATGTCACCATTAGAGCTTCATGAGTTGAATGTTCAATTGAAATATCTGGATGATAATGGTTTCATACATCCTAGTACATCACCATGGGGTTATCTAATTCTTTTCACTGATAATGTCAATGAAACTTTTCACTTTTGTGTATACTATAGAAGAATGAACTAGATGACACTCAATAACCGACATCCCCTTACACACATAGACGATCCTTTCAATCATCTAAGAGGTTCCCTGATATAATATTAGATTATCTTGATATTATGGTATTATTAGTTGAGTGTGGGAAAATCATACATAACAAAAATCTCTTTTAAGAGAAGGTATGGTTTGTATGATTTTTTGATGTTGTCGTTTGTTCTACTGAACTCACCAGCAGTATTCATGGAAATGATGAACCCGATCCTTCATCATTTTCTAGAACATTTTTTGGGGATTTTTTGATGACATCTTAGTGTAACCACAGTCAGCAGATGATCATTCCCAACATCTTGACATCATCTTGATTATATTGAAAAAGCACCGAATGTATTCCAGGCTATGTAAATATGAATTCTATATTGATAAAGTTCAATTCCCAGGTCATGTAATATCAATGGATTCTGTTCTATTAGACCCAATAAAGGTTAAAGATATGTTATATTTGGAGAAACCCATGCATATATATTTAATATTCATATATTTTTTGGGTTCAATTGGTTATTATCGATGCTTTATCAATGAATTATCCTATCTGGAATCAGTGATGTCTTGGATAACCAAGAAAGGAGATATGATTATTTGTTCAGATTCATTGACTGTTATGTTCAAGAGCTAGAGTAAAGTCTTAACTTAGAACCTATGTTGGAGTCTTGTGATGAGTGGTGGATGATGAAACACTTTACAGTCATGCATCTATATGTTCAAGAGTTCCATGGATGAGTGGGTCTAACTTCAACATATATTATACCATTTACTATTGAATATATTAATATAGATAAATTACTTTATCCCTAGGGATTTAATCTAAGGGAAAACTTATAAGGTAGGGGATTCACCATCAGGACGGACTCTTAGAAGTGGTAATGTTTTTATTATCCATGGAAGAGTATGTGTTCCCATGAGATTTTGTGAGAATCTAATTATAGAGTTTCATGCTTCTATATGGGTGGTACATCCAGGCCTGGAGAACATTTATAGCAGTCTACATAGAAATTATTTTTGGATGGGAATGAAGAAAGTGGTATTCATACTTCTGTTCTGATGTTTCACCTATCATCATGTGATATCCTAGCATAATAGTCCTATTAGGCTATTTTGGACCCATCCTATTCTACAGTGTAAATGGGACGATGTGACTTTATATTCTTTGATAATATTATCCTATACAACTCATAAGAAAAAGGAAATATTAGGTGATCTTTGATCTATTATTGAAGGTATCTCAATTCCTACTTATTTGGGATACCTTTATTTTTAATGTTAATTGTAGCCTTTATGTAGAGGAGATAGTTTTTTTTCATGGTGTTCCGAGGAGTGTCATTTTTGATAGAGATCCAAATTTCACATCTCAGTTCCAGAAGGGTCTTATAAAGGATCTATAATATTAGGTTTTTCTATGAATAATCTATAATATACATACTAGTGATCAATATGAATAGACTATTTAGATTCAAGGGGATATGTTAGGATCACGTGTTTTGGATTTCATTGGTAAATTGGGGTAGAATTTAGTAATATTTAAGATTGATTATAATAAAAACTTCATGTAATCAATAAAAATGAAACCTTTAAAGGTTTTTTATTGGAGGAAACTTCATTCAAATCTTAGTTGGTAAGAGGCAAGAGAGTTAGGGCTTGTTAGACCTAGTCTCATGAAGGAGATGTATAACTAGGTTCAACTAATAAAGAGGTAGTGAATGACAATGTAGAGTAGGAATAAATCTTATGATGATTAGTAGAGATGACCTATCGTGTTTTAGGTGGGTTTTAGTGTTTTTAGTTGGGTTCTTTCTAGGTTGGGGAAACATCATATTAATAAATAGTGAAATCTAGCACCCAGGTTTTTCAAGACATTCAAGATATTAGAAAGAGTTAGTCTAGAGGCATATAGATTATCCCTTACACATCACTATAGTGGCATGCAACATGTGCTTCATGTCTCACAAATTTAAAGATATCATTGAGACCCTTCTCATGTGGTATATTATGATGATTTCAAGATTGGTGTAGATGAGACCTTTAAGGATAATCCAATATGGATTGAAAACCAATGTGACAATTATCTATAATGAATGTAAAGATATATAGTTTGAGTATAGCGGATACATGGGCTTGTTCAAGGGGATAATTGGGATAGGGAATCTAATATGCGATCACAATGGTTTGACATTTTCATTGGGACCCCACTGTGATCCTTATAGAATCTCTGAAATGAGCTTTTATATATTGGGGAGGTCATAAGATCCCATAATTTTTAGGTAAAAACTTCTTTGGGTATTGTTTGAATCTGCCTTTTTATTTTCTTTCATCAATATACATTGGTAGTCGAGTCTCTTTTGGGTATAAAGATTTTTTTCTATGAAAAATTACCTAATTTTTGAGGCTGTATGCTTGTGTGAATTAATGGTGTCTAGGAATAAATGTATCAAGGATTTTTGAGGGTAATATATGACTTTTGAGGGATTTATAAGAGGTTAGGGTTCTTTTTTTGAAGAATATGGGCAAAGATATTTCATCTGGACACTTTAATGTCAGGTGAATGTTACATGATGGGAACCTATTTCTTGATATACATCGATAAATGGTTCAAATCATTAAATGGTTACATTCAATGAAAATATTTAATGATATGAAATTGAAAATCTAGTTTATTTTAATCCATGACTGATTGTTTTTGGGTGAAAGGGGGTCATGTAATGGATCTCTTGAGATCAGTGGTTTATAACTACATTGTGCATAGGTTTTATTTTTCATATTCCATAAATCTACCTATCTCGAACCCTAGGGTGATTGCAACATATTTGAGAATGATTTATCCCCTTTATGACGTCTCATTATAGCATTTGATCTCAAATGAGTTTCTTTACATTTGTTTTACCCTTTCTTCTTATTTCTTGTGTTATGAAATTTGCTCTATTTATTACAATTGAACTATGTTTTGATCTTATATGATCTAGGTTTTAATTTTTGATCTATATCTCTGTTTATAGGTAGGTAGTTTATAACAAAACTCAATGATAAATATTTAATCTATTAATTATGTGAAATATTATGTGATTGTGATGACATAACATGCATGTCAACAAAAAAAATAATGGTTGATGATAATAATTTATAGAGAATACTCCTTGGATACATTTATATCCAATAGTGTCGAGACACAGCATATGTATACCCATAGGGTAAGCTAACCCTTGAACAATAATAAACTATATAATGTCTTAAAATATGTTATAACATGACACGAGTCCTTTGGTAATTTATTGCGATAGATTTACCTTGGAAAATGGATTGCATTACTATTTAATGAATTGGTAATCGAAAGAAAAATGGAAATTGTATAAATTTTCCATTTCATATTATGATGTTATGTTGTGTTATCACTATCTTTATGACTTGTGTTGTGATTCACGCTGAAATTATTATACAAAGGTATTTTCTTGGTTGTTCTAAAATCTATATAAAATGGAATTGGATCGGTTATGATGAAATGATTTTATAAGGGTATTGGATCAGTTATGGTGAAATGATTCTATAAAGGGATATTCTAGGTTATGATCAAATGATTATATAATGGTCTTGGTCTGGTTATTCTGAAATTTTTATATAAATGGATTATCCAGGTTATGCTAAAATGATTATATAAAGGGATTATAATGGTTATGCTAAGATGATTATATAATGTTTTTGGCCAAATTATTAAAAAATTATTATATAAATGTCTTTCCCCAGTTATACTAAAATGATTATATAAAGGGATTGGACCAGTTATGTTGAAATTATTATATAAATGGATTTTCCCAGTTATACTGAAATTCTCTTGTAAAGAGATTGAAATAGTTATGATGAAATACCAATATAAAGGTCTTAGATGAGTTATTCTACAATAATTATAAGTCTTGAACCTATTATTGGATTATGTGAATTGATTTTTGGTTATGGTAGACGAGGTTATGCTACAAGATCAGATATATTTATGTATGGTGCTGAAGTATGTAAATATTTTTATATTAACTGACTAATTGATACACCTGTTATCTTTTTATTGAATTCAATTATTATCAGATTGGTTTTGTGTCAAAGTACTATGTTTTAATCACAGTATATTCTATAATTCTTTTAGTAATCATGAAGATTACATGCATACATGTTTGGAAAAGGGAATGTGGATTTGTAGTTTATTATTGGTTGTTGGATGGATAGATTCTTAGAGATGTGACCAATAAATGATTTTGTAGGATTTTGTATTTTGAATTTTTTTGTGACATAATTATATCATATATGTATGACTTCCATCATATCATTTTGTTGCATTTTATCCTTACATTAAATGGTTCATTATTATTTTGTTTACTTGGTTAATCATTTTATCTTATAGTTATATGATTTACTATTTCCACTATTACCATTACTCTGATGTTTATTTAATTCAACAGCATAGCAACTCTGTACTAGTGGGTATAGTCTCCACACTATGTTCTATACACATTTGATTCTAGTCACAATACTCTAGAATATGAGGAGGTGTGCTTGAGTCTTAGTAACCAACCCGGTTTGGAAATGTGATAGAGCACCAGGTTTGGGGATGTTACAACACAATTCCTAAGGTCTTCCAACATATAAATACTCATGTTGAGAATTTATTTAAAATTCAATATCTTAATAATTCAATGTTTAAAAAACATTTATCTACCATACAAGGTAATATTATTCTGAATATCTAGTTTCATCAGTAGAAAGAAACAATGAGGTGTTCCCTAAAGGTTATTCACTTCAACATCATAATTTCAACCTGTTTTTCTACTCTATTAATAAAATTTCTTCATGTTGTTCACCTATCTAGATCCTCCACTCCCATTTCGAAGGTTCCAAACAATAGTAATCTATTATATACATTTCTAACACATGTGGAACCTTAGAATCAATCATCTAATGTAGGGATTACACACCAAGATTTTATATCTTCTAATTTATTGTTCCATAAAAATCCTTTCTCCATTTTCATGTTATATGGTAGCCAACTTCAATATCATTTACCCACACTTAATGGGAATCCCATTCATGTTTAGTGTATGTATCATTTCCCCATAATCCATTA
Organism: Viscum album; assembly: GCA_963277665.1. Lineage (NCBI taxonomy): Eukaryota > Viridiplantae > Streptophyta > Magnoliopsida > Santalales > Viscaceae > Viscum > Viscum album. The sequence continues at coordinate 933,465,128 of OY728156.1, forward strand.
CACTAATAATACATTGACTTCAATTCTTCACATTAGAAAAAACACAACATCAACTTCTCAAATACATTTGGGGTACTACAATCTACACATATAGATTTGTTATTAATACTAATTTTAGTCAAATGAAATTTTTTTATTTTCATGAACCTTTTCAAAATAAATTAAATGGTAAATTTGGGGTTTTCTAACCCTAATTGGAATCCATGGATATAAGGGAAGGATTTCTTAGTGAAAAATTATTACCCCCTTATACATCTAAATTTAACTGCAATCTTTTATCCTTTTTTTATCACTCATCCATTGTAATCAGAAAATCAAATAAGATAAGGGTGCACCACAGGTTTATTATAAATAAACATATGGTAAGAAAAATCTATATTTATATTGGATAAAATAGTATAGAAAACATGAGTGATTTTACCAAAGCACCAAGGCTATCCATATACATTCCAAAATGTGGTGAAAACTAAAATTCTTTTACTTATGGTTTTTTGACACATTTAAAAAAATATTAAACCCTCACTCAACTAAAAACCAAATAAATAATATTCAAGTGATAGTATGACCCCATAATCATAATATTTACCCCCATCATAAATATATATCCATTAAAAAGAATAATAATATTGAGAAAGTTATCATCATACCAATATCAAAATTGTTCATTAATTATATCTAGATTTTTATATTTAATAGAAATAACTAAATCTATGATAGATTCCCATATTTTGTTAGATCCCAATCAGGGAAATATTTCCATTCATGACCAAAGTGATATAAATTTAGATATTGAGGGGGGGTGTTCAATTTTAACATCTATATGATAAAAAACATTTTAGGTTTTATAGGTACCATAGCCTTTAAAATAGTATTTCCATGACTAAAATTCTATTCCCTTTCTTATAGAACAACCATAAAATATGTGAGAATAATGTGGGAATTAATTCCATATTTAGTTATAAAACCATGGTGATAACTTATTCCTCATCCCAGGAAATTCATTTCATTGTAGGTATAATGTTTGTGGATCCCTTCTTTCAAGAATATTCATTCGTTATTTTGATATAAAACACTTAAATAAAAATTGTCTTTTTTAATATTGTATATTTATTTAAAGATATAATTGATTTATTGGATTATAAATTATATTATTTTATTTATTCTCTGATTTCTCCAAAACTCATGGACACATCCAAATGGGATATTCATATTTTAAATCTATACATTTTTTCATGAAGAACCTTCTTATGGTATACATTCAATGATGATTTAACCATATATTTCATATGACCAAGTAGTATTATTATACAATTTTTAGAAGTGTGTACTATTAGATATGAAATTTTACACACCACTTAAAAACATAAAATGTCACACTAGTTGGACAACCATCTATTCTCTTTATTTGGAGTGTCAAGCACCAATCCAATCATGCTATCTTATTTTTTCATATTGACTATTTTCATATTGGTCATATCATGATTCCTTTCTCATTGAGATTTAAGGCCACATTAAAATAGAATACAATATAGACTCTCCTTCCACAGTATAAGAATATTCACTATATTTTGAAATACATTTCAACTTTCTAATTTTTATTCTTGGTAGTAATATGATTACCGACATTCTTTTTCATTTCCACATTAAGGTAGAGTTGTTTTTCCATAAAAATTTTACCTATTATTGTGGTATTATTTTTTCACCATAATAATATTTTTTTCATGGAATTTAAATACCAGTAAACTTTAGTATAGTGAAAAAATTTGTAACTATAGTTACATAATTTATCAAAACAGAAAAAAAAATTTGAGAGAAAATTTATCTTTATCCATAAAAACTAATTGTTCATAGAAGTTTATGTTCACATTACAAATTTTAATGATTATTATATTTTAATTATTAGTATTTCATAGTTTAAAATATTATTATAATTCTCTATGGTCATATTTCCAAACCTCTAGAAGAAAGAACATTTTCTAATGAATCCTTTTATCTTCAATTGTTTTTTCAATCTGTACAACTTCATGACCTTATTTTTTTATGAAAGAAAAATATTTTAGGCTCTATTTGGGGAGATGAAATTCTTGGACTTGATTACATCATAACTTGAAACAATTATGGGATTATAATAATTTTTAAACATATTTTTATTTTATTTTTCATCATGGAATAAAAAAAATTGAATTTGTGTTTGCTAATTTGTTAGGTTAGTTGGAAACATTATTTTATGAGATTGAAGTGGATGTTTCTCTAAATGATGTGAAGATATTTTTACAATTAATTTAAGTCCATTTTGAAGGAAAGTACATCTCATAAAACTGAGTGTAATTAATTCCATTTTTAATATATTTGAAAAGTTACAATATGGGTTGTTTCTAGGTTTATCAACATGACTTCCTTATCAAGGAACTTTAAACATATTGTGTTCTACTCAATGAAAACTAAGTACAATTTCTCATACAAAAAACTCTTCAAAATTTTAGGATGAAATTAATGCATTAGTCTTTATACCAAAATTGAATTATAAAGCTCTATCATTATTTTTTTACACTGATATCTAGATGTGAAACATCGACCTTCATTGAAACTTTTTACAACTTCTTATGTTCATTGATTACATCAGTAAGAACATATTAAAACATATTCTTCACAAAGACTATTCCTTGATAATATTCATATATAATAGTGTCTCATTCATTTAAATGTAAAACTATTTCTCCTTAAGATTATAATTATCTTGAGAGAGCTTTGGGTTATTCAACTTTTTTATAAAATGTATATTCTATGTTACCATCTTCCATCTATAGATGTGAATTTTCATGGAATTATTACACAATAAAGACAATTATATAAGGCACTAATTTAAAATTAACCTTATAAAAATAATCATTATATCAATATTAAAAATAATTAAATATTTTTATTTATGTGATCTCTTCAAAACACTCCTTGTATATATTGGAATTGTCAAAGGTGTATTTTTAGCAGATTATCAAGATAAAATCATACCACCTTGACCAGATTCATGAAATATTTAATTTATTTCCTTTGTCAAAATTTCCTTCAACTTCTTAGACTTCATTTTATTCCTATTTCTTAAAGCCTTGGTTAAGACCACCCATTTCTAATTTAACATGGAAGGAATATGATTTTTTTATATGAGGTTGGTTTGATGCTTTTCAAATAATAATATAATCCAAATGAGATAAAAGAAATTTAAAAAGAAAAATTTACTTCAATAAAGAGAAAAACTAGGCTCTAATACCATTTGAAATTTTTGGTGGATAGGGTGAAGACACCTGAGGGGGGGGGGATGAAATAAGTTTTCCAAACTAGTAGTATATTTTAACTTTTTGAAATAATATACCCTTTTAATATTTTAACATATTTTACCAATTCGAGTTGGAATGAATCATTTTTTATCCTTCAACCAAAATGAAACAACCAAATGTAATGAATAAACTAATGAAATTTGTATCACCTAGTGTTTTTACAAGGACCGTCCCCATCATAGAAAACCCACTTCTTATAGTGATTGATTGTTCACCCCAATCATGGATTAATAAATATAAAAAATCTATGTTTACCACTATTGTGGTGCATGTCACACCTATTATGAGTCAAATATTCATTTAATTTCTAGTATCTCATTGTTATTCTCCCAAACATCATCTCACTAATGTCTCATAATAAAACTATACCTTCCTTTCATACGCAAATTGTCACTTATTCCATAGATTTTCACCATGCATATATATGTTTCTATTTGAAGACCTATAAAGTGGTTATCCAATGATATTGGGTCGGATTGAATCAATAAATGTCTTCAAATTACTTTTTATCTTAAATAATATTGAATACAACTTGGTCTATTTTCACATCTTAGCTTCATAGATCTTTTACATAAATTTCTCAAGCACATTTATAAACTAAAACTAGAGATGAAATCATCTCCATCAATCAAGTCACTCCTCAATATTTGAAATGATTAACATAACAAATAAGAATAATATCATCACATTCGATCTCTACTTACTTTATTAATCCTTCTACTCACTACTTTAACTAGATATATTTAGTGAACTAGTTCATATTCTTCTCAAAATTATCTTTTATTCAAAAATTAAGTATATATATCAATATAGTATTATATTTCATTATTTTTATCCTTTTACAGACTTAATGTTTTATTAGATAACACCTCTTATTTAAAAAAATTTAAATCACATATTTTCTCTATAATTTTCATTTTATATTTATATATACGTCACAAGAATAATATTTTCTATAGTTTTTTTCAGAAAAATCCCATATAATTATTATGGGTTATCTACTTATTTTACTTAATTGTTTGTATGATGGATTTATCCCACAATATCATTTAATTTTTTAGACAATATATTATGTCCTATAAAATAATAGGAGTTCCCTTATGTAACACCACTAGATTTTATGAAACATGTTTCTTCAAATAAATTTAATTTTATTGATATCTTTTATTCCACACAACACTGATACCTAACAAAACATGACACTATACTAAAATATTGGTATTTAGTATGTCATTTAATGCATATACATATAGTGGTAAGTATGAATAGGATTAAATAAATTATGAAAATAAATAATTTATACACACATATATAAAATTAATTCTTTGGTGACCAATTATATATAAATCGATATTAAAAACCATTTGAAAATAATATAAATCTTCATCTCAAAAACTATTTTTATGTGAAAAAAGTGGTCCATCATAGAAAATTAAATAAATAAGTTTTAGGGAATGATATTGATGATATTTATTTATTATATATTCAATAATTTTTTTTAATTTTTATTCTATGTTTTATTGGAATGATATTTGAATAAACTCAATATTATAAATAAAACAATATTTTCCTAAAATTTTATACCATCACATTTTTTCCCTTATTTTAAAATTTAATTTTTTTAATTTTACATAATTTATTTGAAAAAAACCCCATTTTTGAAATATAAATTTCAAAATTATCTTTGAGTGAGAATTTATTGAAAAGATAAATATTCAAGTCAATAGTGAAAAATAATGACCAATATAAATAATTGTCATTGCTTTTTGTGAAATTCAAAACTTCCAAATTGTTTTAATGATGGCTTAAGCATAACATTAGTTAAACACTATATTTCTTAATCTATTTTTTTTCATTTTAATTATTCTAAAATTTAATTTTTATATGGAAATTTTTTAATTTTTTTAATATTTTTACTTTGGAAAACCACATTCTCATTGCGTCATCCAGTTTAATTTGAAAATAATTATTTCCACTTATATGAATTTAATTTAGAAAAAATGGATTTTAGATTTGGAATTAGAATAATTAGTATTTTATAATAAGGTAAAACTAATTTTTTAACATTATGAATAGTAAAATCTATAAAATTATTTACCATAGTTAAGATGAAAATGCGATAACGAAGGGTTAAACTAAAAAGATGAGGAAAAAATGATATAGAAACTTTTAAAAAACAAATTAAATGGAAATATTTAGAGATTATTGATTATAGTATTTTTAATGGTCCATTTTTATTATTTTTTTATGATAAAAATGTGAGTACAAGTTTATCTTACAAAAAATACAAGTGTTCCACCCATAATACATATAAAAGAACACCACATCTCTTCTACTCATCATAATTTAAAAACCCTTTGGATCAGAAAATACCTATAAAAATATATTCCTTGTATCCATACCCAAATACAAGAGTCCTGGGTGATATCAAAAATATAATCTAGGAAGGATTTAGGTTAATCCTAAAGAGGTTTTCTGAAGAGGAGGGAATGTTTTAAACTATGAATTTTTGTATTAATTATTATTAAAACTCCTTAAAATCAACTTAAATAGTGAGGATATAATACCAATAGTGTATACTATAAAATAATCTGTTATAATTTTAATGTAATAACCTAAATACATCTCTTATTCCATCAAATGAGATATGAAATCACCATTCATGTGTACAAGGGACTACTGTATCGTGAACCAGTGTTATTAATTTTCCATCACCAAATATAATGGATGGATATAATGATATATTTAATGTCTATACATGATATTTATGATACTATTATACATTTTGAAGAAAAATAACAAATCAGACAATATACCTCTAAACATATTGGGAAAAAATAATATCACTCATGTGTATGATGGACTACTGCCTCATCAACCGATGGGATGTGTTTTTTATAACACCCAGACCAAAGAGACACTAAACCGATGCCCCAAGACCATGAACCATATGACCTATGGAATGGATTTCCATAAAAAGTGTTTATAATAACAGTGATTGTGTAATGAGACATGGGGGGAGACAATAAGCTCTTTATCAGAGTAATATGCAATAAATATTATAATAAATAAAATAAATAGTGTAAAAAATAAACATGTATCGCTAATAGGTTTCCCAAGAATGAGTATATACCCACAAAGAAACAGAAAATATTCCATTTCATGTCATAAAGTGATATGTGAAATGGAAAATACCAAAATAACAGAAAGATAAAGATTCCCCAAAATGGGTCCTGACACCAACTCTTGTTCACTCAGCCATGCACATCCTTGATCCCAAATCCAACCCTCTAGAATAGAGCCCTTTCCCTTATACTAACCTACAGACATGAAATCTACTCAGGTACCCAATGGAAGACTGATAAGGGTGTGTGTTGAAATCAGTAGGCCATAACCAACATTATCTATAAAATATCCATTCTTAACATTGTATGTATGAGTATGGTAAACAACAAGATTAATATAATAAAAGAAGGTTCCATTAATTTATTTGGTATTAAATTAGACACATTCACCATTAGTTTCATGTTCTTCCCATCTCCATCAAATATGCTTCTGTGCATGCAGATAAACTAAACATGAAAGGGGAGTCATGTTCCCAACATCAGAGGGATATTTATTTCACAAAAAAATACATAAATAATCTTTACTCAAAGTCTCAGTATATTAATTCACATCATGTTAATTATTTAGGGGTATAAAGCCTTAGGCTGACACCCTAAACCATGGAATACATTACTAGATCCTAGATAATCTTTCCAACCAAACACATGGAACTATAGCATTATTTTAACGCCCTATTCATACTGTTCATTCACATTAGAATTCTCCTTTCACCTTTTAATAATTTTACCATTTGCATCACATAACTCATTTAACACATTCATGTCAGGAAAAACACCATCATATAACAAAGTTTCAAGTTGATCACAAATACCATTGGTTCTATCTCATGAACCCTTACATTTAACATTTAGAAACACAATTATATTTCTATGAAAGAGGAACACCCCATGGGTGTCCTTAGACCTGATCTACATGTCCTTAATAGATACCATGGGGATCATGAGGGGTTAAATTCATCATTAAGTTAACCCATTTATCATATCATACCAATGAAAACACATGGACGTCAATAAGGTACCACAACATGACCACATACACATACATTAGGGAATCAAGGCTATTGCATATAACTTGTATACCACCTACCTCAGGTTCCTAGATAGACACATGAACAACCTTATCCTTTGATTCAAACTCAATAAACCACCAAGGTCCCAACTTATAATATTATTAGAATATAGGTTTTTTGGAAATTAGAAGAATAATTTTGATTATAAGAGGCCTATTATATAAAATAGATAATAGAGGAGTTTTAGACTAACATAGAGTTTTGAATCACACCCAATAGCACAAAAAATGATAAAAAATCAAGGGAGATTGATCCGTATGAATCTTGGGAAGAATAATTTCATCACCTAGCCTACATAATAAATTAAATAGGGGTAAAATAGGTTATAAACCATAAATATAGAGGGTGAAAATTGGAAATTCCACCCTTTTTAATGAGTTGCACAGTTTGGCCACAAAGTTGGACCAACAATATGCCAACCACACACTACCCTCTGTCCAAGAGGGACCTGGGTGGAAAGGTCTCCTAGGAAAATATATTTTTTGAAAAATCATTTGATGTCCATGAGGAATGGATCTATCCAAGACATCAATGTTTAATTATACCCCTTGCATTTTTTATCAACCATGCACCCACCTCACAAGGGTTCATAGTAGTGGTGTATGGTTATTACTAACCATGCACCAACCATGGAACATGCACTATATGGATCTTCATTCACCCTTTTAATTTACTAAGTCCTTGAAATACCCTATAATATCCTATTACACTAGAAAACCAAATCATTAAAAAAAAGAAATAAAGTTTAATAAAAACATATACAAGAACATATATAATCTGAATTTATAGGTCTTACAACCTCCCCACCATATAATGTATCATCCTCAAGATGAACTACCACACATTTCTAAGTCTCCAAGATAAAAATCATGGTCCAATAGGCCTATATATCTTTATTCCTCCCAAAATTATTCTTATATATTCCAACACTTTGGCATAAAACTCTGACTAATGACAAAACCATACCTCGTAGGACTCTCGCACTACTATCCACAATACAAACCAGATGATCTAAAATAAAAAATATGCCTAAATATCAATTTCATTAAAATAGATCACATGAGAAGGCATGGGGTTATAATTCTGAATATGCGACATATGAAAACATCACACATGACACTATAAAACTATGGAAGAGACAATTAGTACACCCCCAGCCTGATCCTCTCCACAATCTCAAATGATCCAACATACCTAGGCACCAAATTTCCCTTTTTTATAACTATAAAGTGAACTAAATGTAGTGATTACCAATGTAAAACATGATAAACCATTGAAAAATCAGTATACCAGTGAAACTGATTATCATAAGACTTATATTTACTTTGATATGAAGACAAACATTTCCTAATTAACTCAACCTACTCCATTGTATCATGATTGATACTCAACCTCCAAAAATATAATTCCCCAAACCCCATACAACATAATGAATATATAAATGTCCTACCATAGATAAACACATATAGTAACAACTATACTGTTTTCTGATAACTATTGTAATATGAGAACTCCCAGTGTGATTAGTGTTTCTCACAAGATCTACCAATGTCTTGGACACATTTCCTCAACAATTATATTAGTACATGTATAGTATGTTTTGACTTCCCATCTATCTATGGGTGAAAAACTATTCTGAGAAAAACCTAGGAACCAAGTTACATCTGTAACCCTTTCTTGACAATTGAATTAAAAAATGGATCATTATATGAAACAATACTTTGAGGTACACCTTGTAGATGTACTATCTATTAAACATACATTTCAAACAACTAGTCCATGGTAAAAGACTCTTAAATCGGCAATACATGTTTTTTCTTGGTGAACCGATCCATAGTTATCCATATCAAGCTAAAATTCAAATAAATCATTGAGAGTTCTACAAAAAATCTATGTTTAAATCATTATAATTCTATTTTAGAATGGGAAATAGCGGTATAAAACCACATATTCACTGATGCTTATCCATCACCCACTGAAAGGTGTAGTACCACATCATGAACCCTGCAACCTTTTCATTAATCCCTGACCAACAATATTTTTAGTGAATATCAAAATAAATTTTGATCAAACCTATTTTTACTTCCCAATTCAAGGAATATAAATCATTAATCAGATCCTCTCACATACACATATCCACAACAACATAAACAAAAACATAAAGAATATCATCATAATTGAACATATAGTCAGAAGGCCAATCACCACCTTCAAGGATTTCCCCTATGTCTAGACACTTCATATCCTTATACTACTGCTTCTTGGTCTGGCTCAGAATTTAGGACTCAACTGATAGAGTTATTAGGGTCTTCTTCCCTAGGACCATTTGAAAATCTATTTTCATCTCAACAATCAATGTCATCATCCTCCACTCAAAACAAGAATTTTGGATTACATAAAAGTTTGTATTTTTAACCAATGAATCTACAACATTGTTTCCCTTCACCAAAAAGTAAGTTAACCTAAAGATGAAAGATTGTATATAATGAACCCATTGTCACTATTAGTGGTTTAAATCACACTTGGATAAGATTAACTTGTGTCTTTTATGATCATTATACACAAAAAAAATTCAAATAAAAGAAAATACCTCCAGTAATTTAATATATAAACCACTATGGCCACATTGAGATCATGCATTGGATAATTCCATTAATGTGGCCTCTACTTTCAAGATCCATATGCTATGACTCTTCCCGGCTATATTAAAATTTCCCTAAGTACAATACTATATGAATCCCAAAACAAGTCATACTTTTTAACCAAATTGGGTAAGATCCATATTGTTTCAGTGGTGAAGTTATTATTCATCTTCTGAAAATAATTCTCACATGGTTTAGAACTTTCAAACATGATATCATTCTTGGTCAAGAATATTAGTGGTGCTTCCAAACAAGAAATGTTCATTATGAAACATTAGTAACACCCCCAAAAACTAGTATGATTTAGATGTTGAAAACATTCTTGGGATACTCCTAGGATACCAGTAGTTAAAACTTATCTAGTTCCACTAATATACCTTCCTCTGAGATGATGTGACCCAAGAAATATACCTTGTAAATATAGTTTTGAAACTTATATATATTGGTGTATAGACTATAGAATCTTATTTTACCCATTATGATGTTTTGGTTTTTGAAAAAATCATCATGCGTTTGGGATTACACAATGATTTCATAAAAAAACACAAACTAATATTGGTATGGGTAGATGATTTACTTCATTAAGGCTATAAACATACCCTGAGATTTTTTCCACCCAAAATACATCACAATGAACTCATATAACCCATACCATATCAGGAATGTTTTTAAGGTATATATAAATGTTTGAACCTCAAATTATAATACCCTATCCACAAATAAAATTTGGGGAATAGAGGTTCACCTTCTAGTTAGTAAAAATTATCGTCGATATGTAGAAGAGGATATCATATCTTAAATATTATTCAAATCAACTTCTAGTAATTGACCCAAAATCATGATTTCATTTCATCCTTATAAGAAAGTAACTTGATATCCCCAAGGTTACCTATTTGTATTAATAATCACTTTATTATGTAAATCATCCAAACGAGTCAAAGGTTCTTGTAGTTATTCTGGTGCCATTCTATATAGTGGAATTGAAACAGGCTCTTCTCTAGGAATTATATCAATCGTGAAATCAATATCTATCTCATGAATAATCCCTAAGAAGTCCTCAGAAAACACATCCGGGAAGCATTCCACCACATGAGGAAAGGAATCTAACTCTACTCTACCATCTTCAAGAAAAAGATATGCCACTTGGGTTGCGAGATCACTTAACTATAGAAACAATTGACTTGTATAACCTTCTTGGAAATATCATTCCCCATAGTGAACATAAGTGTTATCCTAAAGGGATTTAAATGTTACCCTTTAGTGGTAATAGTCGATATGGGCTCAATACAACACCAACCAATACATCCCCAATATCCGGTGAAAAATGACATCTCGAGCACAAAAAAGTACCAAGGGAAGAATCACACACCAACCTTGAGAGAAACCTCATTAAATTGATTGATATCTTCCCCTAATACTTCTAATGACATGTTATTTGACATTATCCCACAAATACATTTCACTAATATACCCAAAACATTAGAAAATGAGCAGATATAAAAAACTGTGAGGCCCCTATATCAAATAAAGTACTATAAAGCATGGATGCTAAAAGAATCCTACCATGATCCATCGATGGTCCAACATTTCCACAACATGGAGCAATTTGAACCACAAGAATCTGAACTACCCCTCTACTATGGGATTTAATTTGAATTCCCTATGCTACACTACATTTCTAATATGGTTGTTATTGTCATATAATACCATATTCTCTACCCCAACTACTATGACTAGTAGAAATCCAATTGTCCATCTGGTATGGTGTTATAGACCCCTTTCCTTAAATTTGCATCTGTATTGATGAAAAAAAATTCCCACATACAGAGGGTTCCTACAGAACCTCTATAAATGTGCTATCCTTACACACACATAATACTCTACTAGTGGTTCAAAAAACTAGCCATGCATTTTCCCATCCAAATTCACTGATAATAGAACACTGGTTCACCGCCCTAATAAATTAGTCTTGTCCCTAGGATACTAGGTCTACCACTGCCCTAGAGAAAACCCTCCAAATGACGCTTCCTATTATCAGAAAATGTACCCTTAGACTGCCCAAGTGAAATGAAATTTACACCACTAGAATATTACATTAGGTTCCCATTTGAAATGTGATTTTAATCCACCACCTTATAAATCCTATTTAAATAGAATACCTTTAAATTGTACTTGATCTCATATCTATGTCCCTCCTAATAAATTATAACAATAGCTTTATAATCCTATAAAAGTACTGGAATAATGAATTACATGTCCATGAACCATACAACATAATACATCATTGACATATCCCTTATGTGAATATCATAAACACCACATCATTCTCTTATATTAGAGTATCTATATTGAAGTATTTTAGAATGTTTTTATACAAATCTTTCAACCGTATATCATCTGCATACTTAGTTTGATCGATAATATCCCACTAGCTCTTTTCCAGTCCTAGTGATATATAAGTTCCCAACATGGCCCTATTTTTAAGAGGATTATATAAGAGATACAAAATCATCTTGATGGACTCTATCTAGAGGTATTCCACCTAAAGTTGACCTCTCTTAAAAACATTGAAGGATTCTACAACTGAAAATCTCAAGTCAGGTCAAATATATTCGGCACATGCCACCCCATTCCTCATTCCGATATCTTTAAAAAACAATAAAATTTCACTCTAAATCAATATTACCTTATATTATAAATAATAAATGGGGGTTATTTCCCCACTACTATAGTAGAATTCTCAAATATGTCCTCATGTATTATAATCAGTAGGTTTATTCATGCTAGAATCTCTCTAAAATTCCTAACACACATCTCAAATAACTTAGCATAATGTTCCCATAATTTTAAAAAATAATTATAACTAACTACTATAAAGAACCGACTTCACATACATAATCCGAATGGACATAGACACTTCTATATCAATTCCGTCAACCATTCCTACAACAAGTCATGGGTGACATAGGTAAACCAAATATTCGAATTCAATTAAAATTAAACACCATACTTATCCAATCCAGTTGAAATACTTCAATTATTTAAATAGTTACATATTTCTCATTCAAAACTATTTTAACCATTCAATAACTACTTTCAATTCATTATACAGTTATAGAGCATTTATTAAGCACTTTTCCATAAAATCACATTGGAATCAAAATTCATTTTCATATCCCATGCCTTACTATAACATGTTTTCTCATGTTTCCTAACATGATGCATGTCACATATATCCCTATGTACCTAAAATGGGGCATTCATATAGAAACCTCATTAAAATTTATCCCATGAATAAAGTTCCCAGAAACAATAACATCACACATTAGGTGAATCAACCAATGTGAAATAACATTCAAATATAAAAATAATCTCCATAACAACAACCAAAATCTTTTTACATGGGTTATATAATACTATGAATGGTGTCATTTCCAAGGAAAAAAAATCCTAATCCCATTTCGACCTCCCCAAAATAAGGTAAATAGTATAAAATAATTGGCTCTGGTAACACGTTGTAACACCCCAAGCCTAGAGCCACTAAACTAGTTTCCCAATCGAGTGCACCACATGAAATCAAGGACATATCCCCTTGTTATAGAGGATTATTAATAGTAGGGAGGGTCTAATGAGACATGTGGAGAGACTATAAACTCATTATTAGATAAATCCACAATAGATAGAATAAGATATTAGTGAAATACTATAAACAATAAACATGTATCACTAAATAATTTTCTCAAAACTACGTACATAACTACACTAGAATACTAAATATTTCAGGTCATTTTATAAAGTTACAAACAAAAAAAACACAAAATAAAGAAAAGCCTAAGAATCCCCATAATAGGTCCTGACATCACATTCATTTCCCTCATCCATACACATCCCTGATCCAAAAATCAAATGTCAGGTATACTACCCATTCAGTTATCATGACTTTTAACCATGAAATATTATTGGATAGCCAATAGAGGACCAATAGTAGTGTGAGTAAAACATAGTATTCCACCACCAATGGTTTCAACAAAATATATAGCTAAAATAGTGTGTGCAGGAGTATGGTAAGCAATAAGATAAATAAAGGATAAACCAAGTTCCTTTAATTTAATAGATTTTACATTATACACTTTCATCATTAATTCCATGTGTTCCTTATATTTATCATACATGATTTGGCCTATGATGATAAAATAAAAAACACATAAGGGTATTTGAGTTCGCTAAATTATAAGGATATTTATTTCATGAAATAAAACATAAAATCAACTTTCCATGGAGACATAGTCAAAAAATTCACATCATATGCTTATGTTAGAGAAATGGAGCCTTAGTACGAAACCCTAACCATTAAATACCTTGTTGGGGACTAGATAATTAGCATATCCCAACTTGTGGGAGTATATTATCAGTATAACACCCCATTCATATCATTTATTCCCATTATAATTATTCATTAACCTTCCAAACCATTTACGATTTACATTCCATAACTAATTCAACGTGTCAATTTTAGGAAAAATGACATCATATACCATGTTAACATTTTAAATAGTAATATCATTTTTTATATATCATTAACCCATCCATTTAACATCTACTCAATTTTATATTTCAGAAAAAGTTACACACCATGGGTATCCTCAGACTGAATCAACAAATCCTCAACATATCCCACAAACATCTGGGGGGGGGGGGGTCAATTCATAAGTAAAATAATACATTTATCATATCCTACCAAGAAGACCATATGTATAGTAATAAGTTACAAAGAAACATCCACATACACATATATTAGTGTATTAAGACCTTCTAATATAACTTAGAGACCACCTACCACAATTTGGTAGATAAACACTTTCTTAACATTATATTTCGATTAGAACTTAAATAACATTCATAGAACCATCATATAATCTACTTCAAAAATATCAATTTCTATATCAAAATGGATAAGAACAATTATATGAGTCCTATTCCATAGAGTAGAGAAAATAAAAGTGTTAGAGTCACCTAGAGCCTTGATTCACACCCAAATGAACTCCAAAGGGGAAAAATTGAGGGAAATTGATTTGTGGGTAGATTGGTAGGTAAAATTCTTTCACCTAGGCTGTTAGAGGATTAAATTGGGAAAACAATTTAGTTATAATCCTTAAAATTTTAGGGGGGGGGGATGGTAAATTCCCCTCTATTTTAATGGTGTGCATGGTTTGGCCACATGGTTGGGAAAACTATGTTTTAACCTTGTTCCAAACTTTTTCCAAGAGTGGACTAGGTCACACAGTATGTTGGGATTCGAGGTGGGTTTAAAAGACCTGTTATGGCTATACATAATAGATATATCCAATCCCAAATGGTTTTTATCTCCCCTTGAATGGTTTCTAAACTATTAACCCACCTCTTAGGGCCACATGATTATGGCGCACGATTATCACTAAAAATTCACCAACCATAAAAATTGAATTAGATGGCCCTTATTTCCAACTTTTCTTCCTTTAACCCCCTTAACACCACGAAGAATACAACAATACTCAAGAACCTAGTCATTTCCCAAAAACATGATTTAAACAAAAACATATCCAAGAATATACCTTAGAAGAAGTCTGCGATCTTACAGTTTCGATTTCTATATTTCATGAATTATAATAAGGATAGATTAAATTATTATATATGATATTTTTGAAATATTTATACTTTAATATGAATTATATCACATATATCCTATTCTTTTCCATTCCATTGGAATAATATATTAGTGTTCTTATATGTGGTGGAGGACCACCTCACGAAGCTATGTGACCCGTTTTTCAAGTATACTTGCTATCGAGGGTAATAAAGGGAAAATTTAATGAATATTTGTGATTTATATTAAATAAAAGTGATTATTTAAATTTATTTTATTATTTTCCATTATTTATTTTAATCATTCAAGAAAATGGAAGCGTATTTCCTCTATACTTACACCCTACCATCTCCATGAACGGTGTATTTCATTTTCTATATCGAAAATTTAAGGATTAATATAAAATAATATATACTAAATATGTTTTAAATATATATAATTTTTAACATTCTGGAGATTATATAACCATGATAAAATTAATAGAGATGAAAAAATGAAAATATACAAGAAAAATAAAGGAGTTATTACCTGCAACATGATTTTAAGGAGGAATTATTAATAAATGGGTAATAAAAGGAATTATGTAAAGAATATATAGGATGATATATATAAATATTTAAATTTAATGTAATTATAATAAAATTTTATAGATTAGAAATTATTTTTTATTGTGTATGAAGGAACCTGTGACTTAAGGTAATGGATTTCCATCTTACTTTTTTACTTTAGGGAGACACATGCCATATTAACCACATATTTATTTTATATGGTGTATATAATTACCATGAATATAATTTATGATTATTATAAAAAAATTTATTTTTATTTAAATATTAATTTTATATTATCTCTTTACTAGGGTTTAAAGATCAAAATTTTCCAAAGCGGTAAGGGATTATTTTCTCAATTTTCTTTATTTGAGAAATATGCTGTCTTATGAACCTATATTTTTTATGAGGATTATATAAATAAAATTTGATATGTAAGATAAAGAATTTATTTATTCTCATGATATTTTATGTTTCATCTTTTCTTATTCTTTCTTGGGTATTACGATTCATTGTTACCAATGTGGTAAGTGTTTATGACACAATCTCTTTGTTTATCGGCATTGTTTATGTTTATGCCTTCGATGTGGAAATATTATTATCAATATTTGAAGAAAATAATGAATTTTTTCTCCTATGTAAATTTTATGAGAATAAATATTTTCACTAAAATTTACAGTCTTTATATACTGAATAGTTCAAAATAACTTTTTTAAGAAAAATCATATTTATTTCTCTCTTTGAATGAAAACCATTTTTTTCAACATCCATGTTTCATAAAAATGTTTAAACTATGTTAAAATAGTTTCAAACGGATCTGTTAGTGATTTTATTTTTTATTTATTAATTTTGTAAAATAATTATAAAATTAATCATCATGTATTTTTTAAAATAAGGACCATTTTTCTTTTACTGAAAACATGAAAAGAATCATTTTTATAGTGTGTAGAATGAATGAAATTTTGTGAAATCTTGACCAACCAATGATTTAAATATTATTTTATATCATTCAATGTTTATTTTTAAATAAAATTGATTATAAAATATTTTATGATTTTTATGTTTTTAAATAGTTTTTTTTCAAAGTGGAAATTATATTTTTCACAAGAAATGTTCAAATCAATCTTTCAAAATAGTTTTCCGTATAATATAAAATCCTTTAATGTTAGCTATGAATTATTGGAAATAACATTGAATGATACCTTACTTTTTATTTCTCTAGATGGAGAATTTTTATGTTGATGAATGTTTTATGAAACACAAATATTTTTCATGGGTTATGGTATGGTGTATTGATGAAATTATTAAGAAACTTATTTTATTTTTAGGGGTTATGGCACGATGATATGAAAAATGTTTTATGATATTACAGAAAAAATAATTAGAGTTATATTACGAGATGTGAATAACCTATATCCCCCCCCAATGAGTGGTTTAATTATTTATATCTTATGAGATAATTCTGGGAAACAAGTCAATGAACATGATACTCTATGGGAAATAGGTGAGTCTCGATCCACTAGAGGAAACAGGTGCATCCTGATACACAATAAGAAATATTTGATGAAACATAATCCTTTTTTGTATGGTCTTAGCTGTTAAAATTTACATATGAAATGGTTTTATATATTAAATATTATTACATAAATTATATGACATGATCTTATGTTTAATGATTGATTTATGAGTATTTTTCTTTCATAGGGATCATGTTTTCTAAAATTATAAAGTTTTGTTCTGTGACACATGTTTATGATCTATGACTGGTTGGGTATGAAATTATTATGTTAATTTTATGTTCAAATACCATTATTCTTATTATATTCTTTCATATAATCATAGATTCATATCTTCTATTTTTATCCTAATTGAGTATCTATGCTTACACATTATGATGTTTCCTTCCGTTGGTTATGAAGATAGGTTTCAGATTTTCCCTAATAAAAGTACTATGTGAGAATATCATTGTGGGTAATGTTGGAGATATTTTTTGAAATTATAATATTGTGTTTCTAGTATTAAAATACACTAAAATATTACAATCATTAGGCATGTTTTTATGAAATGTATTGAATATTCATCTAAAAAGATGGGAAATTTATGCATAGAATGGCCAAGTCCTTATAGATGGAATGATAGAAAGTGTTTAGAAAATATTTTGAGGTTAGGATTATAAAAAAAATAACTAGAAAATTTTGGGGTAATTATATTTATATGATAACACCCTAATGTTTTGGTAAGAAAGTTTATATAGGGTTTGAATAGAAATACATCCATGTATAGACACTATTAGTTGACATGATTTTGAAACATAGGTATCTATGGGTAATAACTCTGAAAAATATGTGTCGGTATTGACTAAATAATTTCCTAGTAGATGACAGTGAGCCTTAATGCACAACTGGTTTGACACTATCTAGGGATATGATTTGGTTAATCAATAATGTCTTCAGGAACCATCATTAGGGATTTGAATCATGATCATGAAGGACCTAAGTCAAGATTAGTATGCTGTAGATTGAAAACAAGGCTTTATGATTTAGACTTACTATAAGTTATTTTCATGATTATGTGGTTTCCAAATTCTATTATTGATGATCAATTTATTTATTTTGGTTTCAGTAATTTTAGGGAACACAATAAAACTATGTTTGCATCGAATATGATAGAAACTGTGCCGATATGAATCAAAAAGCGATGATGACTAGTGTGATGGATAAAGTGACTATTCCTATTAATTTTTTATAATATATGATTAAAAAATTTATTCTAAACCACCAATTAAACTCACCAAATAATTTAAATATAGAGTTCATTGAGGTATCATGATGTAGAGGCTACGAAGGAAAGATGACATAGTTTATAGTATATCGAGAATGATGGAAAAAAGTACTAAATGGAATGTATCAAGGGGATGAAAATATGTTTTGTTCTTGGAAAAGGACACACAATAGGCATTTTAAAAGTAAAAGTAAAATGTTTTTTAGTGAATTAAATGAGAATAATTGTTTCTCCACGGAATCATCAATGGTTGAATATTATAAATGTGTAAATAATGGGTATTATATGAATCTATGTCCCAGGGGGAGTTCCCATTAAGATAATTAGTAAAGTGGTTTGAGTAATGGTTATATTGATAATGATGTGGAGAAAATAAAGGAAATATGAAAAGAATGAGGTATTAATGAATAAGATGATGATTCCTAGTTAATGGTCTTAGAATGAAGTGGAATGACAGATATTTTTGTCTATGAGAATTAAAGAATTATGTTATACGAATCATTATATATATAAAGATATATATATATCTGTGTGTGTGTGTGTGTGTTTTATATAAAAGATTTTCAAGAATATTTTTAATGATACTAATGACCTAAAAATTTGATTTAATAGAAATATGATATTTTATGGAAAACACATGATTAAGGGAAAATAACCCTTAATAAGTTTCTGATGTTGGGAAAATGGTTTTTATTTTGGATAAAGAGATGATTGTTATAGATAATTTAAACATGACAGTATTTATGACTCCAAAATTGATTAATTATTTTTCATAAAGTGGTATATATTATCATTGATGGATTTCACAACATTTTAGGATTTTTGTAATATATCTAGTAATATGTGGTTTTATTTAAGGAATTAATAATCATGTATTTTTTTTATTTAGGTTTATGTTATTTATTGTTATTACTATGATTTAAGAGATTATATGGTCAAGATATTCACATATTTGGTATGTCACCATGAAGTCCTATTTATTATTATTTGGGTGATTAATGTTATGTTTATTTTGTAAAATTTAGTTACATTCTTTAAAAATTTTGATTTTTTTAATTATTATATGCTTAATGTTTTATGGAATTTATTATGTTAAATTTAAGATAAGGTTTTATAGATCAATTTTTTACTTCACTATATACTGATATATAAATATTGGGTAGCTTGGACTAAGTATTTTTTATAATAATAACTAAAGATAGAAGGAATGGGTCATCGTTATATTATGGATATAGTGATCCATTAGTGTTTTTGGAATAAAAAATTCAACTTCATTCCATGGAGTATGGGATGATGTGGAAATTTATGGAATCATAAAGGATGAAATTGATCTCATGATATAGTGGTAAAATAATACATAGGAATATCAGTTCATTTGAAAATTTTATCATTTGGTATGAAAGCCTATCATTTGGAACTTTAACTGAACCTCCTTAAAGTCTATTATGTGTTCCATGATTCCCTCCTGATGAAGTAGATAACGGGTCCATTACATGTACTGCACTCAGAGGTCATTACACAAGAGCATGATCATTATTATTAGGAAAAATTAGATCAGATTATGGATCAAACATAGAATGTTCTACAAAACAATACCAATCACCTAGTTAAAGTTTTGTGGAAATATCACTAGCTTGAGGAAGCTTCATGGGAAACAAAGGATGTAATGATGCATGAGTTTCTTCATTTTTTTATCAGAGTAACAAAATCTGTGGGAAAATTTTTATGGGTGTAGAATGTAAAAATGTTTCCCTCAAAATATGATGATGTTTCCTTTTGGTCAGGATACAGGATGCTAAATTCCTATAATGATTAATTTAATATATCATTACATTATTAACATGAGGTGGAACACTATTATTTTGATCGAAGAGATATGATATCTGATGATTGATTATGGGGGGTTAATATAATGTTTTATAATCATCTTCATGAGGTTTACCATTTTCATATCTCATGGAAAATCTCAGTAAATATCATATCTATAACAAGGTAAACAAGTTCTTTCCAAAGGCATGATGTCATTTTGGGTTTTGAATGCAATGACACATAAGATTTCATTATGGTTGAGAGGATAAGAAGTTAGGCCAATTTCAATTTATTTGTGGGAGTTTTTTTTCTATTTCAGGACTCTCTTAATGATTTAAGATATGCTCCTAAATCATTAAAAATATTGATATTGAAATGGTAACCCAAAAATATTATTGGTTGTTGACCCCTTATATATATATATGGGGATATATCAATTGAGACAATCATTAGGCATCTAAGGATCTCAATTAGTTTCCTATTATTTCTTATAAATGGGTAGATAAAAATATTTTGAATCTGTATAACTAGAAAATTAGGGGTTTATTGCCATATTGGAAGGTTATTGGTGATTCAAGTATGGGAATTAACCTTTAGGAGGGTTTTCCGTGTATCCTATTTATTAAAGAAATAAAAACCCACATATTTCATTTATGTCTAAGATATTCATGTTAATAGCATGCGAAAAGGACACATATAAAGGTACTTAAGAATCAGGTGTGATGCTCATTCCATTAGAAGGAATCTTATATTCCCATCAATTAACATGAATCAGAGTCCTAATAATTTTATCTTCCCTCAACCCACTGATGGATAGTGATAGATAATTAATTAATGTGAGGTTTATTTTCAATGGGTTTTCTAATTTTGGAATTCCTTAGAAACATACACCTGTGTGGATTCTCTTGTATGAAGCTAATTATATTATGTCACCCAATGTGGCATAAACACTAATGCTTCCTTGGCTAGTGGAATTAACTGATGCTAGTAATATAATCAATATAAATCCCTAATCCCTTATGAATCATGCTTAGTCTGAGAGAAACGGGAAAACAAGTGATCAAACTCACCAAATATGAATATAAAACTTATGCACTAGGGTGGTCCTGATGGGATGTTTTATATAGAGCTCGAGCCTTAGAAAGGCCTCCTACATATCCTGTTTATAGTAGTAATCAGATTCATCATGGTTTAATTAGCTCCACAATCTACTATTGATGAGGAAGGAATATTAAACCATGGGAAAGATTGGGGCCCTTGGATTAGAGTGTATGAGATATAGAGGGACTTACAAAAAAGTGGATGCACAATTATTTCTGTCACATTAAAAAGGCATCCAACATATCCTTATAATAGATGGAATTAGAGTCATGGTAGTTAAATTTAGTGTATCTACATATTTGTCTATAGAAAAATGTTATCATATCATGGGGATTCTTACCATCATGGTCTATGCCTCACAAGGTTGACAGGTCAGGGTTGTATGCTAGATGTTTCATGGTTTTCATAGTCATGTGTGTGGATGCCTAGTGAACAGGTATGAGGTATCTATTGCATGATCATTCTGACTTGGTCAATGGATTCTACATGACAAGGATGTCATGTCCAGGGTACTTCACATGATTGATTTAGACATAAAAGAGTAATTATATGTTACTGAAGTGAAATTTATTAAGGAGACTTCACATTATCTATGCATACATATCCAAGGTGGCCATGTGATCAGGGGTAACATGTCATAGAGATACCTCATAATCTTGATGAAATGTTAGGAAAACCTCACGTGGTTTAGAAGATATATCTAGAGAACTTCACTTGACATAGATAAAAAGTCTTAATGAAAAAACATGAATTTGATGACATGTTCAGAGGAATTCACATTACATGGATGACATATCTGGGTGTTGTCGCTTGATCTAGATAGGTCATGTAATGTTCATGATGCCTCCGCATGAAATAAAAGTTTTGTATCTCCCTCTAAGGAAGCTATATTTTCCATCGTTTATCATAGAAATACCTTAATGATTGTTAAGCAGTCCCCCATTGAGACCTTTCATGACCAAATCGATACATGGAAACTTCCCCAACATAACATGCATGGTGAACCGGAAGTCCTTCATATGATCAATATAGTTATCATGTGATTCACATATAAATTTTGTGTAATCACTTAGGTTGATACTCTTGTTTTACAATATGGAAAACCCTTGAAATTATATTGATTTCATCTCTGAGAATTTTTATCTTTACTCTATGCTACCATTTGTGTATTTTTCCTTGTGGGGGGGGGGGATATTTATAGGCATCACCTCCATTATTATAGGTCACCATGCATGGTGCAAATATCATAGACCTGGGATTGAGATATTGGAGCATCACTTATTTTTCATGAACCTATAGTGAGTCATCCATGGCATCATCTTTATGTCATGTGATAAATAGTGATCATGATATCATTCCAACATTGACATATTTATTGTACCCATATATTATAAAATATATTTTATATAATCAAATCAACACTTCATACGGACTTTACATGATTTGGATGACATTTCATGGACTATTTTAAATATCAAGACACTTGTTGAGGTGGATTTTGTGTGTTCAAGGTAGACATGTGTGGGGTGCTTTATAATATTAAAATATCCTTTCATGGGGCCTTTACATGATCAATGAGATGATCATGAGAAGCACATTAATCATTTGTATGAAAATCAATACAACTCTTCATCACATAAGGGTACCTAATATTTTCATCTTTTATTCACTATTTAACAAGACTTTCACCATTTTCACATTGACTGTCTGGTAAATCATTTCATGATCAATAAAAGATATTATGATGACATATGATAAATTTCATAGACAATGTATCCCCATATATGTTGATCTAAAGGGGTGTCTCATGATCAAATGGATGCGTTTGAGGTCCTTTACATGACAATGGTGACATACCCAAAGGATTTTTTGTAGAATAGATGAAATTTTACTTGGGATCCCATGTGGTTGTTGAATAGATCAGATGAGTCATATGATCCCTTGGTGTGAAAATCAATTAAAATTCCATTTCATAAAGATATTTACTTTTTTCATCTTTTATTTAAAAAGAGGATTTGGGTGATTTTCAGGCATCTGTCAGTTGACATAATGCCAAATTAGAAGAACTCATGTGGAATTCTATTCATAATCATGATAGATTTTTTGAAATCATTCAAAAGATTATAAGGAGTTATCCTAGGGGATTCACATGATCATGAACTAATCACACAAAGCACATGACTCACTCACATGATGTTACCAGGGTAATGAGATATTGTTTCTTCTTATGGGTCCTGAAATCCATGTAACATATCTTTTTGATCTCCATATAATGATGATGATCATTCCATACTTTTTAGAGGAAATAATACCTATGACTTTTGTAATTCTTGGATCCTAAATTTTTGGATTACCATTTTGATTGGTTTTAAATATTAACTCCCCCAGGAGTGAGTTCTTCTATAATAAGTACATGGTTATGAGGAAAGTAAATTCCTACCTATGTCTATGAGGAATTCACTAGTTGGTGTTCCATGTGGATATCCTTCATTTGGGTGAGCATTTTTATTCTATAGGGCACCCTATAAATAGTTGAGTGAGTTTCCATTTGATCCATCAATGACATAGACATTAAAAGGTATTATAATAAACTCTTTCAAGTGATTTCTTATAAAGACCAATTTGTTTAAAAAATTCAATGAGAACTATTCACAATATCCAGTCACATGATCCCATCATGTGAAATCGTGTCCTAATTTTTTTTGGATCTATCCTTTAATTAATCAATGGAATTTGTTTTGAACAGTGAAACATTTCTTTGGGGTCTCTTCACATGTTTCACATGAACTCATGGATTTTTATGTGACCACCTAATCATTGTGAAACTTTTATGAAATCCATGGTCTTACGATCATATGAAAT
Organism: Viscum album; assembly: GCA_963277665.1. Lineage (NCBI taxonomy): Eukaryota > Viridiplantae > Streptophyta > Magnoliopsida > Santalales > Viscaceae > Viscum > Viscum album. The sequence goes on from OY728156.1 coordinate 933,490,021, forward strand.
GTAACTCCTCGACCCCAGTTACCTAGAGTCAGTGCATTATTACATAACATTTTCATGATTACAAAAAAGATCAAGTCTTGAAAGGCTGATTAGTTTAGTATCATTGGAAACACTAGATATATTCATAAGTCTTACATTAAATCACAAGGTAAAAAAAACTACAACGACATCTTTTATTCATATCCCCTCATACTATCCCTGTAGGTCATTCATAAATAACTTCTTCACATCCTGGAAAAAATAAAACATTGAAAGGGGTGAGCTCATATTCTCAGTAAGGATAACAATATAGTAGAAGATTTCATAGATAAGAATAAACACTTAAGGCAATGTATAACTAAAACAAAAGCCTTTTAAACTTGAACTTCAGAATAATATGCCAATGATAAAATGAAATAATTCCATTTACTTACTCACATGGATATTATACTAGTCGAATAATCACATTCAATATCAATAAGCACTTTCATAAAGATGAAATGCATAATGCTAGACTATAATAACCACATAGCCAAGACCTCGTGGCAAGACTATAATTAAGATTTTGTCAAGGCCTCCTGCCAAGACTCTAGTTTTCCTCATGAGACCTACCGATGCATCGAGGAGCTATAACGGGCTCCACCCTTCACTTAATAAGTCCAATGAATTCCTCATAATAAAATTTTGAAACATAACATAAACATTCGTATTAAAACTAGCATACCAAATGTCATTACTTATCCACAAACCATGAATGGTATAAAAATAGCACATCCATAGCCAAACATAACTCATTCGATACAATATGGAAGATTGTATTGTATCATATTGACCTCAATCGATAATAATGAAGGATATTGACATAGATGAAAATAATCATCAAAACTATTTGAGAGAAATATCCCCCTTTTTCTTGAAATCATTTAAAAGTCACACTATTTGTCAAGAAGCCATTAAAAAATAGATTTTTGAATCAAAGCGTCCCATACCACTTTGAAACTTTTAAAAGGAGTTTTAATTTTAAATCTTTAATGTTCATATAAATAAATCCTTAAAACCATTTTTAAAACATGGACATTAATGAGAAAGATTTTTAAGAATAAGTCTTTAAAACATTTTAATATGGTATTTTAGTTAGAGTTTCTAACCAAAAGAGAGAAACTTGAATAAAAATAATTGAGGTAATCAAAACTTTGTAATATCATGATAATAAATGGATTCATGATATACTATGCCAAATTACATTATATACACCACATAAAAGTGATTTGGTGTATAACAACAAAGAAGTCTCAATAGAAGGTAAATTGAGATGAAATCTCTCATAAAGGTCGTATCCTTAGGTTAAGGATAAATCAATGACATAATTATGTGTGAAAAATATAAATACACTAAATATGATTGGATATTTAGTGTAAAACAATCAAAGTAAATTCACACATATTCTTGTAAAAACAACACCAATGAATTGGATGTTTATATAAACAAATCGAGACTGAGTAAATATTACTCTGATCAAGTTCATACCAATGACTTGAGAATTTATCAATGGAGTGATTATGTGTATAAAAATTATATCCACAGAAAGTGGAGTGAAAATTATGACATAATCAAATGAATAGCGATTCCACACATAATCTTGGAGTAAAATAATCATTGAAGTATGCATAAAGCCGAATGAGTGGAAATTCAAATTTCAAATTCCCTTATTGATTTGGTAACTTACAAAACATACACCCATGAAAGAAGGATCATACAATGATGATGTAAATATACATTAATTAAAGTATATTACACAATGAATACAAACATGTTCAGTACACACACCACATGTAATAAATAAGTGGTGAACATTGGAATTCTCATAGAATTAAAAGTGAGATAAGAAACCCCTTACTTTGTAATTTTTCCTCAGTAGACGGTAGGTTAACCTCCTGTATAATGGTGAAATAATTGTTATTTAGTTATACAAAAATCATTTACATTAATATGATATCATATATGATCTTTTAACATTGATTTGTTAATAATATCTTAGTATTATCGTCTTTTCGAGTGTTAACGGATTCGTTTTCCTTTATATTATTTGTTATGCCAGCCGTATTTGTTATGGATGGGATGTATCTTATTCATATCCATAATAATATCATGTCTCTAAAAATTATTTTTAATCATCAAATGAGAATTAGACTCGAATGGATACAATGGGGAATGAATCTCATCGCGTTCGTTGAGACGGTAGTCCGTACGTACGCACGAGCGACAATATCATTCTTTTGATATTAAAATAATATATAATTCGATGGTATATCATATAGAAAGAATAATTATCATGTTATATTTATTATTTACATGAATTAAACATCATTATTATAACCATCCAAATAATAATATATTGAGTAACAATTACACCACGACGTGGAGATGGTAAGCCGTACGTACGCACGTATGGTGACATGTCATTCAAAGGATGGATATAATAATGAATATGGTTGTACCATATTTATAATAACATCAAAATATATATAAAATACTGTAGTTATTATTTTATTATGGTAATAACAAATAAATAAGTGGAAGATGAAAGGAACTTGAAAGAGGGTGGTGAAAACATTACCTCTTCTTCGGGTTCTTCCTTTTGATTTGATCAAAATTCCTCCTTAGGTTGGCATTCTGATCAAGATAAGGACTCTAGGTTGAATTGAGGGAAGTTGGAAGGATATTTGGGCAGAGTTTGGCCAAGACAAATGGCTTTGAAGGTGTGAATTAATGAGAAGGGGAAGTGCCCTTTTATAAGAGGGGTGAGGGGCACCTTTGGAAAAGCTAGAGATATTATTTTATAATAAATTCATATTCGGTTTATAATGGCTCCAAAGTAGATTATTTTAATTTTAAGGTGAGTATGGGTCGAAAACCACTCAACCAATAGAATTTATACAGGTTTGGGTCATTATATTAACCTTAACTTTTAGTTTTAACTCTTAGTTAATTAGTTTGACACTTACCATGTCACTTTGTATTTTTATATTATATAGTTAATAAACTTACTATATACCTCCAATAGACTACCAAAGTGGTCCATTAATGATACAACTATCATGATATAAGTATCTTGGCTGAACCATAGATTTTCAGAAATTTAATATCAATTAATAATATAATATTTTCTTTAAAAACTCTTTTATGTCAATTTTGACATTATTGGGTATTTTATTTTAGATAAATTTATAACAGCAATATTACTTCGAAGAAAATTTATATAATCAATCCTAATATGTCATATTAACCTATAAAATTAGTGGAATTCATAAAAAGTCTCAAAAAACATTTATTTTGATATTTATAATATCAATTATTTTAATATTTTATTAGTTAGGTAATTACTGCATCACCATTGTGTCATAAATAAATTAAATTATTTAATGTCTAAAAATTATAAATAAAATACCATTATGTAGGAAATATTTTTATATTTATAATGAATATTTAAAATCGAATTTATATTATGTATAACCCTATATTAAAAATGTTTTAGTAAATAAACTTTGATTTTTACTCTTTTAACTCTTCTTTGAATTAAGTAATAATAAATGTCCTAATATAATACAAGTGGACCAAAATGATAATATTTTATTCATAAGGTTGTTTTAGGTCGAGATACACTTGTCCAATAGAATTAGGACATGTGTTAGGGTAATATTAATATCATTTTTACCCTTAATTACCCTATTACTTTTAACCGTGGTAAATAAAAGTAAAAAGTTACTATTCACCAAAAATTATTTTCAACTCATTGAACAACATTTTACTCCTTGATATTAACCATGTCTCTCAGTTTTTCAAAATTCCACTCACAGAAGTGGTAAAATTAAGTTTTATGTGAATTTCCTAATTCTCCTAGGAGGTGGGTAAAAGACGGTGAAAAGTTCAATAAAATTTTTATATGTCTAAAATTATTCTAAACTAACTCCAATGAATTATATTGAACTTATATAGGTATTATGTATCTATTTTGACCTTAATTAAATTTAAATAAAATAAATAATTATTTAAATGTAAATTCGGTTTTAAACTATAACTCAGTATTTTTAACTATTTATCAAAATTGAAAGTTTTCAGAAAAATACCAAAAATTAGGCCTAAGATATATTTGATATTATGAATTCAAAAATGATGTCTATTTTACCAAATTAAAAACATATAAGTTTCATTAATTAATTTAAAAATTAACTCCCATTGTCAAAACAAATAGCGTGTTTTTACGAAATAATAACTATCAAAAGGTTGACACTTGTTTATGTCTGGTTTAAATGTGAAATTACGTCCAATGACCAACATTATATTAAATGGTAAAAATATATTCTAAATATACTTTAAAAACACTCAAATTAATAATTTATCACTATTAATTATTTCGATTAAAAAAGTTGTTTTTAATTAAAATTTAGGAATTTTCACTATTCATCAAAATATGAAATTTATCCGAAAAGTACCAAAATTTCACCCTAGGATAATTTTGATATTCCGAATCCAAAAATAAAGTCCATTTTGAAAGATAAAATTTATAAAATTTCAAAAAGTAGTTATTACTATTCATAACGGCTAGTTTGATTGGTTTTGGTGTGTTAGAACTTGAAGTTGCGTACAGCACATGCTACTGTATTATTCAGAGATAAGCATACCGTGGAAACTTGGGGTGTTACATTATACCCTACTTCAATAAATTGTGTCCTCGCAATTTTTAAAATTGGGCTTGGGAATATAATGGAAAGTCCCACATCGGAAAAAGAGTCAATAAAATTATCACTTTAAAAGAAAGAAAGAGAAGTAAAAAGGTCACCCGAGATAACCTATAATAGGATTCCATGTTGAAAAACATGGATATGGATGATAAACTAACTTTCAAGTTATGATGGAGAGGGATAGAGAACATGACTAGGATAAAGTTAACAATAAGAAAACCACAAACTTGTGATGGGACAAACGGTCATTAGTTTCCCAGTAGGAAAAGTAAACGAACAACATTTTTTTTGTTTTAAGTTACATTACATAAAGATGAGGAATTCATTTATGATATTGACTAAGAAAATAAAAATATATACTTAAATTTTAAGTAGAGTTTCATTCTTTAATTAATTTCTACCACTAACTCATTTTTTTGAACAATGAGTATTCATGAATACATGGTCACACTGGAAGAGCTAGAATAAAATTCTGTTGAATAACATGATCCACATAGGATAAAATATATATTTAACTTTTATTTAGAGATTAATCAAAACCAAAACCATCAGTATAAGATCTGATGATCCCCCAAATCGATATTCCATTAGAGAAAAAAGACTAATATTAATTTCTAAAATTAAACCAACAATACCCAAAAGCTAAATAAATACCATTCAATAATTAATTTTCCTTAAAATCCTTCAAAATAATCCAAACTAATATTGATACCCAAAACTTATCATAACATGGTTATGTAGTCTTCCATGTTAAATTGTATCTCTAAATGACATCAACTACTCTTAAAGTAACATACTTAAAAGTAATTAACCTAATCACATATTCTTTATTATAGGTTAATCATTTCTATAAGTAACCCAAATCACTATAAATCAACAATAAAAACGTAGAAAAAAATCCACCATTACTCCTCAAATTATATCCCATAGAATTCTATTTTCCTTGGGTATATAGTGTTCCCAACAAAGCGAACATCTTTCAAAATAACATTCATCACTTAATCACCAAATCATTTTCTTATACTAAGGGTATTTATTTGATAAGATAAGATCCCAAATAAACTTATCATTGATCAATAAAATCATTAAACTAAAAATAATAGTCACACCAGCCAGGGACTTCACGTAGTCCAGTGGTAGGAGATGAATCCCAATCTCACTTTGGTTGTGGGATTGATTCCCACATCTTTGTCCGACGCGATGGGTTGTCACACGGTCTGCGTGTTGTCCTTTTTCAAAAACTATATTTTATAACATTACCAAAATGAGATAAATTACTCAAAATAACCATAAAAAAATTTAACCTCAAATGTCATATCATACGTTGCATTTTCATCTCAAATTATAATAACCTGTAATTTCCTCAAACCCAATGATCATATAAAACCAAATGGTTATTTATAACTTTATCCACAAGAGAAAAGATAATTTTTCCTCAAATATCATTCTCACATGGAAAACTGTGAGGTTACAAATACAAGAGAAAATTATTCCAAAGTAAACTCATCAACAAGGAGCAATAATACTTTTTAAACATTTCTACAACCATTTATTTCCACATAGCTTCTTCTTTGATCAAGAAAATATCCTATAGAATAGGGCATTCACTCGGGTAATGCCCTGGTCCCCTACATATACGAAAAATGACTGTAAATGGATTCTTGGGACCATTTTTATCTTCTTCCATAGTACTCTTCATTTTTCTTTGGCAATTCTTCACTTTATTTCCTTCATTCCCGCACGTAAAGCATTTATTTGTCCCATTGAGACACTTTCCTGAGTGTCTCCTTGCACATTTCCTGCATGATGGAAATCAAGGATTCCTTTCTCCATGGTCTCCATTGCTAGAGCTCTTATCATTCATCACCTTTCTCTTCTTTCTTGAGTCCAGGAATTGGTTAATATATATATTGTTGATCATATTTTTGGAAAATTTATTTGGCATGAAGACGATATCTTTTACACCTATCAACATTCCATTTTTTTCTCATTTCCACCACCATTCCCACCTTGTACATCATTCTCAATGTCACTATGACTTCCTTGGAATCCAACCATTAACTAAAACCAGAAAGCATTGTGTGAGTAACAGTAGTCATAAAATCATTTAGAGAATATCATGTCACCATATTCTTAATTTGAAACACATTAGGATTAACCAAGGTCATTTACTCTCATCTTATATTTAATATTTCAAATCGGTTTGTAAAGAAAATGTAAATTATACTAATCATATCCCCCGGGAGTGTCGTAACCAAGAGTGAAGCAAGGCCCGTTTTCGTGCACCAGTTGCCATTCGAGTCTAGCTCAAAGCAGTGTTTTCAGGTTTTACCCCTAGTTATATCTATGCCAGAGCCGCCTCTACCTGCTCATATCCAGAAAGAGATGTATTACTCAGAAAACACACAAAATCTCTACAATACCAAAATTCTAGGAAGTTATTCTATAAAATCCTCAAAGTCTATATTAGGGCTATGTGATCTAATCAGAGTTTATCTAAATCTAGCTCCTAAGGTTTGTATTAAACTTCCTCTGATACCAACTGTAACGCCCCAAACCCAGTTACCCAGATTCGGTGCATTATTACATAACATTGGCATGATCACAAAGAAGATCAAGTATCGAAAGACCGATTAGTTTAGTATCATTGGAAATAATAGATATATTCATAAGTCTTACATTACATCATAAGGTAAAAAAACTACAAAAACATCTTGTCTTCATATCGCCTCATACTATCCCTGCAGGTCATTCATAAATTACTTCTTCACATCCTGGGAAAAATAAAACATTGAAAGGGGTGAGCTCAGATGCTCAGTAAGTATAACAATATAGTAGAATCTTTCATAGATAAGCATAAACACTTAAGGAAATGTATAACTAAAACAAAAGCCTTTTAAACTTGAACTTCAAAATAATATGGCAATGGTAAAATTAAATAATGAAATTTACTTACTCACATGGATATTCTACTAGTCGAATAATCACATGCAATATCAATAACCACTTTCATAAATATGGAATGAATAATGCCAGACTATCATAACCACGTATCCAAGGCCTCGTGCCAAGACTAAAATTAATATTTTGTCAAGACCTCGTGCCAAGAATATAGTTTTCCTCATGAGACCTACTGATGCATTGAGGAGCTATAGCGGCCCCCACCCATCTCTTAATAAATCCAATGCATTCCGCATATGAAAAGTTTGAAACATAACATAAACATTCGTATTAAAACTAGCATACAAAATGCCAATACTTATCCACAAACCATGAATGGTATAAAAATAGCACATCCACAGTCAAAAATAACTCATTAGATACAATATGGAAGATTGTATTGTATCATATTAACCTAAATCGAGAATAATAAAGGATATTGACATAGATGAAAATAATCATCAAAACTATTTGAGAGAAATATCCCCCTTTTTTTGAAATCGTTTAAAAGTCACACTATTTGTCAAGAAGCCATTTAAAAATAGATTTTTGATTAAAAGTGTCCCATAAAACATTGAAACTTTCAAAAGGAGTTTTATTTTTAAAACATTAATGTCCATATAAAGAAATCCTTAAAACCATTTTTAAAACATGGACATTAATGAGAAATATTTAGAAGAATAAGTCTTTAAAACATTTAAAAATGGTATTTTAGTTAGAGTTTCTAACCAAAAGAGAGAAACTTGAATAAAAATAATTTAGATAATCAAAAATTTGTAATATCATGAGAATAAAGGGCTTCATTATATACTATGTCAAAGTACATTATATACATCACATAAATGTGATTTGGTGTATAACAACAAAGAAGTCTCAATGGAATGTAAATTGAGATGAAATATCTCATAAAGTTCGTATCCTTAGGTTAAGGATAAATCAATGACATAATTATGTGTTAAAAATATAAATACACTAAATATTATTGGATATTCTGTGTAAAAAAATCAAAGTACATTCACACATATTCATGTAAAAACAACACCAATGAATTGGATGTTTATCTCAACAAATCAAGATTGAGTAAAAATTACTCTTATCAAGTTGATACCGATGACTTGAGAATTTATAAATGGAGTGATTATGTGTATAAAAAGTATATCCACATAAAGGGGAGTGGAAATTATGACATAATCAAATGAATAGTGATTCCACACATAATCTTGGAGTAAAATAATCAATGAAGTATGCGTAAAGCGGAATGAGTGGAAATTGAAATTTCAAATTCCCTTATTGATTTGGTAACTTACAAAACATAAACCCATGAAATAAGGATCAAACAATGATTATGTAAATATACATTAATTAAAGTATATTACACAATGAATACAAACATGGGTAGTACACACACCACATGTAATAAATAAGTGGTGAACAGTGGAATTCTCACGGAATTAAAAGTGAGATAAGAAACCCCTTACTTTGTACTTTTTACTTGGTATACGGTAGGTTAACCTCCTGTATAATGGTGAAATAATTGTTATTGAGTTATAAAAAAATCATTTACATTAATATGATATCATATATGATCTTTTAACATTGATTTGTTTATAATATCTTAGTATTATCTTCTTTTCGAGTGTTAACAGATTCGTTTTCCTTTATATTATTTGTTATGCGATCCATATTTGTTATGTATGGGATGTATCTTATTCATATCCATAATCATATCATGTCTCTAAAAATTATTTTTAATCATCAAATTAGAATTAGACTTGAATGGATACAATGGGAAATGAATCTCATCGCGTTCGTTGAGACGCTTGTCCGTACGTACGCACGAGCGACAATATCATTATTTTGATATTAAAATAATATATAATTGGATGGTATATCATATATACAGAATCATTATCATGTTATATTTATTATTTAAATTAATTAAAAAACATTATTATACCCATCCAAATAATAATATATTGAATAACAATTACACCACGACGTGGAGACGGTAAGCCGTACGTACGCACGTATGGTGACATGTCATTCAAAGGATGGATATAATATTGAATATGGTTTTACCATATTTATAATAACATAAAATTATATATAATATAATGGAGTTATTATTTTATAATGGTAATAACAAAGAAAGAAGAAGTGGAAGAAGAAAGGAACTTGAATGAGGGTGGTGAAAACATTAACTCTTCTTCGGGTTCTTCCTTTTGATTTGATCAAAACGCCTCCTTAGGTTGGATTTATGATCAAGATAAGTCCTCTAGGTTAAAGTGAGGGAAGTTATGAGGATATTTGGGTAGAGTTTGTCTGAGCCAAATGGCTTTGAAGGTGTAAGTTAATGAGAAGGGGAAGTGACCTTTTATAAGAGGGGTGAGGGGTACCTTTGGAAAATCTAGAAATATTATTTTATAATAAATTCATATTCAGTTTATAATGGCTCAAAAGTATATTATTTAAAGGTTAAGGTGGGGATGAGTCGAAAACCACTCAACCAATATAATTTAATAAGGTTTGTGTCATTATATTAACCTTATACGTTAGTTTTAACTCTTAGTTAATTAGTTTGACACTTACCATGTCACTTTGTATTTTTATATTATATAGTTAATAAACATACTATATACCTCCAATAGACCCCCAATTGATCCATTAATGATACACCTATCATGATATAAGTCTCTTGGCCGAACACTAGAATTTTATGAATTTAATGTCAATTAATAATATAATATTTGTTTTAAAAACTCTTTTATGTCAATTTTAACATTATTGGGTATTTTGTTTTTGATAAATTCATAACAGCATTATTACTGCGAAAAAAAATTTATATAATCAATCCTAATATGTCATATTAACCTATAAAATTAGTGGAATTCATAAAAAGTCTCAAATTACATTTATTTTGATATTTATAATGTCAATTATTTTAATATTTCATTAATTAGGTAATTACTGCATCACCATTGTGTCATAAACAAATTAAATTATTTAATGTCTAAAAATTATAAATAAAATAAAATTATGTATGAAATATTTTTATCTTTCTAATTAATGTTTATAATTTAATTTATATTTTGTATAACCCTATATTAAAAATGTTTTAGTAAATAAACTTTGATTTTAACTCTGTACTGTTCTTTGAATTAAATAATAATAAATTTCCTAATCTAATCCAAGTGGACCTAAATGATAATATTTTATTGATACGGTTGTTTTTGGTCGAGATAAACTTTTCCAATAGAATTAGGACATGTGTTAGGGTAATATTAATATCATTTTTACCCTTAATTACCCTATTTACTTTTAACCGTGGTTAATAAAAGTAAAAAGTTACTATTCATCAAAAATTATTTTCATCTCATTGAACCAAATTTTACTCCTTGATATTAACCGTGTCTCTCTAATTTTCTAAATTCCACTCATAGAAGTGGTAAAATTAAGTTTTATGTGAATTTCCAAATTTTCCTAAGAGGTGGCTAAAAGACGGTGAAAAGCTCAATAAAATTTTTATATATCTAAAATTATTCTAAACTAACTCCAATGAATTACATTTAACTTATACAGGTATTATGTATATATTATGACCTTAATTAAATTTAAATAAAATAAATAATTATTTAAATAAAAATTCGGTTTTAAACAATAACTTAGTATTTTTCACTATTCATCAAAAATTGAAAGTTTTCAGAAAAATACCAAAAATTAGGCCTAAGCTATATTTGATATTATGAATTCAAAAATTATGTCTATTTTACCAAATTCCAAACATATAAGTTGCATTAATTAATATAAAAATTAATTCCCATTGTCAAAACAAATAGCGTGTTTTTAAGAAATAATAACTATCAAAAGATTGTCACTTGTTGATGTCTGGTTTAAATGTGAAATTACGTCCAATGAACAAAATTTTATTAAATGGTAAAAATATATTATAAATATAATTTAAAACCACTCAAATTAATAATTTATCATTATTAATTATTTCGATTAAAAAAGTTGTTTTTAATTAAAATTTAGTAATTTTACTATTCATCAAAATATGAAAGTTATCCAAAAAGTACCAAAATTTCTCCCTAGGATAATTTCGATATTCCGAATCCAAAAATGAATTCCATTTTAAAAGATAAAATGCATAAAATTTCAAAAAGTAGGTATTACTATTCATAACGGATAGTTTGATTGGTTGTGGTGTGTTAGAACATGAAGTTTCGTACAACACACTCTACTGTATTATTCAGCGAGAAGCGTACCATGGAAGCTTGGGGTGTTACATGAAATACAGTAATGTTATATGATCATGATGTGTTTTTCTTTTCCACATGATTAAAAATTCTTAAGATGGTTTATATTACCATAAACACTAACATAATTCATGATATTCATGTTATTCTACCCTATATATATGATTCATTTAATAGATCCTAATTTCAATATTGTACTCCTTCTCATGTATATACCATAATCTTGTGTATATGGATTCTAGTTCACAGAATTCTTCTATTGTAGCAACTTAGATGGATGTTATTTAGAAGAATCACAATTCCAAACATCAATACCATGTATTCGTTGATAATGAGTTTTTAAAGGGATTCTCGATCATAATATTCATAACTACCCTCTATCACACATACTCCAATTTTATGGATTCAGTCTTCTAGATGACAACATCATTCCTTCTCCATAGTATAGTCATAAATCTCAATTGTTTTCATATTATCATAGTTTCATTCAAAACGTTTTCTTAAAGATAGCTAATTGGTTATCGCACTACTATAGAGTATATCCTGTATGATTGATAACCCCCAATGGGTCTAGATGGTCATAATATCACCAATTAATCAATATGATATAGTTACTCAAACATACTAATTTACTCTTCTAATAATATAAGAAGTGGAAGATGTTTAATGTGATAATTCTTTCCTCATGGAATCTTCTCTGAAAAATAGTTATATAAATTTTGGGTAAGGTAGATTTTATCAAAATATCCAGATAAGTTACATGCAATTCATCTTTATTAGGAGACATTGACATCTCTATTTTTTAGGTACCATAAGTTATAAGACCTCAAAGATATGATTAGCCACTAGTGTCCCAATACTAAATCCTTTCATCTATCTCCTGGTAAAATAGGGATCATCCTTTAGGATATTTAGTTTGGATGAATAAATACTATTTGGGAGATTTGTAATGAATTTATTCACACTATTGATGATTGGGATGAATCCAAAAATACTCCAACATTGGAAAGTCACATGCTCTTAATTGGAAATGATATATTAATGAAGGATATGAATATATAGTCACCAGTTTCATTCAAGGATTGGGTCAATATCTTTCTTTATCATAGTTGGACATGGCCAACTTCTATACACCATCATTGATGTCCTTCTAAAAAATATTGAGACAACACATTCTCTTATTGAGACATTATTGAAACTGGAGAGGACACCTAATGTGGTTACTGGGTGAGACAAGATGTATCCTCAAATTTCTGGTTAGAAAGGTTCTTATCCATGTTTATGAATTAATGGATTTTCTTAGCTCAGATGAATTATTGGGAATTTTAGTAGGCACATTGCTGATGTGAGATAAATTTGAATTGAGTCGATCTCTTAGTCTAGTCATTCTGAATCTTACCCATCTTTATCAGATCGTTGGTCATATTCAACAAGGAAACATCCTCTATAGTATTAGTGGAATTTTAAATTTATATTTGGATAGATTGGAGAGAATTTATAGTGTTAAAAATAATAGAAAACTAAAAATATTCCCCATGATTCATTCCATCATAGGATATAGAACATTTCCATGGTTGAGGTGATACCATTTTTCCCAATGAGGTTATCAATATGTTTAGTTTTTATAACCATTTAAAAATAATTTCCTAGCCTATAAAGACAGGGATAGTTGTTGATAATGGGTTTGGATATCTTTATGAGTGATTATTTAAAATATATCTCCATTATGGGGTTCTTCTAGCTCACAGATATGAGTGTATTATCTATGAGTTATATACCCCTTACCGATTTTCTCATTAGTTGTGTTTTATTCAGACTATTTATCTGTTTTTTTTAGTTGGAGTGCATGGATAATGAAATATTTGGATCATTAAACATTTTTTACTTATTCTAGCAAGAAATTTCAGAAATGAATAGATTATTACTCTCCCTATCAATGAGATATCCTCTTGTTTTATGATTATTCCATGGGTAAGGTGGAAGCTTTCCCATGTCGTATATTCAATCGAATAATCTATCAAGTTTAAAATTCATACACATCCCTAATCCCCTTATATACTGTAGTGATGGAGTTGATTGACGACTAAAGGGATCATCCAATGAAGAAATCTCATCATAGCGATGAACTACCAAATAACAGAATAAGTATTGTTGAAGAGGTTATCCCTTTAGTGCCGGTGATAGATGATGTACTAGTTAGGGGAGAAATTATTGAGAATCCTCATCTTAATTATTTACCAGATCAATATATTCCTCTATAAATGAACTTGTTACCATGAAGAATAATCATGAAAAAAAATCAACACCCTAGTTATGGAGACTCCCATTGATTACATTCATGACCAAGAAGAATGTATTCTCAAACTAATTTGTGATATGGGAGCCAATGGCTTTAGCTGTCATCATTCATATGATATCATGATATAGATTCTATAAACATATAAAATATTGGCCATCAATGAGAGGTACTTATGTAGTTTTGATGACAAAAATAATATGATTTAATTAATAAGATAATCTCGAAAGGTTTATGAATAAAGACATAAAACTGTCTCTCAACAGTGCACTGAGATGGAGGAGTTGAGTATATTGATTTTAGAATAGTAGGATATCTTATTTATATCGATTTCACATATTTTCATTTCATCAAACTTATTAGAAACTAATTAGAAATTAGATTAATAGTTTTCATCTTTTATTGATAATCTTGTTTATAAGATGACAACTGAAGAAATTTAAAGGATGTCACTTTTCCACTCAACCAACACCTATATTCACACTATGGTAAACGTGTCCCACATGACTGAACCAATTTTATCATGATATATCCATGAATGGTTTTTTTCAAACATTTGAGGGACTTCATAACATGAATATTCCACCTTCGTCAATACATTATCAATGAATAAATCTTCTGAAACTTACATGTCATTATCCATCATTCATTCATTAATGGTTCACAAGGAATTCCATTGACCTAATATCATATGGATAATTGAATATAACTACCCATTTTATAATACATGGAAAACTCAAACACATGAATCTTAATTCTTTAATAATGAAATATTTCTCTTGAGAATTTACCATGAATGAATACTACCATGAGATTCCTTATTGATATATATTCTCATGTTGTCCTAGGATTACCTCTTTTAAATGGACGACATGGGTATGTTTATCCTAAAGGTAATTTCTATAATTTTTCGCCAATTTAGTATACATATAAAACATAGACTTATTTTTTTATAGGGATAAATATTGGTCCCTACAATCTTTTTACCTATTTATATTTCCCTAAATCTTGACTAAGTTTCATACTGGGAATGATTAGTGGGTGATTAAATGGATTTTTTATTACCATACCTTTTATTGGGTTCAATCATAAAATGTTGTATTCCATTACCATTTTATAAGTAATAAAAGTTTCATGGAACACATAATGTTCACATCTAATGGGTAAATAATCAATTTTTTTTTCAAGAGTTCCCTTTTCAAGTCTTAATCCTAGAAAAAATTGAGTCTCTTTAAATTTTATACATATGGTATTAAAAACTAGACCATTGATTTATTTTAGGGACTTAAATATCATAACATAAATTTATATAGTTTAGGGAATTTTAGCTCAAATCATCTGGGGATGTAATATTTTAGCTCAGACCATCAGTTTCTATAGTTTATGGTCTTTTATTTAAGGCTCTTTATTACTATATTTTAGAATATTTTAGGCCAGACCATATATTAATGTAGTTTATGTTATTTTATCTCAAAGTATATATTTATATATTTTAGAGTCTATTAGATTTAACCATTTATTGTTGTAGTTTAGAGTCTTTTATCTCAGATCATCTATTACTGTAGTTTAGTGTATTCTTGATTAGAACCTTTATTGGTAGTGAAAGATGAGTATTCATCAAGGGTTTTAGATCCCTAAATACTTTATGGTATTATTAAGAACATGTGTCCATAATGCATTTTAATAACCTACATTTTTAATTGATATTATAAAAATGAATGTTTATAAAGGGTTATATAACGCCATGTTCATATAGAAAACATGAGGGATAAATGATTTTGAGTAGTTGTGACACCCTTTATATTTAACACAAATAGAATTTGTGGATGGTGAAATATTATAGATGTGGAACATGGTTTGTGAAACTCATAACATAAAAGTTTGAACTGATGGATACAAAATGGGGAATACACGATAAGTATAACAAAAATACACCTTAAGGTTTTGAGTTATTCCAAAAATGTTTCCATGGATCATGAGGATTTGATGTCCATTCATAAAAGGAGGATATTATATTAGTTTAAGGGTTAGAGGACCTTATTAATGAGCCCATAGGTCTTAAATGAATGGTCATGAAAATGGGATCTTTTCTCACTTTCAATGGACATGATTTTTTTTAAGATTCAAACATCTAGAATATGAAGTTGTATGTGGGGATAAGGGTATTCAAGAAGGTATTTGGAACCCCAGGGTTTTTTGGTTTTTGTTTGGGAATCGCTATCCCAAAACCAAGTGGTTTCGAGTTACATGGTGTGGGACATCAAATGGTTCCGGAATGGAATACCACATTCCTTCTTTTCTAAAGGGTAGAATAAAAAGTGACATAACTTCGAGGATGAAAAATAAACATGAAGTTTTAAGTTATTGGGATTATAAATCATGGAATAGGAATATATGAGTTAATTGGATGTGGAAACTAGTGGGTATAGGTCATCCATTGGTAATTGTGGAAGCCCAAATCCCTCATAGTCATGAAAATAACTCATGGATTTAAGGGGGTCTATCATATTGGACCAAATATCATATAGGAATAAGTTATTTGGAAGGGTTTTAATTTTATAGATAATCATAGTCTGTTCCTTTTGTATTAACTACTACACATTACTAGTTTTCTAAAATGAAAAAGTATGATCAAGGGTTCCCATTTTCCATGACGTTCTTTTGGAATTATATCAACTGGATTAAGTTGCTGGGTCGGCGAAAACATAAAATCCATGAATGCTATTTATAAAAAACACAATATTAAATAAGGTTTTGGGAACCCTAATTGTTGTGTCACCACCTAGTGAAAACATTTTCATGGAGAAAAGATGATATGAATCATTTCTCTATATTTTTCCTAGACTATGAAGGATAATGAGCATAACTCAGATTTTACTAGATCCACTAGATAGTCCCCACAATCTTTTTTATTTTTTTACACTCAAAAATTATATTTAACTCTAGAGATGAATATTTTAGTGGGTGGAGGCTTGAAGTTTTCTCAATCCTCCCTTCACAGATATTTAGTCTAACAATTTTTATGTCTCTTTCACTAGTCGTATAGGGTCATGCGATTTTGACCATTAAAGGCTAATTTTAGTGGTTGTACAACATTGACCAAGGTGAATGCAGTTCAAGGTTAAGATGGACGTGGAACAAGAATGAGGGGAGTGTCACACAATAGATTAATTAGGATTCCCTATGTCTAGATAAATCCAAAATTCATTTGATAAGAATATGAGAGTGTCATAAATAATGGCTCAGGATAATCATGTCATGATTAATGGTTTGATACAATGATTCCAAAAATATCGTGAATCACTATAAGGGTGTTATCTCTAATGTGTTGATGTTATGGAAACAAAGGATCATAAGACCCATAATAAAGGGCTAAAATACCTCTTATTTGATGTATTTAAGTCCCTAATACATATCCTCCTCATATATAGCCATATAGAGATATGTTTTATTCTTCCCATGGGATATGAAATAATTCAATAAAAACAAGGTGATAAAGAGGTATAGTATGATTTGTGGATTTTGTTTCTCTAAAAGATGATGGATGCACCCCAAACCGTGGTTCACTAGGGCTAGGATTCTATTTTATTTTTATAAGGATTGATAATGGGTGATGGTCTGTGTATTTTAAAATTGTGTAGTTGAGACACATTTTTAATTTAGTTTAACATCACATGATGTGGTTGAATTCCATGAACTTTATCATGATAAGGTTAGGACATAGGGGCCAATGTGAAATTTTGAATGATATCCTTGGGGATGTGTTTCACTAGTTTAGAAATATTTTTTTGTAGGAAACACCTTTTATCCATGAAAATGATTATTGATGGTTATCCATATACTAGATCCCTTCATACATAGATTTATCTAATGCACAAGAAAATCATACATTTATATGAGTCATATATATATATTTAACAAGTCTTTATGTCTTGGTAAAAATTAAATATAGGTATATGCAATTTTTCTCTGGGATTACCAAGGTTTTCCTATGCATATTTTAGGGTTAGGAATCATGACATAATTAGATAATTTAATGAGATCCCTCTATATGGAACTAACTCATACACAAGGGAGAGGTTCATTCCATTTTCATCCCATCTAATGTCTTAACATAAAGGTCAATTAATGGGTCCTCTATATAGATTGGGATCATAAATAAGGATATGGAATTTTCTAAATTAATTCTTGTATATAGATGAGAAATTCACCATTGGCACAAATTCATGGATATGATGGCACACTCTGATAAATTTTATATCTTGTAGGATAGAAAATATTTCCTGAATTTAAAATTTCATACAATAATGATAATTTCAAACAGTTTAATGTCATGTTAATTGAACGTTGCAATGCAGTTTTTCATCATTTGACTAGAATTTTATCTTGCAATTAAATGTCCTATCATTGGGATATATCAATGAGTGGAATAACTAACTCATAGGAATTGGGTATTCACATAAGAACTATACCATGAAATGGATGTTTAGATAGATATGATGTCATATATTACTTTGAAAATGGGTTTGATGAATAAATGTGTATCATCAATAATTTTGAATTCTATTAAATAGTTTGGTTATAGGGAGTGTAAATCATGGTCTAAGATTATTTGTATTGACTGGAGGTAGAATCCATTAGGTATTTTTCAACCATTAATAATTAATGAATCCCATATTCCATACAAACATGACAATAACATCTATATTTAATGGGTGGGGGGTCTACTCAATGTCCAAACATACTATAGAAGCAGACTCTTTGGTTGTGTTTCAATTTTTCAAAAAATCCTAGAAAGGTCCCTTTAGACTCCAATTCATATTACCAGCCTCCTGTAGGGAATAACTATGACCAAGGGATCCCAAGGTCCCTTATGTTCCAAGAGAAGAATTAAAAATCAAGTAATTCTTTGATATCAACTGAAATATCAAAGATATGAAGTTGGTTTTTGGATAATGTAAAATTCAATAAGGGTTTAAGAACACTAAAGGATATAAATGTCTGTATTGAAAAAATTATCTAGGTGAGAAACATGTTACTCTTGAGTAAAAAAACATCACCGGGGATGATATTTTCAATGTGAAGACCAATCATTAGGTATTTTAATGTCACGTGACATGTATTTGGTCATGAAATAAAACATCATGCGACTAGGACTCGAGTCTCTATGAAATAAAAATCTCAGTTTCACCGTCTAATGTAGATTTATAGGTCCCCTAAGCCCACATGGGTCATGATTAATGTTATTTATGAAGCATAATTGAGTAGTCGATTATGCCACATTAGAGTTAATGGTAGGGGATTTATGGGTGTTTTAACATTTAATTATGTACCATGAACCCTTCATGGATCTTACACTCAAGGAGGGACATGATTTGGGGTGATGATAACTCGTTGATGGGATTACAATGGAGGATCAATGTGTCACAAGTTATCCTATGATGGAAGGAATCAAGACACATGAATTTCTCATATGGCTTCATATATATGTCATAACTAGATGAGGGTATGTGTGAATTTTTTGGGTCCAGTCGGTCAAATACCCTGGGAGTGGGGGGGGGGGGGGGTGAATCAGGGTATGGTAGATATATACATTCTTTCTTTTGGATCTTTTGTAGTTGTCAGAAAAACTCAATTCTCTCTTCTACCCATAGTAATATATGAAAAGATATTAAATCATTCAAAATACACAATGAATTTTACTTGGTTCACCCTCACTGGGCTACATCCAAGGAGTATACAATGATAATGTTCCGATGTACCAAATTCACTAAGTATTACTTCTAATAAGGAGTAAAATGTTTGGGCTAGATCTTCTATGCCCAAGCTCACTACTTTAAAAGGTTTAGGGTCTTCTCACTATATTCCCAAGGGTTATCCCCTATGACTCTTTCTCTGGATCACTGCCAGTGGAAAGGGTCCCTGTCTTCCTCTTCCTTCACTCACTGATCTTGGAATGAAATCCACTCACGGTTTATCGACTTGTAGGTCAAAAAAAGTTTATGGACATGTAGGTCCCTTAATTTGCATGAATTACATCATCCTTAACTATAGGTATATGCTCTTTTGAAGTTAATTTTTCACCCATAGATGAATTCCACCTTCTTGAGTACTATTAGGCACCAGAAAATACATTGGAAAATTGAATTTAAGATTTCAAAAACATAATAATGTAAATTGAGAACCACCTATTCCTCCTATGTACTGTGTACTAGGTTTGGTAAGCAGACCATTTATTCTGCATACAACTAACTCTTTAGAGAACCTCCTCTATTTGCAGACTACCTCCATCTTCGCGATCACATACTACCACCAAATACCGATTCCATGAACCTCCGATGAGAATCACCCTCTCTCCGCAATCTTTTATCTGTTCATGAACTACCCTCACTTCTGTGTACCGAATCACTCCCTATGAGTACCGCTTTAGGAATTCAATCTATAGTGTACCGATGATTCCTCCTTCGTGTACTGAGCCTTAAGAGAACACAACATTCCTCTTAAACCCTTTAGTATAATTTCATCCAAGAGAACAATTTTAGCCTTCACGAGATTATCCATCGCGAAATTTCTTTAGAATTCACTGAATTCACAGCGTAAAAATGTTTTCTCTAATGATAGTAAATATCTCCATTAATCGGTGGGATTTTTGATTCTTATATAGGAAAATATATGTGCAAAATCTGCTAAATCGAGATTTACTAAATCATCAATCCATACTTCACTATTTACCAATACATCTTCCACCACAAACCACAAGCCACCCATGAATCGTTTTTCCATACCATTCTCATACTACACCATCACTCAACCGCGAACCATTTTTGGTTTTGTGAACCGCATCGGCGTACCATTTCTGCCACTCCGCATGCCATTCCCAAAATATGGTATGTGGCCCATGAATTATGGTACGCGGTCCTCATTCTTTATCAATTTACTTCAAAATTATTCACACTGATCACTCCTATGAATAAATATATCCTTTTCCAACATCAAACTTTCGATTTTGAGGCCCTAAAATTTGAAAAATACTAGGAAACAACACCACCTTAAAAATGTGTCTTCAAAAAACACCAACCATACTCGTTTGCGGTCATCTGACTTTGTCAACAAACATAATAACACCGAAAACACACTGAGAGGAATCCTTAATGAATTTTTCCCAACAATACCCCCCTTTGGGTTTGTTGAAAACTCTTCTCATAATAATGATTGCACATTTTAATACCTCATTTCTTCCATCATCAACCCCTATTATCATCACCTGATTAAAATAGTAATTAAGGATTTACTCGAATTATACTCTAATCCCACGTGAACAATGATCAGTGAGAGAAATAAGAGTAAATGAAAATTTAATCAAAGAATAAATTCATTTCTGAAAACAATTGTTGATACCAAACTGATACCAATTGTAGAGTGCTGGAAGCCTTCTGACACCATTACAACACCACTCATCTATTTTTATCATGATCCTCAACTATCGTGATATCTATTCTTTGATCAATCACTTCTAGCATCATAACATTTAATGGTCCCCCAATGTTATACCTCATATATCCAACATTATCTCATATTCAACCCCATATCTCGCTGCCCCACTTAAGAAATTCTCCTCGTGTCTTTTCTCCCCCCGGTGTAGTCACATTTTCTCCCCAAGATCCAGTTAATGCCTTTTAAATGCTACTTTGGGTAAGGCCTTTGTAAGAATATCTGCACTTGTGTTTTTTTAGGCACATACTGCAAATTCACAAGATCTTACTTCACTTTATCCTTGATAAAATGGTATTTTATTTTAATTTTTTTTGCCCTTGAGTGATAGACTGGATTTTTGCTCAGATTTTTTGCACTTGAATTATCACAATGGATTTCAATTAGATATTTCACTTCAATTCACATATCTTCATGTTGAAGCTTCATCCACAATAGCTATGTGCAATCTTGATTAGATGTAATGTATTCAAATTCTATGGTGCTCAATGAAATAAAATATTGTTTCCTGCTTAACCAAGAAATACACTACCCTCCCAGATAAAACGCACATCCGGATTTTGATTTCCTATCATCTGCTGAACTAGAACAATCCTCATCTCTATATACCAATAACTCTATCTGAGACATGTCATTATACATTAGGGAAAAATCCAATGTTCCCTTGATATACCAAAGAATTATTTTTACTAAAATCATGTGGCTCTCCTTGAGATTGTTGTGATACCTCGATGCTTGGCATGTGGAAAATACAATATTTGGCCTTGTCACTATCAGGTACAACAAAATTAGAATTAATTTATTTTATTATGTGATATTTAATAGATTTACTTCATTATCTCATAACAATTTCAATCGGGTAGAAACCAAAGTATTCATCTCTTTGGAATTATCTTTTTCAAACCATCTCAGAACCTCCTTGGCATATTTAGATTGGGAAATAAATGTGCCATTACTTCATTATGTAACATGTAATCCAAGGAAAAATGTCACATCTCCAATAATCAACATTTCAAACTCACTTTTTATGAATTCGGAAAATTTATTACAGTGTGCTTCATCTGATCCACCAAAGATTCTGTCATTGACATAAAACAACACCATAATTCTTTTAGTGTTTCCATTGTTGTAATAAATTTTTTAATAAACTCCACCACACTAACCTAGATTCTTTAGAAACTGAGGAAGCCTTGAATACCATGCTCTTGCTTCTTACATCCAACCATATTATAAAGTCCCGTGTTTTTCAACCGGGATAAAATACGAATATTGTTGATTTTTTTTCAATTTATCAATAGTTCATTTATTTAAAACAAGATCTGGAATTTTATTCAGACTGTTGGAACACCTAATGGCGTCGTTTCTGGAATTGCATAATTACCTGATAAATTTTAGTAGGTTTCCCGATGAGTCTCAAGTGTACTAGATCCGGAAAAATCCACTTTAATGGATCTGCATGGGCAAGACATGGTTGCGGTCCAACCTGTGAAGTTTATCTTATTTAATAAATTATTATTATTTTTTTATTAAATATGATTATATGAGAGTTTTGGATTAATTAAAATAAAGTTTTAATAATAATAATAATAATGAAGTTATAATTACTATTATTGTGGTTGTTAAATTTATTCAATGTTAATGAATTAATTAAATGGCAGTTGAAGGTATTGACGTGGCTTTTGGGTTTATCAAAGAACCGTTTTATTTAAATGAAGAGTTTCAAAATTATTAAAGGACCATTTTTTTAATTGGAGGAATGTGCTAATAATAATAATGTCATTGTTATTATTACGGAGTCATTAATTATTTTGATACTTTGAGATTTTAATTTCATGTTAAAGAAGTATATCATTTATGAGAATTAAATGTGGCTTTTGAGCTTCTCAAAGAAACTTTTAATTAAATGATGGGTTATGGGTTGGAGTTTTTATCATATTAATGACATTGTAATAAATTAGGGGTTTGGGTTTTTAAATAAATGAATGTTTGAATAATAATAATAATAATAATGTTATTATTATTTTTGTGGTTACTTAGTTAAATAAATGTTAAAAGAATTTAATGATCAATATAGAGTTTTATAATTAATTACGAAACATTTTTTAGAAGAATAATAAATGAAGGTTAAAAACGAATTATATAATTAATGTGGATTTAAATGGGGAGGTTGGACATAATTAAAATGGGCATTTTATTGTTTCTTTTCATACAATTTAATTATGGGGTTTATCAAAGTTCTTTTTTATTTAATGGGGTGTAATTTTTATGTGAATTTAATGAGGCTGTTGGGTATCTCGATGAAACGCTTAATCAAATAAACAGTTTCGAATTTGATGAAGGAGTGTGGTTATTTAATAGAGTTGTTGGGTTATATCAAAGGTTTGAGTAATAATAATTATATTTTTATTATTATGGTTTTACGAGTGTCATAATTATTGATCATTATGGATATTATTAATATAAATAATAATAGTAATGAATTGAGGAGTTTTGGTTAGAATATAAAAAAAATGAAAGTTTTAATAATAGTAATAATGATGATTTAATTATTATTATTATTATTTTGTTAATTAATTAAATTCAAGGAAAAACTAATTTTATTAATTGTGGGAGAGGAATTATTTTTTTATTACATTGAATTCAATGATATTTTAATTTAATTGAGGAGTAAAGGTGAGTTTGATTTTCTCGAATGAAACATTTCCTTTAAGAAGGATTAATTGGGGAGTTTTTTTACTTTTTAGATAAGTGTTTAATCTGTATAATAATAATAATAAAATGAGTATTATTATTATTATTATCACATTAATGGTAGTATTATTATTGGGTTTTAAGAGTTTAATAATAACTATTATTAATGGAAATTAATTTAGGGGTTTGAAAAAGAAAATAAAGGGAATCGAATTCCCCTCTTCTTCCTCCCTACGTACAAGGTGCAACACGCACGCTGCAGCGCACCCCATGAGGCGATTCCTTACTCCCTCTTTGGCATGAGCTCCTTCCCACGGTGTGACCAAGAGGCACACGAACCCCTGAGTGACTCTCCCTGTAACAACGCGACACCCGGGTAAAGATCTTGCAGCGCATGACCTCTGTGGCACAACCCCCCCTCTGGGCAATACATAGAGGCGCACCACCCATCTCTCGGACTTTACTTTGCACGCAACGATTACCCTCAGACTCTTCATGAATCTTGTCCTCCTCGTCAAGGTGAGTTCGTCTGCGTATAACTGGTGATTCGCATCAATCATTTGACTCCTCTATCTTTCCATGTTTTCTCAGTTAAAACCCAAAGGTTTGGGTTTAATCTGATCATTGCATTCCTCTATTTTTAGGATATGAGAATGTTGACTCGGGACCCATTGGTCCATAATACGACATCCTCCACCAAGGTCAAGGTGGATGGTCTCAAATTTTCTTGCCGCCATTGGTTCAGGTTAGTTTCTAAACCCGCTGTTTGGTTTTACACCGGTTATATTAAGGCCTATTAATTTTTTTTATGAGTTCCTGGTACCAATTTAGAGGTGCGTTGTTCATTATAACTTTGATTCTGGTCACCGGTTTAATATTTGTAATTTTCATTGATCAATGTAGAAAACGCACATAAATATATATATATATATATATATATAAAGGTGTGTGCACGTGCGATTAAGGAAAAGTTGTGGACTGGTTGCTTCCAAGTACATTAAAGCACTTCAGATTTAAAATGGTGCCACCCCGAGGTAGGGTCTCAAATCCTTAACAGTTTATTTTTATAATTATAGCTTCTTTAAATAAATTGAGAATGTAAGTTTCCTTGAATATGATCTGTCGATGCATGACACTTTTGAAGTTATTAAATGATGCCACCCACGTGAGATAAATGAGGGCTTGATCTTATGTTGTTTTTAAGCATGTTTTGATAATTTGGATAAAGAGATATGATTAAACAGTTAAATGATTTGAATGGGTAGAATTTATAATAGGGTAATTAATTGTAGAATTAATTATCAAGTCATGAGTTGGAATAAAATTTGTGGCTTTTAATGATGATTGGGAATATTGAATATTTGACATGTTCAAAAGTATAAATTAGAAATTGGTAATAATTAATGGATGGATTATTTATTACATCATAAATGTTAAATGGATAATTAATTTATGATTGGTTTAAGTGATAATATTTAATTAATTAATTTTTGAATTAATTAATTTACTTGCATTAAATTAAGATTGTGAATTGATTGTTTGTTTCGACTATTGGCCAAGGGTACTTTATGATACTTGTTATATTTACATGCATTAAGTTGTCTTGGATGCTGTTGTTCTATATTATGAGATGATGCGTGAGATGGTTGCTAAATATATGGGCTTTTTCAGCATGTTTTGTGATGACTATGGCGTGCATGTAAATTGTTAAAGTCCTGGACGAATCACTGTTTGAGTGGACGGGTTCAGACTTGTTAACGAATTTGGATAATTAAATGTTGAGTTAATTATTTATTTGGCTTGCTAAGAACAATTAACTGTAAATTAATTATTTACTATTGAGATGTTGAATGGTAAATTAAGGGTTTACTTTTGACAGGCGATTTATGTTGTTAATTAGTTGTTGAATTAATTAACGGATTGGATTAATTAATTTATGAATTAATTAATAGATGGTTTTGGGGTGTTAGACATGGTGTTCTACAACAACGATTAATATATATGTATGATTGATAAACGGGGTGTCAGACAAGGAATGAAGATCCAAATACTCATGGGGGGATAGACATGGTGTTCTACACCAATGATAAATATATACGTATGATTGATAAATGGGTTGTGAGACAAGGACTAAATCTCCAAATACTCATGGGGTGCTAGACATGGTGTTCTACGCCCATCTTGCAAGAAAATATTCTTTTATGGGTCAGGGACTGATGCTCCAAATACCCATGGGTTGTGAGACAAGGACTAATGATTCAAATACTCACGAGGGTACAAGACATGATGTTCTACACAAATTAATTAACATTAGACTGTGGGTCTTATTTTTCATTCATGAAATGAGTTAATGGTTAATTAAGGCTATTGAGACATGATGATTTGTGAATTGTTTATGAGGAAGGTTTCAGACTTATTTATGAATTGGGTGAACCATTTTTAGTAAGTGGGTTCAGACATAGTATATGAAAGGATGAATTGAATAACTTATGACGCATTATCCCAGCCAAAGCACAAGCTTGGAATTAGTCTTTAGTTTGATTACATAGATGGTATTTAGAGAAATCTGTGGTGAGTGATTTATACAGGAGATGTTGGGTGTAGGCCAAATCTCAAGACCATCATAATTTATTAAGACTGGAATAATTAATAATCTATGAATGAATATATAATGAATATAGAGTATGTATGACGAATGTATAATGTAGGTTCAAACACCAGCTGAGGGCTGAAGCAGGTACTTGGGTATATAGTTACATTGTATTGTTTACTTAATTTGTGCATTCCTTCACATGTTATAAGTTATTTATTAAATGTCTAGTTTAGGGAAGACACCGGTGGTCCTGACCTATTGAGATTTATATCTCACACCCTACTCGGGCCACCATTACACTGGGTAACCGAGTAGATTCTATTTGGTTGCAGGACTATGCTGTTTGCATTTACTTGGGAGTTAGGAGCACAGGACCGAGCGGAGGCTCAGGATGCTCGAGGAGATCGCCCTTGGGGATTTAAGTCTTTATTTATTTATTTATGCATTGAAATGTAAAGAATCATGTTTTGTTAACTATTTTCTACTTTTGTATCATTAGCATGTCTTGCATTCATCCACTGTATATTTTGGCATTGACCATTTGTTTTGTACAAGATTTATAAAATATGCTTTTCGCTACTTATTCATTTATTATATAGTTTCCTCTATTTATTGCATTTGTATATTTTTGAACACTAAAATGAGGGTATAGTCTCCCCACTGACTATCCGTAGACCCTTGCTACTAGTCAGCAGCCTCTGGCGTACGAGGAGGCGTGCTTGAGGTCATGTGATGACCGGTCTGGCCTCCGGTTTAGTGGTGAGTCAGGTCAGGACCTTACAAAGTGGTATAAGAGGTTTATGTTTTCTTTCTTTTCCTTTGTATTTATGTTTTGGGGTTGGTAGACAGGAGACTAGGAATGTGTCGGTGCTTTGGTTAATAGCTGTGCTTGGGACTGATCACCTCATGTACGAGAAATGACTGAGTGTCCAGGGATGGGAATTGATGTTTGTACTATTATAGGTTACAATTGATATGATTTCACCTTGAGTGACTAGTGTATTTTCTACTGTTTATTGATTTTGAGAATTTTGAAAAATAATTGTCTTGGCCTAATATGGTAAGGAAATTTTGTACATGCGTCATCTTAGTCACTTAGAGATTCACATGTCATGCATATAACATGCCATGTAGTTGCATTAGTAGGATGCCTGCTAATTTGGATTGTGTTCCTTGGGTGCAGTGCCATGTTTGGATCTGCTTTAGCATGCCTCTCTATATATCTTGTTCCGGTAATAGATTTAACATGCTTGAGTGATTATATTCCATACTGTTTCAGTTATTAGCATGTTTTGTTGTTGTGCCTTGCTTCTGTGTTATAGAATGTTGTTTTGTTACTGCTTATGCTAACATGTTAGAGGTTTTTTGGACATGTGAAAGGAGTGCTAAAGATAAAATGTTAAATAAATGTTGATTTTGATAAAAGGGATCCAAATTCCAGTGATAAGGTGTATGGGAGCCTTAACGATTAGTAGATTTCCACCCATGTGTTTGAACATTATACAACCATAATATGTTTGAAAATGGTTACAAATGTAAAAATACTGAGTTTTGATAATAATGAACTATTGTTGGGTTGCTTTTGGAAGAACCCAGATTGAATAAATGAGAACTCTGGACATTTCCTTTTCTATAAAAGGAATTTAGATGCTAAATTGCCTGTTTATATTTGAATAAAATTGATTGACGATTAAAGAGGATTTTTGTGACAATGTGCCTATTTTTTTCCATAGGTTGTTGTTTTGAAAACCAAGTGACTTGTTGTGAATATGTACTTGTGTTTATGCTGAAATTAATTCAAATATTAAAAGGTTGAAATGAATTAATTAAAATTACTAATAGAAAAAGGGGTTTTGAACCTTGTGATTTCAGTTTTGCATGACCAAGAGAGAGGGTCAATGTTTACGTTTTGTAATGGGATAACCCTTGGTTGGTATTACCCATAAAATGTTCTAGGCTATTAAATTAAGTTCGTCCCACCACTCGGGAGGACTTCTTGTGACACAGTTGTTTTGGAACTCCGATAGGTTTGTGTTATGTATTTTTATGATCAATGCTTGACCTGGTGAACATGGTTCAAGGAATGTCACACACATACATAATGTATTCTAAAAACACACGCTGGTTATCGGATAATATTTTCTTGAGAGGTCAAGGAAAATCCTAAGGTGGGTATTGGTGCATCATTTTTGATAAATGTGTCAGCAGGTGATGTTTTGATTTTAGAACGGAGTTGTACGATAATATTTTGAATGATCATCTTAAATGACCTTGGTAGGTCGGTTGATTTAGTAGTGGTTCCCAATGGATTCTCGTGGACAAGAAGTTTTTACGGTCGGTATATTGTAAAGTCCTGGGTTTTTAAACTGGGTTAAAATATGAATGTTTTTTAATTTTTTTCAATTTATCAATGGTTCATTTTTTTTAAACCGAGCTCTGGAATTTTATTTTGAGTGTTGGAACAGGTGATGGTTTCGTTTTTGGAATTGTGTAATTACCCGATAAATTTTAGCAGGTGTCCCAATGAGTCTCGGGTGCACCAAATCTGGAAAAATCCACTTTAACGGATCTACATGGGAAACACATGGTTGCGGTCCAACCTGTGCAGTTTATATTATTTAATAAATTATTATTATTTTTATTAAATATGATTATATGAGAGTTCTAGATTAATTAAAATAACGTTTTAATAATAATAATAATAATGAAGTTATTATTACTATTATTGTGGTTATTAAATTTATTGAATGTTAAAGAATTAATTAAATGGAAGTTGAAGGTATTGAAATGGCTTTTGGGTTTATCAAAGAACCGTTTTTTTTAAATGAAGAGTTTCAGAACTATTAAATGGCCATTTTTATTAAATAGAGGAATGTGCTAATAATAATAATGTCATTGTTATTATTACAGAGTCATAAATTATTTTGATACGTTGAGATTTTAATTTCATTTTAAAGGAGTGTATCATTTTTGAGAATTAAATGTGGCTTTTGAGCTTCTCAAAGAAACTTCAAATTAAATTAGGGATTATGGGTTGGAGTTTTTCTCAAATTAATGATATTGTAATAAATTGGGGGTTTGGGTTTTTAAATAAATGAATGTTTGAATAATAATAATAATAATGATGTTATTATTATTTTTGTGGTTACTTAGTTAAATAAATGTTAAAATAATTTAATGATCAATATGGAGTTTTATAATTAATTATGAAACATTTATTAGAAGAATAATAAATGAAGGTTAAAAACGAATTGGATAATTAATGTGGATTTAAATAGGGAGGTTGGACATAATTAAAATGGGTTTTTTATTGTTTATTTTAATACAATTTAATTATTGGGTTTGTTAAAGTTCTGTTTTTATTTAATGGGGTGTAATTTTTAGGTGAATTTAATGAGGCTGTTCGGTATCTCGATGAAATGCTTAATTAAATAAGCAGTTTCGAATTTGATGAAGGAGTGTGGTTATTTAATAGAGTTGTTGGCTTATATCAAAGGTTTGAGTAATAATAATTATATTTTTATTATTATGGTTTTACGAATGTCATAATTATTGATCATTATGTATACTATTATTATAAATAATAATAGTAATGAATTGGGGAGTATTGGTTGGAATTTTAAAAAAAATGAAAGTTTTAATAATAATAATAATGATGATTTAATTATTATTATTATTATTATTATTTTTTCATAAATTAAATTTAATGAAAAAATAATTTTATTAATTGTGGGAAAAGAATTATTTTTTTATTACATTGAAGTCAAAGAGATTTTAATTTAATTGAGGAGTAAAGGGGAGTTTGATTTTCTCGAATGAAACTTTTCCTTTAAGAAGGATTAATTGGGAAGTTTGTTTTTAAATTTTAGATAAGTATTTAATGTGTATAATAATAATAATAATAATAAAATGAGTATTATTATTATTATTATCACATTAATGGTAGTATTATTATTGTGTTGTAAGAGTTTAATAATAACTATTATTAATGGAAATTAATTTAGGGGTTTAAAAAATAAAATAAAGGGAATCTAATTCCCCTCTTCTTCCTCCCTACATACAAGGTGCAACACGCAAGTATTAGCACACCCCCTGACACAACCCCTTCCTCCCTCCTTCGAGCTCCCTCCTCGGCATGAGCTCCTTCCCGCGGTGCGACCAAGAGGCACACTAACCCTTGAGTGACCCTCCCTGCAGCAGCGCAACACCCGGGCGGAGCTCCTATAGCGCGTGACCTCTGTGGCGCAACCCCCCCTCCAGGCAATACCTAGAGGTGCACCACCCCTATCTCGGAATCCACATTGCGCGCAACGATTCCCATAGGACTCTTAAAAAATCTTGTCCGCCTCATCAAGGATAGTTCGTCGGTGTATCACTGGTGATTCACATCGACCATTTGACTCCTCTATCTCGCCTTGTTTTCTCAGTTAAAACCCAAAGGTTCGGGTTTAATCCGATCATTGCCTTCCTCTATTTTTAAGATATGCAAATGTTGACATGGGACCCATTGATCCATAATCCAACATCCACCGCCAAGGGAGAGGCAGATGGTCTCGAATTGTCTTGCCGCTGTTGGTTCAGGTTAGTTTCTAAACCTGCGGTTTGGTTTTGCACCGGTTATATTAAAGCATGTTAAATTTTTTTATGAGTTCCTGGTACCAAGTTAGAGGTGCGTTGTTCATTAAAACTTTGATTCTAGTTACCAGTTTAATATATCTAATTTTCTCTGATCAATGTAGACAACGCACATATATATATATATATATATATATATATATATATATATATATAAAGGTGTGCGCATGTGCTATTACGGACCAGTTGTGGACTGGTTGCTGCCAAGTACATTAAAGTGCTTCAGATTTAAAATGGTGCTGCCCCGAGGTAGGGTCTCAAATCATTAACAATTTTTTTAGAATTATAGCTTCTTTAAATAAATTGAGAATGTAAGTTTCCTTGATTATGATATGTCGATGCATGACACTTTTGAAGTTATTAAATGGTGCCGCCCACATGAGATAAATGAGGGCTTGAACTTTTGTTGTTTTTAAGCAATCTTTGCTAATTTGGTTAAAGTGATATGATTAAATAGTTAAATGATTTGAATGAGAAGAATGTATAATAGGATAATTAATTGTATAATTAATTATCAAGTCATGAGTTGGAATATAATTTGTGTCTTTTAATGATGATTGGGAATATTGAATATTTGATATGTTCAAAAGTATAAATTGGAAATTGGTAATAATTAATGGATGGATTAAATATTAAATATTAAATGTTAAATGGTTAATTAATTTATGATTAGTTTAAGAGATAATATTTAATTAATTAATTTTTGAATTAATTAATTTGCATGAATTAAATTAAGATTGTGAATTGATTGTTTGTTACTACTGTTGGCCAAGGGTACTTTTTGATACTTGTTATATTTCCATGCATTAAGTTTTCTTGGATGGTGTTTTTATATATTATGAGATGTTTCATGAGATGGTTGCTAAATATATGGGCTTGTTCAGCATGTTTTGTGATGATTATGATGTGCATGTAAATTGTTAAAGTCCCGAACGAATCACTGTTTGAGTGGACAGGTTCAGACTTGTTAATGAATTTGGATAATTAAATTTTGATTTAATTATTTATTTGTCTTGCTAAGAACAATTAACTTTTAATTAATTATTTACTATTGAGATGTTGAATGGTTAATTAAGGGTTGACTTTTAACGGGCGATTTATGATGTTAATTAGTTGTTGAATTAATTATCGGATTAGATTAATTAATTTATGAATTAATTAATGGATGGTTTTGGGGTGTTAGACATGGTGTTCTACACCAATGATAAATATATATGTACGATTGATAAACAGGTTGTGTGTCACGAACCAACCCGGGTCAACCCTGAACCGGTCACTCGAGCTGATCCACGACATGGCCCGAGAGGCGTTCTCGATCCTCCCGGGATGGTGACAAGCGCCAGGGCATCAAAAGAGGCTGTGGGAACAATTTTGCCCAATAGAAATAAGTAAAGCAGTAGGAAGAATACAGAGCAGCGCCGAATAAATAAACCAAATAAAGTGACTAAACATGATAAAAGAAAAAGAATAAAAATGACCAAAAACGACGTCCAAACAAACTCAGTGCGACCTCACGGGTCTCTCTCCGACTCAAAAATCAAGCGTCTCCCTAGGTGAGCAGACTCAAGCTATAGCCTTCACAAACGCTAAAAATAGAGAAGAACTATAGGTGGGAGTTTTAAAACTCAGTAGGCTAGTCCGATATCTATTCCCAATGCACTACCTTTAAAATAAAAGAAACCTCATTTCATGTTTGAACTACAATTTATAAAAGTATGTTTTTATAAGAATTTTACTTAAAAACAAAGTATGAACCATTGCCCTTTACCATTTCCAAATCCGGGTTTATTTCATTAGTGTTAATGACATTTCAGGAAAAGGGAAAGTGATGTTAACATTTTTCAAATTTGTACAAATGGGATTAAACACATTCATTTGAAAACAATTTTTAGAAACCTAATCAAAAACAATTTATCACTTTCCAAGAAAAACAATACACCAGAATGCACAAAGTAAAACACATAGCAAGGGAAATGTAGGTATACATGTGAGCATCATAATCAGTACTACAAGCAACAAAAGCTGAATAGACATGGGTGAACCTAGGAGATCGAGAATAAATGAGAAGACACCAATACATGAGAAATCATCCTTATCGACATGTCACGATGAAATCAAAACGCACAATACGCTCGACCATCCACTCACGGGCAGGTCAAGGGAAAATCCCATAGTAATAAACCCATTATATCCACCTACTATGGGCCACTGGTCAGTACCATAACCTACCAGTGCAGTAATCGTTCCTATAATATTCTCTCAATATGCCAGATTCCCATGTCTCAAGTGTTTGAAAAAGGGGTGAGCCAACTTATGCCAACCGAGCATCCAATCATATACATATATATATCAAACACAACAAGCATCACCCTGAGCCACTCCGTGGAACAACCTCATGCCTTTAACTACTCAAGTACCTGGGAGCCTCTAAGCGCGACCTCCCAAACAATCAATTACAACCAAGGCATGAGAGTCGTCCTAAGAGGGTTTTTATCAAAACATTTCATCACTTTTCATAAAGTGCCAAACGGGCATTAAATACGTTTTACAATCACTAATCAAGCGAAGGTAAAACTTCTTTATAAGACAAAACCCAGTTTAAAACAATTTAAAGAACCCCAAAAACACTACGTCACAGGCTGACAATATTTTTTTATAAACCAAACCCAAAACAAAACATATTATTTTCTCAAATAACCTTTAAGAGCCAACCAGACAACTTCTTAAAAGAACCACGCTTCAAAAGAAATCATTTCTCATTAAACCATAACTCTATTTTATATTCCGTAAATTATGTTTAAAATCCAAATGGGAATTCTTTCACTATTGGGTGTTCGCTCGTCAAAAGGATGTTTCATGTGTCATGTATAAAATAAACGGCTCCTTTTACACTAAATAACCATTTAAAAATTAACTATCTTATATGAAAAATTAATTATCGTATATTATCTCATATTTATTAAAATTAATAAAATATTTATTTTGAACAATTAGGGTGCATAAGAAGCATGAAATAATATAACTTAAATTTAAAAAGCAGTGCAAAGGGACCTACCTCAAGATCAAGCGCGACGACAAAACAACCCCGGAACCAAGGTGCGATGAAACAGCGTGTGTCCGAAACCACGTGATAAAGTCCAACACTCTGTATAAACAATATCGAGGACTCAGACACATACAAAAACTCACTAGAGCATTCGAAACCAAGCGGTGGGAATAAACCCTCACCTCGGAACTAAAGCGCGACAACAACGGAACCTCGGAAACAAGGCGCGGCGATGGCGCTCCCTCAGAAACGCCCTGCGCGGGTCCTAAAAGTCCTAATCCAACAAATAAAAACCCACCATCAATAAAAACCCATGATCCAACAAGAGTACGATGATGAAGATAATAATAATAATAATAATAATAATAATAATAATAACAACAATAATAATAATAATAACAATAACAATAATAATAAAAATAAGAATAACAATAATATGAATAATAATAATAATAATAATAATAATAATAAAAATAATAACAATAACAGCAATAATAATAATAATAATAATATTAATAATAATAATAATAACAACACTAATAATAATTAAAATAATAACAATAATAATAATAATAATTATAATAATAAATAATAATGATAATAATAGTAATAATGATAATAATAATAATAATAATAATAATAATAATAGTAATAATAATAATAATAACAATAATAAAGTGAATAATAATAATATTAATGGTATAAATAATGATAATAATAAAAATAAGAAGAATAAGAATTTAAAAAAAATCAAGGAATCCTTGAAGGGGTGAGGCGGTGCGGCGGAACAAGCAGGGCAGGGGGCAGTTTCCGTGGAGGCAGGTGCGCCGGTAGGGAGGTCCGAGGGTGTCTGCGGCTGGGTTGGAATGGGAGGCGGAGGCCGGGTCGCACAGGAGAAAACGGGGAGGCGCTGCTGCTGTGTGCAAGAGAAGGAGAGGGCGAGGGGGGACCATGACGTTGGTGTTGGCTCGCTGCAAGGAGCAGGGGAAAGTGGCTACGGTGCAGGGAAGAAGAGGAATAGTCCGCCGGCTGCTGGGCAGAAGGGGAAAGGCCGCTGGAGTGCTGGTGGCGGACAGAGGAGGGAGGAGAAAAAAGGACTCCGTGGAGAAGGAAGGGCCGATGAGGAGGAAGAAAACAGGGGGTGGCTGGGTCTTCGGGTGCTGGGGAGAGCTGCTGTGCAGAAGCAGCAAGGCGGAGGGCTAAGGGAGGTCGAGCGGGATGGCTTCTTGGCACTGCTGCGACCGAGCACTGCAAGAGAGAAGAAGGCGCTGCTGGGTGTGTGCGGGCTGAAGGAGGCTGGGGGCGCAGAAGCCAATGCGTAGGGGTGGAGCGCCGGGTAGCAGGAGGAAATAAGGAGGGATGCGGCGGGGGAGAAGAAAAATAATAAAAGGGGTGGGCCTCTAGGGTTAGGGGGAATTAGAGAAGGAAAAAAAACAAAACATAAATGAAAAGAAAAGAAAAATAATAATAATTAATAAACAAATAAATAAAGCATTAATATACTTCCAAAAAAAACCTCAATAAATTCTAATTGCAATAATAAAAATTTAGTAATATTATTAATAACAATAATCATTATTAATAACCTCATTAACAACAAAAATACTAATAAAACTTATGTAACAGAAATTTGTGTCAAACATTAATAATAATAATAAAAGTAACCACTAGTAATAAAATAAAAATAATAAATGAATTTATATCATTTTAATAATAATAAAATTAACGAAGGGGACATGCAGTTGCATGGGTGAAGCCATGCAATGTCGCGCTCCACCTGTGTGTCCAACGACGTCGAAACCAAAATGCGCACTTTTTATCCTAAGCTAAAAATAAAATTTCGTTCACGACTCAGACCGAACCCCCAAAAAAAGAAATTAAGGCCAAGCAAATAATAAAAAAAAACACCCTTGTCGGGGTGCGACAATTCTCCCCACCATAACGCTTTCCGCCCCCGGAAAGCCACAACACTATCTAGTCGATTGATCAACACCTAAGGATTCCATACAACACGATCCAACCTCTCATCCCAAAGACATCACACTGACTACCAGCGGGACTAAACCTATTTGCTCGAAATAAATCACCAACAGAGGGGAGGCCTGAATGGGCTCCCCACCATAAGAACTCGACTATCATTCGATAACAACTTAATAGAACACCCAAAGAGACGGTAGGTCTCCCCACCATAAAGAACCAACCTACTAGCACCCAACCTGAAAACCAACTTAGACATGGACCTGGCCATACTCAAGCAAGAAAGAGCATAATAAGGACCTTTAAACCACCTACTCTCATCCGAAATGGGATCAGAGTTGATCTGAAAAGTTTGCGCAAACCAAAAACCCTTACCACATGGGTGGGGAGGGAGGGCCCAAGGATGGGATCATTGAAACTTGGACAGAAAACTACTCATGTCCCACCGCTTAGGGATGGACACAATCAAGCCATAACTGATTCACATCGGTGGCCCACGCGAGGTCACTGATCAGCAACTTACATCCAAAAGGCACAATTCCTGACATTACGTGAGCGATAAGTCCATCGCGCGCTTTGTGACAAGAGAAAAACTACAACGATAGAGAAACCAGAGCAACAACACTAAAACTATCTCACCACGACGATAGAGGCACGACTTTAACCAGACTCTTTAAAATTTCCCCCAGGGATTCCTGACTACGCGCCGTCTTCACTCCGAGACCTTTTGGCTGGAGATCTGATGGATGAAGCATCTTCTGCCTCGCAGTCAGGTTCTAAAAATCCCTATGAGATACATACATCTTTTGATTTAACAAAAATAGAAGACAAGATTTTAAAATTTAAAAAACATACCAGCATTGAAAGCCGGAGTTTGTCAAAAGACCCACAACATTTCCATACATTTCAAACCCAAAACACCATCTGTACCACTACAACGATAAAAGATCTATTAAACTGAAAGGAAAATTACAACAGAAACTTTGGACAAAGACCCAACAACACATTACATCTGAGAACTTCCTATACGACGCTTTCTTGCAACGCCCCGACAAAATTGTCGCAAGTGACCCAGACATCCACACGCCTGGCAGGGCTACAGAGTGCTTGGGCACGATGACTTCTTGTG
Source organism: Viscum album (assembly GCA_963277665.1). Taxonomy (NCBI): domain Eukaryota; kingdom Viridiplantae; phylum Streptophyta; class Magnoliopsida; order Santalales; family Viscaceae; genus Viscum; species Viscum album. The sequence continues at coordinate 933,527,796 of OY728156.1, forward strand.
ACCCCGCTTGCCACACTGATAACACAGAATAATCTCTCACTTAGAAGAGGTTGATGAAAGATCCCGAGGACTCTTGATTCGATGACCTTCTCCATTCACATTCATTTGCTTACTCATCTCCTTTCCATAATCTTCACCACTTCTCTTAGGGATCGAAGGAGGGAGGACTACTTTGAGCACTCCTGCCATCGCACCTTCGACATGAAAATCTTGTCTCGCCACATTGACAAAAGAATTCAGGTTGGACTCTGAAACCTTCGACTGTAGATCAGGGCGGATACCCGCCTCGAAGCGTCGAGCCTTCATGGGGTCATTCGTGGCATACTCTGAATCATAAGGGACTGGCTCCATAAAGCAATGGAAATATTCTAACACGGATCTGTCGCCCTGCTGCAGACAACACATCTCCATCCCCTTTCTCACCCTTTCTTCGTCAGGGAAAAATTGGCGAATGAACGAGGCCTTGAAAAACTCCCAAGTAATCTCTTGACGGGGCTTGTTCCGAGACACCGACTTCCACCACATCCATGGTGAACCTTCAAGCATGAAGGTCGTAAACTTGACCTTCAACGACCTGGGAAACTCAATGAGGCTAAAGTCCCTTTCAATCTTCCGCATCCACTCCTCTACCACATAATTTTATGCTTGACCATAGAAGAGAGGTGGATCCAACTTCTGAAACTCAAGCATAAAATCCTTAGGTTGATCAACCGCACTACGATCACCCATCGAAGCTTCAAAGGGATAACCGCTGGACAAGGAAAAGTCAAAAATCCAATCAAGGCCAACTCAACGAATGAATAAAAACCTCAAAATCAAACACTGCATGGGTAATAAGCTCAAAACACAAGGAAACAAGTTATACTACCATTAGAACTTTTCTCTTTGAAAACATCTTTAATTTAAAATAAGATTGGTGAGCTAAACCCTCAGCATTGGTATCCCTTAGAGTCTCAATCACATGCATGTATTTGTGCCACCCCGGGCATCCATCCACCATACCAGAGATCCATCCACATTTCCAACATACCACAATGCATGTGAGTACTCATCAGAACACCAAGGCCAAAACAAAGAAACTTTATTTTTCCAAAGACAATCCATTCATACCACTTCTTTTAAAACAATCTACAAATTAAACATGTCATTTCAAACAACCATTTTTTTTTCTCAAAACCAACTTTTCTAATTCAAACCACTTTAAAAAATCAAGGGAAACCCAAAACAACTAAAACAGGGGACTAGTGTCAGTGGGTCGATTGACCATATAGTTGGCGGCCATATGCCAAACACGTCACTGACACAAAGAGCCTTTTTGGACCATGCCCCTAGCTCTGCATGGATTGCCAGGCCGTGCGGGTTAGGAGGACTAATGGACCAAACTCCCTTTTTCGTATCCCAATCGCAAAACATTTCCATAAAAAACCAAACAAACGAATTAAACTGGACTTCCCCTGGGAACCTGAGGATCGGTACGAGCAAGAGTTCACGACGCTCTTCTCGCACCTACCCCTCAAGTCCCGACAATCCTACTCCATCTACCTTATCATCCCAAATAACAAAGGGCGCTATGAAAAGTGAGGTATGCTAAGAGAAAACCTCCTCTGATACCATTTTGTCACGAACCAACCCAGGTCAACCCTAAACCGGTCACTCGAGCTGTACCATGACATGGCCCGAGAGGCGTTCCCGATCCTCTCGGGCTGGTGACAAGCGCCAGGGCATCAATAGAGGCTGTGGGAATGATTTCGACTAATAGAAATAAGTAAAGCAGTTGGAACAATACAGAGCAGCGCAGAATAAATAAACAAAATAAAGTGACTAAACATGATAAAAGAAAAAGAATAAAACTGACCAAACACGACGTTCGAACAAACTCCGTGTGACCTCGTGGGTCGCTCTCCGACTCAACGATCAAGCGTCGCCCTAGGCGAGCGCACTCAAGCTATAGCCTGCACAAACACTAAAAACAGAGAAAAACTATAGGCGTGATTATTAAAACTCAGTAGGCTAGCCTGATATCTATTCCCAATGCACTACCTTTAAAATAAAAGAAACATCATTTCATGTTTGAACTACAATTTATAAAAGTATGTTTTTCTAAGCATTTTACTTAAAAACAAAGTACGAACCATTGCCCTTTACCATTTCCAAATCCGGGTTTATTTCATTAGTGTCAATGACATTTCAGCAAAAGGGAAAGTGATGTTTACATTTTTCAAATTTGTACAAAGGGGATTAAACACTTTCATTTGAAAACAATTTTTAGAAATCTAATCAAAAACAATATATCACTTTCCAAGAAAAACAATACACTAGAATGCACAAAGTAATACACACAGCAAGGGAAATGTAGGTATACATGTGAGCATTATAATCAGTACTGAAAGCAACAAAAGCTGAATAGACATGGGTGAACCTAGGAGATCGAGAATAAACCAAAAGACACCAATACTGAGAAATCATCCTTATCGACATGTCATGATGAAATCAAAATGCACAATACGCTCGACCATCCACTCACGGGCAGGTCAAGGGAAAATCCCATAGTAATAAACCCATTATATCCACCTACTATGGGCCACTGGTCAGTACCATAACCTACCCGTGCAGCAATTGTTCGTAGAATATTCTCTCAATATGCCAGATTCCCATGTCTCAAGTGTTTGAAAAAGGGGTGAGCCAACTGATGCCAACCGAGCATCCAATCATATACATATATATATCAAACACAACAAGCATCACCCCGAGCCACTCCGTGGAACAACCTCATGCCTTCAACTACTCAAGTACCTGGGATCCTCTAAGCGCGGCCTCCCAAAAAATCAATTACAACCAAGGCATGAGAGTCGTCCAAAGAGGGTTTTTATCAAAACATTTCCTCGCTTTTCATAAAGTTCCAAACGGGCATTAAATACATTTTACAATCACTACTCAAGCGAAGGTACAACTTCTTTATAAGACAAAATCCAGTTTAAAACCATTTAAAGAACCCCAAAAACACTACGTCACAGGCTGAAAATATTTTTTTATAAACCAAACCCAAACCCAAAACATTTTATTTTCTCAAATAACCTTTAAGAGCCGACCAGAAAACTTCGTAAAAAGAACCACGATTCAAAAGAAATCATTTCTCATTAAACTAGAACTCTATTTTATATTCTGTAAATTATGTTTAAAATCCAAACGAGCATTATTTCATTATTGGGTGTCCGCTCGTCAAAAGGATGTTTCATGGGTCGTGTATAAAATAAACGGCTACTTTTTACACTAAATAACCATTTATAAATTAACTATCTTATATGAAAAATTAATTATCGTATATTATCTCATATTTATTAAAATTAATAAAATATTTATTTTGAACAATTAGGGTGCGCAAGAAGCATGAAATAATATAACTTAAATTTAAAAAGCAGTGCAAAGGGAACCTACCTCAAGATCAAGCGCGACGACAAAACAACCTCGGAACCAAGGCGTGATGACACAACGTGTGTCCGAAACCACGTGATAAAGTCCAAAAATCTGTATAAACAATATCGAGGACTCAGACACATACAAAAACTCACTAGAGCATTCGAAACCAAGCGATAGGAAGAAACACTCACCTCGGAACTGAAGCGCGGCAACAACGAAACCTCAGAAACAAGGCGCGACGATGGCGCTCACTCGGAAACGCCCTGCGCGGGTCCTAAAAGTCCTCAGCCAACAAATAAAAACCCACCATCAATTAAAACCCATGATCCATCAAGAGTACGATGATGAAGATAATAATAATAATAATAATAACAATAATAATAATAATAATAATAATAATAATAATAATAATAATAATAACAATAACAATAATAATAAAAATAAGAATAACAATAATATGAATAATAATAATAATAATAATAATAACAATAACATCAATAATAATATTAATAATATTAAGAATAAGAATAATAGTAATAATAATAATAACAACACTAATAATAATTAAAATAATAATAATAATAATAATAATAATAAATAATAATGATAATAATAGTAATAATAATAATAATAATAATAATAATAATAATATTAATAATAATAATAATAACACTAATAAAGTGAATAATAATAACATTAATGGTATAAATAATGATAATAATAAAAATAAGAAGAATAAGAATTTTTTAAAAAAAACCAAGGAAACCTTGAAGGGGTGAGGCGGTGCGGCAGAACAAGCAGGGCAGGGGGGCAGTTTCTGTGGAGGCAGGTGCGCCAGTAGGGAGGTCCGAGGGTGTGTGCGGCTAGGCTGGAATGGGAGGTGGAGGCCTGGTCGCACAGGAGAAAACGGGGAGGCGCTGCTGCTATGTGCAAGAGAAGGAGAGGGCGAGGGGGGACCACGACCTTGGTGTTGGCTCGCTGCAAGGAGCAGGGGCGAGGGGCTACGGTGCAGGGAAGAAGAGGAATGGTCTGCCGGCTGCTGGGAAGAAGGGGAAAGGCCGCTGGAGTGCTGGTGGCGGACAAAGGAGGGAGAAAAAAAATGGACTGCGTGGAGAAGGAAGGGCCGACGAGGAGGAAGAAAACAAGAGGTGGGTGGGTCTTCGGGTGCTGGGGAGAGCTGCTGCGTAGGAGCAGCAAGGCGGAGGGATAAGAGAGGTCGAGCGGGATGGCTTCTTGGCGCTGCTGCGGCAGAGCACTGCAAGCGAGAAGAAGGCGCTGCTGGGTGCATGCGGGCCGAAGGAGGCAGGGGGCGCAGAAGCCAGTGCGTAGGGGTGGAGCGCTGGGTAGCAGGAGGAAATGAGGAGGGATGTGGTGGGGGAGAAGAAAAGTAATAAAAGGGGTGGGACGCTAGGGTTAGGGGGGAATTAGATTAGAAAAAAAGAAACATAAATGAAAAGAACAGAAAAATAATAATAATGAATAAACAAATAAATAAAGGATTAATATACTTTCAAAAAAAAACCTCAATAAATTCTAATTGCAATAATAAAAATTTAGTAATATTATTAATAACAATAATCATTATTAATAACCCCATTAATAACAAAAATAATAATAAACCTTATGTAATAAAAATTTGTGTCAAACATTAATAATAATAATAAAAGTAACCACTAATAATAAAATAAAATAATAAATGAATATATATCATTTTAATAATAATAAAATTAATGAAGGGGACATGCAGTTGCATGGGTGAAGCCGTGCAATGTCACACTCCACTCGTGTGTCCAACGACGTCGAAACCAAAATGCGCACTTTTTATCCTAAGCTAAAAATAAAATTCCGTTCACGACTCAGACCGAACCCCCAAAAAAAGAAATTAAGGCTAAGAAAATAGTAAAATAAAAATAAAAAAAACAACCTTGTCGAGGTGCGACATTGTGAGACAAGGACTGAAGCCCCAAATACTCACGGGGTGATAGACATGGTGTTCCACACCAATGATAAATATATACGAATTATTGATAAATGGGTTGTGAGACAAGGACTGAAGCTCCAAATACTCACGGGGTGCTAGACATGACATTCTAAACCCAGCTTGCAGGAAAATATTCTTTTATGGGTCAGGGACTGATGCTCCAAATACCTATGGGTTGTGAGACTAGGGCTGATGCTCCAAATACTCACGAGGGTGCTTGACATGATGTTCTACACCCATTAATTAACATTGGACTGTGGATCTAATTGTTTGTGCATGAAATGAGTTAATGGTTAATGAAGGTTGTTGAGACATGATGATTTGTGAATTGTTTATGAGAAAGGTTTCAGACTTATTTATGAATTGGGTGAACCATTTTTAGTAGGCGGGATCGGACTTAGTATATGAAAGGTTGAATTGAATAACTTTTGACGTGTTATCCATGAAAAAGAACAGGCTTGAAATTAGTCGGTAGTTTGATTACTTAGATGGTATTTAGAGACATCTGTGGTGAGTGATTTATACGGGAGAGGTTGGGCATAGGCCAAATCTCAAGACCATCATAATTTATTAAGATTGGAATAATTAATAACCGATGAATGAATATGTTATGAATATTGTGTATGTATGGAAAATTTATAATGCAGGTTCAGACACCAGCTGAGGGCTGAAACAGGTACTTGGGTATTTAGTTACATTATACTATTTACTTAATTTGTGCATGCCTTCAAATGTTATAAGTTATTTATTAAATGTCTAGTTTGGGGTAGACACCGGTGGTCTTGGCCTACTGAGATTTATATCTCACTCCCAACTCGGGGCACCATTGCACTGGGTACCTGAGTAGATTCTATTTGGTTGCAGGACTATACTGTTTGCATTTACTTGGGAGTTATGAGCAGAGGACCGAGCAGAGGCTCGGGATGCTCGAGGAGATTGCCCTTGGGGCTTTGAGTCGTTATTTATTTATTTATTCATTGAAATTTAAATCATGATGTTTTGTTCACTGTTTTCTACTTTTGTATCATTAGCATGTCATGCATGCATCCGTTGTATAATTTGGCATTGGCCATTTGTTTTGTACAAGATTTATAAAATCTGATTTCCGCTGCTTATTCATTTATTATACCGTTTCTGCTATTTATTACATTTCTCTATTTTTGAACACTAAAATGAGGGTATAGTCTCCCCACTGACTATCCTTAGACCCTCACTGCTAGTTAGAAGCCTCTGGCATACGAGGAGGCGCGCTTGAGGTCATGTGGCGACCGGTCCGACCTCTAATTTAGTGGTGAATCGGGTCAGGACGTTACACATATAATTCTTTTTTATTCAACAAACTCTTTTCTCATCTTCGTGAATGAGAAAACCAGCTGGTTTCTCAATGTTGACTTCTTCTTCCAGAACACAGTTCAGAAATGCTAACTTGACATCCATATGGAAAACATTAAACATTCATTGCATGATTATTACAAAGAATAATCAAATTGTCTCTAGCCATGAAATATATGTGAATGTTTCATCCATATCTACACCCTATATCTAGGAGTACCCTTTGAACACAAGTTATGCTTTGTTTTTAATCACAACACCATCTTCATTCATTTTGTTTCAAAAGACCCATTTTTTCTGTATGCCGTTCTTGCCTTCTGGTCTCGAAATAATTCCCCACATTTGATTCTTCTAAATTTGTTCAATCTCCTTGTTCATTGAATGAACATAATTCTCATCTCCAACTGCTTCATCAAAGCATTTAGGCTCCACTTATGACAAGTATGATGCTTTCTATAGAGACTTCATCTTTATTGTCTGCACTGGTGGTGTCTGATCACCAATTAGGTTATGATTATCAATTTAAGCTCTTTTTGATGGTATATGGGATGAAAATGATTTATTATCATAATCCGAGTCTAATACTGAATCAATCTCTAGAGCTGATGTATCTCCTGATCTGCTCATCTCTTCATCGCTATCCTCCTAAGTCTGATCATGTATTTTCTAAAGATTCAGTTCATTTTCTACAATAGTCACATCATTACTTTTAATTATCTTTCCCAACTGCCTATTGAATCATTTATACACTTTTCTTTTCTTTGAGTATCCAAGAAATATCCCTTCCTCCCCATGGGATTCAAATTTCCTATGTTTCTCCTTATTGAGAATGAAACATTTACTTCCAAATATTCGAAAGTACATTAATGACAACTTCTTTCCATACCACAACACATATGGAGTATTCTCTTTTGGACAAAGTAAATCACTATTTGAAGTGTATACTACTGTCATCGAAACTTCTTTCCAAAATTTCTTTAGATGGTCTTTCTCAATGAGAATTGTTTTGTCCATATTTTTGACAATCTAATTTATTCTCTCAACTACTCCATTATGCTATGGAGTTCTTACTTCTGAAACTCCACTTGGCTATTTGGGAACTCTGTTCCACTATCTGTTAGAATTGTTCAGATTTTCTGACCAAACAACTTTTCACATTCCTGTCGATATCTTGTAATGAAACTGAACACTTCATATTTGTGGATGATTATTGAAACCCATTCCATTCTACTATAGTATTAAATTAGTAGTACATAATATCTCATCCCATCAATATCTATTGGGGAAATTCGTCCACACACATCAATATGCACCTGCTCAAGAAATATTTTAAAAATTTCTCCCTTATCTAATATTTATTTCAAATGATCTTCCCCTTTTGAAAGGAATTGCACATATGATTATGATCACATGATAATCTAGGGAGATTTTGAGCTGCATTATATTTCACCATATCATCCAAGAATCATTGGATTATAGGGTTGATATTCTTATTCCATAACTTGGTTTCTTCATCCTTAGATAGAAGTCACATAGCTTCTTCTCCACTCATGAGGTAGAGATTTCATTTTGTACGCTTTCCTTGTAACACAAAATCACCATCCTTTTCCTTGATTGCAAATAATTTCTTGGAAAAGCATATGGAAATTTCTGAGTCACACAATTTACTAACACTAAGAAATTTGTGGCTGATCCCCTCAACAACCAGGACATCTTCTCATCTCATGTCTTTTCCTTCAAACATGGATTTTCCTGAACCAATAATTTTCAGGCCCTCATCATTACCAAATATTACAATAACTTATTTATCGTACTTGATTCTGGTCACTAAATTCTTATTTCCTATCATATAGGAAGTGGATCTACTATCAATTATCTATATCCCTGTGAAATATAATGCATTGAAAAAAATTTCAGCAACCACAGCCTGGTCAACCCTTTTCATTTTGACCCAATACTTTGAATTCCTACCTGACATGGAATGATAATCTCGATATTACTTAGTATATGATGGTTCATCTTCAACATATATATATGCAAATTAATTTTGAATTATCAGCTCCATTGAAGATACCTTTGGATGCTTCTTAGGAACAAATTCAGTCTGCCTCAGCACATTCCTATACATTTTTGATGTGCAATATCTTGCCATATGTCCGAGTCCTTTACACATAAAACAATGACCATCAAATGATGAACATTAATTTTGAGATTAGTATGACCACCTATGTTGGTCTTGTTCCCTTTGGTTCCATTTTTCTATGGAACATACATTTTGAGAGTGTCCTATCTTACCACAACAATAGAATCTTATGTGAGGTACATTCCTATGTGGCAATGATGGACTACTAGTTGTGCATTGGTTTATCTGAATCTTATGTTCTAATGGACCACTATACTCTAATATCAGCTTCTCTATTTCGTAGAGTTTTTTCCTCATCTTCAATTGTTTGTCGTAGAATGATGACTTATTCTTCTAGTTGTTTGATACGTTTTATTTGGTATTTTCTAGTTTTAGTCAAACTATCAATTTCAATTTTCTGTTATTCAATTATGAGTTTTTACTCATCAAAATCTTATGATATTTTTGGTATTGAAGACCTAAACTATTAAATTTATTCATTCATCTCAAAATTCTCTTCTTCCTGCTACTGCATAAAGAGTTTTTCATCAAGAACAACTTTATTATCTTTCTTCATTTTGGATCTCAAAATATCTACCTCTTCAAGGGAAGCCTCTAATTAAACCAGAATATCAACACTTTCTTCAATTTATCTATATTTTTTCTTCTTATGGAGTACCACTATTAATGTCAGCTGATAATCCATGAATGGATGCTGTAAAGACATCTGTCACTACTGATTGGAAGAAGTGCTGTATCAGATTTCTCCATAGTTGAAAATTATTTCCATCAAAGATCATAATTCTTTGATGATTGACCACCTCCATTTCTTTTTCTTGAGATAGAACCACTTAATTTCAAATTTTTGATATGGTACCAATTTATAGGTTCACTAGGTCGAATACCCTGAAGGGGTGGGGGTGAATTAGGGTACGATAGATGAAAAATTTCTCACTTTTGGATCTTATTTCGTTGTTATAAAAAACTCAATTATATCTTCCACCCAAATAAATATATGAACATATATGAAATCATTCACATGAAAAAATGATTATTAATTGGTTCACCCTCACTGGGCTACATCGAAGGAGCAAATAATGACAATGTGTCGATGTACCAAGTTCACTAAGGCTTAATTCCAATAATGATTACAATGTTTTGGCTAGATATTCAATGCCCATGCTCACTACCTTTATAAGGTTTATGGTATAATCACTGAATTACCAAGGTTCAATCCCTATGCCTCTTTATCTGGCTCACTACCGGTGTCAAGGGTCACTATCTTCCTCTTCCTTCACTCACTACTCTTGGAATGGAATCCAATCACAACTTATTGACTTGTAGGTCAAGCATAGTTTATGGACATACATGTACCTTCATTTTCATGAATTACTACATTCTCAACTGTAGGTAGATGCTCTGTTGAAGTTCCCTTTTCACCGGAAGATGAATCCATCATTTTTGGGTATAGTTAGGTACCAAAAAATACTTTTACAAACTGAATTAAAGCTTTCACAAGCTTCCTTGTGTAAATCACAAACCACCTATTCCTCCCGCATAATGTATACAAAGTTTGGTTGCAGACCACCTATTCTACATACAACTTCCTCTTCTGTAAACCTCCTCTATTCGTCGAATATATCCATCTTCGTGATATCATACTACCACCATGTACAGATTCTGAAAACCTCGGCTGTGAATCACCCTCTGTCCGCAAACTATTCTCTGTTCACGGATTGCCTTCACTTCCACATACCAGAGCACTCCCTCCATGTAATACTTTCAGAATTCACTTTCTCATGTACCATATATTCCCCTAAGTGTACCGTGTCTTAGTAAAACACATCATCCCGCTTAAACCCTTCTATGAAATTTCATCAACACGAATGACTTTAGCCTTTGTGGGATTATCCCTCCCGAACTTCCTTCGGACTTCGCCGAATACACGTGGAAAAAAATGTTCTCTCTAATGATTGTTAATCTCTCCAGTATTTGGTGAGATTTTCAATTCTTATATAGGAAAAGATATCAAAAATATCTCTTAAAACGAGATTTTCCAAATATTTAATCTAGCCTTCTGAGATAAGAGCACCTCATTATATACCAAATACAGAGGGATGGAATTGGGATGAGGTTAACCCAAAAACCATATTCAACTAGATCCATTTAGATGATGAAATTCTCAAGATTTCCTAAAACATACCATGGCCTATCATGTCCATGGATAATCTCATCTTGATCATATTCTTTGAATGATATGGTGATTTGACATTATGATCATATTATATCCACTTATAAAACCTTTACTACATATACTTTTATCTCAAACTACTATGAGATCTAAAGTCCCTCAATGAACACCCCTATGGGTTATTTTTTAAATATAGAGACCATCCAAGATTTAGATTTTGGATAGAATAATGACTTATTATTTCAAAATATTCAATTTTATTCTAGAGGTTTTCTCTTCCAATGGATGATTTTCTCTATATTATGTTGTTCAATTGTTATGTTGTTTGGGGTGGATGGGCCTGGTTATTGAGTAAAGGAATAAGGATTACCTTCTACAAGTGGTTTATTTTTCACCGTGCTTCCCCTTTATCTGAGCCAATAATACATTTTCCCCCTACTAATTAGTTAGGTAAAATGACTGTACTTAAATGGACACTAGAGGGATCTGAGGTATCTCAATACTTTTTTTCCTTACTAGATTTATCATCCATGGGTGTTTAATAAATATATAGAATCCATGGGCATGTTACCAAAATATTTTTTAGACCACACCTATATTATCCCATTTATCGTCATCTTTAGTGTCCTCAGCCTCCATCTACATAGTTAGGTATGGGGAAATCGTACTCAGTGGTGTATTAGTCAATAGAGAATGGGTAGTTTGTGTGAAATATGTTAATAGAACTAAACATGATATCCTCATCCAATGAGGGTTCTATTTGGTGCTTTTTTTATAGTTCTATAGATGTTAAGGTAAAAAAGTCTACAAGAATTAAATTTTCTGTAGGATATGGATATGACTCTTTATCTTGTATCTTTTAATATGTCTAAAGAGTTTGTCTACCGATGGGAGGTGTATTCAATGAAATCTCCCTAGGTACTCAGATTATTTTTAGTTTTCCAAGATATACTTTTAGGGGGGAATGTTATTTATAGGCTGTCATTCGATTCATAAAGTTATCAATATTCTATCCATGCTTGGATAAAACATCATTCTATTCACTGTCTTCTTCTATATGGGTGACTTCTAAATAAGTCACATGTACCATATAATTATCTAACATCACATGTTTAGAATCAACCATACATTGGAAGAAATCATTAAAGACAAATAATTAAAGGATTGTGTCACTATCCTCCTAGAGAATGGGAAGGAGTTATGATAGTTAGTGAGACTGAACTCATTGGGTTTCCTAGTATCTGGTATATTATCTATGTTATTTTCTAGGGATATAAGAAAATAACGGCTGCCTTCTCAATTAAGAAAGTATATTATTTATTATTCCATTCCATAAGTTACAGTACACCCTAATTTATCTTTGTTTCTTTCCAAGGGATATTCCTTTCATGATTTCACATGGTGGGAGGCATTTGATGATTCTAGGACTTTCTGGTCACTCGAACATGATATAATACTGATTTTTGGGTAGTAGCGATAATATCTACTTTAATAAGACTTTATACCTATGCTGAGGGAATGTGTCGAGATTTATCATAGTTATATTGAATAGAATATTGTTGGTATTGTGACATCTCTATAAACTCCTATAATCGTTCTAGATAATTTAAAATAACTAGAAGTGTTTGAAGCTCATCCTGAATATTTTTAGTACATATTTATAGCAGTTTATCCCATGAGTGAGGGATGATGATTGAATAGGATTGACCATTCCATCTGGAGAGAAAGTTAGAAACCCTCTCATTTTCACATTGTTTGCAGTTTATAAGGTCGACCATTGTCATTTTTCTTATAATTGAGATGAAATGACAATGGAATTTATGTGTAGGGTCTTATGATCCTGAAATAGATCAGGCTATAAGGTTATTCTTATAAATAAAGGTATTTCTTATGGGATTTATTATAAAAAAAATAGTTTGGTTACCTCTTTTTGATCTCGAGGGCTCATCATTGAGACACAAATATTGTGAGATTCAATTATGGATCTCATGAACTGTAAAATTTTTATAAGATAGGATTTTTGAAATTGTGCGGGGGGAAATGTTCCATACACCCATTTGGGATATATATTTTTCTATTGTTTCATGTGTGTGCAGTTCCCTTATATAGAATCCATTTCACCAGTTAGGGATTCAATGGAATTAAATAGTTCTAGATGTACCAATGTAAGGAATACCTACCATCTAAATGGAGGGGGCAAGGCTTGATGTGGTGGACCCGTTTTCATGTCCCGCTAATTCTTCATCTCAGATATGACCAAATGATCACCCTAACATGGGAGAGTTTTTCACCATAATAGAGTAAATTCAACATCAAACTTAACTTTTTCATTTATCCAGACTGTTTGTTCAAATCTAGTGCTATAAAAATGCTCATATGCTACTATTACAAGTATATTAGATCGCTATTGATGTATGAAGAATGAAATATTAACCTTTTTTTAGAGATTATACCGAGTAAGAGTGTTTCCCATGAGTATTTCCTCATTGATCTATCTAATATTTGGAATGTAATTCTTATATTTTGATAGCCATTTTTATATAGAGAAAATTTTGAATCTTATTTGTGGTAAATGTGATGTAGGTAAAAATATCCCATTTTTTTGGAAGTTTCCTCCCATAGAAGAATAAATTCTTCATTAGTACTAGATAGGTTCTAATTCAATTTATTTCTTGTTTATGTTTCCATAGTTGGTGCATGTAACACCCTACCCCTACCTCATTGGATTGAGGAGGAAGTGAGGGTTACTTGTCCTTAAACGACATTCCCAAGGTGCCAAAGGATGGAAATAAATGCCGAGGGCTTTGAGAACAAATTGGGGAATGATTTTCCCTTAAGAAAAAACCAACCAAACCATCCAATAACGGCCACTATATGATGCATGTCAATAAAACATTCAAGAATGTATTCCCAAAAGACAACCAAGTTGTTCCACAATACAACCCAAAACCAATAAAACCCGACACGATATCTGAGTACTATGTAGAAGACTAAACAAGAGACCCAAAATTAACCAAGACAAACTCCACAAATCCACCCTAAGATCCATGCTCCAAGCACCACCACATCTCCCATGCATCACCACGAGCCACTAGCAATGAGATGTTTTACCGTTACATGCATGCCATAATACGACATCTGAAAAAGCACCAAAGTGCTAAAGAAGGGGGTGAGTACTAATACTCAGTAGGTTTTCCCCAAATGACTTCCATACACATGACACTAGGATAAAACTATTAGCACATTTATATAAAACAGTTTATATAAAATAATCACAAGTGAAACCAATACCATGAGCCAAACACACTCTTACCAAGCCACCTCACCCAAAACAAGAACCCAAGGGAAAGACAAACAATAATTCCATAAGCCATCTCACCATTTATCATTATCACAAAGATTTACATCTTATAAAGAAATGCACAACATGACAACCAAAATGGTGGGACTTCCACCCATCCCATTCACCCCATTCTCAATGAGCGGTACATCCCGACCACTACCCATAATGGTGGTTCTTCTGACCACTATCTATCACATTTTATAGTGAGACTTACCTCCCACTTCCACACAACAAATACAAGCCATAATGCTAAACCAACCAACAATCACGAAGCACCAAGGCCGTACAATATTCACACAACCATTTTCAACACATGCTAATTCACTTCAATAAATCACCCATTTATCGAAAACACCCTTTAATTGTTTTCCATGGAAAAAAAAATTTCATTTAAAAATGTTTATTGAAAACCATTTTTCATCAACCATCTTTTTACAATCAGCCACCGACGATTCTAAAATCAACATTTTAAAATCACATAACAAATCCCCTTTAGCAATAATAACCCATTTTCCTCAAAATTTCCCCAAATCATCACCAAATAAATTTCAAACAAGATTTTCACATCATTAACACAATTAATTTCAAGAAAACAACTTAATTGTAACAAAAAACCACTCTTTCTAACTAGGTGAAGTCAATAGAGAATCCACTTACCTTTAGGGTTCTGGAAAAATCAACCCACAAGAAACCACACCCCAATCCGGGCAAACAGTTCATGAAAACCGCTCTAGATCTCCTTCCCCATCATCCACAAGCCTTAAAATCAACAACCAATGCAACCCTAACACTAGATATACATGCAACAGATGTAGATATAGAAAACTAAGAGAGAGAGGGAGATGATGATCTAGAGCAAACCACAATGAAACCAATAGGAGAGACTTACCAAGGAGAAACCACCTTTAAAACAACAAGAAACCCCTTGAATCGCTTCCAAAATGAATGGGAGAGCACCTTCAACCTCTGAGAACCCAAAATACCGAGTGAGGATCGAGTGGGAGAAGATTTGGAGTGAAATAGGTCAAGCCTAAAGGAGCCCAGATTTAAAAACCCTTTCTTTAAGTGGTTTCATGTTTAGTCTACGTGGTTTGAAAAATCATAATCTAACCATGTGAACAACATTGTCCCAAGAAGAGGGGTCCACACATTTCCCTCTCCCGGTTTGGAAAACCATGCACAAGCCGTTTAAAGCCTGCTGCATCCCCCTACACGGTTTCCTGGAGAAGCCGCACGGTTTCCCCTAACTGTGCTCAAACCGTGCTCCCTAGGAAAAGCCTCCCGACTTATTCAAACTCATCCCAAACTCTCCCAACCTATTCTCAACTCATCCCATACACTTTAAAAACATAAAAAAGCATAAATAAGATACATAACTCAAACTAGGGATTCTACATTCTCCCCACTATTGGAATTTCTGTCATCGTATAGTAGTGAACCCACAAATTGCGGAAAGAGCTTAGGCCATTACTGGACCATCTCTTTCTCCCGCTCCCAAGTCTCCTCTTGGATCTGGACATACTGCCACAAAACCTGAACTAGACCGATGATTTTACCCCAAAAGACATTATATTGACTATCCATAACCCGCACTGGCACGTGCACCAACAAATCATCCAACTCTAGCTCAACATAATCCCATCGAATAACAAGGTCCAGATCCAGATGATACTTTTTAACTACGACACATGAAACACATTGTGCACCGCACTGAACCTAGGTGGCAAAGCCAAATGATAATCTAGCTCACCATCCCACTCAAGAATCTCAAAAGGTCCAATATACCATGGAGATAACTTTCCCTGATTCCCAAACCGATGATGTACCATCCTATGAGAGATCCTCAAGAAAACATTATCAATCACTTAGAACGACAATGACCATCGATGATGATCCACATATGATTTTTGATGACTCTGAGCCTTCTCCATTATCTTCTTGATTAACTTTATTTTCTTCGTAGTCTCCTGGACAAGTCTTGGTCCAATCATTGAGCACTCACCCGTTTCCACCCAGCATAGTGGAGAACGACACGACTGCCCATACAACACTTCAAAAAGATCCACATGTATGGATGCATGATTACCATTATTGTATGAGAACTCAACCAAAGACAAGTGATCCTCCCATGAGACATGAAAATCTACTAAAAAAGCTAGAAACATATCCTCCAAAGTTTGTATAGTTTTCTCGGATTGACCATCCATCTGTGGGTGATACGCCATACCTATGGTCAACTTAGTTCCAAGGGTTTTCTGTAAGGATTTCCAAAAATGAGATATAAACCTCAGATATAAATCATATACAATCGAAAATGGAACACCATACCTCTTTATAGCCTCTCGAATATAGATTTTGGATAGATCATCCACCGTATGAGATTCATGAATTAGAATGAAATGGGCCAACTTCGTTAGCCGATCCACTATCACCCAAATGGAATCATGCTTTATGACCGTTCTTGGGAGACCTATGTAAAAATCAATCACTATTTTCTCCCACTTCCCAATAGGGATTGGTAAAAACTGCAACATTCCCACTGGCATTTGATGTTATGCCTTGACCTGATGGAAAGTCAATAATCTTGAAACAAACTCAGACACTCTTCTTTTCATACCACCCCACCAGAACTGCATTTTAAAAAATTTATACATTTTTTGAATTCTAGGATGAACATACCACCTGGAATGATGATACACCCTGAGATGATCCTCTTAACAAGAAAGTGGTATAACCATCCGATTTTGAAAACACAAAACTGAATCTTCATTTAGTTGCTAACCCACAATGGTCTCCACACCATTGAGTTTTGACCTCATGGTAACACAATCAGAATCAGATATCTGTGCCTCTTTAACCAATACAACCAACTTAGGAATCAACAAAACTAAAAATAAGACCACTCTATCGCCCTGGTCCTCACATTCCAACCACATGTTAGCTATAACCAACATCAGCTGCCACTGGTACGATGCCTGTTTCACCACATGAGCATATTATTTTCTACATAATGCATTCAAAACCAAATTTATCATCTACAAAAAACACCACAAATGAAATTAGATATCTCGGAAATATTTTATTCATCAATTTCGTGAACACCACTATTTTATTTGTTAGACCAAAGGGCATAAACACCTATTCATTATGGCCATATATACTTCTAAAAGCTATTTTAGGAATATCGTCTTTACTCACCTGCAATTGATGTTATCCTGACCTCAGGTCGATCATGGAGAACAACTGGGCTTCCCTCAACTGGTCGAACCAATCATCAATTCATGGAAGTGCATATCTGTTCTTTATCAAAACTTGGTTAGGTCTACGATAATCAACACAAATCCTCAAAGTTCCATCTTCCCTTTTTCACAAACAACACAAGTGATGCCCACAAAGACGTTCTTGGCCAGATAAACCCTTTGTTTTATATCTCTTCCAAATAGACTTTCAATTCGCACAATTTAGTAGGTTCCATTCGGTAAGATGGAAGTGAGATAGGACTGGTCCCCTTAAGGAGATCAATCGTAAACTCCACTTCTCTTATGGGAGGTAACCCAGAGAATTATTCCAGAAAAATATCCTTGAACTGATCCACTACTTCCGGAAGGAGACTCTGATCAACACCCTCTACCGATTCAAATGACAACACCGCCAACTGATACGATAAAGTGCTTGCTGCTGGTGCCAAAAAACCCATTTCACCCTACCTTTTATGCCTCTCACCTATTAAAGAGATGTATAACACCATCATGTGTCGTAAAAGCCATAGTTCGCACATTACAGTCGATGTGGGCCTTAAATTCCAACAGAAAATCCATTCCTAGGATTACATCATACCCATACGTATCAAGAACTGAGAAGTTCCACATTAGCTCAACCTCGCCCACAATGATACAACATGCTCTACACAAGAAGGCTCAACACTCTCTTCAACCCATAGGAGTTTGAAGTTTCAAAATCTAGGGAATGATTTCTACCCTTAAACCAAACAACTCAACCACACGTGCAATAATAAAAGAGTGTGAAGCACCCATATCAAACAAAACTTACATCAAGTTAGAATTTAAAATAATAGTACCTCACACTGTGGATGGTCCCAACAGATCATCCACCACAACCTGCTTAGCGCCGAACAACACCTTGGTTACCACACTCTTCTCTTTATTGCCCATGATGAGGAGTTGTGGTGTTATAAGAATTACCATGACTAACATTTCTCTAATATTGAGGGGTATGTTGCTGTCCCCATCCCATCGAAGCATACGACATTTGCGATACCTGAGTAGTTTCATGCTCACCCGACCTCAGAGAATTCCTACACTAGCACTGAAGATGCCCCATATGCTTTCAATTGTAACATGATCACGGTTATGGCGTATAGTCCCGCTTGATGTGTGCCGTATAGACACACTCAAAACATCATGGTTTTCTATAGGGCATCGAAGGAATATTTACTTATCCTACCATCAGATTATGTGCCATACTCCTACCCTGGGAATAAGTTTCCCTACTCGGGTTGAACCCCACGTTAGAGTTCCCACAATTCCCCATGGGTACCACCATGATTCCTCTGCCCGAAGCTCCCAAAAGATCCCGCCCAACCACTGATGTTTGATTCACCATCTCTGTGTAATCACCGATACAGAGCACTGCTATTTTTGAATGGATCTCTTTCCTTAACCCCACTTCAATGATCCTTGCCTTCAACAACGTGCTACCTGCCACCTCGGGTGCAAACCGCACTAAGCTCATAAACTTAACTGCATATTCTATCACATACATATGATATTGCTTCAGACTGAATAAATCTATTGTATGCTTAATTATGAACTTATGTGGGTAGAATTATTTATTAAACAATTCCTCAATGGATTTCCACCTCATACCCTGGTCCATTAACTCTTGGAATACCAACTCTCACCACTTAAGAGAAAGATCCTCTAGCGTATACATTTTTAGATTTACTTTCAGCTCTACCATCGTCCCCAAGAATTCGAAAATTCTGTTCATTTTGGACAGCCACGCCTCTACCCTTTCTGGGTCTGAATCATCCCTAAATCTGGGTGGATCCTACTTTTGAAACTAAGCCGCATAATCAACATGCTTTGGCACTTCCGCTCTATTTACACTTCCCACAACTTGGAAAGCTTTCACTATGCTCTGGACTAACTGTCGGTTCACCTGGGGCTCAGGTGCAACAATGGTCTCATCAGCCACTTTTGGCTAGTCTCTAATATTCCTACCTGATGCCGTTTCTATAAACAAAACAAAAAAACCCTGAGTCTCACTTTCGTACACATCATGAATTACCATTTCAAATCACATTACACAAAACTATCACAACGAGGATTTCTACCTTTCCACATTTTCCATGTTTCACCATTCTTGAAAACCAAACCATTTTCAAATCGTGCGAGGAAACTATGTAGACCCCTCCTCTCGAGATAGTGGCGTGTTCACAGTTAGCAGACGGTTTGTCAAACCATGCAGACTAACCTTGAGACCACTTAAAGAATGGTTTTTAAATCTAGGCTCCTTCGGGCTTGACCTATTTTACTCCCAATATTCTCCCACTTGATCCTCACTCGGGATTTTGGGTTTTCAGAGGTTGAAGGTGCTCTCCCACTCGTTTTGGAAGCAATTCAAGGGGTTTCTTGGTGTTTGAAGGTGGTTTCTCTCGGGTAAGTCTCTTCTCTTGGATTCTTTGTGGTTTCATCTAGACCTTCATCTCCCTCTCTCTAAGTTTTATAGATCTACATCCATTTCATGTAGATATAGTGTTGGGGTTGCCTTTGGAATTGATTTTAAGGCTTGTGGATGATAGTGAAGGATATCTAGAGTGATTTTCGTGAAGCGTTTTCCCGGATTGGGGTGCGGTTGCTTGTGGGTCGATTTCACAAGAACCCTAAAGGTAGTTGGCCTCTCTCTCGACTCCACTTGTTTAGAACGAGTGGTTTTTGGTTAAAATTAAGTTTTTTCTTGAAATTAATTTTTATAATGATGTGAAAATCTTGTTGGAAATCTATTTGGTGATGATTTTGGGGATTTTGGGTAAAATGGGTTATTATTGCTAAAGGGGATTTATTATGTGATTTTAAAATGTTGATTTTAAAATTTTTAGTGGCCAATTATAAAAAAAAATAGTTGATGAAAAATGGTTTTCAATAATGGATTTTAATTTAAATGTTGTTTGGCATGGAAAACAATTAAATGGTGTTTTCAATAAATGGGTGATATATTGAAGTGAATTGTCATGTGTTGAAAATGGTTGTGTGATTATTTTACAGACATGATGCTTTGTGCTTGTTGGTTGGTTGAGTGTTATGGAATATGTTGGTAGTGTGGAAGTGGTTGGGAAGTATCACTATAAAAGGAGATGGATAGTGGTCGGAAGAACCACCATTATGGCTAGTGGTCGGGATGTACCACTAGTTGATAATGGGGTTAATGTGATGGGCGGAATTCTGGCCATTTTGGTTGTCTTGTTGTGCATTGCTTTGAAATATGGAAATTTTTGAGCTAATGTTAAATGGTGATATGGTTTATGGCATGATTGTTTGGATTTCCCTTGGGTTCTTGGTTTGGGTGAGGTGTCTTGGTAAGAGTATGTTTGGCTCACGGTATTGGTTTCACGAGTTATTATTTTATGTAAACTACTTTATATAAAAGTGCTAAAAATTTTATCCTAGTGGTGTGTGTAGGGAAGTAATTTGGGGAAAACCTACTGAGTATTATTACTCACCCCCTGCTTTGGCACTTTGGTGCTTTTGCAGATGTTGTATTCTAGGATACAGGTAATGGTAAAGCACCTCATTTCTAGTGGGTTGTGGTGATTCTTGGGAGATGTGGTGGTGCTTGGAGCAAGGAGCTTGGGTTGGCATTGTGGAGTGTGTCTTGGTTTATTTTAGGTATCTTGTTTAGTCTTCCTCATAGTACTCTGATATCATGTTGTGTTGTATTGGTTTTGGGTTCTATTGTGGAACAACTTGGTTGTGTTTTGGGAATACATGCTTGAATGTTTTGTTGACCTGCATCATATAGTAGCGATTAGTGGATGGTTTGGTTGGTTTTTCCTTAAGGGTATATCGTTCCCCAATTTGTTCTTGAATCCGTCGACATTTTTTTCCAGCCTTTGGTGCCTTGAAAACTTTTCTTAAGGCCAAGTAACCCTCACTGCCTCCTCAAGCCAATGAGGAATGGGCGGTGTGTTACAGTGCATCCAGATCACCTACCTCTCAAGGAATGGTTTCTACATTGCATCCCTATGTTTTTATTTCTTTTCCTGCACCATCTATTATATTGACGATGATGATATTCACTTAGGTATATTAGGAAATGGTATTTTTACGATTAGTCCCCATACAATAGGGTTCATTTGTACTACTTACTCCTCTTATGAGGGTTTCATTTGGGTTATTTATCTAACTCTTGGCCATATTTGCCCATTTTTTCTCTTTCCATTTTAGGGTATGATTTAATTCTTTGTATATTGCACATATCTCATTAAATCGATATCTACCTTAACAGAGTCTCTGGTTGTGTTTTACAAATTATCCCCAAAGATAAAATGCATGTATCACGATGAGAATAATGAATGAGATGGTAGCTGTCGATATTTACCTACCAATGTAGAGAGGATTTATTCATTATGGGGTGAAGATAATGATTAAAATAACAGTAGACCTATGATCTGGGATTATTTTGGACTATTATTAGAACTTATTAATATTTTTATATAAGATTTCATGATTCCATTTGATGATCTAATAAATATTAAGATGGAAATTGTAATATAATTTCCCCCATCCCAATGAGATGGGGATCATCTAGAAATGCCACTTATTTCTCTAGGACCTTCTGAGGGTGTGATCAATATGGTGGTGGATAATGATATAATAATGTATCCATCCCAAGGAGATGGGGTCTCTTTGAAGCTATTACTAATATTTCATGGATCCACATAGGATTTGATGACCAATAGGGTGGAGGTGATGGTAAAGATTCACCTATCCTTATGGGATGTGTTTTATCTAGGAGAGATGCTATAATGGATTCTATTGAAATATGTTCATTTTGTATAACAAAAATCATATATTTATTGGGTTAAATGGATCCCTATGATGGGAGTCATTCTATACGGGATGCTATTGGGTAGTCCACAACATTAGCTTCCATGTATGAAATGAATTCCCATTTTTTCTAGGGTCTATGATTAGGATACTTTTGGAATCTTTATCTCTCTATGTTTGATATATTTACACCTTCAAAATGGGGGAGTCTTACATTACTAAATATCTAGACCATGTTTTAATAGATCCCTTAATTTTTACTGTGGCTGTGACATTACAGGATTCCATATATATAGTATTTTTTTTATTTTAGGGACCCGGTGAATTGAAAAAATCCACACATTCTGCTTTCCCAGTTATAGATATCTAACGATGCCTCAAATATATGTTAGGTAGGGGTTTTGGTTGAATGAATTTAATCATTCTATAAATTTTCACTATTCTTCTGTAGTCTTGGGACCTAGGCATTGAGATATCACATGAGTGAAATTGACAACATAATATGTGTATGGTTTGAAGGTGACCCTCATACCCTTGACATTGAAGGTGTCTAGGCTTTAACCATGATAATTTTCCCAAAATTGTTTATGTAGGTAAGTCATTTACTAATTATTTATCTCATTTGGGATCACATAGTCTAAAGGGGTGATGGTGAAAAAAATGTTTGGGATGTTGTTTCCAACTAACTCTATATGTCTTTCCTTATAGGCATCTTCTTAATCCGTATTATTTGTCTCTATCTAGCCAAACATCATAGGATGCTTCTATGGGTTGCCTACAGAACATTTTTAAGTGCTACTAATAGTTTATGGGATCTATATATGGTCAACCCTAGTGTTTTTAGAACCTATCTATATGAATGTTTTTGTATTTTAATAACCTCTCTATATGATGGTGTCTAGCCAATTGGAGGACTTCCTTATCCAATAGATATATCACCATGCAGAGGTCGAGGTCGAACGATGTTAGGAGTATAATCCACATGTTCCATCTCTACACTATCATGAGGAGGACTATTGGGGTAATGATATCCTTTTAATTCAGATGATGGTTCGATAAACACTTGAGGTATTGTAGATATGTTTTAAATAGCCTCAAAGACACCATCATTGATAAAATTCAGGATATGAGACTTATTTTTCATTGTGGTAAGAACATTTCATCCTTAATTTTAGGGAATATTGAGGATATAATCATAGAAAATGAACATTTTTGGAACATGTTGATAATAATTTGGTGTTGTGAGGAAATGATCCCACAACTGAGAAGCTATTTGAGTATGCAGGTGAGATTTTGAATTATTTTCCAGAATGTAATCATGCATGTGGGTGGTTGTCAAAATATTTTTATCAATACTAGATAAAGCATGGGTATGGTCCTAATTCATGTATGCATTCCCTATAGTAATATTATGATAAAACACTAGAATGGGAGACTGAATGTGAGACTCATCCAATATAGAATCTAAAGGATGTTGGTGTGTCTTTTCATCAGAGGAAGTAGAATTATGAGCCTAGATTCTATGAGATACTGTAATATGACGAGTAACTTCTTTGGTAGGGATAGGATCATAGTCTGAGTTGATTTCCATATTACGCTGAAAAACCTCAGTTGGAGTAGGGATATGGGCCTAGTCCTATGAATTTAAAGAATGCATCTAGTTTTTTTGACATGAATGTGAGACATCCCCATGGAATGTTCCAAATTGAGTTGGTGATCCCTGGTTGGAATGGGGATATGATCATGGTCTTGTGCTTCATCATTTTCTACAATATGTTGATAATTCTTTTGAATGGGTGAAGAAATGTTTTCTTTCCATAAAGTAGCCACTTATACATAGTGATCAAGGTTATCTTGATCTATGGATGTTGGGATTCAAATTTGTTCCTATTCATTTATCTTTATCTGTTCTAGGAAATACTGGGGGAGATCATATGCTATTTCTAGAATGTAGTGATACATTAGTTAAGTTTGTGAAGGAATATAGTCCTACACATTCTAAGTCTCAAATATATTATGGAATATGTATTCAATTGAAGTGAAGATATATGTCCACTCTTATACTTATTGTGCCATAAGAATATGACTATGGACTTCATTCATGGGGGAATAGATATGGGCCTCCCCATGCTTGCTATTTGAAAATGCATGCAGACTTGATATAAGTGAGTAGGGATATGAGCCTTATCACAAGTTTCTATTGGAATATGTTTAAGGGATTGTTCTGTGGAAGTGGGGATGTGAGAAAAATCATGTTTATTTATAGCTTTCCATTCTCGAATATACCACCTTGATACTCATGCATGAGTTTCCTAAGAGGAAATTTTTCATGTGGTTACATCGGAAGATGCTTGAGGAGAATTGTCTAGATGATGATGGTGAAAACAATAAGTAGGATCCATTATAATAATCTCCTGAATCATTATTAATTAACGTACTAATCCTTGAACAACCTTCATATGTTATGAAAGGTGCTCATTACTATGCTCCAAGTATGTGCTTGTGGATTTATTTGCTATTTCAATAGGTGACACTAGTTTTATTGAATATTTTTTTTGAATGATATGGGCTTTTCATATTCCTCATTTAGATACATATATGTGCATCCTTGTGGGTTAGGTTCATACCATGTTTGTGGTGTTATTGAATAATCACGTTTTCAACTGAAATCTAAAGGCATCAGGTTAGTATAGTTGTTTTGTAAATTGTACAAGTTACTTTCATAGCTCAGTTTCTATAAAAACCACTTGGTGAAGGAATGACTTGGATCAATGGGTCTATGAGATCAGTTTAGATAGTCACAAAGATAATAAGAAACATGTAATTGATCAGTATCATCTATTCATGGGTAACCCAATTGTCATTTCTTGTTCCAACTTTGGCCATTTTTCTCATGTTAATTTTTCATGGTGAGAACAATCTTATCTCATGGGAACCCCATTTATATTTTCATATTAAAGGATATAATTTTAGGAATACCATTTTCATTTACATAGTGTATAACAAAAATAAGGCCCAAAACATAGCAAATTGATCATTTTGGTTATTTTTGAGATTCACATAAGTTTCACCATATTTTTCTTTTAAAGATGATGTAGTTTTATCAATTTTTTGGTGAAATTATGCCCAATATCTATAGAGATTTATTTATTTTTTTCATTTTATGATTTCTCATTAAGTTCACTATTTATTTTCATTTGGATATATATTATATCTAATGATTGATTGTGGGGGTTTATGTTTGATCATAAAATAATTTAAATCAGCATTACTATTTTCATCTCTCATAGAAATAATAAATGTTTCCCACATACATAAAATAGTATAGAACTTATTTTTAAAGGTAGGTGGTTATTTGGGTTCAAAAATCAATGGAACTTAAGAACTCACATTGGTTGAGAAGATGGGAGGTCGGGACCAGCACACCCCTTTTTTTGGAGAAGTATTTCATATCTCAAGACTCTCTTTTAGATTTATGATATGTTCATGAATATCTTAAAAATACTAATACAAGACTGATTTACCTAATAAAATGACCAGGCATTGAATCCTTCTCTATGTAGAGGGGGTTCAATTAATGATACAATTATTCTGAATCAAAATTTCCCTATATTTTCCTATTATTTCTTAGTAATGGGTTTCCATTTCATTTTGAACTTATATAATGATGCACTCTAGAGTTTAATTCCATATAGGAAGGAAATTGGTGTTTCTTGGATATGATTGAACCTTTATGAAGCTTCATATGAATCCTATTTATAAAAATATTCAAAAACCATGTGGTTTGTTTAAGATTGAGTGGTGTGGTTTAACTTTATATAGAATGGAAAAATATGATAGAACTTAATATCTGGGAATGGATCTTGATCCTTAGAATGTTTTATTATATATTATTCTTATAATAAGAGTCCGATTTATAATAGGTGGATCCAACTTCAACTCCTTAATGTGTAGAGGAATATAAATAATTACTATGAGTTTTATTTTCCTAAGAATTAAAAATACGATAATTCCATCAATGAATACACAAGGGTACAAACACTTGTATGAGGAAAATCATGTCATGTCACTAAATAGGTATTATAAAATGAGGCTTCTCTTGATGAGGTACATTACTGATACTTGTGATATGATCATTTCAAATTTCTAATCCCAAATGAGTCATGGTCAGTGTGAGAAAAAGGGATATAAACTGCTCAAAATCACAAAATATGGATTCGAGACTTATGCACTGGGGAATCACTAATAGTGTATTTTATACAGTGGTCTGGACATAGAAAGGAATATTACGTATCCTTCTTATATCAGGAATCATAGTCCTTATTTTTTAACTTTCTTCTCAATCTAGTGATGGATGGGATGGATGATAAACCCATAAGATATATTATGTCCCCTGACTTATAGTGTTTTATATATTGAGGGACTTACAATAAAGTGGATTCCCTACTATAAATTGGGACTTATATATTAATTATATGATTCATTCTTATATTTGGAATCAAAGTCATCATTTTTAAATTTGGTGTATGACCATGTGTGTCTATCAGACAAAGTTATCACATCGTATGGTGTTTTCCAAACATGATTGACATGTATGGGGAATATTCCTAACATAGTTGACATGTTAGGAATGTCTTCTAGACTTGTACTGGTTGTCATCCTAACATGTATGAAGACTACAAGTGGAAATGTTTGAGGTGTCTTCTAGAAGTCCCATTTAACGTGTCATGGGTCTGCCACATAAAAAGGATTTAATGTTCAAGGGTCTTTTCATGATTGAAGTCGACATGTTAGAGGGATTCCACATGATTCAACTGACATTTACAACGATCCATCATGTGATCGATGTAGACATGACCAAGGGTGTCATGATATCAGGGAAAGCATGATGGAGGACCATTTCATGATATGGATAGAATTTCTATAAGGGATTCTTGTGTATTATCTTATATATATGGATGATTTCATGTGACCAAGATAAAATTCTAGGAGGTCATCACATGACTTAGTAGACATGTCTAGAGGACTTCACATGATATGGTTGACATGTCCTGGTGTTGTTTCATGATCACAATAGGTCATGTGAAGTTAAATATTCCTTCACATGAAAATAATCATGTCAATATTTACATAAGGCTTCCATATTTTTCAGCCATTATTTCATAAAAACCTCATTTTTTTAGGAATTGGCGTATTAAGACCTCTCATGTCCAAACCAATACATGGAACTCACCATATAACCTATACAACACAACATAAGTCCTTCTCATAATCAATGGGATGACCATGAAAAGGTAATACACATTTTTTTAATTCCTTTAGTCATTTTTAGTTTCTCACATAGTAGATGAACCTTGAAATTATATTGATTTCCCCTTTGATAAGTCCTCAATTTTCTATAACCTCCTGATTTGTGGTTTTTATTTTTAGGGGATAGATTTTATAATTCTCACCTCCCTAATTATACACCACATTATGTGGGTTGAATATCACATATATGGCCTTAATTCGATGGGGTGTCATTCATTTTTGGAGAACCAGTCGCATGTCATCCATAATGTCATCTTTTTGTCACATGAAAAATAGTTACAATGAGATCATTAATTAAACTCCATATTTATTGGAATAATGTATTTTAAAATTTATTTCAATAATAAAATTGAAAAATTTAAGATACTTTTAATGATCAAGTTTAAATATTAGTGATTATTTATGAGATCATGACACTTGTTGACGAGACAATCACATGATCAAGGGAGACTTGTAGGAGGATATTCATGAGATCAAACTGGCCTATCAAAGGGCCTTCGCTTGATTAATGAGATGATCACGTGAATATATTTACCCATTCTCATGAAAATTAACATACATCTCCTTCTCAAAATATTTGTTCATTAATTCATATTTTAGTCTTTTTTACAATACTTTAGGCCTTTTCCAATTGATTATTTTCCGTTGAATTACATTATTAGTAATAGATACTATGATAGTCTGAGATCATTCTTATTAAATGTTCCTATGCATTTTTGTGGATTTAATTGTTTGTCACATTATTTAATGGAAACACTCAAGGAACATATCATGATGATAGTGACATACTAAAAGGATTTTACGTGCCATGAATAACATGTCTCTAGGGACCCCACATGATCATTAAACTCATCACATGGGTAATACGATCCCTTTGTGTGAAAAAATATATAAATTATATCATATGAATATTCTTAATTCTTAATTTTTTATTTCATAACAGTGTTTGGGTGATTTTTAGGCATCTATCGGTTAACATGTCGCATGATATGAGGTACTCTCTGAGAAGCCTTCCCATAATCACAAGGTCTTTTCTAGAAGACTTTGCATGAGAAAGAGGGCTTGTCGGGGGGGGGGGATTCACATGATCCTGGATGGATCAAAAATAGAGTATCTCTAATTTGAGTGAGATTCCCATGTCTATTCAATGATGTTTTTCATGGTGGTCACACATTCTACATTACCTAGATGGTTGATCTCTATGTAGTCATAATACTCCTTCCATCTTTTTATGGAAGAAATAATACCTTTACCTTAGCTATTTATTTTATCCAAAATTTTCCAATGCACATTTTATAGGGGTTAAAAAAATACCTTTTTATATTAGGAAATATATATTTTTCAAATAAATTTAATTTCATCCACATATTACAATACACACAACACCGAGTATAGGTGGTGTTATGTAAAACCCTGATTTATAATGAAACATGACACACTACTAAAATATAATAAATTAACATGATATTTATTTCCTAGCCAATAGAATGTGGGGTATAAATAATATTTAAAAAATTGTAAAAATACATGGTTTAAACATGCGTATAAAAATATATATTTGGTGACCAATTATTTAGAAATGTAAAATGAAATCATTTTGAATCTAAAGTTAATATTTTTATAAAAAAATATTTTTATATGCAAAAACATGTTCTATCTCCAAAAATTAACATTAATAAATTTTAGTTAATTATTTAAATGAAATTTATATATTATATATTTAATCTAATTTTTAACATTCCTCACATGTGTTTTCTAGGTATGAGATAAGAAAACTTCCATTTTTGGATTAAAAATGTATTTTTAAAAAATGTATTTTCATCGCATTTTGAGAAATTATTTTATGAATAATTTTTGATAATTTTAGAAAAATTATTGGAAAAAATAAAATTCAGTTTCTTAATCTTAATGGTAAAATTATCTTGGATTAATCTTCTGATAATTGGTTTGAAAAGATAAAATTTTCCATGAATATAGAATAATACTTATCTTAATTTAGAGTTTTAATTTTTTGAATGTATTCTAAAGCCTAGAATTTTTTTAAGATATAATTAAAAGAAAATATTCAATAAATAATTTTTGATATAATTTATTTCATTGGAATAAATTTAATATTTATTTTCAATATTCAAAGATTTTATATATTTGAAGATTTTTCCTTTGGGAAACCTCTTTACTGTAATATATGAGAGATTAATTTCAATATTTATTTTTACACTTATGTGAATGGAATTTGGAAAAAATTAATTCCATATTTTTAATCCTCATAATTTATATTATACAATAAGTCCAAATTTACTTTTTTACTATTTTTAATAGTAAAATCCATAAAAGATAATTATCATGGTTAATGGAAAAATGGGGTTACCAATGGGTTAAACAAAATTGATCTGTGGTAAAACGAGCTATATTAATTTGTAAAATCCATTTTATGGAAACAATTAGATCTTATTTATTCATTTATTTATTATGGTCCATATTTTTACCTTGGGTAATGAGAAAAATGTGGCTACACCTTTTTCTTTTTGAAAATTAAAAGGTTTCCACTCACCACACTTATAAAAGGAAATCACCTCTCGTATACTTTTAAACATAAATAACCTCTTCATTCATAAAATAACTGACCGAATAAATTATTTTTCTCCCTTTACACATACTATAGGCCTTTTATAAATTATAAACACAATCTAGAAAATATTTAGGTTAAACCAAAAGTTGTTTTTTGAAGAAGAGGTAATGTTGCAAACTATGCATTTTTTGTTTTAATTATTTTTATAACTACTTAAAATTTCATTCAATTATTATAATATAATATAAAATATATATCCCATGTATGTATATATTATTATTTTAATTTTATAACATTAATATAACTACTATTCCAAAAAATTATATACAAAATCATTATTCGTGTGCACGATAGACTAACACAATGTGAACAAATCTAATTAATTTTTCATCAATACCTCTCACGAATTGATATACTATTAGATTAAATTTTTATATATGATATTTAAATTATTATTTTATAAATTTATTTATAATTAATAATCTATCTTCATACCAATAAACCCTTTTTTTTAAAAAATAACAACACTCATATGTACGACAGAATACCTCTTAATGAACTGATGTAATGTTTTTTCATTTCTATTTTACATGGATGGTAATAAGGATAAAATAAATGAATTTATGTTATATTCATAAAATATATATAATTATTTTACTATTATATAACATATACCCACTTATTTTCCATTTTTATGGAATTTGATTACATCGTTCTTGTGTACAACAAACTAGCACCTAACGATGGGATGCGATTATTTTTCAATATCTCTTTACATTAAAGGTAATAAAGGTAAATTTATTTAATATATGTTATATAAATTAAAATTTTTATTCTAGAATGGAAATTTATTGTTTAACTTTATTTTATTTTATATTTCAAGAAAATTGTAACAACGTTCAAGCATTCGTACGACCTACTGTCTCCATGAACGATGTATTTCATTTTCTATCTACAAATTTCATAGATTACTATAAATAAACATATAATAAATATATATTATATATACATAATGGTTAAAATTTTTTATATTATGGAAACATGATCAATGTATGAGGAAAAAAATAAAAAATTATAATATACCTGAAAAACAATGTAATTATTACCCGAAACATGATTTTATCAAGGAATTGTTAGTAAATGAGTAATAAAATGTTATAAGTCAATCATATATAGTAATATATATATATATATATTGGTATTCTTATAAAATTTATTTATAATAAACTAATGTTTATTATACAAAAACTTCAAACTTATATGATGTAAGTCAACACTTAAGGTATGGGATTTCCGTCACAGTTTTTACTTCTATGTGAGACATGAAATTGAAAACATGTATTTATTTTATGTGGTCTATATAATTAAAATGATTTAATTATATTATTAATATATTTGAAATTTATTTTTATTTATATATACATTTTACAATATCTCTTTTAGTAGGTTTATGGTTCAAAAGTTACCAACATGGTATGATATGTTTTTTCTGAATTTTCCTTCTTTTAGATATATGTTATATTGTTCCCGTATATAATTTAATTATGTGTATATATATAACCCATTTTACATGTAATATAATCCGTTTATTTATTATAATTATAATTTATGTTTTATTTAATGTTATTATTTCATTTTTCCAATGATTAAATTTTAAGAAAAGTGGTAAGTATTTTATGATACAGTATAATTTTTATTAGGATTGTTTATATTTATTCTTCCAATCATGAAATAATATGATACATCTCTTAGGAAACACATTAATTTTATTGTCCTTTTCTAATTTTATGAGAAGAAATGTTTTACCTTCATTTTTCTCTCATTATTAATAATTTGTTTGAAATAATATTTTTAAGATAAATATTTTTTATTTCTCTCATTGGTTGAAAATACATTATTCTACCATATCCATTTTTTATAAGATTATTTTAAAAATTTAATTAAAATAACCTAAAAATGTTTTTGAAGGAATTTTTATACTTTTTCTAGTTTTTACATTTTTTAACTGAAATATTCATTCCTTTTTCAAAAACAATTTCTGAATGGATTTTACAAAAAAATGAAAGGAATCGTTTTCTAATGCGTGCAACATGAAAAAAATTTCCCACCATTATGACCAATTTTTTTAAGTAATACAATACATGTTTTAATGTTTCTTTTAAAGAAAATAATTTCAAAAATATTTTATGATTTTTTATTTTTAAAATAATATTTTTAATGTGGAAATAATATTTTCCTTAATAAATGTTCCAAGTCATATTTAAAAATCATTTTTCATATAATATTTCATAATTAGATGTTACTTATAATTTAATTGGGATAATATTGATTGTTATAATCCTTAATCTTTCTATAGATGGTTAATTGTTATGTCAATAAAATTTTTATGACACCCAAATATTTATCATGGGTTATGAAATGGTTTATTTATGAAATATTTAGAAAACCCATTTATGATGTGATGATATAATGAAGGTATTATGATATCGTGGAACACATAATTATTATTTTCATTAAGATACATGTCACACAAACATCTCCCTCTAATTAATTGGTAAAAGAATTATGTATCTTGAGATAATTATGGGAAATAATTCAATGTGATTGATCCCCAATGGGAAATAGGTGAGTCCTGCTCCATTATGGGAAAATGTGTGTCCTGTTTTAAAACAAGAAACATGTGATGAGTCCGTATTCACTATATTTATGGTTTTGGTAGTTAAAATTGACATATGAATTCGGATTCTATATTTATGATATAGAGATTCCTTTTTGAAATAATTTTATGGTTTATTCTTTATTTTTGTTGAGTTTCCACTCTTATAACCCATGTTTTCTCAGATGATAATGTTTTATTCCATGAATAATTATTATTACCTATGAATGGTTGTCTATGAAATTAATTACTCATTTTCATGTTCACATACCATTTTTAATATCTTATTCAATCATATGATCATAGTTTGAAAACTTCTATATTTTCCCTTACTGAGCATACAACCTTAAACATTACTATGTTTTCTTCCCCATGATAAGAAGAAACATTTACATAGGGTATTAATAAGAGAAATACTACGTGAGAATATCTTGGTGGTGGATATTTAATATACTTCATTAAATAAGAGATTTTGTTTCTAGGTTTCAAATAAACTAAAATATTATTGTCTTTAGGGATTTCATTATAAAATTAATTAAATAATCAACAAAAATGTGAAATTTATGTATGAAAATCCTAGTTCCATTTACCACAATATTTTATTTGTCATTTTTCTCTACATTGTAATATAAATTCTTGGATATTTTCCACAGACTTCATGACTATTCATATAAAAATAATTCTACTGAAATCAAAAGCTTAATTCACTATTCAAATATGTATAATAATATATAGTAAATATCCACCAACATTGTTATTTTCATAACTTCTTGAATAATTCTATAATAACATGTAAAAATTTCTATCTAGAATCTATAAAACCTAGAAACAAAATTATAAAAATCCCCTTCTTAAACATTTTCCAAAACTCCCACAAATAAATCACTCTTTTAAACAATATAAAAATTATACAATTAGAATAATATACAGTGTATACTTTTCTCACTGTGATATAAAATCATTTATATTTTTATAATGAACATTATCATACATTAGATACTCAATCCCATCCTATATCACAAATCATTTGTGATGTTTAGAACATAATGAATAATTTATAGCATCACCAAATTTATTTTATCATTAAATAAAAAATTATTTTAAAATATTCCCATTCGAAAATACCAATACAATGAAGGAATGATCCTAATATGAGAAAATATTATGTTCCTCAAACAACTAATGAATCATTACTTCTCAAAGGATTATGGTGATTCAGACATGAATTCACATTACATGAAATAAGAAATGTGATTCTTTTATATTCAAGAATTGATTTATTTAAATAATATTTAAATATTCTAGAATTATCTCATGATTGATATTCCTATCATCATATCGATGATATACTTATTATAAATGCCTCCTTGAATCAAATAATATTTAAGGTCATTCATATATTTATATAAGTAATGAATTTCATATTAATAATTCCAAATTTAATTGTACATAAAAATATAAATTCTAGAAACTTATAATTTTTTCAACTAGAATTCAAAGGGAATCCTATTTTATGGATCCTATATAGGATATTTTCTAGAACATTATTCTCATAATAATTACATAAATCTACATAATGTCCCCTTTTGTTGATCTATAATGTGGATTAGCTTATGTATATCCACATACATAGCATGGATCCCATTATATAAATCACACTTATATAAATTCACCTAAGGTAATATCTATACATTTTAAATCAGATGTGAATAATGTTTTATAGATGGATCAACATTAAATCTCTTTATATGGTTTTCCATATGTGAATCTCCTTATGTAATAGCTATTACATGGAACTTGATTTAGTATTTTTTTTTCATATTATACTCAATTAAAAGAAATTTTCATTTACTCAATCTATATAAACATTAAATGAATTCATCAAATTGGAAAATACTATATTAGGATTTCAAAAATTTTCCCTAAATCTATTCATCACTATACATAAGGTATTCTAGATTCTAAATATTAAATTAGATAATTTCATAAATTCTCACATCCTTATGATTTTAGATTTTACCAAAATCATTCCATCCACTTTACATGGTGATTCCACTCTATAAAAATGAATGTAATCCATAAAATTATTAAAGTATGGGTTCCCTAAATGTTTAACAACACAATATCTCTATTTGATCAATATTTTAACTCTATTAATACATAATCATCAAAATTTTCTCATATCTAGAATCTTTATCCTTGTTTTAAATTTTTTAGAGATTAATCTGATTTTTAATACATTTTTAACATGAGGAACAAAATAATAAATAATATAATATAAGGGATTCCCACCAAGCATCAAACTATTCCAAAAATCTTTGACAACATAATTAATTTATCCATTTTTACATTTAATTATAGAAAAGTCTATTTTCCATTACTCATAAATCATGGATAGTAATTTCATTCTTAATGGGTGGATATAAACTCTATCATTCATCACACTAATAATAATGTGAGTTCAGTATTTCACATTGCAAATAATTACAACATAGACATCTCAAATTCATCTGGTCACTTCAATGTCTCCATTTATATTTGTTTTCATTTTAATTTTATTTCTCAAAAGTAAATGATTGAATACTTCCCTTTTTGGAAAAAAATGAGGATGTTGATTTTAGGTCATATACCCCAAATTAAGATTACAAGAATATTAGGGAAGGAATTCCATGGGAAAAATTCTTCCCCGATAATCATATGATTTTCTCACTCATCTTCTTTTCTTTTGTTCATCTATTTCTATTATACTTAGTTAATCTCATTGGGGAATGGTGGATGGATGATTTTATTAGAAATGTGATTAAGGTAAGTTAACACTAAGTCTATGTGAGCTAACTTGATGTAGAGAACAAGAGTGATTTTACAAAAGAATCATGGTTTTCCATATATGTTCATTAATTTGGTACAAATTAAAATTAATTTCCACGAGGTAGTCCTATATTTTTGAAATAATTGAAAAAAATAACTTTAATTGAATAGAATTTTCAAAAAAATTCATGTTCTAATGTGGTATTATATATATGTTTAAAGTGTCTCTCCTTTTGTATCTAGATTTATTATAAACAAGAAGAAATAAGGTAAAGTGATGATTATATCTCAATCTTTAATTTTCTTGACATCTTTCAAGATTCATATATTTAATAGAAATCAGTAAATCAATATCACTATAAAAACTTTTGTTAGAACCCTCTTAATATATTCTTTGCAATCTTTACTATAGTTTTTATGAATTTATATTTTACAAGGATACATCAGTTCAATAATTTCCATTTTCGATGATTTTTTAATGAATAAGTATCACAAGATTTAGAATATTCTTTTCATTATTAACCCTTAATTAAATTTCATATATAATAAAAAAAATATTGTATAATTTGGGTCTTCATCTGGTCTTCAGTTTTAGAAATTGGAAAATAATTTTTCAAAAACTCAGAAACTCTATTCTATGAAGGTCTATTGTGGATGGACCTCTTCATGACTATATTAACATTAGGTTTCCATATTTTAATATCTATAGGTAATATGTTTTTAATTATAGTTTTAGATTACTTGTTAGATAGAATTTGATTCTTGAATTTAGTAACTAGATAATTTTATTTAGTTGCATGATTATACAAAATCTTATCCCCTTCCAACTACGTATACCATATTTTCAATCATTCCTTTATTTATATTCTCTTCTATTTTGTTATATATAGTCATATATGTTTTCTATGTGTCTATATTTTGGCTAGATATTACATTCATACACTTTTCAAGAGTTTTTACAGCTAGTTATTACCACCCAAATATCAGTTCATCATATTTTAGATTACCCTACTTGGGAATCCTCCCAAAAACTTTATCATGTTTATTATACTCCAATCCAATATTATTATCTCATTTGTGGAATATTTTTTACTAGTTTCAAATTTATCCCTTTTACATTAAAACTCTTGTCTATCTTATAATAAATCATGATGTGATCTCTATAAACATAATAGAAGAATGTTATCATTATGTTAATGTACATATCAACTATATATTTTTTCTTTATAGAATTAATACAATAAAAAAAATATTTATTAAATTTAAATTCGAAGGAAGACTTGTTCTTCTATAATATTCTTAACAATTGGTGAAAATCTACTAATTTTACCAACACGTTGGTTTTTCATGGATGTTACAAACTATAAATACTGAATATACTTACAACCAATTTTTAAATTGTCATGGATGTTATGAAATCACTCATATCTATTTTTGAGAAATAGATTTATCTTTATATTTCAAAATTAATTTTATATTTCAGGTTCTATTTTAACATCAAAATTTTACTCCTTTTTTTTAGACCTTCTTTACATTGTGTAACTTTTAATGTTGTAAAATACTCATATGGAAACATATTCAATCTTTCAATAGCCCTAATATTTACTAATGTATCAATTTCACTTCAGTTTTATAGAAATATGCCTATAATTATAATATCTGTACTTTTGGATAAAAAAACCAATCATTTAAGGCTACATTTGTGGAGTTACTATTATTTTACATGCTTATATTAAACCTTTACACATTAGTGTATTTCATAGAATTTTTGGTTATCTATATTTTTACTGTACTTTAATCTTTTAATTCAATAGAAACCATAATTGAATTAGTGCAAACTATTTTTTATTATGTTTTACCTTAAAACAAGATATTTCAGTAGACTATTTGATAAATGATATCAATATCATTTAAAATTCCATAATGCTATCCCTTTTGAAGGAATACAAATATCAAAAACCTAAGTGGTTGTTCTTCTATTCTCGTCTATTTGGAATTTTTCCATTTAGTTTGATTATTTGTTTTTCAAAACGACATCCATCTCAATGTACATTAATCTTAGTGATTTCAACTCAACCACGATTGGGTCCACTTTTCTTCCCAATATCTCTTTATATTTTGAATATTATCTTCATGAGTTATCTGTCTTAGTAATGTAAATTTTCATTCCCTTTTTTATTTTTTTACTTTGACATCCAACTAGGGATTTTGGGCACTCACTATAAATTTGTATAGATTCTACAATTCAGAGATTAATTTATAAATGACTCTAAAAACACCCATATCACAAAATATTATTTTTAAAACATAATTTACAATTGAAATTATTCTATTTTAAATAAAATAATTTCTCATATAGCTTTCACTAGTCTTGATAGAGTGTTCTATCTACAACTCTATTTATTCAATACATATTCTATGTCATTATCTTCCATCTATAGTTTTTTTATTATAACAATTTTTTTTTGATAAATTAAACTTTATATATTACTAAATTAAAAGAAATATTCATATAATAATCATTAACATGAGAGTAAATATAATTAACTATTTTAATCCATTGAATCTTTTTAATCTCTTCATATATTCTACTACAATTTACCAAGTTTTATTTTTAATAACCTTAATATATGAACACATACCTATTTTATTAGACTCTTTTTGTGGTTGATCATTTCCATAATTGATTTTTTTCAACTTCATTGCCTTCTTTTTATATTTTTTTAAGGACTTGGTTTAGGATTTTATAAAAACACTTTAAATAAAAAATTCATCTTAATTAGATAATTATTATTGGGTAAGAAACAATATCATTGATCTAAAAGTAATAAAGGATATAATACCAGTTTATATTTTTTATGGTTTGGGAATAGAAACTTTAAATTAAGGGTGAATAGGGTGTCCATAACTATTAATATATTTTAACATACTAAACTATTTTACCCTTATAATATTGTTTTACATTATAGAGTTTGTATAGAACTTTTTTTTTACTTTTAGAAGGCATTTAACTACCACTTTCAATAGAGAACATAATTTAAAAATAATCACACAATATTTTTAAAATATTTTTCCTATTATAGGAAACATTATCCTAGTCATGATTAGTTTTTTTACCCATTAATAGTTTTTAAAAATTATCCAATATCAAATTATAGTGGTTTGGGTGTATCCAACACCAATATATAGTCTTTATATGGATACAATTTTCTCTATCTCATGAAAATTCTCATAAATAGCTTCTCATTAATGTCCTAGAGAAATGATATTATTTCTTTATATAATGAGATTGTCCCTGATTCCACACCTTCTTTCCAATTATATTTATGTTAATCTTTATATTCCTTCTAAATTTGAACTATAATCAGAACAATATGTCACTATATAATATGATTGTACCTTATTCTTCACACATAGTCATTAATTTCCCAGTATCTTTTCATGAACAATGCATTAAAATCAATTTCTATTCACACATCATTTTCAAATATATTTTATAGAACCTACTAACACAAATTTCAATACATGAACACAATATTCTATGATCTTCATGAATCTAAAATCACCAAAATATCTAAAATGATTTTCAAAATGAATAATAATAAAAGCATCATATATGTCTATCCTTAGTATCAATGTCCTTTTTCTACTCAATTCATAGATTGTATCTATTTAGCTAAACAATTTTATGTTATTATAATAATCAAATATTAAAAATACACTTCATGATAGGATCAAATAAAAAAATTCTTTTTCTTTGATTTCTTGAATGTTTTCTCAGTTTACCACTCTTGGTTCACTAGTTACTGTCGCATATTTTTTTCTTTTTTGGTTTTTTTTATATAGTGGTCAATAGTATAATATCATATGTATTTTATTGAAAAAATACATTAGAACTAGTTTGGGTGGTCATTTTATTTTCATTAATAGGTTTTATAATGGACAAATCTGATGTTCAAATTTTTTTCCTCATTCTCTTATCTTCTGTAAAATGACAGGTTTTCCCTTGTTATTTTATTTCTAATTTTTTTCTCATATATTATAGATATTTATTGATATTTAATACAGACTTTTTTAAAATTTATCCCAAGAAAATCTGCTAATATCCGATGATTAATTTACTCTACAAATCTATATAGAAGTATACAAAAAATATATTACCTAATAGTTCTATTCTTAATTGTATGAAAGAATACATAGTAACCCATATAGATTAGAATACTGAATTAAAAAATTCCCAATAAAATCTTAATACACTATTTATATTATTTTAATTTTTTCGCAAAAATTATAAAAAGGAATCTTTTCTAAACTATATATAAGGAAAATAGTTACAACATCTTATAGTGTGTAAAATTTAAATTTAACATTTTTTTATAGAAACCTTCATAGTTGTGTTATAAATTCAATCTCAAATGGTATTAGAACTCAATGGTGAGGTTTAAACCACTGATGGAACATTACAAGCATAATCAAATTTTATTTCATATTTTGATATCTGTTTTTTTAAACATTCTAATTTAAAAATCCTTATATAATGAAATAGTGATCCTCATATTATGTCTTATAATATTAAAAATAAAATGACTGTATCATGGATTATATAAGGATTATTATATATAGAATATAAATTCATAGCGTAAGAAATAATTAATGTGACTTATTAATATTTTAAAATAGGTTCATTTAAATTGTATTTTAATCATCTAGAATTCATGATAATTGATTGTTTTCTCTCCCAAACATGAATATTAGATTCTAATAAATATATATTTTGAAATATTGACCCTATATGTTTTTATGATGTTTATATCACTGATGGAGAACTTAATTATCATACATATTGATTTCTATGATAAAATATGAATTTTGGAAACCTATAAATTTTCCAACCAAAATGTAAATGGACTCCCCTTGCATTGATCCTAGAGATGATAAATCCCCTTACATAATTCTCATACCCCTTATGTTAATCTAATCTATATCCCATGAACCAATCTCCAATGTATATCACCTTCAATAGATATATATATATATATCATGTCCCCCCTTACATAAATAATAATTTTTTTGATTCTTTTAAGTGAATAGATATATATTTTGGATTATTTGTGAGTCACCTTATATAGAAAAATAATTTTAGTATCCCATTACATGGTTATATATTCATGAGTATCCTTTTGTAAGATATATTATGTGTGTTTAGATAGGGTAGTTTTTCTCAGTTTCACTCAATTTTAATTAATGATCCATTACTTTATCTCCATGGATTATAAATCAACACAAAAACTTTTAAGACACTGTTGTTGAATTTATCAATATTATAAAAATATTTTCATCAGCATTCTCAAGGAATTCCCACATATAAATACTTGAATAGAGAATTTAATTAAACCTCACTCCATTATTTTTTTCATCATTACATGAAATAACTATAGATGATATCCTACTAAATTTTAATCTAAAAAATTATATTCATCAGTAATGAATTATAAGGATGTGTTCTTTAAAAACATTTCCCTTAAAAATACTCATTTTAATAATCATTACACTCTATAAATATAGATTATTCAGGTTATTCACCCATCTAGGTTTTTCACTATTTTCCTAATATTATAGATAGTACAAATATTTTAAATATATTTATATCACTTGATTACCAAAATAATAAATCATCGTATGTATGGGTTTCTCACTAAGAAGCCAAATCATTCTGACTTTATTTACAACATAGATGATTTCCCCCTTTACTCATTGAACAACTGTCTCTTTCATTATCCTTCACCAATAAATTATGGGAAGGTCTTTTATTGTTAGTGGGTGGTTTTTCACTAATCCACCCACCAAAAAAATTATACATTTAATTCCACATTTTACATTAATAATGAAGACAACATCAGCTTCTCAAAAACATTGGGTACTTTAGTTGAATATTGACCACTTTTGACTTTAATATCACTAATAAATCTTTTCTGAAACCATTATATGATTGAAAATTTGTATGATTAGTTAAAATTTGAAATAAAAAATCAAATGTATGTAATTTTATATAGAGAGGTAAATTTTAGATCATCAAGATATCAAATTGATGGAAAAACTGAAATAAGCATCTACTAAGTAATTAAAATTTTAAAATATATATTTTAAAGGTAAAATATTTTCCAAAAAAACCATATGAATATATTTTAATTTTCTAGAGGATAATTGAGTATTATATATTTTAATTTGGTTTCATTCTAATGGAGATAGTTGTTCTAACATGATCTATCAAGTGGTCTCTATTTTAAATTTTCACCCAATATACATGTTTTTATCGGTATTGAATATCAATTTCTATAGTTTATGTATTAATTTTTATTTCCATGATACTTGGTGTTTATTTCACTATTATAAATATCCTTTTATGTTATTCTTATACGATAGGATCCCAATATTGAGAATGTGTTTTTAAAACCTTTTAATCTTTTATTGACTCTACGATTCTTTAAATTGAAAAATTTATAGCAGGGGGTGTGGGAACTTGAGTGATTTGGAAAATGATTACATCGAATAAGATCTTGTGAGTAATAATATAAGATATTTCTAGGTAATCTTTATAATGATTTTTCAAGGATGAAAATTTATATAAAAAATAGTATTGTAATTCCATGTATTATTTTTTTTGTAAAAATTACCATTTTTAAAATAAATTTATAGTGGAGTGATTAAGGTGAAAAAAAATAAAGAAAACAAAATAACAATGCTATATAAAAAAATTAACTTTTAGGGTATTAATATTAGGTGAATGTCTTAAAAACAATGAACAATAACTATGCATGTCTATGAATTTCTAAATTTTCCATTTTCTAAATCCAATATTGATAGTTTTTTAATCAGTGATTGAAATATATTGAGATATTATGAGAAAAAAAATTTAATTATTTTTTATCTAAATTATTTTTTACTATTTTTTTGTTATTATAAAGAATGGATTGTTATTATTTTCTAAAACATTGGTAAATTAAATATGACATGTACACCATTCCATTCATCTGATGTATAGTTCTAACCATTTCTATCTAAGGTATAGGTTTGATCCTATATTCTCCTATAAATTCCTTTTCTACTACCAATCCCCCTCTCTTTTTCCATGGAGGTACTATTTTATTGGAATAAGGATTTTAGGTTTCTCAAAATTGTTGTGACACCCTTGTTAATTGTAGATATTGTGTAAAAAATGTTGGGGAGGGGGTGTTAATGTGACATGAGCACATATTGATACATCATAAAACATAATAGTTAAAATTTGTAGATATATTTCATTGGGTTTGAGTAAATATGACCAATTTTCTATAGTTTGTTTAATTTATGAAAATAAATGTTTTTAGTTCGACAAAGACTGGTTAATGAAACCATGTTTTTGATTCCCAATTATTAATTTAATTTGATATTCTATAAGTAGTGTCTCAACATTATTCTCATTCTATTA
This sequence comes from Viscum album, assembly GCA_963277665.1. NCBI lineage: Eukaryota > Viridiplantae > Streptophyta > Magnoliopsida > Santalales > Viscaceae > Viscum > Viscum album. Next base: position 933,571,062 of record OY728156.1, read on the forward strand.
TTTAATCATTACTAAAAATGATTATATTTTTATAATAAATGGGTTAAATGGGTTCATCGATCATTAAGGGTATGTTTGGTTATTGTGATATAAAACTCTCTTAAGATATAGAAGTTATTAATGAAATTTTGTACTGAAAGGTTTTGAAAACATTATTTTTATTGTGTTTAGCATGGTTTAAAGGATAATAAGTGATTATATATTTGAAAAAATCCATTATGATTATCTTCAAAATATTTTTTTAGTGTTATTGAAAGGTGTTTTATACTTTTTGTAGACAATATAATTAAAATTAATTTTGGGAAAATATATATATTTTGGTTTTGGTATATTTGAATAGAATTTTGGTGAAATTATTTATTAGAATCTTATTATTTTTTGGTAATTAGTTGGTTATTTTTAATAAACATACCAAATTTAGGGAAGTTTCTTAAGAAGAATCAAGGTGGGAGGTCACAACATAGGTTTATCGTTCTTTGATAGCAGTCCAAATTAATTTTCTTCTGGTGATAAATAAGTTATAGTGGAAGTAGTGTCTCATTGTAATGATATAAATAATTTATTATATCTTTATTGATTTCATGGAAATGTTTTATCAATTTTTGTTTTTAAAAGGTAAATTTCCTATTTATTGTTCCTTAATTGTTTTATATATACAAATTATCTCTTTACTTGAGTTTAGTTTTGAAGTGTGACTAAAAATGGTTATTTTTTTAATATCTCAATTATTTAAAGAATATTTCTATCTCAAATGATTATGTGTCTGGTTATACTGTTTATATTACCAAATAATATGTTATTGACTAATTTTATTTCAATATGGTGATTTTTTTTCGCACTTTATACAATTTTTAATTTATTATTACTTGAGGATTTTTGGAAATGTTTTAGGAATTAAAGCAGAGTTTGTATGTATACTCACCCCTTAAAAACTTTACATTGAGAAAGTTGTAGTATATTTTTATTTTGAGTTTTAGGTTGGCATGGATATTTCATTTGGTGTGAGTAATAGGTGTGATTTATCCTTTTATATCAATAATATAACAAACTATACGAGTTGGTGGATTTTCGCATCCATAGAGTTACCATTAGCCATTTAATCCATTTTAATTTCATGTTAGTATTTATTTTATATTAATTATTGTAAGGAATATATTATTATTTTTGGTATGTAAACTATTTATTTTTTTATAGAGTGAATCCCTTATAGAGGACCTAATTTATTTAAATTTTTATAGTTTATTAATTTATTTTCTAGTGAATAATAAAAATACCTACCCTAATAAATATATTTTACCATTTTATATAATCAATAACATATGATTATTCAAGATAATATAATGAATTTTGATGGTTATCCTATTCTGTTTGATGGTCTTCTAATCATGTTAATTACTTTTATAATGCTTATAAATTGAACTTTTTTGGAAATTTGTTATCTGGTTTATATTGATTTCAAAAGACACTTCATTCAAAATTTACTATAAGAATACCATTTATTTCAATGTTTCAGAAATCATGAAAATAATAAATTTCATTTTTTGAAAAAAATATATTCAATATATAAAGATAATATAAATATTCCAAAGTGATTAAAATAATTATTAACTCATTAAAAAATCATATAAAATTGAAAATAATTTTAGAACACATGTATTTTACATGCTTCAGTCACTTTTAGACCCATGTTCAAGGTATTAGAATGAAGGGAAATTTGAATTTTTTTAATGAAAATAATAGAATAAACATAATACATTTTATATCTCTGAAGGGTGTATACAAATTTGAAAAAGCTAAGTAACAACATGAAGTAATGTTCTTCCCAAATTAGAAGATAATAAATAAGTATTAATTTTGTATTCAACATATACTACCTACATGGATGAACTCACATGATTCATACAAAAAATGTATACAAATATAAAATAATATTCACAACAAAATAAATAGTGAAATATTATTAAAAAACTGAGTTATTTCTGTTAATAATATCCCTACACATTCTAAAGGATAGATAACTACAAAAACTATAAGTTGTACGTGTATTTCTTCAAATCCCCAAGAAACATCATTCCAAAAGGCATAAATATTTGATTTTATATTAAATTGAAATCCATACCTTGTAAAATTGTTGTTATTTTCAGAAAATTGAATTACATGATACAAAAAATGTAAACAAAGAAAAATATATTATAAGAAAATTATTAACAATGCTAAAAATGTACTAATATGGTAATATAGTAAAAAAATAAAATATTTAGAGGATAAATAATAATATAAGGTAATATTGAAAATGTTATTTTCAATAAAATATATTTTCATTATATTATGCTATTTCTTATCAAAAAATAAAATAAAAAATTTTAGAATATAAAATTGAAAAAATATATTCATTTATAAATTCTTAAAATATTTTTTTTAATATGAATTTCTAAATTATTTTTGAAAATATTTATTTTTAGTTAAAAAATATGGGTTTTTTGAAAATTAAAATTTTATGAGATTATAATTATGAAATCGAATCCTAGGTGTTTTAAAAATAAATGTAACAAAATATGAAATTATGGAAAAAAATATGCATTTTAATATATTCTTTGAGACTAATAATTCTAGGTCTATGATTTTTCAAATGATATTAAAATGTTAGTATAATAAAAACATTATTTAGTATTTTTATTGATTCAAGTATTCTTATAGTGATATTTTGTTTTATATTGAAATGAAAACATCATATATTTTATCTTTTTATTATTAATTAATTTATATCCTGGGAATTTATAAGCTTAATAAAAATGGATTACCCATAAATTTTCTTCTTAGAAGACACTTTTAATAAAAATTATTTTTACACGTTATAAGTTATAATCATAAAATTACAAAACCAAACCATTGGATTTTTATAATTTTTTTAAAAAATTATATCATATATTTACAGTTATTTAAAATGTTCAATATTAGGTTTTTCTATTGTTTTTCTAATGTTAAAAAATCTAATTACCAAGGTAAATGTAAATGAGGGTAAAATATAAAAAGGTAACTGAAAAGAACTAAAAAAATCAACGGTTATATTCAAAATATGTGTTTGAGGTTATTTTTGACCCACACACTCCTTCCCCTCTATTTTTCTATTTTAGACATTGATCCTTTCAAACACTAGGCTATGATTTGATCAAACCTGACACCTGGCCCGACACATGGAATGGCCAGAAGAGAATTCATTACTTCCATGGGTCAGAAAAAATTTCCTCAGCACCAAGAAACTCAATTAGGAACAATTAAGCACATAAAAATCAACCATAACTTCCCAAAAGAATAAAACATCACATCTCAATAAAATCCATATCCAAAAAATAACTAAATTGATTTATACATATTAAAAATTTATCTATAAACCAAAATGGGGTGGGAAATCAACTACTCAACCAATACACCATACAATAGGAGGATCAACACTCCTATCCACCACCACCAACACCTTCTTAGAGGAAACCACTAGCAGCCAGATCCATCATCACCACCAGAGAATGATATTCCTTTACCCAGGTCAAACATAACAAGTTATACATATAATCAAGGGTTCATGTAGGTTCTGATCCAAAACCTAGTAGAATACCAACAATGGAGATTCCATTCTATAAAATTATGATAAAAATTAAAATTATAGTTTTAATAAAGTAATGGACAATTTAAAAATAAGATATGATTTTAAATTAAAGGAATAAATAATGTGAAATGAACTATCAAGCTGAATGGTAAGAATAACATGAGCAACATGTGAAATTCATAAGGCACAAGGATTAGTAGGGTCCAAGGATACTCACACTCTATGTGATAAAACCATCGCCTAGGTGCAATGGATTTTCTCAATCCACAAACCTCTATCACATATATGTTTAAATAGTTCATTATGTCAATCATATTAGGGAGATCATGCCTCATCCCTACCAACTCACCGAATGTACTAGATATAGTCTTCCCACCTAGATATATAAGACTCTTTTGTTCTCAATTTCATTACATTTGTCACATGGACTACTAATTACATATACAGACATCAAAAATTAGCAACACACATTAAAAAATTTCAATTGGAAAATTATCATCTAACCTTTACACACACTAAAATATGTGGAAAAAATTATTTTCACCACCCAAAAAAATTCATAGAACCCATTTAAAAACAATATCATGTATACTAAAATCATTAAAAAATAAAAAAATCATGGAACCACCTACCTCACAGTTGGAAACTTCTGAAATCCTATTAGAAAACAAAACCATGACATAGGGAGATCATATAATGGAAATAACACACGACATTCATAAATATTTAATTGAAAGAGACATGGTTGAACTCACACTTTGGGATACCAATCCATTGGGGAAGAGATATCCCAAGGAAGAAAGAAGAGGAGACCAAGAAGAATAGGGAAAATAGTATAAGAGAGGCTTACTTGAGAAATTGTTGATGGATCCAATCCAAAAACTCCCAAGGATGGAAGCACAATGGATAAGGGAGGAAGGGGGAGGTGCACCTATGGTTGGGGAGGAGGAATGGGAGAGTTAGGGGTGATTTTGGGTTATCATAAGTGATGGGTAGAATATAAATTTTAATCCATTTAATTATATTCAAGGCCACACTATTTGAATGAACATGTGCCAATCATGAAAAACCTATATCTAATGGAAAAAGGTTATACATTTTTTATGGTGGGGGTGGGGCATGCCCATATTCTAAGCCATGCACCTCAGGTCAAGCCACTGTTCTTGGTGCACGATTACCCCTTAGGGGATGCATGCCCCGTGTGCTATACTATGAGACCAGGACAATGAAACTATCTAGTGTGAAAATTTTTAATAGGCTTGTGCATGGTTTCCTCTGGCTATGTTTCACCTTGTGTGAGTACAAAAATCACCATTTCCCCCCAAAAAAAACTAGGAACTAATGAAGAAAAAAGATATATCTGATATTAAAAGTTAAAAAACCACAAATGTCAAAATCCTCCAAAAAATGAAAGCATTCAGAACATAAAAAATCAAATTAAGGTATGATCAGAGAGTAGATGTGGATACAGATCCTCCAAATAATACTTTTGATCCCATGTTTCATGCTCATCATTTATGGGATATTATTGGATCCGAACCAATAGTATTGTTTCCCCCACTAATATCTTTATCATGGGAATCTAAAATCCATATCAGTCACTCAAACATACACAAATCTCATTCCGACTCAAATTATTCCCAATTCATCATGTGAGATTGCTCTAGATTAAACCTATTCAATTTTAATATATGGAACACATCATGTATCGATGTTAATTGAGATGAAAAATCTAACAGCCATGACACTTAGCCTATTCTATTGGAAAAATCAAATGATATAACATACTACAACTCCATCTTCCCCTACATCCGAAGGTGATATATACTCAAGTGAGGGGACATCTTTATAAACACATAATCACCCTTTTAAAACTCTAGGTATTGGAATCTATGATCAAAATAGGACCTATGGTGATTACACACTCTCAATAACCACTTCCTAACCAAATAAATATTTTCCAAAAGATCTTGTTTCAAGATATTTCTATAATTTAGGTCTCAACCACTTATATCCAGAAAAAAGACACCTAAAATGAATGAAAATAGGATTCATAAAATGGATCCATTATTATATAGGATTGGTAACTATTTTAGAAAAACAATTCATCCAATACCAAATGGTTATCCTATGAACATATGAAATCGAAAAAATATTCCTATAGAATTTCTTCCATGTTATAGTTTTCCCACTCCATCTAAACATTCTTTTTAATATGGTATGGAATACTGAGTTTGAACTGATACCTTATATCCTTTTCAATTCCTTTCAAAAACTAAGAATTAAAATTAGGGCCCCTATATAAAATGAAAGAAGAAGGCACACCATGAACCCTCATAATCTCATAAAAGTTCAACCAACCAAACTCATCCACTGAGGTTGAATCCTTAATTTGAACAAAATGATTAGACTTTATCCGAATTTTAATCACAAACCGTATTACAATCCTTCACTAATGTATTAAAGTAAACCAAATGATGAAGTCCATGGGGACTTTTATCGAACTTCCAGGTAGGAATAAGGGGTGTCTGAAGAAAACCGGATGGCCTATGTTTCTCAAATTAATTCAATTGACATGTATATCACCTCGGTAAAAAGTATTTTATTTCCCGCTTCAGACATAGACACAAAAAATACTGTTGACTGTCATAAAAAATCATGGTGATAGTAGGATGAATGACCCACTATTGATTTGTGTATATCCTACATTACCTCTATACCCAAACACAATGACACCACAAGGTTACCCATGAAACAAATAACTCACATGAAAGTCAATGAACACTCACTAGGAACCTAGTCACCATTTAGAAACTACATATAAGTATGAAACAACTCATCACGTAGATTTTCTACCCAAATTATCTCTAAAAGGGAATGTTTCATCAAAACAATGGCCAAGATAGTGTCTCCACTTATCTCCTTGGTTTCAAGATGCAACTTGAGAAAAATATCCATCCTAGCGCACCCATCACTGGATTCCTTGACAACTTTGATTGAAAATTTTCAAATCAAGGATTCTACTACCATATTCACTTTATATGGGGAATAAATGATATCAAAATCAAACCCCTAAAGATAATTAAACCAATGAAGCTCCCTTAGGTTTTGATGTCTCTGGGAGAAAATGTAGGCTAATCTCTTTTGGTCTGAGTAAACTATTTTTTTTTCTAAAGAGATAGTTATTCCATGTCTTATATGGATGCATGAATTCTTGTAATTATTAATTTTTTGATGGATATTTTCCTTCACATAGTCAGAATTGGAAGGTTCCACATGCCACCATATGATCATCAGGTATTAAAAACACCCATGTATGATAATAGAGGCATAAAAACCACATATCCTAGTCTATATTCTGGTATGATCATAATAGGGGATGTGGTAAAACAATTCTTGATCTCATAAAAAAGAATTATATAGTTTTAGGCTCTATTAAAACTTTACAACTTTCTATGTAAAGAGAGTCATTAGTGAATAATGATGATAGAAATATCTGTCAAATTGCCTATAATAAATGTCCATGCACATAAAGCTCCTAATCTCAATGAAGTTCTTCATCTTCTTCTAGGAAATCATTACTTCAATCATCTACAATTGCACTAAAACCCCACATCCTAAAATAATGTGGCATAAAATCATTATCTCCCTAATATAGAAGGCTCAATTAGAAATTTTATCTAAAGATGACCGATTTGAAGAGTTCTTAGAACAATCCTCATGTGATGATAATTACCTTCCTCGATCCTATAAAATACCAGAATATTATCCAAAAGAACGATGAAAAATGAGTAGAGGTACTGATGGAACACCCTATTCATGATCAATATGTGGACCACATATGCATTCATCAACCTAATTGGCTTGACCAAAAAATTGAAGTGGCCATACCCACTTTTGAAGGATGTATTAAGAACATATTCATCTCTCACCCAAACATGGTGATACCCGTAGCCTAGGTCAATCATAGAGATCATCCTTTCCCCCTTAATCAAATAAGAAATTTCATCACATCAAGGAATGGTGTATTTAATCTTGATTGTTATATTATTCAACTTCTGGTGAACAATGAAAAACCAAATGGATTCATCAGTCTTTTTAGAAAAAAAGATTGGGGAATCCTAAGGTGAGACTCTCGAGAAATTGAATCTTATATAAACTAAATCATACATTGGAATATTTAATTCCTTCAATTCTATGGGATCCATTTGATAAAATGGAATAGATATTAGTTATGTCCCGGATGCCAAATTGATAATGGAATCCACATCCTGCTCTGAAAAAAAAAACTTTATAAATCATCTGAAACCACCTTTGTGAAATCATCTAAAATAGTTGGTAATCCATCCTCAGATCCTCTACCACCATTATACAATATATTATACAATATTTTAAATGGAATAATCCACAAATATTGGAGTGTAGGTCCATAATGTACATACCAAGGATCAGATAAACCTTAAAAAACATTAGTACACTAATTGGGTTTTATATAGATCACTCACCGACGATGACAATCAATGTGAAAATTGAAATTCACGATATACTATACTCCCAAAATCATGTAAAATAGGTCCATTTTCAATGTTATCTTATCCAATTTCAACTCGACACAAAAAAATAGAGGTCACAATATTGACATCTGAAACCCTACACTCTCTTCTTTTCAAGCATAGTCACCAACTCCATCCCATAAATCATAAGATTGGTTGTAAATTTCCTCAATTTCACAAGATGAGAATAAATAAATGAATAAAGCGAACACGTTTCAAATAAGAAAACAATAATAATCAATATAATAAAAAAACCTCAAATTGTTACAGGTCCTTTAACTGATTCCACTAGCACAAGATCTATATCATAAAGGTGATTCATCTACACATATTTTTATATCTAATTTCTAAATTTTGGATCTTATTTAAGATTAATCTTACCATAAGAAGATCAATAAATTATACCACAACTAGTAGATATATAATTTACAAACCATAATGAACTATATTGAGTAATTAATTCCATGTGGGATGAGGAACACGAATAAATTTGAGTTAGAAGACCACTCTTATAGAACCCCTAAAAGTGTGCTAGGAACCAACACTAATGGAATGGTCTAGGTGGATCTAGGATCTCCACTCGTACATTCCCTATACATCAAAACTAGTAGTATAAAATAGATCCAACACCAATATTTGTAGATGAAATAGGTTTTGAAGGATTTCCCAAAATACCACTTCCCTTCTTCCCCTACTCATCATGCTTCCTTTTTCTTTATGACGAATAACTGCCTCCATGGATCACTCTTGGATGTGCCCCAAAAAATATATAATTTTCCGCATTCTCAATCTACACCACTAGAGATCAGTCAATTATTTCATTATACATATTCATTTTGAACAATAATACCTAATATTGAATTTCTAGATACAACCCCATTTCATGATAACGACCCTTTAAATTCTAATTAAAGACCACCATGGCTACGAAATCAAAAAACTCTGAAAAGAACTTGGAAAATGAAAATATGGTTTGATCCCACATATCTAGATACAAAAACTCCAAAGTCTTTTAAAGGATCAAATTCTCAGATTATTACTACTTATTAAAGAAAATTTTTATGTCTTTCTAACCCATCTACTCATGATTCCTATCCCGGATCACTGATTCCCACCACCTACAACTGGGAACATCCAACATGAATAAATCATAGTTCGCAATGACCACCTCAGTAGTACCAAAAAACCCAAAATAATCTTGTTATCTTCAATAAAATATACATATTCTGGGGTAATCATACTAATAATTAAAGAAGGGGGATTTTTCTTGAGGAACTCCTGAGCACTATGCATTTCTAGACCCAGTTTATTATCTTTAGAAAGGGAAAAACTAGATCCATCTTCATAATCCAATTACAAAACATCCAAAACCACCACTTCCACTAATCATTGATGAAATAATGAGGGAGATATTATGAATTCCTATCATGGGGTGTGGAAAAAACAATATTTTAATTACCTATGTATAGTATAACGGTTGATACTAGGTAGTCTCCCGAAGAGGAGTGCACACAAAACATGGTTGTCACTTTTTGTTGGTTTTTTTGAAAAGGATTGGTTTTAATTAATTTTAATGACTATAAGATAAATAAATACCTTAAATGTATTGGTGTTAAAAAATGATAAAGATGGTGATTGGATTAGGTTTGGCTAGACCTAGTGATCTGCCATCATAGTTTCTAAATTTTGTATCTTATTCTTCCTTTAAATGGTAAAAGAGAGATTCATGTACTGTATCCTCTCTCTCCCTTGGTCTGATATATGTGATGATAATTTTTCAATCCAAACCCTTAGATTCTTCTATCCTCTTTTCAATGTATTTAGGGTTGCAGAAGGTTTCTTGCTTAATTTGATCAATCGCTGACGTAGAATTGTTGTTCCCTAATAAACTAATATTCCATTATATAATCCTACACACATGATTGACTAACATCGAGCAATAAACTCCTAACCCTAATATTTTATCATCATATACATATTATAATTTGGTGGAGGGAGATGTGATCATCGACCAAAGAAATTTTAAATAAGAGAAATTAAAAACCTAACACAACTGCATTTGAAATTTAAAACTGAATTAATAATTGAAACCAGAATAAAAAAGATGAATGAATTTGATTAATTTAAAAAAAATAAATCAAGAAAAAAAATATTTGCATCCACCACTCTTCGTAATAAATCAAATGAAACAACCCCTCCAAGGATGGGGAACACAAGATGGTGCGGGAGAGGAGAGACATTTTTAATGTAAAGAAAAATAAAAGAAAGAAACAAAGTGATACTGAAGGAGATGGTCCCCAAGTGTCCCTTAGATTCCTCCAATCTCTAATTTTGGTCATCAAATCCCCTATCAGAATGGGTGAACTCTTATTCATATAGGCTAAGTGGGTGCCATCATCCGGTCTTCAAATATTTGATCTTCTTAATTTCTCTTTATGATTTCATGCAGATTCTGTACACTAAAAGATTGACCATGGTATTCGAATTTAATGGCAGAATTTTGGAATGACATATATATAAAGGATCTTCATAAATACCTTCTACATTTCATAAATTTTTTTAATAATGACCCTCCTTGTGTAGTATGAGATATGGAAAATTAGTATTGATATTTTATCCTCGATGAAGGTTTCCTTTTTTCTACCCCAAAACATTAGCATCCATGGGCCGCATTAGTGAATGGAAATATTCATAATCTTTAACATAAAAATTACAGATTTAAAGATATTTCCATTACAATTGGAATCACCCAAATATTATGTGTTTTTACCTATATATGACCAATTCATTGAGGTGGGGTCCACACAGATGTTCAGAATAATAACCCAACTTGATAGAATTCTTCTAACCCCTGGAAGGCCAAATTAAATCTGGGAACAGAAACCAAAGACGAAGAACGTACATATATGAATGAAATAAAAAAGGAATCACAATAATTGGAATTATATTTTGAGAGATATGTGTGAATTACCAAAGTGAATAAAATCTGTCAATATTTCCATATTAAGATGTTTTCATATTTAAGCTCAAAACACCCTATAAATCCAAAATTGATGTAAATAACACAAATTGATAAATTATTAGTGATTTAATAATTGAATTAAATATAATAAATGATGAAAATATTATCTCTATTAATTCCCCCACACTTAAACTATGCATGTCCTCAAGCATAAAATTTCAACCCCTAATTCAAAGGGGACAAATGTTACCAATATTCAAATTTCAATGCAATAAAGTCATACAATTATTAATGTGAAATAAAATTTTCAAGTTCCACAAAAAAATAAATTTTATTTCCCATTTTTTAGAAAAAAAATCAATTCATTCATTTTATTTTTCCCCTTTGAAAAATGATTGTGCTTCTCCTTTCATTCATTCAAGATTATCAATTTATTATTATTAAGCATTCCAAATCATGATATATATATCTTTGAAATATTTTCTCTCATCACTCATGATACATTTAAAGTTGAGTTATGTGAATATCATGAGAACATTCTCCTTATCCATAGGCTTGTAAAGAATCTACATTCTCCAGTTTTTAAATGAAAAAATCACATAAAATCACGAGGACTTGCAATAAAGATTAAAATGACTCTATGGCATAGGGTTTGTGGGTAAATAATTGAGATAATTTATGGGAAAAATTTGGATGTTTGACTCTTATGTACAATGCATGATTAATAAAGTAAAAACACAGTATGAACTTCACTCAAATCCCCTTGAGAATTTGAAACACAACACCACCCCCTTTTTATGAAATGGGACAAGAGTCCATAAATTATTATAAAGAACTATATCATCTATGTTCTCCAAAATTTTAAATAATACTCGAGAAAGGAACACCATAATTTATTTCATTTTTTTAATTTTTTTGTAAACTCTAGAAAGGCACAACAATATTTTCAAATTTTCTCTATCTTTTTTTGGAGAACCAGATGAAGTGAAAGAAGCATAATGAAATGATGAACTGTGCCCAATTTTCTAATAATACACTACCCAAAATGATGAATTACACCTCACACCACCAAAAAATGATACAAATCCCAATGAGCGCGCAAGAAAGTCCCTCTCGCCACACTCAAACATGATGTATCCATTAAAAAAATACTAAAAGTGCTGGTATGTAAGGAAATATCATCTTGTAATGTCTCTTAAACCTATAAGAAAATTCATGTATTCTATAGAATAACAAAGGATAAATGTAAGGGTGGGTCTCAAGAAAATATGTGGCTATCCAAAGTAGTTCCATAATCATTCTAAATGTGTTTTTACACAATCATATCTTTCATGAGTTTCAATTCATGTTTTAGAAGGAGGCATGTCCCAAGATCACTCATGAAATATGCTCAAGATAAAATAGGAAATATTTGATCAGGAAATCTTCTCAAAAATAGAAATATGGTATTCGAAAATCACTCATGGCATGATTAATAATAAAAAATTAATTCACATTAATTTCAAAAATTCGAAGCATGATATATGGTAGGGAAATTTCATTTACATGAATTAACTAATTCATTTAAATCGCGAGTCATTATTTCAATACCGATGATTCATTTTAAAAATTCAATTCTCCATTTTACTCATTGAATCTTATTAACATTGAAATATAAAACATGGAATCACTAAATTCTTAAGAAACTCATTTCTCCTAGAAATGTCAAGTTAAACATAATTCAAGCGTGGGAATTCATTTTCTAATTAATGCTTTAAAAGACTAAAAATGTATGGAATATAGTTGGATAATATAGAATTGAAACCCTTACTTCCCTTTCAATGGGATCCTTATCTTCATGATGTGTAATCCCATTGCAGCTTCTTTTCCTTATTTCCGCCTGTCTTGAGGGTTCTTTATTGGCTTGAAAATTTTCAGCCTTACAACATCTTCATTAATGGACCAGAAATATAAGAACAAAAAATATTGATTGGGCATGCTTGTTCAATCTTACTGTTATATAACCAAGAATACATGTCGATAATGGGGGAAAATGGAAAAAATGTGGGTTTCCTCCTGGAAGATCTTTTGTTTAATGTCATTTTCTCAACTATTTGTTTTTTAAAAATTCCTAGACTACAAAATTCCCTCCTCCACACTTAGTTGATGCAGTGTCATCAATGAATTTAAATGTAATTTTTTATGTAAGTATAAAAAATATATAGTTACTACATTTAATCAAGTGTAAAGGAATGATGGAACCTGGTAGGTCTTCATTTGTATTCAGGGTGAAGGAGTGCAATCTCTTTCACTAGTTCTTGAGGTATTATCCCATGGAACTTCTTCAGCCACTACCCATTTACAGTGAACAGGTTTCCACCTCCTTACTTTTTAATCTGCACATCAATAAAGGGGTATACATGAATAAAAGTAAAGCGGTCTTCCCATCTAGATTTTTTTTACCTGGAATAATATTAAGTATATATTTTTAGAGAAACACTTGATCTCCATGATTGAGGGTTCTTTGTTAAATCATCTTGTCATGGGACATCCTTGTTCTTTCCTAATATATCATTGAGTTTTCAAAATATTCACTTTTGGTTTCATCTAACTCCAGCAACTACAATCTTCTCTCTTTCCCAGCTTTCTCAAGGTCCAGATTCATCTCTCTGACCGCCCAGTATGCTCGGTGCTCCAACTCCACATGATGGTGGAAACTCTTTACATAGATCAATTTATAGGAACACATCCATAGGGGTGTCTTGTAGGCCATTATATCTATCCATATGGTATCATCTATCCTTTGGTTCCAGTCCTTCCTGTTGGTTTTAATAGTCTTTTCCAAAATGGCATTGATTTAACTATTAGAGACTTCTACTAGGACATTTGTGCGGGGATGGTATGGGGTGGATGTTCTAGGATATACCACATACTTATTCAGCAGTGCTTCTATTTTATTATTGCATAAATGAGCTACCTGGTCACTGAAGATTTCTCATGGAACCCCAAACATGTAGAAAATGTTATCCTTGAAAAATCACAAACAACTTTACTATCATCAGTTCTGGTTTCTTTTTCTCACACCCATTTTGAATCATAGTCTATAGTCAAAATAATATATGAATTTATAAATTACATGGGAATGTTCCCATGCAATCTATTCCCCATACTTCAAAAATTTCACAAAATGTTATTGGTTTTTGATGCATTTCACATCGTATGGACCTGTTACCAGAAAATTGGCATTTTTCACATCTTTTAAAAAATTCATATGCATCCTTGAATAAGGTGGGCCAATAGAGTCCAGATTATAAAACTTTTTAGTAATTTCTTTGAGGTCCAAAGTTTACTACACAAGATAATTTATCATATAATTTAAACACTAATTTAATTTCACTTCTCGGAAAGCGTTTTCTTATTATTTTATCATTAAAAATTTTCTATAGAAACGAATCTTTCCAAATATAAAATATTTATTTAGATTTAATATTATGCTGTTGATGAGAGCTAAGATGAGGGGGTACCTAAGATGTAACCAAATAGTTGAAAATGTTTTCATACCATTGTACTTCACCATTGAATATGTAGAGTTGTTCTCTAGAAAGCTCATTATTAAGTGAGTTTTGGTTGGGGATTTCTGATTCAACAATGTGGGTTAGTCGACTTAGATGACCGACAAATTGATTTTCAATCCCCTTTTTATCTTTGATTACCAAATTGAAATTTTTTAATAGTAGCTTCCGTATCACCAAATGTGGCTTAGCATCCACCATTTTCATTAAGTACCTAAGTGTCTCATGATAAAAAAACAACAAATTTATTACCAAGAAGATATGATCAAAATTTATCTAGTGCAGAAACTACTACAAGGAACTCCTCCTCAGTGGTTGTGTAATTTATTTGTGTTTCATCAAAGGTCCTTGATGCATAGGAGATGAATTTAATCATTCTATGAATTCTATTTGATAGAGTGTCTCCCACCACTTGGTTGGATGCATCACAATGTAGCTCGAAAGGGTAATCCCAATTGGGTGGCTGCATTATTGGTGGTGTTATCATCCTTTAATTTAATTCATCTAATTTTTCCCAAAATGAACCATCAAAATTAAAATCAGAATCCATTAAAATTAATCTTGATAGAGGGAGAAAAATCTTACAAAAATCCTTGATGAATCTTCTATAAAATCCCGCATGCATGAAAACAGAACTAACATGTCTGTCCCAAATTGGATATAGAAAAGAATTTATTCCATCAAATTTGGATTTATCAACATCAATCCCATTTTGTGAAATTATGTTCCCAAACACTATCCCTTTTTCTTCCATGAAATGATATTTTTCAAAATTTAAGACAAGCTTCTTTTCATTGCATGTTTTAAAATTTTTTACAAATATTTCAAGCAATGATCAAATGAATTTCCAAAAAATATGAAATCATCAAGAAACACCGTCAAGAATTCCTTAATGCTGTTTGCGAAAATACTCACCAAACATTGCTAAAATGTAATGGGGGCATTACATAGCCTGAAATACATCCTTTTATAGGAGAATGTCCCAAAAGGATAGGTGAAGGTCATATTATCCTGGTATTATGGTGTGATCGGTACTTGAAAATATCCTGAGAATGCATTTAAAAAAAGTAATGAGTTTTTCCAGCTAACCTTTCAAGCATCTGATCGATGAATGAAATTGGAATGTGGTATTTTCTAGTAACTTGATTTAGATTCTTGTAATCTATACACAATCTCAAACGTTTTTGTACTCTCATGGGGATCAGTTCATTTCTTTAATTTTTAACAGTGGTCAAGATTATTTTCTTAGGGACTACATGAATTGGGATATCCCATGGAGAATCAGAGATTGGGTAAATGATGTCTACTACTAACAATTTGTCTATATCATTATTAACTACCTTCATAGTTATGGGATTGAGTCTTCTATGAGGTTGTCTAACTGGTCAGGAATCACTTTCTAAAAATATGTTGTGAGAGCTTACTATACAGTTAACTATTGGAATATCTCCTAAACTTCATCCTACAGCTTTGAGATTACTTTTTAGAAGGTCAATCAGTGTTTGTTATTTTGAATGGGATAAGTTATTTTTAATTATTACGAGAAATTTTTATCCTTTCATTAGGAAAGCATACTTCAAATCACATGGAAAATGATTCAGTTATATACATGGGTGTTCCTCAAGGGATGATATTACATTTAGTTTTCCTTCATCTAAGGTTGTGTTCTCTGGTATAATACCACTGTCTTTTAATAAATCATTGAAAGAATCAGATTTTACCTCATCCTCCAACATGATATCATAATTTTCGGGTTCATGGGAATTATAAAATTCAAATGAATAGTGTTCTCCTAACGATAAAACGTCATGAAGCATACCTGAGTCTTCAATTGGTTCCATATATTCATCATGGAAGATCACATAAATTGAGTGATTAATGGATGATTGTTTCATCATATCAAGAATGTTTAAGTGTACTATACTATATTCGAGTTCCACGGTGAGTGTTACTTCATGAACATTGATGATCATCCTTATTGCTTTTAGGTATAGTATCCCCAGGATGATGGGAGATTTTGATGGTTCTTGGTCTTCCTCCATGGAAAGAACATAAAATTATGCTGGAAAGATTAATCCTATCACTCCTACAACTAAATCTTCAATGATTCTATCTTAGAAAATGGTAGATCTATTTTCTTATTGTACCACCAATCAATAAGGTTTTAGTTATCTAATCTACAAAGATAAAAACACTGAGTGAGGCATCACATTTATCAAAGATCTGAGATCACATAGTGAATTAGGAAATTTTAAATAACCAATAGTGCATGGAATAGAGAATGTCCTTAGATCATGATATTTTTGTGGTATCGGTGGAGTGATCAGTTCTGAGACGCTTCTTCCTACATTGATTCATTCATTTCCATCTAGCCTCCTTCTTTTAGTACATAACTTCTTCAAAAAAAATTCATATTTAAGGATTTATTGAATTGCATCTAGTAGTGGGTTATTAATATCAACTTTCTAGAATGCTTAATGAATTTACCATTGATGTTATTCTTCTTCACCCTTCTTTGAATCAACTAATTCATATAAAAATGGTGTTGAGAAATCATTTTTCCCACATTGTTTTTTTTTGAAAATGTGTTTCAAGTCTTTCCTTACCGATCCTTGTTCTGTCTCCATTATTGTTATTTCAATTTTTTGGTTTTATAGGAAAAGATTCAAGTGGTTACCAAGAATCATCCTCCTCACATTTTTCTGTTGGAATGAGCTCTTTTCTGCTTTGGGTGGTGATTTCACTAACATTCTCGTTTGGATTGGGAATTGTTTGTGTGGGAATTATACCTTGGTTCTTGCTGAGATAATATATAATTCTTGCAAATTGATTAGATGTCTTGCCCATTTTATATTCTATTTCTGTAACTGTCATTTTCATTTATTGATAT
Organism: Viscum album; assembly: GCA_963277665.1. Classification (NCBI taxonomy): domain Eukaryota; kingdom Viridiplantae; phylum Streptophyta; class Magnoliopsida; order Santalales; family Viscaceae; genus Viscum; species Viscum album. The sequence goes on from OY728156.1 coordinate 933,588,622, forward strand.
CCAGTTGTCGGTACAATTTTGGATGGTTTAACTTAATTCTTCTGCTGGAAAGGTGGCAGTTGGAATGTTTGTTTTTGTTGGAAGGGATGATAATAAGGCAGTTTGAATGCAATCGGGTTCTGATATTGTAGATGAAAAGGTGGTCTGGCTTGGTTCTATTGAAACCCATACCCTGGATGGGTTTTCGGTTGGTATTTCCCTTTTTGATAGGCTGCAATACAACTTTATGTCCCCTACACTTCTGGACATTGGTTAGTGTAATGTGAATTATAAGAGCATAAACCACATACTTAATTCAATCCTTGTTGTTTCTTCGCATGGTTCACTGTGATTTGTCGCACTAACCTGGCCAGTTCACCTATTTCATTTCTAATTAAATCTAATGAATCAGATGTTCTTACCTCATGGATACCTCTAGTGCTCATACCTCAAGTGCCAAACTGCTATAAATTTTGTGCATTCTTTTCAATAAGAACTTGAATATCCGTAGGTGATTTGTCAATGGTGGATCCTCCCAATGAGGAATCTAGTAGATTCATGTCATTATCAATAAATCATTGGTATAAGCACACAAGGAATTGGCCCTATTCCATTTCTTGGTGGGGGAAACTTGCACAGATACTCTTGAAATGTTCATAGTATTTATAGAGGGTTTCTCCAGTTGATTGATGTATGAAATAAATATCCTTTTTATTGTAGTGATCCTAGATGTTTGGAAGATTCTTTGTTAGAATCATTTTCTCAGATCTTTCCAGTAATTGATTTCCATCCAGTTTCATATTGTACGACCATTCCTTCGCTACTCCCTCTAGTGAGAAGGGGAATTGCCTCCCCATCACATGCTCTTCCATGACTCCTCGAGGGTTGAAGCTAGAGCATACATAGGTGAATTCATGGATATGTCAATTCAGATCATCACCTGTAAGACAATGAAATTTAGGAAGCACTTTTATTATGTTAACTCACAGTTCAAAATAATTTTCTAAGGTATGGACTTCATGTTTGTTATTTTGATTGATAAATTGAGGTGCACAAATGTCTCACAAGGATCAGTTGTGATTTACATCTAGTATTATAGGTTCAAAGTGTCCAGTCAAGGTATCACTTGAATCAGTGAGATTTATTTCTCTGAAATCTATTGGAAGATTTTGCATTCCCAATTTTGTAATTGTGCATTAAATTTCTAGATCAAATTCAAATAAATTTCTATTTGAGCTATGAACATTCAAAAGAGGAGTTCACCAACTCCCTAGAAATGACACCAAATTTTACATACTCTTGTCACATAGTGTGGAAACATAATATCTTAATTACCTAAGTATATTATAAAAATTTATACGAGGTGGTCACCTGAAGATGAGTGCATACAAAACATGGTTGTCACTTTTTTTAGGGTTTCTAAAAAGGATTGGGTTTAATTAATTTGAATGACTATGATAGAAACAGACAACTTAAATTTATTGGTGTTAAAAAATGATATAGAGGGTGATCAGATAGGGTTCGGCTATACCTAGTGATGTGCCATCATAGTTTCCAAATTTTGTATCTTCTTCTTCCCTTTACTGGTAAAAGAGAGACTCATCTATCGGGTCCTCTCTATCCTTTGGTCAGATAGATTTGATGAGAATTTTACTATCTAAAACCTTAGATTGGTATATCCTCCATCTAATGTGTTTAGGGTTACATAAGGTTTCTTGATTAATTAGAGAAATCCATGACCCCGAATTTTTGTTCCCTAATAAACCATTATTCTATCATACAATCCTACACACATGCTTGACTACAGTCGATAACTCACAACCAAACCGTAATATTGTTCAACTGTATTCATATTATAATTAGGTGGAGGGATATGTGATCATCGAGAAAAGAAATTTATAATAACAGAATAAAAAACCTAACAAAACCGCATTCAGAATTTAAAACTAGAATAATAATTGAAACTAGAATAATAAGGAAGAAGGAATTTAATTTATTTCAAGCACAATAACTCAATAAAACACCTATGTCGAACCAAACATCTTCGTGACCACTCAAATGAAACTAACCCTTTATGGATGGAGCAAGCGTGATGATGCATGAGAGGAGATACATTTTTTAGGTAATGAAAAATAAAATAAAGAAAAACAATGATGATGAAGGAGATGGTCCCCAAGTGTCTATTGAAATCATATCGTCTCCAAGTATGGTCTTCAACTCCCCTATTAGAGTGGGTGAACTTCTCTTTATATAGGCCACATGGGTGCCATCCTCCGGTCTTCAAATTTAAGATCTTCTTAATTTTTCTTTAAGATTTCTTGCAGATTCTTTTCACAGAAAGATTGACCATGGTATGCAAATTTAATGGAAGAATTTTGGCATTGTTTCTTTTTAAAAGATATTCATAAATAACATGTACATTTCATACCAAAATTTTAGATTGACCCTTCTTGTGTAGTATGAGATACGAAAAACTAATACTGAAATTTTATCATGGATGAATGTTTCCTTTTTTCTACCCCAAAAAATTAGCAAAATTTGGCCACCTTAGTGAATGAAAATCTTTATAATCCTTAACATAATAATTACCCATTTAATTATCTTTCCATTACAATTGGAATCACCCAAATTGGATGTGTTTTGTCCGATATAGGACAAATTCATTTATGCGGGGTCCACATGGTCATCCAGAATAATTTTCCAACATGATTGAATTGTTAGGACCATTGGATGGCCGGATTAAATCCTAGTCCAGATACAAAAGATAAATAAAATAAATATATTAATCCAATAAAAAAAATCACATCAATAGGATTTATATTTTAAAATATATTCCTGAATTACAAAAGTGATTAAAATATGTCAATATTTCTAAATTAAGCAGTCTGTATATTTAACCTCAAAACACCCTATAAATCCAAAATTTATGTAAATAACACAAATTGATAAATTATTAGTGATTAAATCATTTAATTACATATACAAAATGATGAAAATATTATCTATATCAATTCTCACACACTTAATATATTCTTTTCCTCAAGCATAAAATCTCAACATGGAATTCAAAAGAGACAAATGTTTCCAATATTCAAATTTCGATGCAATATAATCAAAATATTATCAATGTACAATAAAATTATCATGTTCAAAAACAATATCAATTCAATTTCCCTTTTTTTAAGAAACAATCAATTCATGCATTTTACTTTCCCCTTTGAAAAATGATTGGGATTCACCTTTCAATCATTCAAGCTTATCAATGTATTATTATTAAACATGCCAAATCATGATTTAACTATCTTTGAAATCTTCTCTCTCATCACTCATGATACAATTAAAGTGAAGTTATTCTCATATCATGAGAACATGCTCCTTATCCAATGTCTTGTTAAGGAATTAATTTCTGCACATTGAAAAGACAAAAAACCACATAAAATCATGTGGACTTGCAATAAATGTTCAAATGACGCTATGGATTAGGGTTGGTGGGTAAATTATTGAAATAATTAAAGGCCAAAAGTAGGAGGTTTGACTCTTAAGTACAGTACATGACTTATCAAGTGAAAACACCTGACAAACCTCACTCAAATCCCAATGAGAAAGGGAAACACAACACCACACCTTTTTATGACATGAGACATGAGTAAATAAATGATTATAAAGAATTATATCATACAAGTTCTCACAATTTTTAAATAAATCTCCAAAAAGGCACAACATAATTTATTTCTTATTTTTTTTGATTTTTTTGTAATGCTTTAGAAAGGCACATCTTTATTTTCAATTTTTTCCCTTTTTTTGAGGAGAACAAGATAAAGTGAAAGAAGAATCATAAAATGATTAATCCCTCCAAATATTCTAATAATAGACTTTCCAAAAAGATGAAGAACACCTCAAACCACGAAAAAATTATACACATCCCAATGAAGACACACAAAAGTCCCTCCCCCCACACTGAAACTTGAAATATCCATGAAAAAATAATAAAAGTGAAGGTAGATATATTAGCTTGTAATGTGTCTTAATCCTATAAGTAAATTCCTGGATTTTATGGGATACTGAAAGATAAATGTAATGGTGGGTCTTAGGTAAATATGTGGCTATCCAAAGAAGTGACTCAATCATTTTAGATGTGTTTTTTCACAATCATTGCTTTAAAAAGTTTCAATACAAGATCTGGCAGGTGGCATATTCAAAGATCACTCAAGAAATATACTCAAGATAAAATAGAAGATATTTGGTCTAGAAATATTCTTGGGAATGGAAATATGGTATTGGACAATCACTCATGGCATGATTAATAATAAAAAATTAATTCACATGAATTTCAGAAATTCAAATCATGAAAGATGGTTGGAAAATTTCATTTACATTAATCAACTACTTAATTTAAATAATTAGTCATTATTTTAATATCCATGCTTCATTTTAAAAATTCAATTCTACATTTAACTAATTCAATCTTATTAACATTGAAATCTTGAATGTGGAATCACTAGATTCCTAAAAATGTCACATAACCAAGAATATTCATATAAAACATAATTCTAGTGTGGGAATTAATTTTCTAATTTACAATTTTAATGACTAAAAATATAGGGAATATAGTTGGATAATATATAATTGAAACTATCAATCCCCTTTTAAATGTATCCTTATCTTCATGATGTGTAATCCCACTAAAGATTATTTTATTTCTTTCCACCTATCTTGAGGGTTCTTCATTGGATTGAAATTTTTCATCCTTAAAACATCTTCATTAATGGACCTAAAATATAAGAATAAAAATAATTTATAGTGTAGTCTTGTTCAATCATGCTGGTATATGACCAAGAGGAATAGTGTCAGATGGGGAGAAAGAAAAAAATGTGGGTTGCCTCCCGAAAGTGATTTTGTTTAATTTCGCTGGCTCGACTTTTTTTTTATAAAAAAAATCCTAGACTACAAGATTCCCTCCCCCACCCATAATTGATGTAGTGTCCTCATTGAATTTAAATAGACTTTTTTATGTAAGTTTCAAAAAGTCAGAGTTACTGCATTTAATCAAGTGTAAATGAATGATAAAACCCAATATGTCTTCATTAATATTTAGGGTGAAGGAGTGTGACATCCTCTACTGGTTCTTAAGGTATTATCCCATGGAACTTCTTCAGCCTCTTATCATTTATGGTGAACATGTTTCCACCTCCTTCCCTTTTAATCTAAAATGCACCAAAGGGGTATACATGAATAATAGTAAAGGGGCCTTCCCATCTGGAATGAAGTTATCCTGGCATAAGATTAAGTATTTATTTTTAGAGTAACACATGATATCTAGGTTTGAAGGTTCTTGGTTGAATAACCTTGTCATGGGCCATCCTTGTTCTCTATTAATAGATCATTGAGTTTTCTAATGTTTCTATTTTGATTTAATATAACTCCTATAACTGAAATCTTCTCTCCTTCCAAGCTTTCTCACGACCTAGATTCGTCTCTCTAACTACCCAGTAGGCTCTGTGCTCCAACTCCATAGAAAGGTGGAAAATATTTCCATAGATCAATATATAGGGACTCTTCCCTATTTGTATCTTGTAGGTTATTATATATTCCCATAAGGTATCATATAACCTTTGGATCCAGTCCTTCCTATTTGTATTAACTGTCTTTTCCAGAATGGATTTGATTTTTCAATTGGAGACTTCTGCTTGGCCATTTGTTTGGGGCTGATGTGGGGTGTATGTTCTATGATATACCTAAAACCTCTTCAGCAATGATTCCATTTTCCTATTGCATAAATGAGTTCCCTGGTCAGTGATTATTTCTTGTGGAACCCAAACCTATAGAAAATGTTACCCTGAAAAAATCACAAAAAACATTAGCATCATCCCTTATGATTTCTTTTTCTTCCACCCATTTTGAAACATAGTCTATGACCAAAAGAATATATGAATTTTCAAATGAAATTGGGAATAGTCCCATGAAATATATTCCCCATATTTCAAAAATTTTAGAAAAGGATATTGGTTTTTGAGGCATTTTATGGTGTTTGGATATGTTACTCGAAAATAGTAAATTTTCACATCTTTTAAAACATTTATATGCATCCTCGAATAAGGTGGGCCAACATAATCTAGATTCAAAATCTTTTCAGTCAGTCATTTGAGGTCCAAAGTGGAATCTAGAAGATAATTTATGATAGAATTCAAACAAGGATTCAATTTCACTTCTTGGTAAGAATCATCTTATGATTTGATCATTAAATTTTTTCCATAAAAATGGGTCTTCCCAAATATAAAATCTTGATTCAGATTTAAGATTATGTTGTTGATGAGATCTTAGAGGAGAGGGTACCTGAGATGTTCCCAAATATAAAATCATCTTATGATTTGAACGTTTTATTTTCTGGTAACTTGATTTAGCTTCCTATAATCTATAAAAACTCTCCAACTATTTTTTACTCTCATGGGGATCTGTTAATTTCATTCATTTTTAACAGTGGTCATGTGAGTTTTCTTGGGGACTACATAAATTGAGCTGACCCATTGAGAATCATATATTGGATAAATGATGTCAGCTACTAAAAATTTATCTATATATTTCTTAACAACCTCTATAATTTTGGGATTGAGTCTTCTATAAGGTTGTGTAACTAGTCGAGAATCATTTTCTACAAATATCACGTGAGAGAATACATTAGGGTTGATTCTAGGAATATCACCTAAACTCCATCCTATAGCTTTGATATTATTTTTGAGAAGGTCAATCAGTGTTTGTTATTGTTAATGGGATATGTTATTTTTCAATGATTACATGAATTTTTTGTAACACCCCAAGCTTCTAAAGTACACTTCTCTTTGAATAATGCAATAGCGTGTGTTGTACGCAACATCGAGTTCTAACACACACCACAACCGATCAAACTAGCCGTTATGAATAGTAATACCTACCTTTTGAAATTTTATCTCTCAAAATAGACTACATTTTTGGACTTGGAGTGTCGAATTTAGCCTAAGGTGAAATGTTGGTACTTTTTGGATAACTTTAATATTTTGATGAATAGTGAAAATTACTAAATTTTAATTAAAAACAACTTTTTTTAATCAAAATAATTAATAGTGATAAATTATGAATTTGGGTGGTTTAAAAGTATATTTAGAATATATTTTTACCATTTAATACAATGTTGGTCATTGGACATAATTTCACAATAGAACCGAACATAAACAAGTATCAATCTTTTGATAGTTATTATATCTTAAAAACACGCTTTTCTGTTTTGACAGTGGGAATTGATTTTAAATTAATTTCTGCCACTTCTGTGTTCTGAATTTAGAAAAATGGATTCCATATTTGGAATCAAGATGGTCAAATTGTGTAAATAGGTAACTTTTATTTTTAGACATTTTGAATAATTACTTAGGTAAATATTCTATTTACCATGGTTAAAGGGTAGATCCGGTAAATAAGGGTTAAAAAATAATATTATAAAAATAAAAAATTACCCCAAAACGTGTCCTAACCTTATTGGTTGATACATGATCCACCATGGGCATATTTGGGTCGATTTTGGGACCCCATGGTGCCACTTGTAAGTGATAGGGAAAATTTATTTTAATAAATACAAAAGTGACAAAAGCATATATCTTTTAGAAAAACAATTTTTACAAAAGGTTATATATGTTTTATTTTAAACTATAATAATTAATTTGAAAGATCAAACGATTTTCTACATAATTATATTTTATTTATAATTTTTAGACATTACATAATTTAATTTATTTATGACACAAAGATGATGCAGTAATTACCATAATAGTGAAAAATTAGAATAATTGATATTATAAATACACAATTAAATATAATTTGAGACATTTTATGAATTAAACTAATTTTTTAGGTTAATATGACATGTTAGTATTGACTTAATTAACTTTTTTTTGAAGTAATCATTCTGTTATGAATTTTTAAAAAATCAATTATTGAATAGTGTCAAAATTGACATAAAAGAGTTTTTAAAACAAATAGTATATTATTAATTGATATTAAATTCATAAAAATCTATGGTTCGGGAAAGAGACTTATATAATGATAGGTGTATCATTAATGGACCACTTCGGGGTCTCTTGGATGTATATAGTAAGTTTATTAACAATATAATATAAAAATACAAAGAGACATTGTAAAAGTGAAACTAATTAACTAAGAGTTAATTCTTAAAGATAAGGTTAGTATAATGACCCAAAACTATCTAAATTCTATTTTTGAGTGGTTTTCGACCTATACCCACCTTAAAATTTAAATAATACACTTTTTAGCCATTAGAAACCGAATATGAATTTATTATAAAACAATATTTCCAGCTTTTCCAAAGGTGCCCCTCACCCCTCTTATAAAAGGGCACTCCCCCTTCTCATTAATTCACACCTTAAAAGCCTTTTGTCTCGGACAAACTCTTCCCAAATACTCTCTCAACTTCCCTCACTTAATCCTAGAGGCCTTACTTTAGTAAGAAAGCCAACCTAAGATCCCTTTTGATCAAATCAAAAGGAAGATCCCGAAGAAGAGGTAATGATTTCACCACCCTTTTTCCATGTTCCTTTCTTCTTCCACTTCTTCCATGTTTGTTATTACCATTCCAAAATAATAACTCCAATATATTATATATAATGTGATGTTATTATAAATATGGTAAAACCATATTCAGTATTCTATCCATCCTTTGAATAACATGTCATCATACGTGCGTACGTACGGCTTACCGTCTCCACGTCGTGGTGTAATTGTTATTCAATAAATTATTATTTGGATGGGTATAATAATGATGTGTAACTCATGTAAATAATAAATAGAACATTATAATGATTCTTTAAATATGATATACCATCAAATTATATATTATTTTAATACCAAAATAATGATATTGTCGCTCGTGCGTACGTACGGACTACTGTCTCCACGAACGCGATAAGATTCATTCTCCATCGTATCCATTCAAGTATAATTATAATTTGATGATTAATAATAGTATCTAAGGAATTGATATCTTTCTGGATATTATTAAGATACAACCTATCCATGACAAACAGAGCTTACGTAACAAAACATATAAAATAAAATGAGTAAGTGAACACCTGAAACAACGATAATACTAAGATATTATTAACAAAAAAAATGTTAAAAGATCATATATGATATCATATTAATGTATATGATTCTTTTATAATTTAATAAAAACTATTCCACCATTATACAGGAGGTTAACCTACCCCAACAAAGGAAAAGTAGAAGGTAAGGGTTATTTCACAATCTCTTCATTATCCGAGGTTGTTTATACGTAATAATCTACTGGGATCTCATTATCATCCACATCCATGTTTCTTAAAAATGTATTTCAAAACATTTTTACTATTTAAAATAGTATTGGTTAAAGTCATTTATAGCCTTTTTTGAATTTTTTTAAGAGTTTTATAAAGGAATATTTCTATCATTTTCCAAAAAAGGTTCTTTTAAACCTTTTCGACAGAATTAAGGTAAGAATGTTTTTTTAACTAATACGGCGGGTGCGACTATTTTCTGCCGTTATAAAATCGTCGAAGCTTCCCTTACAAGCTTATAAGAATATTCTCAAATAAAATGTTTTATTTTATAAATATATGACTCTTAAATGATTTCAAAATATAAAGAGATATTTCTCTAAAAAGAGTTTTGATTTCATCTATTTCAACATCCATTGATGGATTTTATGTTTATTTGAAGATGATTTATTATGATACAAAACTTATATATGGTATTGAAGGTTTTGTGATATGTTTGACTATGAATGATATATTTTTATACCATTCATGGTTTATGGTGAAAGTATTGATATTTCATATGCTAGTTTTAATACGAATGTTTATGTTATGTTTAAACCTTTTTATATGGGAATGCATTGGACTTAATATGTGACGGGTGGAGCCCGCTATAGCTCCTCGATGCATCAGTAGGTCTAATGAGACAAACTAGTGTCTTGGAACAAGGCCTTGAAAAAATCTTATTTGTAGTCTTGGCAGGAGGCCTTGGCTATGTGGTCATGATAGTCTGGCATTATGCATTCCATCATTATGAAAGTGGTTTTTGATATTGCATGTGATTATTCGATTAGTAGAATTTACATGTGAATAAGTAAATAGAATTATTTCATTTTTTCCATACTATGTTGAAGTTCAAGTTTAAAAGGATTTTTTTTAGTTATACATTTCCTTAAATGTTTATGATTATTTATGAAAGTTTCCGATGTATTTCTTACCCTTACAGAGCATTTGAGCTCACCCCTTTTTATGTTTTAAATTTTTCCCAGGATGTGAAGAAGTAAATTATGAATGACCTACAGGGATATTATGAGGGGATAATAGTGTGGACTATGGAGACAATATGTTGTTGTAGTAGTTTTTCACTTTATGATGTAATGTAAAACTTTATGAATATATCTAGTGTTTCCTAGGCTACTAAACCAATCGGTCTTTCGAGATTTTATCTTTCTTCTGTTCATGCCAATGTTATTTAATAATGCACCGACTCTGGGTAACTGGGGTTGGGGCGTTATAGTTGGTATTAGAGGAAGTTTAGTACAAACCTTGGAAGCTAGATTTAGATAAACTCTGATTAGAGCACATAGATTTAAGATGGACTTTGAGGATTAGTATAGAAGAACTTCCTAGAATTTTGGTATTGTAGAGATTTTGTGAGTTTTCTGAGAAATAAATCCCTGTCTGGATACGAGCAGGTAGAGGCGGCTCTGGCACAGATGTACCTAGGGGTAAAACCCGAAAACACCGCTTTGAGCTAGACTCGAACTGTAACTAGTGCACGATAATGGGCCTTACTTCACTCTTGGTTAAGACACTCCTTGGGGATATGGTTAGGATAACTCTCATTTTCATTAAAAATAATTATGAAGGGTTTATGAGTATATACTTCTCAAAGAAACCATTTTTATGATTATGGATTATATCCATAAATAGTTCAATTTATGTTAAGTGTTTAATAAGTATGGAATTATGTATTTTGATTCATAAACTGATCTAGTTTGTGACATTGTTTAGAAATGGAGCCTAGTGGAAGAAATGGAAACCGTATCAATGCACACACTCCATGTAGGGATTTCCATCCTGCTCAAGATAATTATAGTGGAGATGGTGATGCAACTGGTGCTGATCAGCTAATCACCATACTAGGAAAACTCACTCAGGTTATGAATAATAACCTTACCCATATGGAGCACCCTAATCTGTAGAATGGAGGATAAATGTTAGATCGATTCATGAGGAAACAACCACCAATTTTCAATGGGAGTACAAATCTCTTAGTAGCTGAGTAGTGGATAAATTCCCTAGAGAAAATATTTCAGGCTTTGGGGAGTAATGAAAGGGAAAAAGATATCATGGCAGTTTACCGCCTCACTGGAGATGCTGATCAATGGTGGTCATTGATTAAAAACATGAAGGAAGATGATGAAGTATCAGATATGGAATGTAGGGAGTTCAAAGATCTGTTTTTAGAAAAATACATTCCTCGTGACCATCGAGCAGATATGGTAAGGCAATTTCTGAGTCTGAGAAAAAAGAAGGATGAGAAGGTCACAAAGTATGAGGCTAACTTTACAAGGTTAGCAAGGTATGCTGGAGATTATATACGTAACCCAAGAAGTAATATTGATCATTTCTTTTATGGGTTATAACCATTTCTCCGTCAAGCATTAGTCTCATAATCCTTCTCGTCGTACGAAGACATTGTCTCATGTGCTATCAAGACAGAAAAGGAATTCTCTAAGTCTTATGACTTTAAAGCAAAGCAAGAGAAGAAGAGATCTACTGATCAATATGGGAATAAAAATAAGGAGAAGAAGGGAATGGTTGAATATCTATCCTATGGTAAATGTGGGGAGAAACACCTCTGTACTTGCTTGAAGGGAATGGGCGTCTGTTACAAATGTGGTGAAAAAGGCCACCAAGCTCGTGATTGCAAAGGGAAGAAGGAAGATACCAATGTTCAATTCTACAATTGTAGGGAGATGAGACATTAGGAAAATTAATTTCCTAATTGTCATGGGAACTTACCTTAGAAAAGGCCAAGGGATCAAGGCCAAGCTTTTGCTATCACTACTACTGAGGTAGAAGCTCCAAAAGATGTGGTGGCAGGTAATTTAATGGTTTCTTCAAGTTTAGAAAATGCATTATTTGATTATGGATCATCGCATTGTTTCATATCTTCCCTGTTTGATAAGAAAATTAGATATTTCCAATTTGATTTAACAAGGGAGTTGTCAGTTAAAACTCCTAAGGGAAGTATCATTGCAACAAAGTTTTGTGAATCAGTCCCCATTAGAGCACATAAATGTTCTTTATCCACTGATCTCATCGTCATACCTATGATTGAATTTCATATAATCCTTGGTATGGATTAACTTTCGGATTATGATGCGAAGATTTATTATAAGATGAAGGAGGTTACGATTGTTGATGATGATGATAAGGAACACCTTATATTTAGAGAAGAATCTTCACCACCTAATTCTTATCTAGATCCACCCCCAGTAGTTCAACTAAAGGAAATTATTGGAGAGGAAGAGAATTAAATGACTGTGGGTGAGGAAAGGAATGTTCAGATAGAGGATATACCTGTTGTGAAAGAATATGTAGATGTATTTCCGGAAGATTTACCTGGACATCCTCCAGAACGGGAAGTTGAGTTTTCCATTGATTGAATTCCTGGATCAAGGCCTATATCGAAGACCCCTTATAGAATGGCCACTGTAGAATTCATCGAAGTAAAGAAACAACTAGAGGAATTGAGTAATAAAGGATTTATTCACCCTACGGTTTCTCCATGGGGAGCCCATGTTCTTTTTGTTAAAAAGAACGATGGATCTATGAGGTTATGTATCGATTATAGGAAGATCAATGATATAAAAATAAAGAACAAGTATCCCCTACCTCACATTGATGATTTATTTGACCAACTACATGGAGCTCAATACTTTTCAAAGATTGACCTTCGATCTGGATACCATCAGTTGTGTGTAAATAAGGAACACATTCCAAAGACAACATTTCGAACCAGGTACAAGCATTACGAGTTTACTGTAATGCCTTTTGGATTGACTAATGAACCCTCTATATTCATGGATCTGATGAATAGAGTTTTCAAGGAATATCTCAATGAATTTGTGGTGGTATTTATTGATGATATCTTAGTATACTCCAAAATCTATGATGATCATGAAAATCACTTGCGCATTATCCTGAAGACTCTGAAAAGACATGTATTATATGGGATGTTTAGCAAGTGTGAATTCTGGATTCAGGAGATTTATTTTCTTGGCCATATTGCCTCTAAATATGGAATCTCTGTTGATCCTTCTAAGACCAAGCAAATTCAAAAATGTCCAGCACCTCTGAGTATAACTGAGGTATGCAGTTTTATTGGTTTGGCAGTTTATTATCGACATTTCGTCTAGAATTTTGCCCGATTGGCAAACCCATTAACGAAGCTCACACGTAAAGGGGTTAAATTTGTTTGGACAAAAGAGTGTGAAGAATATTTATAAGAATTGAAGAGAAGATTAGTCAATGATCCTATATTGACTCTACCATCGGGGAATGATGGGTTCGTTATTTATAGTGATGCATCGAAGAAAGGACATGGTTGTGTCCTTATGCAGAATGATAGGGTTATTGCATATGCATCACGATAGTTGAAAATTCATGAGAAAAACTATCCTACTCATGATCTTGAGTTAGAAGCTGTGATCTTTCCTTTGAAGATATGGAGGCACTACCTCTATGGTGAAAAATGTGAGATTTATACTGATCACAAGAGTTTGAAGTATATTTTCTCACAAAAAGAACTCAACATGAGGCAGAGGAGATGGCTTGAATTACTCAAGGATTATGATTGTACGATACACTACCACTCGGGGAAGGCAAACAAGGTGGAAGATGCTTTGAGTAAAAAAGACCAGGGAGTTTTGAACAATATGAGAATTGAAAGGGATCCAATTTTCATGGATCTAGTGAAGATGGACATGGGAGTAACCAGGGAAGGTGAAACATCAATGATTTTTCAAATGGTTGCCAAACAATCTTTACTAGGAAGGATTAAGAGTTCTCAGACCAATGATAAAGAATTTCAAAAGAAGATTAAAGCTGTGAATGACGGGAGATTGAGATACTTTGTGTATGAAGAAGGAATTTTGAAATTCGGGAAGAGGATTTGTGTTCCTGATATACCTGATCTAAAAAGGGAATTTTTGAATGATTCTCATAGTTCCAATTTATCTATACACCCTGGGAGCACCAAAATGTATAGATATTTGAAGGAATATTTTTGGCGGGACAACATGAAGAGGGAGATTGCTGATTTCGTGTCAAGATTTATGGTTTTCAACAAGTGAAATCTGGAAGGCAAAATCCTGGAGGAGTCATGCAACCTCTTCCCATACCGGAGTGGAAATGGGACAATATTACGATGGACTTTGTCATGGGGCTACCAAAGACTCCTAGAAGGAATGATGCAATATGGGTTATTGTTGATCGTCTTACCAAGTCAGTACATTTTCTTACTGTAAGAGAAGATCTACCACTGGAACGTCTAGAAAGACTATATATTAATGAAGTTGTGAGACTTCATGGAGTACCCCTATCGATTGTTTCAGATTGTGATCCCCTTTTTACTTCAAGATTCTGGAAAAGTATTCAGAATTCCCTGGATACTGAACTTAATTTGAGCACTGCCTACCACCCTCAAACGGATGGACAATTAGAACGAACTATTCAAACCTTAGAAAACATGTTGATATCCTGCTCACTTGACTTTCAGGGTATGTGTGATCAATATTTACCTCTGGTATAATTTTCCTATAACAATAGCTTCCATTCGAGTATTCAGATGGCACCATATGAAGCATTATACGGAAAGAGATGTCGCACACCAACCTGTTGGGATGACTTTGGTGAAAGAAAACTTGTAGGTACAGAACTGGTAGAGGAAACAATGGAAAAGGTGATAGTAATCCAAAATCACATCAAGGAAGCTCAAAGTAGGCAGAAGATCTATGCTGATAATCGAAGGAAGGATTTGGAATTTCAAGTCGGTGATCATGTTTTCTTGAGGGTATCTCCATGGAAGGGAGTCATACGTTTTGGTAAGAAAGGTAAATTGAGTCCCAGGTACATCGGACCTTTCGAAATTCTAGAACGAATTGGGGATATAGCTTACCAATTGGAAATGCCTCCAAGTCTCTCCAAAGTTCACGATGTGTTCCACGTATCTCTATTGAGAAAATACATGCCTGAACCAATGCATGTACTCACCTATGAGGAATTAGAACTGGAACCCGATCTGTCTTATTGCGAAGAGCCCGTCAGGATTCTTGATACGAGAGAACAAGTACTGAGAAACCGGATGACGCGTCTAGTAAAAGTTTTGTGGAGAAACCATAAGATGGAAGAAGCAACGTGGGAACCCGAGGAACTTATGATGAAGAACCACCCGAGTCTTTTCATGCGATAGTATTCTAGAGATTTTTAGGACGAAATTATTTTAAGGAGAGGAGAATGTAACACCCCAAGATTCTATGGTACACTTCTCTTTGAATAATGCAATAACGTGTGTTGTATGCAACATCGAGTTCTAACACACACCACAACGGATCAAACTAGCCGTTATGAATAGTAATACCTACTTTTTGAAATTTTATCTCTCAGAATGGACTTCATTTTTGGATTTGGAGTATCGAATTTAGCCTAAGGTAAAATTTTGGTACTTTTCGGATAACTTTAATATTTTGATGAATAGTGAAAATTACTAAATTTTAATTAAAAACAACTATTTTAATCAAAATAATTAATAGTGATAAATTATGAATTTAAGTGGTTTTAAAGTATATTTAGAATATATTTTTACCATTTAATACAATTTTGGTCATTGGACATAATTTCACAATTGAACCGAACATAAACAAGTATCAATCTTTTGATAGTTATTATATCTTAAAAACACGCTTTTTTGTTTTGACAGCGTGAATTAATTTTAAATTAATTGCTACCACTTCTATGTTTTGAATTTGGAAAAATGGATTCCATATTTGGAATCAGGATGTTCAAATTGTGTAAATAGGTAACTTTTATTTTTAGACATTTTGAATAATTACTTCGGTGAATATTTTATTTACCATGGTTAAAGGGTAAATCCGGTAAATAAGGATTACAAAATAATATTATAATAATACAAAATTACCCTAAAACGTGTCCTAGACTTATTGGTTGATACATGTTCGACCATGGTCATCTGTGGGTTGATTTTGGGTCCCCATGGTGCCACTTGTAAGTGATAGGGACACTTTATTTTAATAAATACAAAAGTGACAAAAGCATATATCTTTTAGAACATTTTTTTACAAAGGGTTATATATGTTGGATTTTCAACTATAAATATTCATTAGAAATAGGAAAAGATTTTATACATAGTGATATTTTATGTATAATTTTTAGACATTAAATATGTTAATTTATTTATGACACAAAGATGATGCAGTAATTACCATAATAGTGAAAAATTAAACAAATTGATATTATAAATACCAAAATAAATATTATTTGAGACTTTTTATGAATTAAACTAATTTTTTAGGTTAATATGACATGTTAATATTGATTTAATTAACTTTCTTAGAAGTAATCATTCTATTATGATTTTTAAAAAAATCAATTATTGAATTGTGTCAAAATTGACATAAAATAGTTTTTAAAACAAATAGTATATTATTAATTGATATTAAATTCCTAAAAATCTATGTTTCGGCCAAAAAACTTATATCATGATAGGTGTATCATTAATGGACCACTTGGGTGTCTCTTGGATGTATATAGTAAGTTTATTAACCATATAATATAAAAATACAAAGAGACATTGTAAAAGTGAAACAAATTAACTAAGAGTTAATACTTAAAGATAAGGTTAGTATAATGACCAAAAACTATAGAAATTCTACTGGATTAGTGGTTTTATACCTATCCCCACCTTAAAATTTAAATAAACCACTTTTGATCCATTAGAAACCGAATATGAATTTTTATAGAACAATATTTCTAGCTTTTCCAAAGGTGCCCCTCACCCCTCTTATAAAAGGGCACTCCCCCTTCTCATTAATTCACACCATCAAAGCCTTTTGGCTCGGCCAAAATCTTCCCAAATACTCTATAAACTTCCCTTACTTCATTATAGAGGCCTTCCTTTAGTCAGAAAGACAACCTAGAAGCCCTTTTTATCAAATTAAAAGGAAGAACCCGAAGAAGAGGTAATGATTTCACCACCCTTTTCCAAGTTCCTTTCTTCTTCCACTTCTTTTTTATTTGATATTACAATTATAAAACAATAACAACAGTATATTATATATACTATGATGTTATTATAAATATGGTACAACCATATTCAGTATTCTATCCATCCTTTGAATAGCATGTCACCATACGTGCGTACGTACGGCTTACCGTCTCCACGTCGTGGTGTAATTGTTATTCATTAAATTATTATTTGGATGGGTATAATAATGATGTGAAACACATGTAAATAATACATATGTCATGATAATGATTCTTTATATATGATATACCATCCAATTATATATTATTTTAATATCAAAAGAATGAAATTGTCGCTCGTGCGTACGTACGGACTACCGTCTCCACGAACGCGATAAGATTCATTCTCCATCGTATCCATTCAAGTATAATTCTCATTTCATGATTAATAATAGTATCTAAGGACTTGATATCATTCTGGATATGATTAAGATACAACCTATCCATGAAAAACACAGCTTACGTAACAAAACATATAAAATAAAATGAGTAAGTTAACACCCGAAACAACGATAATACTAAGATATTATTTTCAAATCAATGTTAAAAGATCATATATGATATCATATTAATGTATATGATTCTTTTATAATTTAATAAGAAAATATTTGACCATTATACAGGAGGTTAACCTACCCCAACCAAGGAAAAGTACAAGGTACGAGTTATTTCACAATCTCTTCATTATCCGAGGTTGTTTATACGTAATAATTTACTGGGATCTCTTTTTCATCCAACATCCATGTTTCT
Organism: Viscum album; assembly: GCA_963277665.1. Taxonomy (NCBI): domain Eukaryota; kingdom Viridiplantae; phylum Streptophyta; class Magnoliopsida; order Santalales; family Viscaceae; genus Viscum; species Viscum album. The sequence goes on from OY728156.1 coordinate 933,606,735, forward strand.
TAAAAATGTATTTCAATTTTTTTTTAATATTTAAAAGAATATGGGTTAAAGTCATTTATACACTTGTTTGACTTTTTATAAGAGTTTTATAAAGGAATCTTTCTGTATTTTTCCAAACAAGGTGCTTTTTAACCTTTTCGACAAAATTAAGGTAAGAATGTTTTTTTACTTATACGGCGGGTGCGGCTATTTTTCACTGTTATAAAATCGTCGAAGATTCCCTTACAAGATTATAATAATAATTTCAAAGAAAATTTTTTATTTTATAAATATATGACTCTTAAATGATTTCAAAATAGAAAGAGATATTTCTCTAAAAAGAGTTTTGATTTCATCTATGTTAACATCCTTTGATGGATTTTACGCTTATTTGAAGTTGATTTATTTTGATAGAAAACTTCTATATTGTATTTAAGGTTTTGTGATATGTTTGACTGTGAATGTGCTATTTTTATACCAATCATGGTTTATGGTGAATGTATTGACATTTCGTATGCCATTTTTAATACGAATGTTTTTGTTATGTTTAATCCTTTTCATATGGGAATGCATTGGACTTAATATGTGACGGGTGGAGCCCGCTATAGCTCCTCGATGCATCGGTAGGTCTCATGAGACAAACTAGTGTCTTGGCACAAGGCCTTGATAAAATCTTATTTGTAGTCTTGGCACGAGGCCTTGGCTATGTGGTTATGATAGTCTGGCATTATGCATTCCATCATTATGAAAGTGGTTTTTGACATTTCATGTGATTATTCGATTAGTAAAATTCCCATGTGAATAAGTAAATGGCATTATTTCATTTTTTCCATACTATGTTGAAGTTAAATTTTAAAAGGCTTTTGTTTTAGTTATACATTGCCTTAAATGTTTATGATTATTTATGAAAGTTTCTGTTGTATTGCTTACCCTTACGAAGTGTTTGAGCTCACCCCTTTCTATGTTTTATATTTTTCCCAGGATGCGAAGAAGTAAATTATGAATGACCTGTAGGGATATTATGAGGGGATAATAGGGTTGAATGTGGAGACAATATGTTGTTGTAGTAGTTTTTCACTTTATGATGTAATGTAAAACTTTATGAATATATCTAGTGTTTCCAAGGCTACTAAACCAATCAGTCTTTTGAGATTTGATCTTTCTTGTGATCATGCCATTTTATGTAATAATGCACCGACTCTGGGTAACTGGGGTCGGGGCATTACATTTTTTTTCCTTCCATTAAGTATGAATTCTTCAACCCACGTGGAAAAGGCTTTAGTTCTATACATGGGGGTTGTTAAAAGGATGATATTTCATTTTATGGTTCCTACTTCTAATGTTGTATTCTATGGAATAATATCACTCTCTTTTAACAAATCTTAAAAAAAAGATTTTACATTATCCTACAACATGATATCTGAATTTTTAGCTTCTTGGGAATTATAACATTCATATGAAAAGTGTTCTCCTTCTGATAAGAAGTCTTGATGAATAACTGAGTCTTTAATTAGTTCTATATCATCTTATGGGGAGATTGCATAAAGTGAGTGATTGTTGGAAGGGTGTATCATCGTATCAAGAATGTTGATGTGTACCGTACTGTATCTAAGCTCCATGATGAGTGTTACTTCATTCACTTTGACGACCATCCTTGTTGTTTTCAGGATTGGTCTCCCTAGGATGATGGGAGATTAGGCTGGTTATTGGTCTTCCTCCATGCCAAGGACATTAAAGTCTAATGGAAAGATTAATCCTCTCAATATTACAAGTACATATCATTGACTCCAGCTAGAAAAACATTGGATATGTTTGCTAATTGTACTACCACTCGAGTTAGTTTCAGTTCTCTGATGTACAAATATGAAAACATAGAGTGAGGCATCACATTTATCGAAGCTCTTAGATCACATAGTGCATTTGAAAAATTAAAAGAATCAACAGTGAAAGGAATAGAGAATATCTATAGATATTGACATTTTTTGGGGTATCAATGGTGTGATCAATACTGAGACACTTCTTCCTATGTTGATTCATTAATTTCCATCCAGAATCCTTCTTTTAGTACACAAATCCTTCAATTTTTTTTTGCATATTTAGTGATTTTTTGGATTTCATAGAGTAGTGGGATGTTAATCTCATCTTTTCAAAAAGTTTCACGAATTTTTTGTTGAAGTCATTCTTCTTTACCCTTATTTGTCTCAACCAATGCCAATGGGAATGATGTTGGGATATCATTTTTCTCCCTTTGTTGTTTTGAAATGTTGTTTCCATTCTTTCCTTCCCAAACCTTGTTTTGTCTCCATGGTTGTTGACTCCATCTTTTGGTTGGACATGGCAAGATTTAGAAGGTTACCTAGAATCATCCTCATCACATTGTTTTAGTGGTGTGAGATTCTTACCTCTTTGAGTGGGGATTTTAATAACATTCAAATTTGTATTGGTAATTTCTTATGTGGGAATATTACCTTGGTTCTTGGGGAGAGAATCCATAAAGCTTTCAAACTGATCACCTATCTTGCCCATTTTATCTTTAATTTCTACAACTGTTGTCTTTAGCTATTGATCATTAGTTGTCAGTGCACGTGTGGATGGTTCCTCATAATTATTATGCTAGAAAGGTGGCAGTTGGAATGTTTTTTTGTTGTAAGTGATGATAATAATTATGTCAGATTACTATCTGTTTCTGATATTACTGCTGAAAAGGCGGTCTGGCTTGGTTATATTGAAACCCATACCCTGGTTGGGATTGCAGTTGGTATTTCCTTTGTTGATAGGTTGTAGCATAACTTTCTGTCCCCAACACATCTAGACATTGATCATTGTAATGAGAATTAGAAGAGCATAAACCACATACCGGATTCAGTCCTTGTTGTTCCTTCACATGGTTAATAGCCATTTTTCGCACTAACCTAGTGATCTCAACCATTTAGTTTCTAATTAAATCTACTGAATTAGTTGTTCTTACCTCATGTATTCCTCTCGTGCTCGTACCTCGAGTGCCAAACTGATGAGAATTTTGTGCAATATTTTCAATCATAACTCAGAAATATATAGATGATTTGTCAATGAGGTATCCACCTAATGAGGCATCTAGTAGATTCATATCGTTGTTAAGAAATCCTTTATAGAAGCACACAAGGAATTGGTCATATTCCATTTAATGGTGTGGGAAACCTGGACAAAGCTTCTTTAAAGATTCCTAGTATTTGTCGAGGGTTTATATAGTTGATTTATGTATGACATAAATCTCATTTTTTAATGATGTGATCATGGATGTTGGTAAGAATGTTTGTAGGAATAATTTTTTAGATCTTTCCACTCATTTATCTCACCCAGTTGCAGATTTTACAACAATTACTTCACTGATCCCTCGAGTGAGAAGGGGAATGCCCTCTACTTCACATGCTCTTCTACGAATCCTCAAGGTTTGAAGCTAGAGAAGACATAGGTGAATTCTTGGATATGTCAATTCAGATATTCACCTTCAAGACCATGAAATTTATGAAGCACTTGGATCATGTTAATTCATAGTTCAAAATCTATTTCTAAGGAAGGGACTGCAAGTTGGTTATTTTGATTGACAAATTGAGGTGCGTAGATGTTGCGTAAGGTTCAGTTGTGATTTCAACCACTATTATAGGTTCAATGTGTTCACTCATGGTATCACTTGAATCGGTGGGATTTATTTCTTTGAAATATATTGGAAGATTTTAATTTCTCAATTTGGTTATTGGGAATTCAAAATCTAGATCAAATTCAATTAAATTGATATTTGAACTATGGGTCATGAAAAATTGATTTTTTTCAAAAACGTTTTAAGGCACTGCCTCCCCAGTAACTATGCCAAGTGTGACACACACACCTATTGTGCAGAGTGGGAAAACAATATTTTAATTATCTAAGTATAATATTGTAGTTGATCCTAGGTAGTCTCTCAAAGTGGAGTGCACAAAAAACAAGGTTATCACTTTTGATAGGTTTTATAAAAAGGATTGGTTTTAAATAATTTAAATGAATATGAGAGAAAAAAAGTTAAATTTATTGGTGTTAAAAAATCATAAATACGGTGATCGAATTGGGTACATCTAAACCTAGTGATGTTCCATCACTGTTTCCAAATTGTGTATCTTCTTATTCCTTTAACTAGTAAGAGACAGATTCATCTATCGATTCCTCTCTCTCCCTTGTTCAGATAGATGTGATGAGAATTATCTTATCCAAATCCTTAGATTTTTCTATCCTAATTCTAATGTGTTTAGGGTTGCATGAGGTATCTTAATTAATTAGAGAAATCCCTGACCCAGAATTGTTGTACCCTAATAAACCAATATTCCAACTTACAATCATACACACATGCTTGACTACCGTCAAGAACCCACCACTCAACCCTAATATTTTTCCACCATATTCAGATTATATTTAGGGGGAGGGAGATGTGATAATTGACAAAATATATTTATAATAACAGAATAAAAAACCTAACACAATCGCATTCAGAATTAGAAAATGAATTAATAATTGAAACCAGAATAAGAGAGAAGAAGTAATTTGATTCATTTAAAGCAAAATAACTTAATACCATACATAGCTCCATATTACCCTCATCCCGACCCCTCATATGAAACTACCCCTCCCTATATGGGGCAGCTAAGATGATGTGGGATAAGGGATAAATTTTTAATGTGACAAAAAATAAAATAAAGAAAAAGAAGGATGTTGTAGGAGATGGTCCCTGAGTGTCCCTTGGCTTCCTCCCATATACAAGTGTGGTCTTCCAATCCCCTATCAGAATGGGTGAACTCTTATTTATATAGGCTAAGGTGGTTCCATCCTCTAGTGTTCAAATTTATGATCTTTTTAAAATCTCTTTAAGATTTATTTTAGATTCTGTCCAATGAAAAATTGACCATAATATAAAAATTTAGTTCTATAATTTTGGAATGGTTTATTCTTAAATGATCTTCATAAAAAACTTGGATGTTTTATACAAAAAGTTCTGATTGACCCCTATTGTGTATTATGAGATATGGATAATTAATACTGAGATTTTATCCTGGATGAATGTTTCCATTTTTCTACCCCAAAACATTAGCTTCTATGGGAAACCTTAGTAAATGGAAATCTTCATAATCTTCAACAGATGAATTCCCCATTTAATTATCTATCAATTAGAATTTTAATAACCCAAATTGGATGTGTTTTGACCGATATATGACCAATTCATTAAGGTGGTGTCCATGCAGTCATCCAGAATAATTTTCCAACTTGATTGAAATTTTCAGACCCTTAGACGACTGAATTAAATCTTAGTCAGAGACCAAAGATGAAGAAAATTAATATGTGAATATAATAAAAATTGAATCACATCAATTTAATTTATATTTTTAAATATACGATTGTATTACCAATGTGATTAAAACATGTCAATATTTCCAAATTAATATGTTTTCATATTTAAGCTCCAAACACCCTATAAATCCAACATTTATGTAAATATTAACAATTACTAAATTATTAGTGATTATATAATTTAATTAAATATAAAAAATAATGAAAATAATATCTCTATAATGATATCTGTCCTGTCTATACCCATGGTTTCACAGGAAGTATTTAGGGAGGCATAATGCTAAATTTTTAAAAAAACCAATAAAACCATCAATACACCTATCAATAAAATTAAATAGAAATAACTCACAAACACTTTAATAAATTGAAAAAATATTAGAATAACCACAATAACAATTCCAACCCTTCTACCCTAGATCAGTGTCCATGCACATCCATTCACCTATAAGTCTCACCTAGAGGAGGAGTCAAACAAAATCACAACCATCCCATAGAGTCCTATGGAGTATCATTAGGTGTTTTGGACACACACCACACTCATGACTGGAACCTCAAGCCTTGAATATTTTATCTCATGTTTCTTTGGACTCTCCAAAATAATATAGACCCAAATAAAGGGAAAAAACAACCATGGAACCTTTTTGTAACTGACTAGAATGGGCTACCATCTAACTCCACAATTGACCTATCCCATGGCATATCCCGAAGGGAGTTTCCAATCCCTATGGAGTAGAAACAAGTTCATTGAAACCAAGAGACACATTTTCTAATGAATTTTCCAACAACAATCAAACAAAAAATACAACACGAATAAAACATCACATACCAATAAAATCCATAACCAGAAAATTTCAAAGAATAGTTAAATATAATATAATTTCTATTAAAATCAAAAATGGAGAAGGAAAAAATATACACAACCATGCCTCCGTGCTTCAAGAGGGAAACCATCCCCATTACACCACCCCCACCTCCTTCCAAGTGGGAACTGCTTACAACCATATCCACAACCACCACCATGAAATGAATTTCCATAACCTAGGTCAAATATAACAATGTCTATATACAACCAAGGGAGTATGTATGGTGCAATAAAATACCATGTAGAAGAAAATAAATGAATATTCTATGATATAACATTATAAGTAAAATAAACATGCATGTTTTAAGAAAATAAATGAATTTTTCTAAAATAAAACGAGCTTCTAAATTAAAAGAAGAAATAAATTAAAGTATAGCAATAAAATGAACAGTATGAAAAACATGACATCCTTTGGAAACCCCTGAGGAACTAAGGTTAGTGTGGTCTTAGGTTACTCATTCAATTAGTGATCAAACTATCTATCATTCTTAACGACCCTATTTGAGACACCAACCACCATCACATACATGTTTAGTTGGTGTAGTTACGTCAATCTTGTTAGGGAGATTGAGATTCGACCTTGATGAATTTCCCAATGTACTATACCTAATATAAAGACATAGATACCTATAATTCCATTTTTCTCAATTTCACTCATTTTCTCAGATGAACCACCTATTAATAAAACACTCATCCAAGATTATAAACATATGTGAGAAAAACCATTTTCAATAGGAAAATTTTCTTTTATCCCTTACACACATGAAAACTATTTGAAAACAAGATTCACACCACCCACACAATTCATTGAACCCATTAGGAAACCATATAAATAATACTAAAATAATCAAATAATAATAAATTATAGAACCACCTACCGCCCAATTGGATACTTTTGGAAACCAGTTTTAAACATCAAATGCAATAATGGGAGACCCAATATAGGCATAAAAACACCACATTAATCATTATGTAACCCAAAGAGAAAGTGAAAAGGTTAAAACCAAATTTTGGAAACCAATCCATGGAATAATTGATAACCCAAAGATGAAATAAGAAGAGACCAAGATAAGGAGAGAAAAAATGGATAAGAGGGCCTTACTGGAAGACTTCTTGAAGGATACACACAAATAACACCCATGTATGGAAGCCCAATACATAGGGTAGAAATGGGGAGGCATGAATAAGGTCGGTGAGGCCGAATGGGTCAATTTAGTTGTGGTTTCGGGTTAAAAATGAGGAGGTTTAGAAATTTAATTTAATTTTTTATAATATTTTAGAAGGGTGTAAAGTTTTTACTTATGGGTTTCAAGATAGTGTGAGAACTGTGAGACACCTCTATATAAAGGGAAAAGTGGTCACATAGTTTTCTTGGTGGGGGATCGAGTTCATAATCCTAGTCATGCCCTTCAAGAAAGATCCACTATAATATGTACACGGTTAGCCCTTGGGGGATGCACACCCATTATTTTGACCATGAGACCTAGATGGTGTGACTCTCTATGGTTTACAATTTCCTTGTGCTCGTGAACAGTTTCCACTAGCCGTGTACCAACTATGTGTTACATTATTCCTGTTCAAAAAATCAAAATTTTCCATGAAAAAATCCTAATAAATTTAATGTATGAATATAAGACCAAAAATAATTGAGAAAATTCTATAAAATAAAACATGGGTGTGAAGGAACCTTGAATAATTTCTTTAAATTAATTAAAATATATGGGTTAATTCCAAAACAACTCTTCCCTTAACTTATAAAAAACTAAAACATATACAAATTAAAGTATCACCTTCCTTGTGAGTTTATCCTTGATGTTATGCCCCATTTATACTCCACGAACCCCATCCCAATAAAAAAATATTTTCACTATTAGATATCATATGGACTCTACTTTAATGGAGAATTCATTGCAAATATTTATGTCCCTACCATGAGTATCACCTTATTCTTTGTGCATACCTCTTAATTTTTAATATTATAACCTTATGTATCCTTTTTAATATAAGTAATTAAATATAATTACTTTATTTAAATTTAATTATATTAGTTAAATAAATTATTGATTCAATTCCATCTACTAAGAAAAAATAAAACATATGTCAGGTGTATGTGTAGGATACGACCACCGGGATGAAATAATGATCAATTTTCATTAATACATCTCAAATGTTTTATCAAGAACATATTCAATAAATAATTATTTTTTCTGTATGAAAAATTATATTAGGAAATTATGATTTACTAGATACCACATTTTCTTCCATTCGGTGAGAATTGGTATCATTAATCATGCATACACGTGGATTACTACCTCAAAAATCAATGAATTTAACTTTTCATCTTCCCACATAAATTATGGTTCTAATAATGGTTTTAGTGAGGATTTATAATAATAATGAAATATATAATTTTTTGAATATTTCATTTTATTATGATCTAAATACAATCCCATACTCCTAAAAACAATGTAAAACATTACCATTTTCTAATTAAACCACCTATAAAAATGATGTTATATTTATTACATGATAAATGATTATGGTCTTCTATATAGTGATAATATAACTCAATATATATTTATATAATATATTTGAATGATTTTATAATTTTTTTTCTGATAATTTAAATATTTATTAGTATGTTACTATTTGATCGTTTAACACATTGAAAACTAGTTTATATTGGTTTACATATTCACAAGCCATATTCACGTATCTCACCTAAGAAAAATTTGACATAATAAATCATTTATAAATATTATTATTAAATATTTAATAATATATTAATTATTAACTTAGAACTACTATGTGAGAATAAATCTAGAATTCATGATGTTTTACGAAATAAAAATACAAAATTATAACACTCGATAAGGAACGCAAAATATAATTAGATAACATATTTCAAATATATTGTTATAAAAAAATTAATAGAATTGTAGTATATTTATATTATTTTTTTAGATAATCTAGTAATATATTTATGTCTATTATACATGAGGTTATATAACATATGTGTAAATCAATTTTAAAGGTATGTGACATGGTAACTCAAACATATCCCATAGATATATACACATTCTTCTCAATTTTATTTCCCTTTTTTTTCAATAAATATTTACATTATATAAGATTTTCTATAATTATTTCTTGGTTTAAAGTTTTTTTTGATGCACATAAATTCCTCCTGAATGGTTATATTTTTTACATAAGAAAAAAGGATACTTTTTTTGAAAATAGAATAGTAATAATAATTTTTACAGCAATCAATATGTAATGTTTTAAAATAGATCTATTCAAGATTTGGATTTAATTATATTTAAATTATCTATATTAAATTGAGTTATGTTTTAGATTTAACGAAATATTTTATTTCATTATGAAATTATATTTTGTTATCATGATTTCGGTATCTAATGATTTAATTCATGATGTTATTTTATATTATTTGGATGTTTTATGATAACCATTTTCCCCATGGGGTGTTATTAAAAAGTGAATGATTTCCATTTTTTGTTTATGATATACTTTATTTTTCCACGACTTCTTAATGATAAGATGATTATAATTTATCTGGCTGAGATCAATATGGGTGATGATAGGTGGGGTCCTACATATCCCTCAAATTCGTTAGTCGATGTTTATATCTCATGAGATATTCAGGAATGTACATGATGAGTTTTATGACATGAGTAAGGGAATGATGGTATTTCTCCAATTTTTAGCTGTGGACACAATGAGTTTTTTTTCATATAACAATATGTATAATGAGTTTTCTCAAAAATTATTTCAAATTATTATTGTTGTTTAACATTACCATGTTTTATCATGTCATATAAAATTTTAAATATGGATTTCATTTCTGTGAAATTACATGTTTCCGTTGCACCTTATTTTTAAAGTGTTTCACTGCCTTACATCATGTGTACATGTCTTAAGATTATTAATAATTATTTTTTATCCCAGTGAAATGTTTTTCATTTTTTTATTACCATTTTATTTTCTTAATTTTCTCTATCATGTTTAATGATTATAATCCACGATCTTATGATATTTTATTAATATATATATAAATATATAAATATTTATGTCTTCCCAATATTTTCATTCATGTTTATGATATGAAACGTTACCATATGTTTTTATTACTACGAATTTTAGCACCTCACTTTTCTATGTTTTCCATCACCAATATTATTAAGGTGATTTTATGATGTGTTATGTCTTGAAAAGGCACTAGAAAAGTAGGTTTTTGGAGAATTGTTTTGAATTGTTATAAAATAAGATGTTTATGTAGGTAATATCTAAGAACCTAAAACATTAACTCCTTGGGTTGTGTGATTGTTTTGAGTTATATTTTCTAAATAATGATATTATTGAATGATTTATGTTCAGTTTATATTGGATCACTTTATATTTTCAATGTGAAAATTTATCCATTGGATAATCTCCATAGAATAATAGTAAAAAAATAGTCATGGAAGAAATTGAACTCTCACAATTATATCCTCTATCTAATTTCACTACTAAATATACTAAATTTATTACCAAAACCATCCCCTATTTAAAAAACATAATGATTGAGGATTTACTCATGTCATGAGTATGTACTATAAGCAGTGGATGAGAATTTATTGAGAAAAAATTCCATTGGTGAAGGGTTAATAGATGATTAAAAAAGTATTTATTTGGTTCCCATGTAAAGACACAAGCCATTGTAAAATTACTCATTATGGGGTAAACATAAAAGCAACATTATAAGAATGATAATAAACATAAAATAATGGATAGTTACAGTTGAGATATTAATTGAAAATAAATAAATATTCAAGGTATGATTTTATATTTAATATATATATATAAATAAATGTAACAATCTAAATTAAATAAGTCCAAAAATTAAGAATAACATAGTCTTCAATACTGACCTAAAAAAATATAGTAGAAAAAAAAGCCGACCAACCATAATATATAATATGAATATTGAATAAATAAAAATAAATTTTCATGGTGAAAATTTCATGAGAAATTACATTAACAATAAAAAATTTAATTAAGAAAAATTAAATTTATAATTATATAAAAATAAATTTTTAAAAATAAAAACTTTAAAGTATAAATGAACAAGAAATAAAATTATCATTGTTTTTGTAACACCCCGAGCTTCTATGATACACTTCTCATTCAATAATGCAATAGCTTGCATTGTACGCAACTTCGAGTTCTAACACACCGCAACTAATCAAAGTAGCCGTTATGAATATTAATACCCACCTTTTGAAATTATATACAATTTATATTTCAAAATGGACTTCATTTTTGGATTTGTAATGTCGAAATTAGCCTATTTTGAATTTTTGGTATTTTTCTGAGAACTTCCAATTTTTTATGAATAGTGAGGAATACGTAAAAACAAATTTCTTAATAAAAATAATTTTTAGTGATAAATTATACTATTGAGTGGTTTTAAAGTATAATTAGAATATATTTTTACCATTTTATCCAATGGTGTTTATTATAATTAATTTCACATTGAAATTAGACATAAACAATTGTCAATCTTTTGATATATATTGTTTCTTAAAAACACACTATTTATTGTGACAGCGGGAATTAATTATAAAATTAATTAATGCAACTTATGTGTTTGGAATTTTTTAAAATAGACATCATTTTTGAATTCGGAATATCAATTACAGCTTAGGGTGAAATTTTGGCATTGTTCTGAAAATTTCAAATTTTGATGAATAGTGAAACCACTAAGTGGTAGTTAAATAACTGATTTTTCGTTTAAATGAAATATTACCACTTTTGTGATTTGATTTTCAAAAATCCGACATAAAAGGTTTTCATTAGGAAGTAAAATGTGGTTAAATGGGATTAAAATAATTTTTTTGGTGAATAGTAACTTTTAAGTTTAATTAATCGCGATTAAAGGTAATTAGTGAAATTTAAGGTAAAAACAGTATTATAAAAATATTAAATGACCTTTACAATTGTCCTACCCCTATTGGATGTGTAATTTCCGACCAATAAAATCCATGGGTCAACTTGGGGACCCCATGGAGCCACTTTTGTAGGAAAATGACATAAATAACTTTTTATTTAATGTTAAAATAAAAATGTCACAAACAAGAGTTGTTTTACTAAAACAATTTTTAAATGGGGATATAAAAGTCATATTTTTTACTATAAATATTAATTAGAAAGTTAAAAAAATTTCCTACATAATGAATTTTTTTTTATAATTTTTAGACTTTAAATAAATTAAATTGTTTATGACACCATGATGATGCAGCGATTACCTCATTAATTAACAATTTTAATAAAATGGAAGGATAATGTAAATTATAAGCATTACACTTGTCCAAAGCCTATTGGATGAGAATATTTCGAACCATTATCACCTTATCCTCAAATTATATAAGTGTGGGACCTTTATAATCCTAAAATCATGGTATAATAAAGTAACATTTTATTTCTTTCCAAGAGTGCCCCTCCTCTCCACATATAAAAGGCCCCCACTACTACCACCTTACTCACACTTTCAAAGCCTTTTGGATCGTCCAACCTCTACCCAAATACTCTCCCAACTTCCCTCCCTTACTCCTAGAAGCCTAAATTTGGGCATAATTCTTCCCAAGGATGCCTTTGGCTCAAATCAAAAGAGTTACCCGATTTTAAGGTGATGTCTTCTCTAATGTTGTTTTATTTTATTTTGCTTATCCAACCCCCTAAACTCTTTTTATTAATTTCTTTTGTAAAAAAACCAGTATTCTAAATATAATAGGATGTTTTTATAAGAATTATTCTATCTACACTTACACACACCTACATCTAATGGTTAAAGAACATACTGTTTCTGTGGATGGCGAATTTCTGTCTCACGAAACGATGATTGTTCAACACTCATATAACACCTCTAATGGTGGACATTTTGATTAAACTATTTTCATATATGATATATATATATTATGTTTATGTTTTCCTTATGCTTCTGTATTAATAATTTTTTGGCATACTTTATGATTTCCATTATGGGTAAACGCGATAATTTCATTTTAAGAAGTGCGGACTACCGCCCCCTCAAAGTGATTTGAATCATTAATGCCATATGTGAGATGTATAAAGGATGGAGTAAATGGTATTATACATTATATTATACTGGAATTATATTATACCTTTATATAATTATAACTTCATTCCATTAAATATGAAATATAAATGAAAGTAGCATTCATGCGTACGTACGACTTACCGTCTCCATGAACGGTGCATTTCATTTCTTACCTCTAAATGTTATGTAATATTATAAATGAATGTATATACTAGATATATATGGTTTATATGATATTTAAATCATGAATATAATTATGTATATAATGGATATATTACCACATGAACAAAGTGTAATTATAAGAAGTTTATTTTTGACTCAAGTACCTAAGATTGCCAAAACGACTGTTATAAACTTAAATAATTACATAATGTTTATAAAATTGTAATAAGTGATATAAAAGGAATAATGAACTTGAAAGAGGTTATTAAGAAGATAGAGATTAACTCTAGTTTATTATTCAGGAGGTTAAAGAGAGGTCAAGTCAAGTCGGACATGAGGTAAGGGAATTTCTTAACCCAATTTCCATTCTTTGGGTTAATCTCCTACTTTCAAATTATGTCATGATATTATTATGTCATATCTTTTATTTGTACTTTCTTTATGTGTACATATAGTGAATACACATAATAGACCTATTTTGTTTTAAAAATTATCTTTGTAAGGACTTCGTCTCAATCTCATTTCATTGAGACATATTTGGTTTTATACACAACTTTCTTTTATACGGTGTATAAACCACTTTGACTTTTAATTTTATAAAAAAAGGAATCTTTTTATACGAAGCATTTTTACTAAACGACAAAAGGAATGTTTTGTTTCTTACGTATGCGGAGACAATGACTTCTCCACCTCCATGACCATTATTTTAGTTTCAGCTTCCTCTACAAGCCATAACTTTTTTTAAAATGAAAAATAAATATATGTTTTAATTTTCTTTAATTTTGGTATTGAAAATCGTTTTGAAAGTGTTTTTACTATATCAATGTGTTGTATTGATATCTTGTGATTGAAATGTGAAAATGTTATGTTTCTTTTATGCATGTTTTATGTGATACGATTATGTGATATGATATGTTTAAACCTATTCATATGAGTAATGCATTGGACTTAATAAGTGACAGGTGGAGCCCGCTATAGATCCTCGATGAATCGATAGGTCTCATGAGACAAACTAGTGTCTTGGCACGAGGCCTTGACAAAATCTTATTTGTGGTCTTGGCATGAGGCCTTGAGTATGTGGTTATGATAGTCTGGAATTATGCATTCCATCATTATGAAAGTGGTTATTGATATTGCATGAGATTATTAGACTAGTAGAATATCCATGTGAGTAAGTAAATGGAATTATTTAATTTTATTTTTGCCATATCATGCTGAAGTTCAAGTTTAAAAAGGCTTTTGTTTTAGTTATACATTGCCTTAAATGTTAATGTTTATTTATGAATGCTTCTGCAATATTGTTATCCTTACTGAGCATCTGAGCTCACCCCTTTCAATGTTTTAATTTTTCCAGGATGTGAAGAAGTATTTTAGGAATGACCTGCAGGGATAGTCAGAAGAGGATATGAGTGTAGACTATGGAGACTTTGTTATTGTTGTTTTTCACTTTATGATGTAATGCAAGACTTATGAATGTATCTAGTGTTTCCATGGCTACAAAACTAATCGGTCTTTCGAGACTTGATCTTTTGTGATCATGCCAATGTTATGAAGTAATGCACCGAATCTGGGTAGCTGGGGTAGGGGCGTTACAGTTGGTATCAGAGGCAGTTTAGTACTAACCTTGGAAGCTAGATTTAGATAAACTCTGATTAGAGCACATAGACCTAAGATAGACTCTGAGGATTAGTATTGAATTACTTCCTAGAATTTTGGTTTTATATAGATTTTGTGAGTTTTCCGAGCAATAAATTCCTGTTTGGATACGAGAACGCGGAGGCGACTCTGGCACAGATGTACCTAGGGGTAAAACCCAAAAACACCGCTTTGAGCTAGACTCAAACGGGAACTGGTGCACGACAACGGGCCTTGCTGCACTCATGGTTACGACACTCCTGGGGGATATGCTTTGGATAATCCTCATTTTCGTTACAAAC
This sequence comes from Viscum album, assembly GCA_963277665.1. Classification (NCBI taxonomy): domain Eukaryota; kingdom Viridiplantae; phylum Streptophyta; class Magnoliopsida; order Santalales; family Viscaceae; genus Viscum; species Viscum album. The sequence continues at coordinate 933,622,144 of OY728156.1, forward strand.
CATTATTAAGGGATTATGAGTATATACTCCTCAAAGAAAAAATATTTATGATTATGGATTATATCCATAAATAGTTCAATTTATGTTTAGTATTTTACAAGTATGGAATTATGTATTTTAATTCATAAACTAATCTAGTTTATGCCATTGTTTGGAAATGGCGCCTAGTGGAAGGAATGGAAACCTTATCAATGAACGCACTTCGTGTAGGGATTTCCCTCCTTCTCAAGATATTTATTGTGGATCTGGAGATACAACTGGTGCTGATCAACTTATTACCATACTGGGAAAACTCACTCAGGTTATGAATAATAACCTTACTCGTATGGAGCACCCTGATCCACAACGTGGAGGATCAATGTTAGGCCGCTTCATGAGGAAACAACCACCAACATTTAATGGGGGTACAAATCCATTAGTAGCTGAGCAATGGATAAACTCCTTAGAGAAAATATTCCATGCCTTGGAAAGTAGCGAAAGGGAGATGGTTGTCATGGAAGTTTACCGCCTCACTGGAGATGCCAATCAGTGGTGGTCATTGATTAAATACACAAAGGATGATGATGAAGTATCGAATATGGAATAGATGGAGTTCAAAGAGCTTTTCTTAGAAAAATACTTACCTTGTGACCATTGAGCAGATATGGAAAGGAAATTTCTGAGTTTGAGACAAAAGGAGGATGAGAATGTCACAAAGTATGAGGATAACTTTATAAGGTTAGTGAGGTATGCTGCAGATTATAAACGTAACCCAAGAGGTAAGATTGATCGTTTTTTTGATGGGTTAAAACCATTTCTCCGTTGAGCTTTAGTTTCACAATCCTTCTCATCGTATGAAGACATTATCTCATGTGCTATCACGACAGAAAAGGAATTCTCTAAATCATATGACAATAAGGTAAAGCAAGAGAAGAAGAGAACGGTGGAACAAGAGACAGATAAAGGGAAAAAGGGAAAGAAGGATTTTCCATTATGTGATAATTGTGGGAAGAATCACCATAGTACTTTCCTAAAAGGAATGGGAGTTTGTTATAAATGTGGAGAAAAAGGTCACTAGGCGCGTGATTGCAAGGGAAAGAAATAGGATATCAATGTTGAATGCTACAATTGTAGAGAAATGGGTCATTATGAAAATGAATATCCTAAGCGTCAGGGAAACTTACCTCAAAAAAGGCCAAGGGATCAAGGCCAATCTTATGCTGTGACTACAGTTGAAGCGGAATAATTAATGTATTGGTGCTTTTGGACTCATGGATTATATTATAGTTATTAGAATAATGTGATATATATATATAAGGATTGTACTGCAGTAATTGTTGATTTCATTAAGGTTTTAATATGATGAAGGTAATCATATTTTTGTATGTGACAATAAGAGAAACTTTACATTGTTTGGGGAATCTAATGTTACAATTGATTTTGGAATTTAAGGACCTTTTAGTGAATGTCTGGACAGAGGTATTTTGGATAACTATAAAGGTTGGAATGGATTAAGTTGAACCTTGGATAGGATTTTTTAAGGTTAAAACATTTCTGAAGATTACTTTTGGAATATTATAATACTCTATTTTTAGGAAAAGGACCACCTGCAGGTCGGGGGATAACCCGTCGCATCGGACAATGTTGCAGGGATCGAACCCACAACCATAGTGCGACATGCCTTTATTACCTACAACTAGCCTACAGGAAGTCCCTGGTTATTACAATATAGTTTTAATATTCTAAATAGTATGTGTTAATATTTGGAACCTCATACAATTAGGATAAATAGAATATTATTGAGTTCTATTACCTTTTAGAGTGAAAGATGAGTTTGTGGTAGAAATTAGTTGAAGGTTGAAACTCTACTTGTCAAGAATAAATATGTATATACCTATCTCTTATTCTATGAATAAATTAACTCTTAAACTTTAGTAAAGGGATATTAAAACAAAAAATGTGTTATCCTAATACCTTATGTCTTGTTGAACAGATAATATTTTAAATAAACATAGATTGAAGGCTTTGAGGCCCTCAATTTTACACTTTTTTGTGATTGATGACCTCAATCATTCCCTACAAATATTTATGTTTTACCTCCAATTATATGTCTCTAATTTCCACCAAAGTTCTCCTTATCGAGATCATAATTTTGTGGTGTCTTTTTTATTTCAATTTCCCTCTTATTAAGGATAAATTTTATTAAACTTATTTCCAATGTGGGTTTTCCACAAAGGTATTTTCTATTTTCAACATTTTATTTTCAAAGAAAAATTTCAAATTGCGAGGATGCAATTTATTGAAGGAGGGTATAATGTAACACCCCAAGCTTCCATGATACACTTCTCATTCAATAATGCAATAGCTTGCATTGTACACAACTTCAAGTTCTAACACACCGTAACTAATTAAAGTAGCTATTATGAATAGTAATACCCACTTTTTGAAATTATATAAATTTTATATTTTAAGATGGACTTCATTTTTGGATTTGGAATATCAAAATTAGCCTATTTTGATTTTTTGGTGTTTTTCTGAGAACTTCCAATTTTTTATGAATATTGAAGAATACTTAAAAACAACTTTTTTAATCAAGATAATTTATATTGATAAATTATACTATTGAGTGGTTTTAAAGTATAATTAGAATTTATTTTTACAATTTTATCCAATGGTGTTCATTATAATTAATTTCACTTGGAAATTAGACATAAACAATTGTCAATCTTTTGATATATATTGTTTCTTAAAAACACACTATTTTTTGTGACAGCGGGAATTAATTATAAAATTAATTAATGCAACATATGTGTTTGGAATTTTTTAAAATAGACATCATTTTTGAATTCGGAATATCAATTAATTCTTATGGTGAAATTTTGGCATTGTTCTGAAAAAGTTCAATTTTTGATGAATAGTGAAACCACTAAGTGGTAGTTAAATAACTGATTTTTCATTTAAATGAAATATTACCACTTCTGTGATTTGATTTTCAAAAATTTGACATAAAAGGTTTTCATTAGGAATTAAAATGTGGTTCAATGGGATTAAAATAATTTTTTGGTTAATAGTAACTTTTAAGTTTAATTAATCGCGATTAAAGGTAATTAGTGAAATTTAAGGTAAAAATGGTATTATAAAAATATGAAATGACCTTTAAACTTGTCCTAACCCTATTGTATGTGTCATGGCCCACCAATAAAATCCATGGGTCAACTTGGGGACCCCATGGAGCCACTTTGGTAGGAAAATGACATAAATAAATTTTTATTTAATGTTAAAAAAAATGTCACAAACAAGAGTTGTTTTACTAATACAATTTTTAAATGGGGTCATACAAGTCATATTTTTGACTATAAATATTAATTACAAATATAAAACAATTTCCTACATAATTATATTTTTTTATAATTTTTAGACATTAAATAAATTAAATTATTTATGACACCATGATGATGCAACGATTACCTCATTAATTAACAATTTTAATAAAATGGAAGGATAATGTAAAATCTAAGCATTACACTTGTCCAAAGCCTATTGTATGAGAATATTTTGAACCCTTATCACCTTATCCTAGAATTATATATGTTTGGGACCTTTATAATACTAAAATCATGGTATAATAAAGTAACATTTTATTTCTTTCCAAGAGTGCCCCTCTTCTCCACTTATAAAAGGCCCCCACCACTACCACCTTACTCACACTTTCAAAGACTTTTGGCTCGGCCAACCTCTTCCCAAATACTCTCCCAACTACCCTCCCTTACTCCTAGAAGCCTCACTTTGGGCAGAATTCTTCCCAAGTAAGCCTTTGGATCAAATCAAAAGAGTTACCCGATTTTAAGGTAATGTCTTCTCTAATGTTGTTTTGTTTTATTTTTCTTATAAACCCCCTAAAATCTTTTTATTAATTTATTTTGTAACAACACCAGTATCATCAATATAATAGGATGTTGTTATAAGAATTATTCTAGCTACAATTACACACACCTACATCTAATGGTTAATGAACATACTGTTTCTGTGGATGGCGAATTTCTGGCTCACGAAACGATGATTGTTCAACACTCATATAACACCTCTAATGGTGGACATTTTGATTAAACTATTTTCATATATGATATATATATATTATGTTTATGTTTCACTTATACTTCTGTATTACTCATTTGTGGCATACTTTATGACTTCCATTATGGGTAAATGCGATAATTTCATTTTAAGAAGTGCGGACTACCGCCCCCTCAAAGTGATTTGAATCGTTAATGACATATATGGGATGTATAAAGGATGGAGTAAATGGTATTATACATTATATTATACTGGATTTATATTATAACTTTATATAATTATAACTTCATTCCATTAAATATGAAATAGAAAAGAAAGTAGCATTCATGCGTACGTACGGCTTACCGTCTCCATGAACGGTGCATTTCATTTCATACCTCTAAATGTTATGTAATATTATAAATGAATGTATATACTGGATATATATTATGTATATGATATATACATCCGGAATATAATTATGGATATAATGGATATATTACCACATGAACAAATTGTAATTATAAGAAGTTTATTTTTGACTCAAGTACCTAAGATCAACAAAACGACCATTATAAAATTAAATAATTACATAATGTTTATAAAATGATAATAAGTGATATAAAAGGAATAATGAACTTGAAAAAGGTTCTTAAAAAGATAGAGATTAACTCTAGTTTAATATTCAAGAGGTTAAAGAGTGGTTGAGTCAAGTCGGACACGAGGTAAGGGAATTTCTTAACCCAATTTCCATTCTTTGGGTTAATCTCCTACTTTCAAATTATGTCATGATATTATTATGTCATATCTTGAATTTTTTACTTTCTTTATGTGTACATATAGTGAATACACATAATAGACCTATTTTATTTTAAAAATGATCTTTGTAAGGACTTCGTCTCAATCTCCTTTCATTGAGGCATATTTGGTTTTATACACAACTTTCTTTTATACGGTGTATAAACCCCTTTGAATTTTACTTTTATAAAAAAAGGAATCTTTTTATACGAAGCGTTTTTACTAAACGACAAATGGAATGTTTTTTTCTTACGTATGCGGAGACAACGACTTCTCCGCCGCCGTGACCATTATTTGAGTTTCGGCTTCCTCTACAACCATAACTATTTTTAAAATGAAAAATAAGTACATGTTTTAATTTTCTGTTATTTTGGTATTGAAAATGGTATTGAAAGTGTTTTTACTATATCAATGTGTTGTATTGATATATTGTGATTGAAATGTCGAAATGTTATGTTTCCTTTATGCATGTTTTATGTGATACGATTATGTTATATGATATGTTGAAATCTATTCATATGAGGAATGCATTAGACTTAATAAGTGACGAGTGGAGCCCGCTATAGCTCCTCGATGCATCCGTAGGTCTCATGAGACAAACTAGTGTCTTGGAACGAGGCCTTGACAAAATATTATTTGTGGTCTTGGAACGAGGCCTTGACTACGTGGTTATGATAGTCTGACATTATGCATTTCATCATTATGAAAGTGGTTATTGATATTTCATGGGATTATTAGACTAGTAGAACATCCATGTGAGTAAGTAAATGGTATTATTTAATTTTATTTTTGCCATATCATACTGAAGTTCATGTTTAAAAAGGATTTTGTTTTAGTTATAAATTTCCTTAAATGTTAATGTTTATTTTTGAAAGTTTCCGCAGTATTGTTATCCTTACTGAGCATCTGAGCTCACCCCTTTTAATGTTTTAATTTTTCCAGGATGTGAAGAAGTATTTTAGGAATGACCTGCAGGGATAGTCAGAAGAGGATATCAGTGTGGACTATGAAGACTTTGTTATTGTTGTTTTTCACTTTATGATGTAATGTAAGACTTATGAATGTATCTAGTGTTTCCAAGGCTACTAAACTAATCGGTCTTTCAAGACCTGATCTTTTGTGATCATGCCAATGTTATGAAGTAATGCACCGACTCTTGGTAGCTGGGGTCGGGGCGTTACAGTTTTCCTACACCAATGTTATTTATTTGGGTATGTTTTCAAAATTAATAAATAATTTCTAAGCATTTAAATTGGAACAACTACAATTAAATTAATGAATTAATTTTCATTCATATGAATCTTATTAACAAAAAAGAGATATGAATTAACAATTTCCCAAAAAAAGATATTTTAATCTCAATTTGATTAAACTACCAATGAGAATTTTAATTCTAAGAAATATTTAAATATCAATAGCTTTCATAATATATGTCAATAATAAATGATGATAAATAATTCTTAATAATAAATTTATTTATTCAATTAGGATCTTCAAGAGATTAATTTTCAAAAATATATTTATCCTTAATAGTGTATAAAACAACTAAGAACTACATACCAAATTTTCTTGAAAATGTAACACTACATGATGTAAAAAATGTCCACTTAAAGATGAAATTATTTTTAGATTAAGAAAATTATCAAATTCTATGCATAATACTATAACATCCTTATACATAATATTATCAACATATCATTAGAATAATAATAATATATTTAAAAATACATTAGCATCAGTTTCATTTAATAAAAATAAGGAATTTTTATATTAATCATTAACATAAAAAATGTAATAAAATAAAAAATACAATATCTAGTTTTGAGAAAATAACTTTATACCTAATAAATTTCAATAATGTGAACCTTAGTTTCATGATTATATTAATTTTTATTATGTAATGAAAATATTTATATGATCATTCGGAAATATATAGAGGTAGAATATTTAAATAATATCCATAGAGGAAGCCACAACATGGTTATCTGGATAAACTAGGTTTTGAAAGAACATCATTGAGTTTTTTATGGAATATCTTTTCTAACTGAAGGGTATAGGATAATGATTTTAACCTACTAAATATTATCATTATACGAAAAATATCATATGTTGGAGGAAGAAATAAAATTTATTAGACAAATATACAAATAGATGGGTGTCACTTTTGTTATGCTAAATAAAGTGAATAATTATACTCAAAAGTAGGGTGAATTGAGTCCATTAAAAAAATATTTCTCCAAATATAAACTTATCAAATAATGTAGTTATAATATGTCTATACATTCTAATAAGGTAATGAGGTGGAAAAAAATTTAAGATACATGAAACATGGTAATTTTATAATGGTTTGAGGATACAAGAACATCCCCTAGTCTACTCCACCAACACCCAATATAGCCATGATATTTTTATACCTATCATTTTCTTGGGGATCTCCCAACTGAGGGAAATATGTTTTCACTTATTATGATATTTTTTTACCAAACCATATAACCCTTTTATTAGGGACCCTAAAAATAAGTACAAGTAGATAAAACTTAATGTACTACTAATTATAAGAAGCAAACAAGTAATCCACTATAAATTTCAAGTTTTCACTTAGATAAAAAATCAATGCAAAAGTTTAAAAGGATTTTGTCACATAGTTAAAACTTTGGAATCATATAGAAGATATATCTTCCTAAAAATAATGATTCCTAAATTTCATGTAGTCCAAATTTGATCATTTATTTAAAATGGTATTTAATAAAAAAATAAAAACAAAAGAATAATTTTCTTGATTGTATAATATTCCTTATTTTTATTTGAGATTACCACACATAAAATAGAATGTAAATTTTTAATAAAATAATATTAGGAATAAAATTATATATATATATATATATATATTTATCATGTATAAATTTTATAACATTTTTGATCAAAAAAAACATATAAAAATAAAAAATATTATCATTTTGTAACATATTTCACATGGGATAAATAAAAAATAAAATTAATCAATGTATTTAAAAATTATATTTTTGATTTTAGTGCATAGTTATCAAAGACAATTTATTCCAAAGATACGTAAAAATAAAATATATTTAATGAAATATGTAAATATCTCCATGAATATAATACCGTTATTAGAGAATATTATTTCTAAATAAATCATTGAATAATATCAATGAAGGAAAATCATAACATTATCTATATTTTCAGAAGTAGAAATTTTTATTTAAATATTTATTGAAACTATTTAATTCTTCAGGAAATATCCAAAAATAAAATCATTCAAAAAAACAATAATTTTAATTCAAAATATAGTTATAATTATAATAATATTTGATGTGTATTGAAAAATATAATTTACTATGCAATATTAAATATAACTTCTCTTTATTATGTTCTATTCAAGTCATCATGATCATAATATTATTCAAAATCATGATTATCATCATAATATAAGTTCATATTTAATATCTATATGGATAATTTCACGTTGAATTATAAAATTGTAGACCCCCCAGTGAATTTGTTCTCCTTTTTCTAATTCCGGATGCTCTCAAAGCCTCCAAATCCATATAAATCCACATGTAGTTGATTTAATATTCTCTCCCACAAATAATGTATATGTTTACAAGAAGAATAATTTTCTATCTACCCCTATTTTAGTGGAGAAACTTGGGAATAAAATAAAAAAATTTGGATCCTTCATCAATCTTCATGTTGTACACGTGGGGGGTTCCAGATTGTTTTTGTCATTTAGAGAGATAACATGAACCCAATTAGTAAAGATAATAAATAGGTTAACTAAAAATAAATGGGAATGGATGAAATAAAATGAGGTTACATATTCATAAATTATACATGTATGTCAACAATGCTTTATGTTCTTCAATCATGGGATTATGTTGAGTTTTTATATTGTAAAGTATTTTGAATTAACTAACCACATTGTTATTATTACTTAAAAATAGTGAACCTAAAAATAGAAAAGTATATATATCTAACTACTTAATTTGTTACACATAAAACCCAGGATTATGAAAGAATTCTCTCTATATTGATGAACTAAATTTAAATATCCACTATTAATATAAAATATAATTTTTGAAAAGTGTTTTGGTTGTGATGGAAATATATTTTTTATATGGTTGTGATATTTGGTGCTTTCAATGTTAAATGGTGGTAAATTGTTGATTTTTTAATGAGGAGAATTGTTTTGTGTTGTTTTTGTATTATATTTGTGTTTTGATTGTTTGATGTAATTTATGGAATAAAATATTTATTATGAAACTAGAATGATTAATGGGATGAACTAGATAATGGGTTAGAATAATTAGTGAGTAATTAAATTGAAATGGGATCTGTATCCTATGGGGTTTTTGATTAATATGACATAAAATGTCTTGATAAATCGAATGGTGTTTTAATGGATACATCATGAAATTGAATTTACTTTAAAATGAAGGAATAAGGTGGCCTATTTTTATGCAATTATTTTGTGTTTCTATAAAATTTAACTTGGAAATAAACGTAGTGGTGGAGGTGAGGCCTTGGGGGAGATGTTTTTATTTGGGATGTTACTCATATTATGAAGTCATATATTGGGATGTGTGTGTGTGGCTATTATATATTATATTTTCATTTTAATTTCTACAAGCTCCCCTAGTTAGTCACATTATTCTAACACAAAAATATTTTGTCGGTGGTTTTCCCAACATCCATGTGGAAAGAAAGAGTGGACTGAAACCCCATATTTTGCACTCTCTCTTTTAGGAGAGCATGATATTAATGGGGTTTGATTCATATAAGTAAAAATATACACTAGTGTTGGTGTTTGATATTATTGATATGGGTTTTTATAGTTGGGTTTATGAACTACTTGGAATGTCATGAATTCCATTTTTTAGTCACGGTTTATAAAACTGCAACTAAACAAAACACAATATTCCCCACTCTTTTTTAAGAGACTCTTTATAAAATAGTATATATTTAATATATATTTTTGATTAAAATAAACACTAAATAAATTTAAAATGTATTTTATGGCGGTTTAAAATAAAATATTAGCTAAAAATTTCTATAAATTCACCACTCTCCCCAGGTCATTCCTCACCTTCGTTTGATGCCACTTATCGATCTCACACCAACCTTAAAATTGAATAAAACCTATCCAAAACTAGTGGAGCTACCTCATAACCCCATCACAATTGTTCATAATAGAATTCCTATCATCATTCCTCTTGGTGGTGCTCAATTATAGACCCCCTCTAAGACTCCCACATGAAGTTTCTAAATTCTGAATTGGCTTCCCTCTGAACATTGATTCATCTACCCATTCAATTCCCTCAATACCTTCATTCCACTTAACCCATGAAATGTTTTAGGGAAATTATTCACATATTTTTTCACCATTATAATTGTTAGATGAATGTTATATTTTTTTACTCCATAAAACACCTCAATATGTTACAAGTTTGAACATATTTTTTGATTTTGGATTTAAAAATAAAAACATGTATAGAAGAATGAAAATTCCATGCCAGCTTTAAGAATTGAGATGATGGTTGAATAGAGAGAAATTATTTGATCACTTCATATTCAAAAAAATTACCCCTCACTATTGGTGTTATATTTTGTCCTAGAAAATCAAACATTAAGGAAAATTTGATTACTTATGTATAAAATAAGAATTAATAGGTGAATACATTCATACTGAATAATGGATTTTAAAACATGATCAATGATTATTTTAAAATAGTCAGGAAATGAAATCAATAATATAAAAAATTAGTTTATTCAGTTGATGGTGTTTCATAGTTTAATGATTTTTTTAAAATGACTAAAAAAATTGATAAAGATAATAATAGATTAATTTATGATGATGAAGAAGCTGATACACTGTTAAATTCAACCAAGGAAAAAAATATTTTTATAAGTTAGGTACAAATTGAAATCATTCATTTCATGATGTGTGAAATATTCAAAATATTATTTTCTAATGATGTTTTAGTAGATAAAATGTTTATGTGAAATTGAAAATAAATCAATGTCTATGATATTGAAATTATTTTTTGATTCATTTTAGGAATCCAAAATCCCTATATCATTTTTTGAGATGAATAAGATTACTAACAATATCGGATTCAATTATTTTGGTATAGATGAATGTCCAAATTATTTTTATATTTATTATAAAGGTTATTCAAATATAGAAAAGTGAAAAATATGTTTTAATTGTTGGTGGAAATCAAAAAATAATAATTTAAAATTTGGTATATGAACTACCACAAATAAATAGAAAGAAAATAATTGTGAATGTTTTATATCACCTTCTATTAAACCCATCGCTGTATGGTTTGGTTATCACATATAAGACCACTATGAATATTAAATGGAATGGTTTCCATAAAAATAATGTTGATCTTATGAGACATACAAGGGATTGAAAAGAATGGTGTATTGTAAAATAATTACTTCTAGATTCATCTTATAATCCTATAAATATTAATTTGGGGTTACCATCAAATAGATCCAATCCTTTTGTGACATTGTGGAATAGTTACAATATTTGGCATGTTTTTTATCCCTTATAATCTAGATCCATAGACATGTTTTCAATATAATTAACTCATCATATCAATGATTATTAATTGAAAAATAATGCCTACTAATGTCCTTGATATCTACTTATATACTCTAACTCATGAATTACAGAAGTTATGGAATGATTGTGTTGTAACCTATAATGAATCTACCAAAACAATATTCAATTTGCATGATACCCTTATATAGAGTATTAGTGTCATTACCAAACTAGGAAGTTTATCTACTTGTATCATACACAATTGTTTTGATTTTTTATTTAATTACCTTGATTGTGAGTCTCAATGGACAACTTATAATAGAAAGTGGGGTTTCATGTTTCATCGCCAATTCCTTGATATATATCATTGATTTCATATTAACTGGTCATATTTCAATGGAATAAAAGATTTTAGGGTTTGAAAAAAATTTCAATTGGGATCACATATATTTACAAAATGACTAAATGTCGGTATAGATATTGGAATAGATTTTATTCTAAATCAATTTTGAAAATGAGTTAAACATCATCAGTTACAATTTCATCACAATAATAGAATAAAATGTCATTATTTATAAAACTTCTATATTGAGAACCTATTATTTTACATCATAATCATGATTTTATACAAATGTGTTGAATGTGTTTGATAATGCTTTTTTATGTTGATTAATAAGTATGGAAAATAATAGGATCAATTATATGACCAAAAGGACAAAGAAGATATCAATATCATTGTCGAATATCCTCAGTGTAATGGAACTATGAGCGGCGTTACCCCATTTATCTCTCACACACCTAGGGTTTTTCTATTTCAGGTCCATCTTCTTCCCCATTCGATGCATCGAGATGGCTCGACATCGATGATATGGAATCTCGCTCAGCGTCGGAGTGGTTTTATGGAGCATCAGGATCGCAATTTGGTGTTGGAGTGGTTTGGATATCAGCTCAACGGGTTCCGGTGGTCTGGATCTCGGCATCGGCTTCTGGCGGCTAGATCTTGGCTTGGCATCAGGGCGGAAAAGCATCGGTTTCGGGATCTTGTCTTGGATCTGGCATACGTCGACGCGGCTTGGCAACGACTCCTGGGCTCAAGATCTGGTCTCGACTGGTTCTCAGTTTCAAGTGCATTCCAGTGTGGTCCGGGGTCTTCTACGATGCGATTCAGAGGGGGAGGTTTTGTTTCATTCTGGATTTTTGTTTGTGGTGCATGATTGGTGTTTTTTCAGTGTTTTTGTCATCATAGGGGACCTATTCTTCCGCTAGTTCCTTTTGCCTCTTGTGGCTCAGCTATTTCGGGATGCAGTGGATGTGTTCAAAGGGCGCTTCACGGTCGCAGCAGGGTTCTTGTGGCTTCGGTTCCAACAGTGATGGCTTCGGGGTGATTGCTTTGGGAGAGTTTGTCTGGCTATACCCATTAATTGTTCTCGTTTAGTTGTTCTCATTTGGATTTGGTGTGTTGATAATTGTGGTTTTCTGGAGTTATGTTGGGTTTTGTCTCGGAAGTCCACTGCTCAAGGGATTCTATAATGTTTTACTTACCAAAAGACACCTTAGATGAGTTTGAGGGAAAAGAGGTTCCACTGTTTCATGGCTTTGCAGAATCGGAAGATTGAAAGGGTATGGCTTTGGCCATCGGTACCGTGCCCGTGCTTTGGCACATGTTTGCTTGTCATGATGAGATGAGGCTTTGGAAGATGGATTTTATGGTATTTTGTTGCTAGGAGGATCTTCTCTTTTGCAGTGAGCATTGTTTTTGATCTTGAGATTTGGTCTGTTGAAGACTGTTGTTTTGCAGTTAAGTCTTGATGTCATGGGATCTCACTTCCCCTTAACAGTGTTTGGAAAATAAAAAAGTAATTTTCAGTCTATGAAAAAATGAGAATCATAAGTATCCAAAAAATATATTTATAATTGAACACCATCATAATGTTTTTATCCTTTAAAGAATAAAAAATAAGAAAGTGATTGATAGATAATAAATTTTTATATCATTATGTGTATATTTTTATCATCGTAAGACACATGGATTGAAAATTCATGACTCACATGTATTTAGGGTGTAGTTTCTACCTTTGGAGATGAATAATATTTTATCCAAAAAAATTACAACCATTGAAATAACCATTTGTACATTATTTAAATAGTTTTTTAGAATAATGAAAACCCAATCAACTAGTTATAACTTAAGAAATGATTTTAATGATTATTTTTCATTTGAATATGTTCATTACCCCTTCATTTTTCACTGTGATGAATCATTAGACATCACATTTTTCTAATGTAGCCAAAATTAAAGGGCCAATATATTATCAATTAATGTATCCCATAGAGATTTATTTAATTCTAATGTAGTTTTTATTAATAAATTATAATTTTCTTAGTTATTATTTTAAAAAATTATCTGTTAATGTCATATATTTTATCATTAGGTCTTATGTCCATTTAAAGTATCATGTAATAAATAATTCCCATCTAAAAGTTTTTTTTGTGGAAGGTTGTATTGAAGAAGAGTGGTTAACATTGTTTTTGTGGTATTTGGATTATATAGATGAAATATTCTATCAATTGGGATGTGTTGATAAAAATCCATGTCAATTATTGGCTAATAATGGTTCAAAAATGCTTCCAAAATTAGGCAGAGAAGATAGAATTATGTTATTATTTTTATTAACAGATATACTATTAACACAATAATAGAGATAAGTTCTCCTAAATACTAATATTATTTATCCCTAAGTCAATTAATTAAGGGATCAAACAAAAAATACATATTATGAGAGAAAATTTTAATAAGATAGAGGTATGGAAATTAATTACTAATGAAATTGTTGAATGGTTTTTACATTGTTTATGTTCTTAATGAAATACATAGGTTGAATATTTTGATATCAATCAGAATTATGGAACAATATTTTATATAATAATATTTAGGAAACTAATAGTCATAAGAAATATAATCCACCAGAAGATTAGATGATTTTAACCCATGTTCCATTGAATAATTATAGTATATTTAATACTTACAATATAAGTGGTTTTATGTATCATAATGTTGATTGTGAGGAAAGGTTGGAAACACAAAATAGGGGTATATTCAAAGTTATTGATCATGGTTACATTAGAAATTTGAGTTATATTATCGAATTAAAATTTCAAAGGAAATTTATAACTCTGTTATTTATAATTTATTGGTTCAATATTAACGGGGGTAAAAATAAATATTCATTAAAACATACTTATGTAAATTTCTCTCAAATTATTGATATTGGTGACCAGGAAGAACAAAATATATGTATTATGGATTCATATGAAAATGGAATATTATATTGACATTATAGTGGATAAATGGTGGAGTACTTTCTATACATGAATCTGAGAGATATGTATCATATGTGTGATTAAGGTGATGTAATTTGAGACAATGAAACCCTTCAAAAAATAGTCTGTACATGATTATATTGAAATTTTCAGTCTTTTGAGGGGGAGTAAAGAATATGAATAAGAATGAATATAATAATAAGAAATATTCTAAAAAAATTGGACCTGATAAAAACATGACCTACCAGGAATATATTTATTAGGTTTCATTAATATTAATAAATGAAATGTATTTTTTGATATTAGTAACTACTAGTACTGTTTTTTATATTAACAAATGGAAGGATTGTTTTTGTATACAGATGACACACTTGAATTGGTTTAGTTTTGGTACCCACTCTATGTCATAGGGTTCTCATTCTCTTTATACGATTTGAGGTACAATTCATCACATACTATGCACTTTTTTTGATACCATTTCATATTATCCTAATAATATTTCATTATTTTTTTAATTCTACAAATAATGTCGATGAATCATATATCAAATATAATGTTTAATAAATTTCATAAATTTATAATTATATTCTTCATGTTAGTAGTTATTTTTTGGTTTAGTAAATTTTATAAAATCAAATTAATTTAAATATTTATTTATTATCTCTCATAAAAATTGAACTTCATTTACATGAATAATCTATATCACAATCATAGAATAATATGTTAATTCAATATTATATATAAATTTGTGATAAAAACAAGTGGTGCGTGAGCTAGTGGTTCCAATGAAAATAATTTATCTTAAGTAAAATTTCTATTATTTGATGTGTGATAACTTTTGATAGAATTATATTATATTTCATTGACTTAAAAATTTAGTTATTTGATTATTTTTAGTGGCTATGAAATTGGAATAATTATTGGTTGAGATTTTTTCTATAACAAGGAACTGATATGGAATTATTGTCATATCATTTGAGTATATTCAAGATCTAACCCTAAGGATAGATATTAGTGTAAATGAATTCTATATGTTTATAAAAAAATATATGTACAAAAGGTATATGATGTTAAACTCAATATAGATTCTCGTATATTATGATAATACTAGGTTTCTAGACCATATCACATCATGCATCTTCAAAAATAAAATGACTAAATCATTTTTAATGATAATTCTTGGTATGCACATGGAAACCAATTATTCATTTCATTATTTTACCAGTAGTTAAACTAAATTTAGATAAAATCATAATTAATTTAAATTTAATTTAATTTATTATTGAATGAATATGATCATTACTAATATATGGTTAACTACATTAAATTTAGGATCTAAAGGTAGGAAGTGGGGTAAGAGGTGACAGGTAGTAGTATGACCATGTAATGGAGTTTGAGGTGCATAAATATTTATAATTTTTCTAGGTCTCATGTTAAGGTTTTCATTTTATAACCATTGTGTTTTTTAAACAATGATGTAATTTAATTATTTATTATTTTTAATGGAATAATAATTGACATTTTTATGCTACGTTTTTCTTTATATTGTATTGAATAACAAATTTATAAATATATTCTTTGGATATAGGTTTTTGGTGGAACAAACACGAATTAATTTAGATATTTTTGATACAACATGACTTCTGATGGTTTTTGACAATAAATATGTATATGGTGATGGTTCAAATAAATGTGAATAAAATAGGGGAAGTTATCATCACCTTAAAATAAAGTTAATTTCCACATTTATCATTGGTTTTAACATACAGTAGAGAAAACCTAAATAACTAAAAAACTGATATTGTAAAATAATTATATTGAAAAAATCATTAATTCAAAAGTCCACCACTAAATTTTACAATTATAAAATGATTCTAATTTAAAAAAAAAATAACTACTCAAAAATATGTTTACCTGGGAAAACTGAAACCAACATTGAAAATAAAACCATCAATAAATATTTTAAAACACACTATTTAGAATCATTTTTATTAAACCATTGTAAAAACAATTAGAGGTTATTAAAATTATCATGATATTAGAAAATAACCATATATATATATATTCTATATCCATTTAGTGATGAATGGCCTGAGAGAAGAATGAGTTAGATGTCCTAAATTTTCCCAATTGCCTACTATTTTGGTTATATCAGTGGTTGATATGTGATGTGATGGTACATGTGTGTTCGAGTTTGCCGGGATGCAATGGGAAGTTAATTGTAAATTACCTGGTATGATACAATTTTGAAGGAATATTTGAGAATGATTATTTTATGAAGGATATGGGGGAACCAATACATAAAAAAATAGGTATTGGGATTGTAAAAATAGTTATAAAGTATTTTGAGGTGCTGTTTATATCAACATAATTCCTATTATGATAATATATATATGGATTAATTATTTGGTGAGCATGCCTCAATGGGGATGCAATTAATTATTTAACTGGTACATGTGCTTTTGTTTCTTTTATTTTTTGAATGGGAAATTAGTATTCAATTGTAACATGTGACATAAAATCATTGAGTGTTATCATAGAGATAATACATTTTATTCTCGCCATATTTATATAAAAGCATGTTTACACGTAGTTAAGAAGAATTTGTGGACCATGATAGAAATTTCTAGCTCAAACATTGGATCTATATAAGTATTGATTCTTTATGATTATTCCTAAAGGATTTCAATTTTATGTTTTTAATATTACAAGCATTGTGGGTTTTACCCTTTACATATGTTATGGAGTTTTTTAGTGTTTGATATCATATCTCCTGATCCTACTTTTTTTTCTACTGTGGAAAATGTGTCCCATATGTATGACATTCTTTATGCACATAGTGATAGTCACCAACTATGGTCATTCTAGAGGTTGGACCCAAGGCACACTGTCTCCCTTTCCCAATTAACATTTATATATGGTCACCTTTGGATGAAGAGTGTCTTGATAATGTGTTATAAAATGATTAGACATATAGATATGATGGATTTTGGAGTTAGGAATTATGTGATAGTATGGGGTTGGAAGGGAAATGGTTATAGTTTATATTGGTATTTGATATAGATTTGGAGACTAGATATGATGTTGGATTTTAGGGCCCATCATGATTTAGTACAAGGACTATATACTAACACAAGAAACAAGTGTTCTGGTACTACTTGTAGGGTAGATACCTAAATGTGGTACATTCATCATGATTGCATGTTCTTGTGGTTTAACAAGGATTTTTTCTGAGGTTAATGAATTTTATTAAGTAAATCATGATTTTTTATGTGAATTTGAAAGTCTTTATAATGCTATGGTTTCAATGAAACCATTATTGATTGCTGAATTAGTTTAATAATCATATTGGGATGATTAAAATGGTGATTATCTATCTTGATTCATTCATTTGAAACCATATTGAGACTTGAATGTGTTTTTCTTTCAAATTATAGAATTATTCTGTATGAATTAAATTATATTTCCATTTTTAAAATTTCTAAAATTCAATCCAATATTCTAAAAGGTTGATTTTTTTAGAGAATCACATTTTGGGTATTTTATTGTGAATAACTATTGAATTTTTAAACCCCTTATAAAAATTCTACTTTTAGATTTTTGATACATCTATTCTAGAATGATTATTTTAAAAACAATTATTAGGTGTATTATGGTTACCATGTGAGTAAATATTCCATTCATTTCTATCTATTTGTAATTTTTCATAAGGATACATTATGTAATTATTGTGAAACGTGTGTTTGGACATTTAAATTTTGAAATTTATGAAAAATTAAAATCATTATTATTCCTAAATAATATGATTACTTAGAAACATTGATAATAAAAATATTTTGCTTATTTTAGGCATTATTTAAATTCTAAATTATTGATATACTAATATGTTATATACATGTGTTATGATAGAAATTCTTATGATATTTGTTTCTATGTTTTGGGAAATTGTAATAATCCATTGTAATGATTTTTAGTAATTTAAAAGTTTCCCAAATCACAAATATATCCCATTTCCTATTCATGTTTAGAAAAATTTTCATACGAGTTTAATTTTGTTTTTGAACATAAAAATGTAATTTTTATTTCATGTGTTACCTTAATTTCCTTCATATATAACATGTATGTGTTTGGAATTTATTATAAGGCAATAATTTATTTGTTTGTAAATTATAGTAAACGAGTAAAAATGATTTATTATTACCTTATGATACCTTAAACTATTTAAATTATAGAAATTATTCTCATCAAGAGTGTTAAATCATTTTTAGTTTTGAAATAACATTACCTATCATGATGATTCTAGACTATATCATAGTAGGAAGCATGTCTAATGATGAAAAAATTTGTGTGGTAACTCTAAAATTTATAGTATGTGTGATTTAAACATGTCAAATTATTAATAAGTTTTCATTCAAAAAATGAAAACAATTTTTGTAATTAACATGTTATATTTTAATATGGATGTAAAATCATGTTACCCTTATTTCTCTACGAAATAAAATTTTATTAAAAAAGGATGTGCTTAATAAATGTATAGTTCGAGAAATATAATCACGAAACATAGTCATAAAACAAGTGGTGTTTTAAATTTTTTATCTATGAAATTGATTTATTTTTCTAATTATGATATTGTGTTATATATGTAATGTATTATTATAATTTTTTACAATAACTTGAATCTATAAATTTTTTAATGAAATTGGGTGGCTGTTTCCTCCATAATAAGACAAAACAATAATTTTTACTCCAATAATGTTTTTCATTATGAACGAATTTAAAATATATGTATTTTATTAATCTTTATCAAGGAATCATAGAAGAAAATTTTAACTTAATGCTACGATGTTCTTCTAGAAATAACTTTGATATTTTATGTGTTGTTTATTATTAGACAGTTTATTTATACATTGAAATATTTATATACATTGATAAACACAAGTTTCTAAATTATAATACCTGAATTTGAAAGGATTGTTTTTGATGAATATGTTTTGTAGTGAAAACTAATCCCTTAGACCTTTATATTTCGGAACTTGTAAAATAATGTGATCTTTAAGAAGGTGTCTCTTGATTTTGAGGAAAAGTATTCATAAATATTATAAACGTTGTGTGATGATTGTACTGATTGAATCAAATAACTCCTATAAAAGATCTATCACCTAAATCTGATAATATAAAAGGATGTTTGGGATATAATTAAATTAATGAAACTAATATTTCTTTCCACTCTTGAATTATTATGTAAGAAATGATGAATGCTATTGAATTCTATCTTGTTGGTTGAATTTTTTGTGTTTCAAATTATATTGGTGGCATGTGATTTCGATTCAGTCATATTAGAAGAAGGAACCATTTCCAACTTCAAGAAAAGTTATATTATGATTTTCTATAAAATCATGTGGGTTAGTTATTGTATCCCAAAGTAGATAATATCATTTTTGTGGTGTAAAGGCTAAACTGTTTTTTATTATTTCAAATGTTCTATCGATATTGATAAAATTTCTTTTTATATTTGAGAAACATTATGTTAAAATCATAGATGTAGTGGTATACACCTATGGAAAATAAAAAATGGAACATTAATATTTTTCAAGGTTGTGCTCCTGGTAAATAAAAATGTACTAAAAAACATCATAAAAGTTATAGTTGAAAAACATTGTGACCACTGGGCCCCAGTGATTACACAAACACCCTACCATAACATGGTCACTCAGTCCAAGACCTCTAGGTACCACTAGTTTCTCAACTGAGAAGTTGTCCCCACCTTAGGGTCCACCCATGTGCCCGAACGAGTAATCTGACTAATGACAATCCCCACAGGGCAACACATGTCCTTTCTAGTGTGATTTTTCATCACAATCACACACAGTGTGGGAAAATTCTCAGAACGTCACCCATCCTGATCACCACTCCAAGTAAATCATTCTTAACTATAGAGTTCTAATAAGTTAGGCATTGGAAAAGGAAGGTGAACCTTATCGACATGAGTCATTTCATTAAGTCATTTTACCCTTTATCATTCTGGCGTGTTACATTCACCCCCCTTTAGAGCACAATGTCCACATTGTGGACCATACTTCTAAACCCATTAAGTGTACCAAACTTAAGTATGGGTTACTCCTTTGATACCAAATGTAACAACATGGAACCGGTGATAGAACACACACCCCACCTTAACATGGCAGTCAGATCCTAGCCCGCTAGGTACTAGCAGTTGCCCCGCTGGCACACGGTCCCCACCCCTAGGGTCCAAACATGTTCCTAAATGGGTCATCATACTAATGACAGTCTAAATAGGCCAACACATGTCCTTTATAGTGTTTTTTTCCTCACACGTACACACACCTTGGAAAAATTCTCGGAAGGTCACCAACCCTTCTCACTACTCTAGGCCACGCAGAATTAAATATGGACTTCCAATCATGTAGGATCTGGAAAAGGAAGGTGCACCTTGTTGACATGATTCATATCATTTAGTCTTTATCCCTTTATCAATTTAGGGTGTTATATTAATGTTACAACTGGCCCCCAGTGATAGCATAAAAACCTATCCTTAAAATGGCCGTCAGTTCCTAGCCCGCTAGGTACCACTAGTTGCCCCGCTGACACGTGGTCCCCACCCTAGCATCCACCCACATTCCTTAACGGGTCATTTGACCAATGAAAGTCCCCAAAAGAAAATATATGACCTTTCTAATGTTCTTTTTCATCACACTCACACACACCTTGAGAAAATTTCCATAAGGTCACCCATCCTGATCACAGTTCAAGGAAAAGAACGCTTAACTGTGGAGTTCTAATCTGGTAGGATTTAGAAAAAGAAGGTGAAACTTGTTGAAATGAGTCATATCATTTAGTCATTTAACCCTTTATCATTCTGGGGTGTAAAAAACATTGATTAATATAACCTCATGTCTAGTTTTTCAAGATTGTAATATGATAAATTCGGTCCTCTAATATTGATTTTATTAGTTGAAATTAAATTTGTAAAGAGTATAGTAGAGATATTATAATGCCCAACCTAAACAATTATAGAATATTTAGTTAAGTCCATAATTCACATTGATAATATTATTAGGTTTATAGTATTTAGATAATTAGGCCATAACTATTACATAATAGACCCAAACATTACACGTGGATAGTTACACTCAATAACCACTTTTTTTCACTAAAGGAAACCCTTTAAATAAAACATGATTAATTTATTGATAAAAATATTCTTGTCTTGTATTTTAATCTTACCCATTATTATACCACACTAAATACATTTCAATTTTTTTTATGAGTATAAAAATCTCAGTAAGGAATATAAAATAAGGAATAAAATAGTTATTCAAATAATTTTAAAAACCTATGAAATCATTTAAAAAAACATACGTTTCCCCAAAAAAACATAAACTTCTTAGATTGAATCATTTAATCATAATATTCCTAAAAAACATCACAGAAATAATAAAACAGAAATGTTACATGTGGCTTCCATATTATATTTACATTATAGATTTCACTCCTACATAGTGAGTAACCTTAATGGTTACATTTGTAATACCTATTACACTATATTCCTAAAATCTCTTTGGATAAACCTTAATGTTTACCTCTATCACATTACCCAATGCATTGGAGACCTATTACAGGCTCACACTCCCTTGGTTTATCGTGGAACCACCCATATACATAAGCAATTCCCAATAACCGTAACATAATCATAACACATGAACAAGAAAAAAGGAAAAAGAAAATTCCTATATTGCAATAATAAGAAATCATTTAAAAATATTGATACAATAAATCTATTCTAAAACCCATTTTCAGTACCAAAATAACTAAAATAGGAAAGTATTATTTACTTTTATTTTTAAATACATTACATCTTTTAGAGGATTCCAAGTACTAAATAATGATCACATTGACAGAAAAAGTTTCTGTCACTGCATATGTTAAAAACATTTTTTTTCTTTTAGTTAAAAACTTCATAGAAAAATATTCCATTTGAAAAACATTGAATTAAATTAAATGAAAATGTGTATAATTATACACCGTATAAATTAATGAAGTGTATATTATCAAAATATTCCTCAATGAAGAGAGATTGAGATGAAGTCCCTTACAAAGATCATATAATTAGATTAAGGATAAATCAATGAAATTATTATGTCTGAAAATAAAAATACACCCAATATAGGAGGATATTTAGGGTAAAATAATCATAGGAAATTCACAAATATTCATTTAAAAACAAAATCAAGGACATGGATAATTAACTCAATTAATAAAGATTGAGTTAATATTTCCATTACTAAGATCCCTTTGTTAATAAAATCGATAAATTATGTTTATTAACTATAAATAAACATATATAATGTATAAATAAAATATAGGATATCATAATTTATTTATCACATAATAATATCTTGAAATAATCAAGAAGTATAAGATTAACCCAAAGAAAGTAAATTGGGTTAAGAAGTTCCCTTAAAATGATCATATGAAAGATGTAAGAATTTATAAATGGGTGATTATGTGTAAAAATACTATATCCACAAAACATTAAGTGGAAATTAAAACATAAATAAATTAATAGTGATTCCACACATAATATTGGCATAATATAATAAATGAAGTGTGCGTAAAGCCCAATGAGTGGAAATTGAGATGAAAACGTCTCTTACCTAAAGTCCGACTTGTCTCTTTCTTTCATTAATTTCTTGAATAAGAAAATTATGTTAATTTATACATGATTTATAACTTTATAAAATAGTATTATTCAATTTATATAACTTATTAACATGTCAAAACAATTAGTTAATTATTTGAGTTCATATCAGAAGTTTTGTCGATGTTTGGTACATGAGTCAAAAATTAACTTGTTTTGAATAAAATTGTCCATGTGATCATAAGTAAATAATATCCAGAATGATGTTCACGATATTTATATAATATATATTTTGTATATATGTATTTATAATATTCTATAACATTTAGAGTTATGAAATGAAATGCACTGTACATGGAGACGTTAGGCCGTACGTATGCATTAAGGCTGCTTTCTTTTCTTGGTCACATTAATGGAATGAGAAATAAATGATAAATAGGTATATTGAAATTATATTATCATATATATGTTATGTATATCAAATATTTTTCTTAAATCCATCATTTATATGTTTCATGTATGTAATGAATGAGTCATATCACTTTGAGGGGGTAATAGTCAAAAATTCCTCAAACTAAATTATCAAATTTACACATTATGGAAATCAAAAAAGTATATTGTAACTAAAAATTTAATAAGAATAGAGAAAATATAAATATAATATATATCATATATAAATACAGTTCCATTATAATGGAAACCATTATTGGTGGTAGGATAAAATTGAACAATCATAATTTCGGGAGGTAGTAGTTCGTTGTGCACAGAAACAATATGTTCGTATCTATTAGTTGGAGGTGTGCATAAGTTTTGTTTGAATAATTTTCAAAAAAACATAATATTATATTGAGTAAACTGATTTTTTCCTTTAACAATAGATTTATAAGAGCATAGGGAGTGAATAAAGAAAATAAAGGAATAGAACTTGAGAGAAGACACTACCTCTAAATCAGGTAACCCCTTTTGATTTTAGCCATAAGGCTTTCCTGAATTTACTTCCACTAAAGATAAGGATTATATGAGAAAGGGGGTATGTTGGGGGATCATTTGAGAACAATTTGGACGATAAAAGGAGTTTTAGAGTTGTGAATATGTGGGTAGAGGTGATAACCTTTTATAAGAGAGTGGAGTGGCGGTTTAGGAATGTCTTGAAATATTATATTATTATAATTTGATTTTTGAATTATAATATTTCTAATGTGGTATATTTAGAGTATAATACCAGTATGGGTCTAGAGACTCTAAACCAATAGGTTTTAGACAATTTTAGGTCACAAAGATAAACTTATCTTTTAGCTTTAATCCTTAGTTAAATAAATTAACTCCTACCATGTCCTCTTGTATTATTACAGTGTATGGTAAATATGATTACTATAAAAATATAAGATAATATCAAGTGGATAATTAATTATATATTTAATGTTATTTAATTTATTTTTCTGAATATTAGAGTTTTATGAATATTATATCATTTAATAAAATAATATTTTTTTAAACACATTTGTGTCAATTTTGACACTATTTTGTAATTGTATTTTTAAAATTTATAAGAACTTTATTGAATTTAATAAACTAAATTAAAATAAATATAAAATTTCATAATAATCCTTAAAATTAGTGGATAGAATTAAAATTTTCAAATTACATTAATTTTAATATTTATAATATCACTTATTTGAATCATTCATTAATAAGGTAATCAGAACATCATCATTGTATCATAAATAAATAAATTTATTTAATGTATAAAATTTATAAATAAAGTACCATGATATAAGAAATATTTATTTGGCTTCTAATGAATATTTATTGTCAAATATATCAGTTATATAAGCCTATATTAAAATTGTTTTATTATAAAGATACATGTTTATGTCATATTTCTCTTTACTTTAAATTAATTATTATAACATGTCATTATCACTCCAAAGTGGAACCATGGGGTCCTAAAATCAACCCAAGGAAGATCATAGTTGTCCATATATAATAAAATAATATTCAGACACATGTTATGGTAGTTTTATGTTATTATAATATTATTTTCACCTTTACTTGCATAATTTACACTTAAACCGCGGTGAATAAAAATAAGTACGGAAGTTACTATTCATAATGTCAAAAAAATAAAATGAACATATTTACCTAATTTTTATCACATGAATCAAAATATTTAATCTATTTTCACATATTCAAAACACATATGTTCTAGTAATAAATTTAAAATTATTTCCCATTGTCAAAACCAGAAAGCTAGTTTTTAAGAAATAAAAACTACAAAAAGGTTGACATGTGTTTTTGTACCATTTAAATGTGAAATTACTTACAATGACATAAATTGAATTAAATGATAAAAAATAATTCAATTACACTTTAAAAACAATTAAAAAGATAATACAACAACATAAATAAGATAGACGAAAAGGTAGTTTTGAATTAAAATGCAGTATTATTCATTATTCATTAAAATATGAATTTCTTCATAAAAATAATAAAATTTCAGACAAGTTAATTTTTATTTCCCTATTCAAAAGAAAAAGTTTATTATGTAAAATAGAACTTATAAAATTTTCAAAAACTATATTTAATAACTGATTTCCATAAAAAAGGTGGTAAAACTATATTTTTTTGAATAATAATTCATTTATCCAAAAAATTGAGTTTGTTCTTATATAATACCTAGAAAACACATAAGGTTAATTTAAAACATTACATTTAATATATATCATAAATTTTTCACCAAAATAACAATCCATAATGGGTGATTTGATTTAATAAACAAAATTTTTTTATTTTTAATAGGTTTTCATAAAAACATATCCTTTATATTCAATTAGTTATTATTTCCATTTATAGTAAATTTTTTAACCAATTAATTTTTATTTAAACATGTATAAACCATATTTTCATAATTCAATTTATACTATTCACTACCTATATTCCAACAAATAGGTTATAATGGTAACATTTAAATAATAATATTTAGTTGTTCATTTAAGCGTGATGTAGCGTATCACATACAATATTGAACATAGTGTTTCTTTCTTAAAAAACAGGATGTTATAAATGTTTTACTAAAAATAATATTTTCTTGGAGGAATTTCACCGTTCCATTTAATTATTTTTTTTCAAAAACATGTTAAATATGAATTTTTAGATATCATTCTGTTACTATTTTACGAATCTTATAAATATAAAAGTGATTTGATGTGAAACATTTTTTAATTATAAATAAAAATAGTGGGTTTATAAATTAAATCTTGTGATACATGGTGAATTAATTTAGTTAATTTTTTTGTAGGATTATTTTTTATATAGTATGAATATGTTTTTTGTAAAAGAAAAATTTATTTTCAATATGTAATAAATGGATATTTTCTTTAGGTTATGCAATGTAATTTTATGATATCCAGTTATGAAAAATTTATTTTGTTGCAATATTTTTATTCAGAAATAGCTAAAAAGATTGTTCTTAAAAAATTATTATATTCAAAAAACAAATTTAAAACTATTTCGAAAGTGTTTGTACACAAATTATATTGAAAAATTACTCAATATGGGATGTATATATATGGGGTTTCATATAAAATGGTTTTATAACCTATTAAATTTTCATAATTACAAGAGATATGGTGAAAAGTTTTTATCATCAAGCCTTTTAACATATCATGGTTCAATATGAAATTTCATGATGCATGTCTAGTAATTAATGTATCCTTTGTAAATCATGTTTAGGTACTAAGATACATAACCGTCAAGAATTATATAAATGTTGTGAATAAAATATTCATAATAATAAATTGTTATGTAATAATTATAATATTTTTTTCATGACATGATACGTTTTGAATTATATAAAACTAAATTTTATGGAATGAAAAATTAGGGTAATAGAAGTAGATATTTTATTTTCATAGAATTCTTGAGTAATGTTATTAAAGTGATAGAAATAATAACGGTTTTTACAACAGGAATTTATATTATCTCTATTTTAATCAATGTGATGTAATTTTTTATGAATTTCGCCCATAAATTGTGTGTTTTTGTTGAATTATTTAGATTGTAATGTATTTATTTCTAAGATTCTTATAGCTATTTATGAGAAAATTATAATTTTTTGATAGGTTTCTCACCCAAGAGATTGTATTTTTTGAAGTTGTGTTCATCCAAAGATTTTTGTATCTTGGAGAGGTATATCATAGGGTAATTACTTTATCTACACATACTTTCCCCTCCCTATAAGATTTAGTTTAAATCACCACAGATGAGAATTGTTTGAGAGGTATCTAATGTAATGTAATGTAATATTCCTACACATTCCTTCTCATTTTTTTTGGTTTCTGGTCGTTTGGGAGAGATTTCATAAATTTAGATATTATTTTAAAAATTCATTTTTAATCTGTAAAGATGTTTTAAAATTTTATTACAAATTACAAATGTAAATTCAAGTTATTTAATGTTTATTTGGAATTCAAATCATATTTTTTAATGTGTTTATAATAGTATTTTAAATTTTGGAAGTGATGATTAATATTTTTCCTAATTGTTTCTATATATTTAAAAATATATATTAAATATTTTTATAGTTATTCTTAACTATACACATGGTCATGCTTCCATATAAGGGTAATAAAAGCTTTTTATGAGTTATGTATTGGTACTAGTGAGTTTTTAAATCTTTTTTTAAAGGTAATAGATCCTATTTAGGGATTTTTAATAGGTAAGGGGATATTTATACACCCTAAAAATGTGTATGTAGTTGTTTATATGAATTACTTAAGGGTACCTCCTAGTTTTGTAAAGGTAGAACTGAAATCCTATTGGTTTCATAAAGGTACTGATCTGTGTATGAGGTATATCTTAACCAGTGTAAAGCACAACCGTACTTGTATAAGAGTACCGGTGAATTTTTAATTAATATGCATGGGTAAATTTTGTCTCATATACTGATAATCTATACCATCCCTTTTTTACATGATAGTACGTTAAGTCTCTCATATGGGTATCTAATATTTTAAACATGCTAAATAAATATATATTTGTCCTGCATAAGGTACAATATAAATTTAAAAAGATCATATACGGGTGGTTAGACACATAATGGTAAAAACATGATACCCTTACACTGCAAATACTGCCTATGTAAGTTTTTAAGCAACACAATGGAAAATCTATGTTACCCTTGTGTATTGGGTATGTTTCACGTATAGATAATTGGAATTTCCTAAAAATACAAAATTATTTATAAGAAACTCATGTAACAGGTATCCAATATGAATAAATGAATTCATATATAAATATATGGTTTATGAATTGATTAAGAGTTTTAAATTTTATATTTTGACTATTTGAAAATACAGGTTTTGTGAATGGGTAGTGAGGAAAACTATTTTGGAACTAATTAAATAAGGATTTAATATCCATGAGGAGAATGTATCAATGTATTTTAAAATACTATATCATCCATTTTTTTATTATTTATTCCTTTATAATGTTTTTATGATCTTATAACCTCTTATGGTGTCTTGAAAAGACATATTTAGTTGAGCTGATCATCTCCCATGAACACCAAATCTCTATTTCCAAGAATAATTGTTTTCTCTCTCTCTCTCTCTCTCCATCACTTTTTTTGTTGGATATAGTGAACATGAAATTAATTACTAGTTAAGGTATAATCATTATATATTATAGTTATATATATTTGATAGATGGTTATTTTTTTTATTCATTAAGAATATTGTAATCATTTGATTAATTAATTAAATTAATTGGTAAAGTGAAATTAGATGGGACATGAAGAAACCGAAAGAGTTTTATTGTTATCTTATTATTCCAATATGTTTATATTTATTATTATTTTATATAATTTTATTTAATTGAGTTTCTTATATCATTTAGAGTATTTAATTTGAAACAAATAATTTTTTATTAGAAAAACCTCACATGAAATTGAATAAGAATGTATATCCAAATAAAAAATTTATTGCATATAGAAAAATCACTTATGTGTGAATATCCTTGATAATATTAATTTAAATTGAATACCCTTTTTTAATATGAAATTATATATATAAAAAACATTGCATGTGTGATGGGAAGTGGCTGAGTTTAATGGTTGTGATATATGGTGTTTATAATGTTTAAATGGTTGTGAAATGAATTGGTGGTAATATGAGGATTCCTGGAATGAGTGTTATGGTGTTTTTTTATATTATGTTAATATCATTTTAGTTTCATGGAAATAAATATTAATGATGAAACTATAATGGATAATGGGATGAAATGAATAATGGGATATTGTAATTAATAATTTCTAAAATGGGAATAGGATGTTTGTTCTAAGTGGTTATTGTTAAATATTAAATAAAATGTATTGATAAACTAAATTTGTTGTTAATTGTGAAAAATTAAAATTGGAATAACTTGAATAAAATGGTGGAATGTGTATTGTGGTTTGTGGCATGATTTTATGGATTTATCATTTAGAGAAAACATAAAATGTAGTTGAGGTTGGGAGGTCCTGTGGGAAATTTTGTGGGTTTGGATTTTACTATTTTTATGAACCTATAGGTTGGGATTATATGTGTTATTATATATATATAAATATTATATTTTGATTTTAATTTAAGTACAAACCCCAACTAAGATAAAAAACCATGTGGTGACATTGGAATGTTTCGTTGGTTCTTTTCATAACATCTAGTTGGTGTGGATGGATTGAAGGGTACAAACTCCTCCTCACTCTCTCAAAAAAGGGAGTTTGATATGAATTGAATATGAATTGAAAGAATTTTAAAAGTAAACTATTGTTAATTTTTTATAATATTTATGAGGCAGTTCATAGTGGGGAATGTGGATGGTAGGAGGAGGAAAGGAGGTTGATGTCTTTCAAGCTCATGATGCCCTACTATTTTAGTTTAACAAGTGATCTAAATTTGATGCGAGAGATTATTTGCCATTGGGAGAGATGTGATGTGATAGTTAGCTATAGACATGGTCCTTGGCCTAATTTATCTGACTGGGTGTCTATATGAAGGATTAATATACAGAAGAGATGAGATCACTATGTAGTACAATTTCAGTGAGTGGGAGTGGAAAACTAATGTGAAAGTTGTTTGGGGTACATATTTTATTAACATTCTTCTTATTGTGATTTAATAAGTCGATATATTATTTGGTGACCAGGTTTCCATTAAGCTTGGATTCGATAGTTGATCAGTTCGGGTTCCTTTGGTTGTGGTGTCTTATAAGTGGTGCATTACAAAGTTATGTTAATATGTTAACAAGATATTTTGGGTATGATCCTATAGATTATGAATTTTATGCTCACCCCACTTATACACATACAATTTTTTTCTTCCAATAGGTTTTATTGGATTATGTGTAAAGACCCAGAAATTTCAAGACAAATTTTTTCTTAATTTTCTTTGGAATTTTACAAGAACGCAGTTTCTGACGGTGCCTGATTCCGAGGCCCGGTGTGCCCGGAATTAATTTCCGAAGTTTGGCTCGGGTACGTTCAGTGAACGAGCGAGCGGGAATTTCCATCTTTTGAACCGGTGCTCGGAATTGAAATCTGATTGCACCGATGAACTCGCAACACCGGTAATCGCTTGAGAGATCCTTTACCGTAGTTGCGTTTGTGCGGGAGGAGAAGTTAATTTTTGGGGTTTATTTAAAAAAGTGAATAAAATGGTTAAATCAAATTTTAACAATGTTAAGTGGTTAACTTCTCCCATGGGAAGTTGGTGGTGGGCCCACATCCATCCAACTTCCCACGTGTGGATATTTTAAAGGGTGGGGCCCACACGAACCCCCCCCCCCCACCTTTTCAAATTCCTTAAACTCCCTAACCCTCTTAACCCCTCACAATCCAACTCCCCATTAACTCACATTCTCTAATATTTGACAACTTGATTAATTAATGAGGTGAGTTAAGTATGGTTCATTTGAATTTCAATATTTTGAAATTCTTGTCAACACTTTGCAATTAATTAATTAAACCAACTTAATTAATTATTTTGAGTGTTTGAATTCTTTTGAATTCATTTTGCCAACATTAAAAAGAGAGATTATATTCTTCTTTTTGGGTTGGCATAAACCTTCTGGGGAGAACTAATGAGAGGAGAAGAACTCTTGGAAGATCACCAACCTCTCGAGGAAGAACGTTCCACGATTCCGAAGAACGTGAAGCAACACCTCCGACCATCTTCAACCGGATTAAGGAAGGGAAGCACCGCCGCCTACAAAGTATACAGAGGGCGACTTCTCGGCTCGACTTCACCGAGCTCTTCTCCCACCAACCTAGTCGGAACGACGCCCGACCTCCGCGACGCTTGTCTTCCGCGGGTCGTTGAATAACTCCGTTCCTGAAGCCGAGGTAGGGGAATTTTATTTTGGAATTCTCTTATCTTTTGAGAAAAGAACGACGAGCGCGAACCAACCAATACTGGGTCGATCCGCGGATCGTCCGATCAAGCGGTTGATGATTGCGGGTTTTTTTATTTAATTGTTCGTGAATACAAACTTGGTGATGATCATGGTTTAAAACCTTTTTTGTTATCAAATAACGCGAGGGGGGGGGGGGTCGGACCACACAAACACGGCCGACCCTCCTCTGTTTTTCGTGATGTTTTCTTGAGGATGATACGAGAAAACGTGGTGTCGTCGCACCACGTGATTTATTGCGGAAGATACGCTCGGCGCCGTCGTGCCGCGCCGTGGAAAGAAATCCAAGAACGCGACGCCGTCACGTCGCGTCGAAGAAAGTCAAAGGCGCTGCGGCCGAAGCGGGGCCACGGAGGAGAGAAGCGATGTCGTCGCATCGCGCCGAACGGCATAGGCCGCGGCCGGTTTCGGGCCACGGCAGAGCAAGATGACCGGCGGCCGGCACCGGGCCGCCGGTGTCGGCGATGGAAGGACCGGCCGTTGCCGGTCCTTGCTGGCGAAACCGGCCGGCCAGTGCGGGCCAGCCGGGTAGTGGAGACCGGGGGAATTAATTTCCCCCGGCCGGGTCTCAAAAGCGGCCCCAATTAAGGGGCCGCGGTTCTCAAAGGGGAGGGGGGCTTTGCCCCCCCGCGCGTGGCACCCGAATGGCGCCCAAGTCGTGCCGCCATGCCGGTCCGCGCCGCCGTGCCGGTCCGCGCCGCCGTGCCGGTCCGCGCCGACGCGCCGGACCGCGCCGCCGCGCCGGACCGCGCCGCCGCGCCGGACCGCGCCGCCGCACCGGCCCCCGCCGCCGCGCCGCCGTACCGGCTTGCGCCGCCGCGCCGCCGGCCGTGCCGGGTTTTCCGATCCGGGCCGGGTCGTCGGGCCGGGTCGCCGCCCGGGGCGGGTCGACCCGGTTCGGCGGACCCATGGGGGGGTCGGGCCGGGACGGCCCGGGCCCAGACCCCCAGTTTTGGACCACTTTTGGTCCAATGCCCGTATCTTGGGCTACAGGCCTCCAAACGACTCGCCGTCAGCGGCAACGCGATCCTTGGATCGAGATGGTCGTTTCAGTATACTATACTCAAGGTGCACCTTCCTTTTCGGGAGCCTATGTGATTAAAACTCCATAGTTAAGCGTGCTTGTCCTAGGGTAGTGATCAGGATGGGTGACCTCCTGGGAAGTTTTCCAGGGTGGGTGTGAGACGGAAAGGCCAATAACTAACAGACCGAGCGTCCGATTTACGCGCCGTCTATTTCGTTTAATTCCTCTTAATGAGACGGATCTTTTGGCATACTCCGCCCGAGGTTTGGACGCAGGTGGAGTACGGTCGGGTTGGTTTTTCCTTAAAAACCAAACAGGCCCCTGGAACGAAAAAGCCAATAACTCACAGACCGGGCGTCCGTTTGACGCACCGTCTGTTTCGTTGAATTCCTATTGATGAGACGGAACTTTTGGCATACTACGCCCGAGCTTTGGATACAGTTGTATAGTGTCCGGGTTGGATCGCACCGAAATCCAACCGGGCCCCTGGAACGGAAAAGCTGATACCTTTCTGACAGAACGTCCGTTTGACGAACCGTCAGCGGCGTTGGTGATCTCGTTGAGAAACGGTCCCTATGAGTATACCTTATGAGTGTTCGGGGTTCATTTGAGATATGGATGGGTTTGGTTCGCTCACGAAACCAACCGGGCCCCTGGGACGAAAAGGCTAATAACTCACAGACCGGGAGTCCGATTGACGCGCCGTCTGTTGCGTTGAGACCCCTATGACAAGGCGGTCCTTTGAGATACTTCTTTGTGGGACTTTGAGATACTAGGATTATCGACTTTTAGCTCATGGATCAGACCCTCCCAGAGACGCGCGTACAGAGTACGGAGACCGTGTAGCCGGCCGAGACCTGAAGACTGCTTGTCAGATTCGATTCTGAGTGACTTACGTAGCCCAGTGGGGAGCACTACTTTGTGAGGTGGCAGAACCATAGCGGAGGAGCACTAATATGTGAGGTAGCAGACCCGCGGTACTCGACAGGAGGAGTACCTCTGTAGGCTATGAGGGGGGAGCACTACTGTGTTGGGTGGAAGACCCCGGCGGGAAGAACTACTATGTGAGGTTGCAGGCCCGCGGTACTCGACAGGAGGAGTACCTCAGCAGTCTTATGTTAGTGAGCAGTACCTCGGAGTCGTGACAGGACCACTGTACACTCCAGAGACGGAGCTCTTCAGCAGTTACGGTTTCGATAATAAAAATCCTGGTTTGAGCTGAGACTTCTGACCTTTGTGTTTCCTCATGATTGAGATGGGTCACATGATAACTTAGGTATATGTATGGGAATATACCTGGGTAGTGGTTATCCATTGATTTCACAATCCTTGTGTTTCCACATGATTGAGATGGGTTACTTGATAACTTGGGTATATGTATGGGCATATATCTAAGTAGAGGTTATCTGTTGAGATCTTCTTGTGGTTATCCTTGTTGGTTTTAGTGAGACATTGAGGGTCCCGGGGTCCCTACTGAGTATCGTTATACTCACCCCTGCACGGGCTATGCCCGCACTACATTGTGTTGGTTGCAGACGACGGACAGCGTTGATCGTGGTTGAGGCTTGCAGAGCAGGACGGTACCTGGAGGTGGACCACTGGGCGGGACGTGCTCAGAGCGGACGGAGGGACCTGAGGACCAGTGGAGCTATCTGTACCCACCCTTCAGGTGGGATTTCCAGTGGACAGCTCGGTGTAGCGGCTTTTACTTTACAGTTGTTGTTTTCCCTTTCGAGTTGTACTTTACTTCCAGTTTGGGTTTGTATACTGGCCCATTTACTTTTTCCGCACTTCAGTTGTACTCTGTTTTTACTTAGTGTTTAATTTTCTGCTTGCTTACTCTATGGTGCTTGTTTACTTTACAAAGGCAATGCCTTCCCTTTTTACCGGGATTTACGCCTTGGTGCTAGTCGCCAGCCCCTGGCCTATGGAAGGAGGCTTGGGGTAGTCACGACACGGGCCCCGAGGACGGGTCATGAAAAATTGGTATCAGAGGAGTTCGGTTCTGCCACAGAACTTATAACTCTAATGTTTCTTTCTATGAAGCAATAGTGTTAAGAGTACCGAGTGTGGTTTTCAGTTCAGGGAGTCCAGTGTTTGTGCGGGCTGCCGACGTATCCATACACCCGGACCCTTACAACTGATTTCCGACTTTGTGCACGAAAACACTAATTGCGTTTGTGTTTTCCAGAAGTTTTATTTGAATATCAGCTCAAACTAGGTCATCTCACCAGGTATAAATTGTTTGACCGTGTCACGTTGTTTCTTTCAGGATGCCTCCCCATGGACGACTAGGTAGAGCCCCGCGAGTGGTGCGTACTGACAGCCCGCCGAGCGACGAGGCCTCAGTACAATGCCCTTTTCCAGTTGAGGCACCAGCAGAGGCACCAACGGTACTACTACCCGTTGGGCCACCGATGCCACCAGCCCCAGCAGTAGAGGATGCACGTCGTTTGAGCGCACTGCATGAGTTCCAGCGCCAGAGGCCACCCAGGTTTCAGGGAGGGACGGACCCACAGGCAGCTGAGGATTGGCTGGAGGCTATGGTGAGAGTCTTTGGGCTAGTGGGGACACCGACAGATTTCATGGTGATCCTTGCTGCAATCCTTCTTCAGGCAGCAGCATGCAGATGGTGGAGCCTGATGCTCCAGATGCATGACGAGGTGACACTTCTATGGGCAGACTTCGAGAGCCTGTTCCGGGCAGAGTTTGTACCAGCCACCCTTCGAGCGGTGCGTATACATGAGCTAATTCAGCTGCGGCAGGGAAGCATGTTAGTGGAACAGTACTCAGCAAGATTCACAGACCTCTCGCGCTACTCCACAGATATGGTACGAGACCCGTTTTCAGGGCCCGAACCTTCGAGCAGGGGCTCAGGCGGGAGATCAGAGCTTCGGTTGTATCGCACAACATTCCGACGCAGACAGGAGTGTTGGAGCGATCCCTCTTAGTAGAGACTTTCCTTGTTGAGCAGTCTACAGCAGCAGGACCCACCACTAGCCGGCATGCGGCAGAGTCTTCTGTAGCGGGTAATAGACAGATGACGTAGGGGTCCAAGAGGACCAGACCTACAGGTGGTCGACCGCATGACTCAGGGTCAGTAGTGCGGGGCACCAAGGGAAGTGATAGAGCCAGACCTGCCATGAGGTGTTACTCCTGCGACGGAATTGGTCACATAGCACGTGACTATCCGACCCGCCATGCAGATGACCAGCAGTTAAATGAAGAACCTCCGAGGCAGAGGCAGAGGTTCGATCAGGGCGACCATGGCAGAGGAGCTGGTCGGGCAGCTGGAGGAGGACGACGCTTCGAGGTTTTGCCACCCCCACCACCAGGAGGCCCACCCCGACCACAGGGGATATGAGGACATGCGAGAGCTCAGCTTCAGGCAGCTGAGTCCTTCGATCATGGAGCTCTTGGAGTAGATGGACAGGAGAAAAACTAGTAGATACGTCCTTTGTACTTCTAGTTTCTTGTTGCTATTGTGTAACATCTTTGTATTATGAGATGCAATAATAAAAGATGCTTACCTTTGTGATGTTTTCAGTCCTTTCCTCTTTTGTGTTGTTACTAAGATGTTCCAGTTAAGACTGTTGACTCGACCCTCACTTTTGAGTTTTCTAATGAAGGATACCTAGTGACCACACACTGATGCCGACAGAGTGACTCGACCCTTGGAGGCGAGAGTGACAGTTGGATCTCTTGGTTGTTACGTCGAGGCCTTATGACGTCATCTATGGCATGAATGCATCATTCATGTCAGGATTGACTGTATTAGGAAACGAATGTGGTTCATCCAGGGGATGAGGCCAGATTTCTTTTTTTTTTCAGCAAATAAGAAATCATAGCAGCTCTTGTAAGACTAGATAAGGTCCAGGTCATCCAAGAGAGGATGAGGACGACAAAGGGCCGACAGAAGCCTTATGCTAACAGAAATTGGAGGCCTCTAGTGTTCGAGGATGACCATCGCGTCCTTTTACGGGTCTCACCTCGATGAGGTTTACGGAGATGTGGCAAGAGAGGCAAGTTATCTCCAAGGTTCAACGGACCTTTCTAGGTCCTCAGCTGGGTAGGCGAGGTGGTTTACCACTTGGCCCATCCACTTCAGTTTCACTAGGTGCACGACTTTTTCCACGTATCTCAACTGAGGAGATACGTGCTCGACCCTCTGCATATCATCAACCATGATGAGATGGACGATGGCGATGGGGTGTCTTTCATGGAGGTTCCAGTGGGGATCGAGTATCGACAGGAGCAGATCCTACGAGGACGATCGATTCCTCTGGTGTACTTTCTTTGGCAGTACGGAACCTCCAGGTAAGCACATGGGAGCGGAAGGCTCCGATGCGTGCTCTGTACTGCTTTTGTGACCCTAGTTTGTGTTGAAGCTTTACGGGGACGTAAAGCCCTGATGTGGGAGTAATGTAAAGACCGGGAAATTTCAAGGAAATTTTTTTCTTAATTTTCTTTGGAATTTTACAAGAACGCAGTTTCTGACGGATCCTGATTCCGAGGCCCGGTGTGCCCGGAATTAATTTCCGAAGTTTGGCTCAGGTACGTTCAGTGAACGAGCGAGCGGGAATTTCTATCTTTTGAACCGGTGCTCGGAATTGAAATCTGATTGCACCGATGAACTCGCAACGCCGGTAATCTCTTATGAGAACCTTTACCGTAGTTGCGTTTGTGCGGGAGGAGAAGTTAATTTTTGGGGTTTAATTAAAAAAGTGAATAAAATTGTTAAATCAAATTTTAACAATGTTAAGTGGTTAACTTCTCCCATGGGAAGTTGGTGGTGGGCCCACATCCATCCAACTTCCCATGTGTGGATATTTGAAAGGGTGGGGCCCACACGACCCCCCCCACGTTTTCAAATTCCTTAAACTCCATAACCCTCTTAACCCCTCACATTCCAACTCCCCATTAACTCACATTCTTTAATATTTGACAACTTGATTAATTAATGAGGTGAGTTAAGTATGGTTTATTTGAATTTCAATCTTTTGAAATTCTTGCCAACACTTTGCAATTAATTAATTAAACCAACTTAATTAATTATTTTGAGTGTTTGAATTCTTTTGAATTCATTTTGCCAACATGAAAAAGAGAGATTATATTCTTCTTTTTGGGTTGGCATAAACCTTGTGGGGAAAACTAAGGAGAGGAGAAGAACTCTTGGAAGATCACCAACCTCTCGAGGAAGAACGTTCCACGTTTCTGAAGAACGTGAAGCAACAACTCCGACCATCTTCAACCGGAGTAAGGAAGGGAAGCACCGCCGCCTACAAAGTATACAGAGGGTGACATCTCGACTCGACTTCACCGAGCTCTTCTCCCACCAACCTAGACGGAACGACGGCCGACCTCCGCCACGATTGTCTTCCGCAGGACGTAGAAGAACTCTGTTCTTGAAGCCGAGGAAGGGGAATTTTATTTTGGAATTCTCTTATCTTTTGAGAAAAGAACGACGAGCGCGGACCAACCAATACCGGGTTGATCCGCGGATCGTCCGATCAAGCGGTTGATGATTGAGGGTTTTTATTTATTTAATTGTTCGTGAATACAAACTTGGTGATGATCATGGTTTAAAACCTTTTTTGTTATCGAATAACGCGAGGGGGGGGGGGGGGTCGGACCGCACAAACACGGCCGACCCTCCTCCTTTGTTTTTCGTGATGTTTTCTTGAGGAGGATACGAGAAAACGTGGTGCCGTCGCACCACGTGATTTATTGCGGAAGATATGCGCGGCGCTGTCGCGCCGCGCCGTGGAAAGAAATCCAAGAACGCGACGCCGTCGCTTCGCGTCGAAGAATGTCAAAGGCGCCGCGGCCGGAGCAGGGCCGCGGAGGGGGGAAGCGATGCCGTCGCATCGCGCCGAACGACATAGGCCGCGGCCGGTTCCGGGACGCTGCGGAGCAAGATGACCAGCGGCCGGCACTGGGCCGCCGGTGTCGGCGAAGGAAGGACCGGTCGTCGCCGGTCCTTGCTGGCGAAATCGGCCGGCCAGTGCAGGCCGGCCGGGCAGTGGAGACCGGGGGAATTAATTTCCCTCGGCCGGGTCTCAAAAGCGGCCCCAATTAAGGGGCCGCGGTTCTCAAAGGGGAGGGGGGCTTTGCCCCCCCACGCGTGGCACCCGAACGGCCCCCAGGCCGCGCCACCATGCCTGTCCGCGCCGCCGTGCCGGTCCGCGCCACCGCACCGGACCACGCCGCCGCGCTGGATCGCGCCGCCGCACCGGCCCCCGCCGCCGCGCCGGCCCGCGCCGCCGGACGTGCCGGGTTTTCTGAGCTGGGCCGGGTCCTCGGGCCGGGTCGCCGCCCGGGGCGGGTCGACCCGGTTCGGCCGACCCATGGGGGGGTCGGGCCGGGTCGGCCCGGGCCCAAAACCCCAGTTTCAGACCACTTTTGGTCAAATTCCCATATCTTGGGCTACAGGCCTCCAAACGACTCGCCGTCAGCGGCAACGCGATCCTTGGATCGAGACGGTCGTTTCGGTATACTATACTCAAGGTGCACCTTCCTTTTTGGGAGTCTACGTGATTAAAACTCCATAGTAAAGCGTGCTTGTCCTAGAGTAGTGATCAGGATGGGTGACCTCCTGGAAAGTTTACCAGGGTGGGTGTGAGACGGAAATGCCAATAACTAACAGACCGGGCGTCCGATTTACGCGCCGTCTATTTCGTTGAATTCCTCTTGATGAGACGGATCTTTTGGCATACTCCGCCCGAGGTTTGGACGCAGGTGGAGTACGGTCGGGTTGGTTTTGCCTTAAAAACCAACCGGGCCCCTGGAACGAAAAATCCAATAACTCACAGACCGGGCGTCCGTTTGACGTGCCGTCTATTTTGTTGAATTCCTCTTGATGAGACGGATGTTTTGGCATACTACGCCCGAGCTTTGGATACAATTGGTTAGTGGCCGGGTTGGATCGCACTAAAATCCAACCGGGCCCCTGGAACGGAAAAGCTGATACCTTTCTGACAGAACGTCCGTTTGACGAACCGTTAGCGGCGTTAGTGATCTCGTTGAGAAACGGTCCCTATGAGTATACCCTATGAGTGTTCGGGGTACATTTGAGATACAGTTGGGTTTGGTTTGCTCACGAAACCAACCGGGCCCCTGGGATGAAAATGATAATAACTCACAGACCGGGCGTCCGATTGACGCGCCGTCTATTGCGTTGAGACCCCTATGACGAGGCGGTCCTTTGAGATACTTCATCGTGGGACTTTGAGATACTTGGAGTATCTACTTGTAGCTCGTGGAGTGGACCCTCCCAGAGACGAGCGTACGGAGTACGGAGACCGTGTAGCCGGCCGAGACCTGAAGACTGCTTGTCCGATTCGATTCGGAGTGACTTACGTAGCCCAGTGGGGAGCACTACTTTGTGAGGTGGAAGACCCATAGCGGAGGAGCACTACTATGTGAGGTGGCAGACCCACGGTACTCGACAGGAGGAGTACCTCTGTAGACTATGAGGGAGGAGCACTACTGTGTTGGGCGGCAAACCCCGGAGGTAAGCACTACTGTGTGAGGTGGCAGGCCCGCGGTACACGACAGGAGGAGCACCTCAGCAGTCTTAGGTTAGTGAGCAGTACCTCGGAGTTGTGACAAGACCACTGTACACTCCAGAGACGGAGCTCTTCAGCAGCTACGGTTTCGATAATGAAAATCCTGGTTTGAGCTGAGACTTTTGACCTTTGT
Source organism: Viscum album (assembly GCA_963277665.1). NCBI lineage: Eukaryota > Viridiplantae > Streptophyta > Magnoliopsida > Santalales > Viscaceae > Viscum > Viscum album. The sequence goes on from OY728156.1 coordinate 933,662,698, forward strand.
GTTTCCTAATGATTGAGATGGGTCACATGATAACTTAGGTATATGTATGGCCATATACCTGGGTAGTGGTTATCCGTTGATTTCGCAATCCTTGTGTTTCCTCATGATTGAGATGGGTTACTTGATAACTTGGGTATATGTATGGGCATATATCTAAGTAGAGGTTATCTGTTGAGATCTTCTTGTGGTTATCCTTGTTGGTTTTAGTGAGACCTTAAGGGTCTCGGGGTCCCTACTGAGTATCGTTATACTCACCCCTGCACGGGCTATGCCCGCACTACGTTGTGTTGGTTGCAGACGACGGACAACGTTGATCGTGGTTGAGGCTTGCAGAGCAGGACGGTACCTGGAGGTGGACCAATGGGCGGGACGTGCTCGGAGCGGACGACGGGACCTGAGGAGCAGTGGAGCTATCTGTACCCACCCTTCAGGTGGGATTTCCAGTGGATAGCTCTGTGTAGCGGCTTTTACTTTACAGTTGTTTTTTCCCTTTAGAGTTGTACTTTACTTCCAGTTTGGGTTTGTATACTGGCCCTTTTACTTTTCCGCACTTCAGTTGTACTCTGTTTTTACTTAGTGTTTACTTTTCCGCTTGCTTACTCTGTGGTGCTTGTTTACTTTACAAAGGCAATGCCTTCCCTTTTTACCGGGATTTACACCTTGGTGCTAGTCGCCAGCCCCTGGCCTATGGAAGGCGGGCTTGGGGTATTCACGGCACGGGCCCCGAGGACGGGTCGTGACATTATGGTCGACATTACTATATCATGTATTGGAGGTGTTTTTTAGTTGGTACCATTGGATTATTGTATGAGTCTTTCCTTTGTATTCATATGAAATTACATTCATTGTGATATTTACCACTTTATTTTTTTATTGAGTTGTTTTTTGGTTGATATCATATCTCACAATCATATTTTTATTTCGTTTCAGGTTAATGCCTCCCATATTTCTAAACTTATTTATAGCTTCAGTGATAGTCCACAAACCAGGGCCTCCTGAAGGTTGGACTCATGTGTAATTACTTTCCCACCATTTTATGGAACACGAGGTGTACCTTTGTAGGTATGGGTTCATGATATATATTTCCCCAATGTTATATTACTCATAAAAAATATTAAACTAAAAAATTTCCTCATAACACAAGTATCCATTAAGTTTGTCGATCTATATCCTATATTTTTTAAAGTGTCATCCCATATTTCATAAGAGCTATATTTTATATTTTAACAGTCATCTTGTTTTCATAAAGGTGATTTTATTTTTTAGGATTCCTCTTGGTTTGTATGATTCAAAAATATTTTTGTATGTTATATCTTGATTTTATAATATTTATCATCTTCTTTAGTGTGATACATAAGATTATTATCCATAGTAAAGAATTAATATATGATGTTATCTTATAAATACATCACAGAGCTAAATGATTTTAATATATAATGTGTAATACCTAATGATATCTTCAAATTCATTTAGATATAATATTAATAAATATATTGAATATAAAAGCATCCCAAAAATCAAATATCTATACATGGGATTATTAACCTCTACTTTAAATGTAATATATTCTATAGTTTCTTCTCTATAAAGAATAATATATCAAAATTTTACAAAATATCAAATGCGTAATATATTTTTAGATTCATCTCGGCTTGAGTAATACTCATAAATTTATTAAAATTAAAAAACCAAAGAGAGGTAATATAATTTTCTTCATGTGCAATACATTACATTAGGTTCATATTATATATAATGTTCCAAAATCTAATATATTTCAGAAATTACAATGTGTAGAAAATAAATAATATCTTTTAATTCATAATATAATTTCTCAATTATTCACCTTGGTGTGATATTTCTCAAAGGTGAATATTTTAAAACAATCCACATATTATATATTTTAAATCATGTATCACCATTCATAATATTTTTTATATACATTGATTATTTATCCAATAGAAATTTTAGAGAAGAATTAACACATATAAAACAAAATAGATGGTGTAATTATCAAAACATGAATAGAGTGGAAGTGATCCACTCAACAAAATGGTTGATAAGTTATTATACAATGTTATTCACCTTCAATTTCTACAGATCATCTCTTATTAATAAAGAAATAAATGCTTACACCCATTGAGATGGACTATATTTAAAACTCATAAATTATCTTATTGATTGTTCAATGTGTCTTTGTGTTTTTTCATCCATCATGTGTTGTTGTATTTTTGAAGGCGTGATCAGGTGATGAAGTTGAGTCACAATGAAAAGCCAGATCCCGATTTCATTGTAAAAACATTTTACAAAATATTAACGAATTTAAGAACTTATATATTTATATCACAAGTTTAGGTTCTAAAAATACATTTTGGGATTTGGAAGTTTCATCTCGAAAATGGGTATCAAATCTTCGAAACAGAACATCAATGGGTTTCTATATATTGATATTTTTATTTTGTTGGATATTTATTCTGAAATAATGTCATTGTAATAAGTGAAGTTATGGATTGAAAAATTTTGTTGATATGATTTTAGATTCTTGAGTGTGAAAGATAGGAATTAATTATACCAAAATCATAATGAGTCTCCATTGATGTGTTTGAAATAATAAGTAATTAAACAATTGGAAGAAGAAAAACTCAATCAAGAATTTTTTTCGCCTTTTTAGATGATGTTGTCCCATAATATTCCCTTCATCATCTAGGAGGAAAAAATGTTTTGTTAATTTCCACTCTAGTAGACAAGGATGCGAATACAAAATCAATTTTCATTTTTTTTCTATGGTAGACACTCTATATATGAATAAAAATTATGAAAATGTAATGGTAGGAATTGTAAAAATTTCAATGTGATTCAAAGTCTACATGAATCTATAGTTGTGATGTTGGGGGGGGGGGGGGTGTGTAATGATTATTATTTCATCACATCTAGAAAAATGAATTTTATTTCAACTATAGTAAGCAATTCAACTGATAATAATGTACAAGTGTTTGTGTTAATTATTTATATTATTCTAAAAAAAATTATTAAGAAAAAGCAATTCAATGAATCTATCAAAACCATTCTCAGGGTAAATGGTATAGGGAATTCTATTCAACATAAATTTCAAAAGAAGAATTTATGGAAAAGATCTATGATCCAATGGAATTCACTAGTTCTTGGACCGACAAAATTTCATAGTGGGAAACATAGGCATCTAATGAAGTATTTCTATGACCATTCCATCAATATTGAATGATACATTATCATTGAACATCAATGTGGCATGATAAAGAAATGATATTTTAACAAAACAAAACCAGAAATCAAGTGTAGTGATGAAGTGTGTCATAAATGTAATGACCCTACCTCGGTCACCAAGAGAAAACAGGTTTTCTATTACCTAGAAATAAAATTAGAGAATAATACATAATAAAGATAAAATTTTTATTAGTCCCATTGAGATTAAATATACATATAAACAGTAAATTTCATTATTATAAAATAATATTCATGTTGTGTAAAAAATATTTATACATCTCTTTGTTTCTAATTTAATCCCAATCAAATAATTTCGAACATATTAATCCTCTACATTACATACGAAAAAGGGGAACAGAAGAAATCTGTCAGCATAATTGATGAGTAAGGGAGATTCTATAAAAGAAAATGACATGGTATAATAATGGAATAAATAATATAAGAGTTAAAAATAAATTATTTATTCCATATGAATAAAAAATTCCATAACCCATGGATTAATGAAAAGGTAAATAAAAAACAATTTCATATAAAAGGATTTAATAATCTTAAAAAACAAAAAATATTGTCAATTCCATGATTTAGTATATCATATATAAAATGTATGGAATACACCAAATAACCCACCTATTTTTTTTTTCTAATGATACCTTCTGATGTATCATGGGGATATATAATTACAACCAACCCATCACTTAAGAATTCCAATTCATTCCTCATATGAATAGAAATACATAAAAAATAAAAAAAAAATATTTCCAAAGGAACCTCTTACATAAACATGTACTATTGATCAATAATTAAAATTATAGATCTAATGGGTATATATATTTGTAATATTTCCTTATTCATTTGAATGGTATGGTCTTCTAAGTGAGTTCACTTCCATAAAAAACAGTTATTTAGAGTTTTATGACACCATATATGGTAAAATTTTAATATATTCATGTCAACATATTCTTCTTTTTAGTGTAATTTTATAACTATCAATGTGAATGCATCTTTAATTAGAATAATTAAGTATGTATACTCACAACATTTTAGATAAATGTATGTATGGTCATGTTAATATATTATATTTTTCCAGGAACTAATAAGGATGCCTTTGTAAAATCCCCTCAATTTTTTAAGGTATAATTAAGGATTCACAATGTTTAAATAATTACACTTATTAATTGAAGAATATGAAAATATAATATATGTTACTTATTATGAATTATATGATCAATTTGTTAAGATAGTTGAATACATGTATTAATAATTTTAGGATACCAAAGGATTAATTTTTTAATACCCTATAATATTAGAAGGGTGGGATTACACAAATTTTATGTTAATTTGGAATGTAAAATTTAATTTTGGGGAACCTCTAGGATGGGGTTCTTTGATAGAAATGGTTAAGATTTAAAAAAATTGACTTTAATCCATTGTGACGCGACATGGGATCCGCTAACTATATATTCATCATAATTACTTATATAAGAAACACTATTATATATAATAAATCTATAATAACACAAATAATTGCTACACATAATGATATTTGACGTGGGACAATATAGAATTTCTTTCTTATTATGAGAATTTGGGCATTACAATAGCTCATGAATTAATTTAAATGTTGACGAATTAGGGTATGACATATATATGATTTCATAAGGATAATACCTTCAATTATATTATATCAATATTTTAATATTAATTAAAAATTGAAACAGAAAATACAATTGAAATGTAAGTATAAATTAAAGATATAGATAAAAAGGATCCTTACGTCAGCATGGAAATGACATATAAAAAATGCGATTATCAGAATTATAAATCTTAAAAAACATAAAAAAAGATTTTTTATACATTATTTAAAGACTATATTTATATGAAATTTGAATTTATAAGACATTATAATAATTATTGTAAAAGGGAAAGGGAAGAATGGGAATATAAACCATTACCTGATTTATTACTTTAGTCTAAGAACTGATGTTTATAACCACCAAATATCATCATGTCTGAAGTGGTAATTGTTGTAGTGATTTCATGAGAGGGATATAAATAGATAATCAAAACCTAGTTTGAGTATATGTGATACGTGGTGGTGGGTATTTATAGGTGTAGTTAGTGGAATTACATTGAATACATTACTGATAATTAAATATTTCCCATTATATTAACTTCTCCACAACACCTAGAGTTACCCATTATATCCTTTAATTCATTATAATCATGGTTTTACCAAAATTATTCTATGAAAAATATATTGGCCTTGATTGTTCATGAAAACAATATATGACATCATATTAACACTAAATTACCATATCTCACTTATTTTAACCTTATTAGACTATTTCTACCAAAAAAATTTCAAATGACACCATATTACTAAATTCAACATCTTGATTCTAAATATGTAATTAAATTTTCCAAAAATTTATTATAAATGAATGAAATATAAAATTTTAATAAATAATATTGAACTTAGTTTTATCATGAAGAACATTATTCAAAACCACTACATTTCCCACATTTTAATTGTAGTGAGTTTTTAGACAAATATGAAATTTATAATTTAAAAATGAGGCTCTAAACAAGAAATATTAATTTCAATGACTCAATTTTAAAATCATTTTAATGAAAATTTTTCTGAAAAAACTTACATAACCTGTAAATGTAATGTCTTAGAGTATCAAAAATTTCACAAATATTATTGTAATTGATTATAAATATGATAAAAATTTGTTAAAGAATAAATAAATAAATATTTAAATAAATATATATATATATTACACATGAAATATAATTTTAGAATAATTTTTCTTTACCAATTATTTTTTCATATGATTTACATAAAATTAAATAACATATAAAAAATTTATATAATTAACTATTTCATAATTTTCAATGATTTCCTCTTAGAATTTCATTAAAAATAAAACATGTATAAAAAAGTATATTAAAAGTTTTATATTTATATAAAAATAACCATTTGAAAATATTACTTTGAATATGAAAAATATAGATATTAAAAACACATCAATTTTATTAATGATATTTTGGAAACATAGTTTAAGAAATAGTTATTTCTTTAAGAAATATACATAACATTTCATTATGATTCAAGGTTAGTAAACATTATTCTAAATAAATTTTTTCCAATAGATACATTATGAAAAGATAAACAATATATATTGATACTACAATATATTATAAAATTAGGATATCAGTATGAATGATATTTTCATTCTATAGATGTAATTTTATAAGACTGTGTATTTATATATTAATAATAATTTATTTATAATGGTATAAATATATATTAAAAAATTCAATTTAATATCACATAATGATAATGGATATTTACTTAATGGTCAGGTAACAAATAAAGAAACCATTTAACATCATATTATAATTTTGGAATAATGTTATAAATATATATAAATATATATAAATATATAAATATATTTTTTTTCTAGGTAATTTTTTCATATGAACCATGCTTCTTATATGTAACATTTTTCTTCAATAATATGTGTTAACATATATTATTAATCTAATTTTACATCATGTATTCATAAAAGATATATTTATTTAATGATTTTATGAATATAACTGAATGCATATTCTATGGATAATAAATATTTTTTATGGAAGATCATGAATCATATATAATTTAGTCATGAAATTTAATTTTCATAAAAAACTGACTTTATTCATTATTAAAAATGGGTGGCTTTTATTATTTATTTATATTTTACCTTAAACATGTAATGAAAATATATTTATGTTATCATATTCCATTATTTAAGTGTTGTGATATTGTATATGTTTTTTTCCTTAAAATAATAATAAAATAAAGAAATTGTAATTCAAATATTTAAGATATATATATGTAATAAGGTATGTTCCATTTTACATCCCTTTAATACTTAGTTTCCTTGAATTTTTTACTAAATAATATATTTATATTTTTGTGGCATGTTAATTATCTCATTTTATGTTTCAATATTATAGTTTCCATAACTATTTAATAGATAATATGCTAGCTTAAATGAAAAATATAAATATGTTATATTTTTTTAAATAATTTTTTGATGGATAGAAGAATATGTTTATTGTATTTGTAAATGAATTAGTTTTATAAAAGTATGGGGTTTCTATCGCAATGTAATATATAATAAATAAAAAAAATATCATCAATATTCCCCATAACATTAAATTGTTATTTGATTCTAAATTTAGAATTACTAATTTTGTTATTAAGACAATCCAAATAATATTCATATGTCTTCACATGGTTCCACATATTGTAGAATTAATCATTTTCATGGAAATTAGATAATATATTCTTTTATTATGAAACAGTTCTAACTATTAATTGAGTAAAATTAATATAATCTATGATATTAATGTCCTCAGTGTTTCTCGAATAATCATGTCAATTATTTATGTTGAAAAGTTTAATTTTTCCAGAATTTCGTTAGGTTTAACCCTAAAATTTATGTCATACCCATATATATTTTTTTTAAAAGTAGTTCCTAAGGTATACACTAAATTTTTTCTTGTAAACATTTTAACAACTATGATCTTGGTCACCCAATTCCAATGATTGATCTACTTTAACATAGAAAAAGGCATGTTATCGTTGATTTTTAATTTTTTTTCTTGAGCCCTAAGGGAATCAATGAAAATCAAAGAATTTTTTCTAAATGATCTAGATTTGGCTCTTGTTGTAGAATAATTTCACACCATTAAAGTAGTTTGTTTGCTGAGAATAACATCTAGATGATTTTGTGGTTTAGGATTATGATGTCAAAATAGTTTAATCTTTAATTCAATTCATGAATTGAAATTTTCACCTATGTTTTATTAATAAAGGATTTTCATTTTTTTGCATACATATATCCCATGATATTTATTTCATAAAACTTTGATTTATGGTATGGATATATTCAGTCCTATTATTTTTATTACATGAGGCACCTTTAACTCTACTTTCTTAGTATCCTTTTTTCTTACCTTGAATCCTATGACTATCCGAGGTACTTTTAGAAAGTTTTCACCCTTTTTGATTTTCAATCTTCATTTCTCAGTCTCTATCTTGGTTTGTTTCTTCTCTTTTAGTATGTAGAATTTTCTCCTTCCCATTGATTTAATTTCTATTAGTTTTGAATCAGTGTTACACTATATATATATGATTTTTTAAAATTTGATAATGATTCTTCTATCACCTATATATATCAATTTTTATCTTCTTATTGGGGAGGTCCTTGGGATCTTTGGGTAGTGGTAGGATAGTTTTAGATTGGTGTTTCCATATATAGAATATGGAATTTGAGTTTTAATTTCTAATGGTTTTATAAATTATTTTATAAATGAATATGACATGATTAAAGATCGATTGACTTGTGTCTGTAAATGGGGTTTTTAGAAAATACAGGTTTCCATTATTTTGGAAAAATAATGTCTTTTACAAATCATTGGGAAATTTATTTTGAAATTTATATTCAAATAATTTATTTGATAGAAAATCATGGTAAAGAATTTGGTAGGGAACTATATAATAGGTTTTAGAAATCAGTTGAGAAATGTAGCACATAAGAGCCTTGGGTACATAGATGGAGGGTGTAGAATTGGGCATCATCATTTGGATTTTAATGAGATTTTATTTTATATTGGGATTTATATTCCTAAAAAAATAGATGCATGGGTATTATGAATGGATATAAATTGTTTGGAGTTCACTTTCATTTGTGTCCCGATATTACCTAGAAAATATGTGTGGGTTCTAGGGACTTGATGTGAACAATATTCAATGTTTGAGGTACAATTGGCATAGTTATCCTGACCTTTTGTGATCCAAGGGATGTTTTCCCAATGTGCTTTGAAGTTTTAATTTTTTTGATATAACTATTATAATAACTGTTAAATCATTAATAAATTTTGATTAGAAATAATTTTTTATACCTATGTTGGAACTATTGAAAAAGGTGAACTGTTTACTATGATTTTGATGTAAAACCATTTAATTACTTATCAAGCATTATTGTTTGTAAATTGAACTTTTTTATGGACATAGGATATGGGAAAACTAGGTGGGAACCTACTATTCTTATTTATCTCACATCCCACGCATTCCCTTGAGAATGTGTAGACCTTGATTTTTCATTTAATAGAGGAAATAGAAATGAATCGTAGTGAGGTAGTTCAGTTTATGTCACCAAGGTATGAGTATTTGGTGGAGAGATTATGGAACATATATCACATAAAATAGGGAGTACTTGTTTCCTATTTTGGTTGTACGTTATGATTATCAAATATGTGTGTTAATGTTTTATCTTATGGATTTTGTGTTGTATCATTGTCATCATTAGTTTCTATTTATTAAATTCCTCCCCTATATTTGATCTTCCCTTTCGTGTGTGTATATAAATATGATGTTTTATGTTTTAGGTTGGGAGAAATCATTTCCTTGGATTATGCTACAACACTAGGGTTCTAGTCCCCAACCCATGGGGATAGGAAATTCCATTTGGGTTAGTAGAGAATTTGTTTCAAAACATGATTAGAGGTTGTCCTAGGTTTATTCATTAAAATTGATATCCGAGGTGGGGTATCCTTGTGTTTACTTATATTTGGAAATATAGTAGAATGAAGAAAAGATTGATAGGGCAATAGTGGTATGTTGTGGTGAGTTCATGGAAAGATATTACTATGATGAGCCTCATGTTACCATGTAATGTTGGGATGTGGGTCACTTGTGTTGAGTTTTGGACTTATTTTTATTTTCTACTTATGTATTTCTTGTTTGAACTAAAATTATCTTTTTGTATAATCATTTTATTCAATTTAGGGTATACAGGATCATGGATCTAAGATATATTTCATGGGTTCTCTAAGAGGTTTTAGGGATATGTAATCCTCAAGAAACTCCTTATCTTGATCAGAATCATCTAGAGGAAATCATATGGGTAGTTGGTATCATTGAACAAATTGTACGATAAGTTTAGAATAAAATTGTTTTGGAAAAACCATAAGATGATTGAGAGATTGACCAATCATGAATGTTCCTACATGAGAATCCCTAATCCATCATGTGTATTACGGATAACAAAGAGTTAGAGGAACTAATATACAATAAAAATCAGGTCTTTGACATCCTAGATAGACATATGGATCTCATGTGTAATGCCCTGACCCCAGTTACCCAAAGTCGGTGCATTATTACATAACATTGGCATGATCACAAGAAAGATCAAGTCTCGAAATACCGATTAGTTTAGTAGCCTTGTAATAACTAGATACATTAATAAAGTTTAAATTACATCATAAAATGAAAAATACAACAATATAGTCTTCATAGTCCACACTCTTATCCCCTCATACTATCCCTGTAGGTCATTCATAAATTACTTCTTAAAATCCTAGAAAAAATAAAACATAGAAAAGGGGTGAGCTGAAATGCCTAGTAAGGATAACAATATAGTGGAAACTTTTATAAATAAGAATAATCATTTAAGGAAATTTATAACTAAAACAAAAGCCTTTTAAACTTGAACTTCAACATAGTATGGAAAAAATAAAATGAAATAATGCCATTTACTTATTTACATGGATATTCTACTAATCGAATAATCACATGCAATGTCAATAACCACTTTCATAATGATGTAATGCATAATGCCAGACTATCATAACCACATAGTCAAGGCCTCGTTCCAAGACTACAAATAAGATTATGTCAAGGCCATGTGCCAAGACACTAGTTTGTCTCATGATACCTACCGATGCATTGAGGAGCTATAGCGGGCTCCACCCGTCACATATTAAGTCCAATGAATTCCAATATGAAAAGGTTTAAACATAACATAAACATTCGTAATAAAACTAGCATATGAAATGTAAATACTTCAACCATGAACCATGATTGGTATAAAAATAAAACATCCAAAGTCAAACATATCACACAACTTTCAATACAATATAGATGTTATGTATCATAATAAATGGCCTTCAAATAAGCGTAAAATCCATCAAAGGATGTTGACATAGATGAAATCAAAACTCTTTTTAGAGAAATATCTCTTTATATTTTTAAATCATTTAAGAGTCATATATAAAATAAAAAATTTTCTTTGAAAATATTCTTATAATCTTGTAAGGGAAGCTTCGATGATTTTATAACGGCGGAAAATAGCCGTACCCGCCGTATAAGTAAAAAAACATTCTTACCTTAATTCTGTCGAAAAGGTTAAAAAAGACCTTGTTTAGAAAATGATAGAAAGATTCCTTTATAAACCACTTATAAAAGACAAGAAGGGTATAAATGACTTTAACCCATATTCTAGTAAATAGTAAAAATGTTTTGAAATAAATTTTTAAGAAACATGGATGTGGATGATAAAGAAGTCCCAGTAGATTATTACGTATAAACAACCTCGGGTAATGAAGAAATTGCGAAATAATCCCTTACCTTGTACTTTTACATGGTTGGGATAGGTTAAACTCCTGTATAATGGTGAAATAATTGTTATTAAATTATATAAGAATTGTATATATTAATATGTTATCATATATGATCTTTTAACATTGCTTTGTTAATAATATTTTAGAATTATCGTCGTTTTGGGTGTTAACTTACTCATTTTCTTTTATATGTTTTGTTATGTAAGCCATGTTTGTTATGGATAGGATGTATTTTATTCATATCCAGAATTATACTAAGTCCTTAAACATTATTATTAATCTTCAAATGAGAATTATACTTGAATGGATACAATGGAGAATGAATCTCAATGCGTTCGTGGAGACGGTAGTCCGTCCGTACGCACGAGCGAAAATATCATTATTTTCATATTAAAATAATATTTAATTGGATGGTATATCATATATAAAGAATAATTATCATGTTATATTTATTATTTACATGAATTACACATCATTATTATAACCATCCAAATAATAATGTTTTGAATAACAATTACACCACGATGTGGAGACGGTAAGCCGTACGTACGCACCTATGGTGACATTTCATTAAAAGGAGGGATAGAATACTGAAATATGGTTGTACCATGTTTATAATAACATCAATTTATATATAATATACTGGAGTTATTATTTTAGAATGGTAATAACAAAGATAGAAGAAGTGGAAGAAGAAAGGAACTTGAAAAGGGGTGGTGAAATCATTACCTCTTCTTCAGGTTCTTCCGTTTGATTTGATTAAAAGGGCTCCTTAGGTTGTCTTTATGACTAAAGTAAGGCCTCTAGGATGAATTGAGGGAATTTGAGAGAGTATTTGGGCAGGGGTTGGCCGAACCAAAAGGCTTTGAAGGTGTGAATTAATGAGAAGGGGGAGTGCCCATTTATAAGAGGGGTGAGGGGCACCTTTGGAAAAGCTAGAAATATTATTTTATAATAAATTCATATTCAGCTTCTAATGGATCCAAAGTGGATTATTTAAAGGTTAATATGGGTATGGGTCTAAAAAAACTTAAACAATAGAATTTATATAGGTTTGGGTCATTATATTAACCTTATCTTTTAGTTTTAACTCTTAGTTAATTAGTTTGACACTTACCATGTCACTTTGTATTATTATATTATATAGTTAATAAACATACTATATACCTACAAGTGACCCCCAAGAGGTCCATTAATGAGACACATATCATGATATAAGTCTCTTGGCTTAACCTTAGTTTTTTATGAATTGAATATAAATTAATAATATAATATTTGTTTTAAAAACTCTTTTATGTCAATTTTGACACTATTTGGAAAATTGATTTTTTTGAAAATCACAACAGAAGTATTACTTCAAACAAAGATAATTAAATCAATCCTAACATGTCATATTAACCTATAAAATTTGTGTAATTCATAAAAAGTCTCATATTATTTTTATTTGGGTATTTATAATATCAATTATTTTAATTTTTCACTATTATGGTAATAACTGCATCATCATTGTGTCATAAATATATTAAATTATTTAATGTCTCAAAATTATAAAAAAAATATAATTATGTAGGAAATCGTTTTATCTTTCTAATGAATATTTATAATCGAATTTATCTTATGTGAAACCCTATATTAAATTTTTTTTAGTAAATAAACTTTGATTTTAACTCTTTTAACTCTTCTTTGAATTAAATAATAATAAATGTCATAATCTAATCCAAGTGGAACTAAATGATAATATTTTATTCTCAAGGTTGTTTTTGGTCGATATAAACTTTTCCAATAGAATTAGGACATGTGTTAGGGTAATATTAATATCATTGTTACCCTTAATTACCATATTTACTTTTAATCGTGGTAAATAAAAGCAAAAAGTTACTATTCACCATAAATTATTTTCATCTCATTGAACCAGATTTTACTCCTTGATATTAACCATGTCTCTCGGATTTTCAAAACTCCACTTAGAAAAGCAGTAAAATTAATTTTTATGAAAAATTCAGTTTTTTAACTACCACTTAGTGGTTTCACTATTCAACAAAAAATGATGTTTTTCAGAAAAATACCAAAAATTCACCCTAGGATAATGTCAATATTCTGAATCCAAAAATAAAGTCCATTTTGAAAAATAAAATTTATAAATTACAAAAAGTGGGTATTACTATTCATAACGGAAGGTTTGATTGGTTGTGGTGTGTTAGAACTCGATGTTGCGTACAACACACGCTATTGCATTATTCAAAGAGAAGCATACCGTACAAGCTTAGGGTGTTACATTCTACCCTCCTTCAAATAATTTCGTCCTAGAAATTTCTAGAATACTACCACATGAAAAGACTCGGGTGGTTCTTCATCATAAGTTCCTTGGGTTCCCACGTTACCTCTTCCATCTTATGGTTTCTCCACAAGACTTTTACGAGACAAGTCTTCTGGTTTCTCAGTACTTGTTCTCTCGTATCAAGAATCTCGACGGGCTCTTCGCAATAAGACAGATCAGGTTCCAGTTATAATTCCTCATAGGTGGGTACATGAGTTGGGTCAGGCATGTATTTCCTCAACAGAGATACAAGGAACACATCGTGAACTTTGGAGAGACTTGGCGGCATTGCCAATCGGTAAGTTACAGCCCCAATTCATTCTAGAATTTCAAAAGGTCCGATGTACTTGAGACTCAATTTAACTTTCTTACCAAAACATATGACTCTCTTCCATGAAGATACCTTCAAGAAAACATGATCACTGACTTGAAATTCCAAATCATTAATTCGATTATCGGCATAGAGCTTCTGCCTACTTTGAGCTGCTTTGATATGGTTTTGGATTACCTTCACCTTTTCCATTGTTTCCTCCACCAATTCCGGGCCTACAAGTATTCTTTCACCAACGTCATCCCAACAGGTTGGTGTGCGGCATCTCTTTCCATATAACGCTTCATATGGTGCCATCTGAATACTCGAATGGAAGCTATTGTTATATGAAAATTCTACCAGAGGTAAATATTGATCCCACATACCCTAAAAGTCAAGTGAGAAGGATCTCAACATGTATTCTAAGGTTTGAATAGTTCATTGTAATTGTCCATCTATTTGAGGGTGGTACGCAGTGCTCAAATGAAGTTCATTATCAAAGGATTTCTGAAGACTTTTCCATAATCGTGAAGTAAAATGGGGATCACGATCAGAAACAATCGATAGGGGTACTCCATGAAGTCGCACAACATCATCAATATATATTTTTCTAGACATTCCAGTGGTAGATCTTCTCTTATAGAAAGAAAATGTGCTGACTTGGTAAGACGATCAACAATAACCCATAATGCATTGTTCCTTCTAGGAGTCTTTGGTAGTCGAATGACAAATTCCATCTTGATATTATCTCATCTCCACTCAGGTATGGGAAGGGGTTGCATGACTCTTCCAGGCTGTTTCCTTCCAGCTTTCACTTGTTGACAAACCATACATATTGACACAAAATCAGCAATCTCCCTCTTCATGATGTCCCACAAAAAATGTTCATTCAAATCTCTATACATTTTGGTGCTCCCATGGTGTATAAAGAAATTGGAACTATGAGCATCATCCTGCAATTCCCTTTTTAGATCAGGTATATCGGGAACACAACGCCTCTTCCCGAATTTCAAAATTCCTTCCTCATACACAAGGTCTCTAAATCTCCCATCATTCACAAATTTAATCTTCTTTTGAAATTCTTCATCATCGGTCTGAGAACTCTTAATCATTTCTAGTAAATTTGGTTTGGAAACCATTTGAAAAAGCATTGACGTTTCACCTTCCCTGGTTATTCCCATGTCCATCTTCACTAGATCCATGAAAATTGGATCCCTTTCAATTCTCATATTGTTCAAAACTCCATGGTCTTTTCTGATCAAAGCATCTGCCACCTTGTTTGTCTTCCCTGGGTGGTAGTGTATCGTGAAATCATAATCCTTAAGTAATTCATGCTATCCCCTTAGCCTCATATTGAGTTATTTTTGTGAGATAATATACTTCAAACTCTTGTGATCAGTATAAATCTCACATTTTTCACCATAGAGGTAGTGCCTCCATATCTTCAATGAAAATATCACAGCTGCTAACTCGAGATCATGAGTAGGATAGTTTTGTTCATGAATTTTCAACTGTCTTGATGCATAGGCAATAAACCTACCATTCTGCATAAGGACACAACCAAGTCCTTTCTTCGATGCATCACTATAATAATGAACCCATTATTCCACGATGGTAGAGTCAATATAGGAGCATTGAATAATCTTCTCTTCAGTTCTTCGAAAAATTCCTCACACTCTTTTTTCCATAAAAATTTAACCCCTTTACATGTGAGCTTTGTTAATGGGTTATCCAACCAGGTGAAATTCTAGATGAAACATCGATAATAACCTGCTAAACTAATAAAACTACATACCTTAGTTATACTCGTCGGTGCATGCCATTCAAGGATTTCCTTGGTCTTAGAAGGATCAACGGAAATTCCATCCTTAGAGATATTATGGCCAAGAAAATAAATCTCCTGAAGCCATATTTCACACTTTCTAAACTTTCCATATAATTCATGTCTTCCTAGAGTCTTCAGGATAATGCGCAAGTGATTTTAATGATCTTTGTATCTTTTGGAGTATACCAAGTTATCATTAATAAATAACACCACAAATTCATCGAGATATTCCTTGAAAACTCTATTCATCATATCCATGAATACAGAGGGTGCATTAGTCAATCCAAAAGGCATTACTGTAAACTCGTAATGCCCGTACCTGGTTCGAAATGCTGTCTTTGGAATGTCTTCCTTCTTCATACACAACTGATGGTATCCCAATCAAAGTTCAATCATGGAAAAGTATTGAGCTCTATGTAGTTGGTCAAATAAATCATCAATGAGAGGTAGAGGATACTTGTTCTTTATTGTTATAGCATTGATCTCCATGTAGTGGATACATAACCTTATAGATCCAAATTTCTTTTTAAGAAAAAGAACAGCGGCTCCCCACGAAGAACACTAGGGCGAATAAATCAATTATTACTCAATTCCTCTAGTTGTTTATTTAGTTCAACTAATTCTATAGTGGCCATTTTATAAGGGGTCTTCAATATAGGCCTTGATCTAGGAATTAAATCAATGAAAAATTCAACATCTCGTTCTGGAGGATGGCCTGGTAAATCTTCCGGAAACACATCTACATATTCTTTCACAATAGGTACATACTATATATGAACATTACTTTACTAACCCACAGTTATTTCATTCTCTTCCTCCCCAATAATTGAATTTAGTTGAGCTACTGGGGTTGGATCTAGATAAGAATTAGGTGGTGACGATTATGCTCTAGAGATAACTTGTTACTTATCATCATCATCAAAAAATATAACCTCCTTATTCTTACAATAAATCTTCACATCATGGTCCAAAATCCAGTCCATACCGAGGATTATATAAAACTCAATCATAGGTATGACAATGAGATCAGTAGATAAAGAACATTTATGTACTCTAATGGGGACTGATTCACAAAACTTTGTTGCAATGATACTTCCCTTAGGAGTTTTAACTGACAACTCCCTTGTTAAATCAAATTAAAAATATCTAATTTTCATAGCAAACTGGGAAGATATGAAACAAGGCGATGATCCATAATCAAATAATGCATTTTCTAAACTTGAGGAAACCATTAAATTACCTACCACCACGTCTTTCGGAGCTTCTACCTCTGCAGTAGTGATAAAATAATCTTGGCCTTGATCCCTTGGCCTTTTCAGAGGTAAGTTCCCCTAACGCTTAGGAAATTCATTTGCATAATTTCCAATCTCCCTGAAATTGTAGCATTGAACAACTGTAGATTCCTTCTTCCCCTTGAAATCACGAGTTTGGTGGCCCTTTTCACCACACTTATAATAGACTCCCATTCCTTTTAAGCAAGTACTAGGGTGTTTCTTCTCACATTTACTGCAGGATGGATATTCAAATTTTCCCTTCGTCCCTTTATTTCCATACCCAGATTGATCAGCAGATCTCTTCTTCTCTTGCTTTGCATTAAAGTCATATGACTTAGAGAATTCTTTCTCTGTCTTCATAGCACATGAGACAATGTCTTCGTATGACGAGAAGGATTTTGAGACTAATGATCGACATAGAAATGCTTTTAACCCATCAAAGAAACGATAAATATTACTTCTTGGGTTACATATATAATCTCCAACATACCTTTCTAACCTTGTAAAGTTATCCTCATACTTTGCGACATTCTCATCCTCCTTTTGTCTCAGACTCAGAAATTGCCTTTCTGTATCTGCTCGATGGTCACGAGGAAAATATTTTTCTAAAAACAGATCTTTGAACTCCCTCCATTCCATATTTTATACTTCATCATCTTCCTTCATGTTTTGAATCAATGACCACCATTGATCAGCATCTCCAGTGAGGCGGTAAAATACCATGATAACTTTTTCCCTTTCACTACTTCCCAAAGCCTGAAATATTTTTTCTAGGGAACTTATCCATTGCTCAGCTAATAATGGATTTGTACTCCCATGAATGTTGGTGGTTTCTGCCTCATGAAACGATCTAACATTGATCCTCTACACTGTGGATCAGGGTTCTCCATATAGGTAAGGTTATTATTCAAAACCTTAGTAAGTTGTCCTAGTATGGTGATTAGATGATCAGCACTAGTTGCATCAACTGCTACACTATAATTATCTGGAGTAAGAGGGAAGTCCCTACATGTAGTGCGTGCATTGATACGGTTTCCATTTCTTCCACTAGGAGCCATTTCTAAACAATGGAAAAAACTAGATCAATTTATGAATCAAAATACATAATTTCATACTTATAAAACACTTAACATAAATTGAACTATTTATGGATATAATCCATAATCATAAAAATGTTTTCTTTGAGGAATTATATACTCATAAACCATTTATAATGATTTTTAAAGAAAATGAGAGTTATCCTAAGCATATCCCCTGGGAGTGTCATAACCAAGAGTGAAGCAAGGCCCGTTGTCATGCACCAGTTCCCGTTCGAGTCTAGCTCAAAGATGTGTTTTCAGGTTTTACCCCTAGTTACATCTGTGCCAGAGCCTCCTCTACCTGCTCATATCCAGACAGGGATGTATTGCTCAGAAAACTCACAAAATCTCTACAATACCAAAATTCTAGGAAGTTCTTCTATACTAATCCACAAAGTCCATCTTTGGTATATGTGCTCTAATCAATGTTTATCTAAATCCAGCTTCCAAGGTTTGTACTAAACTTCCTCTGATACCAACTGTAATGCCCCGAACCTAGTTACCCATAGTCGGTGCATTATTACATAACAATGGAATGATCACAAGAAAGTCCAAGTCTCAAAAGACCGATTAGTTTAGTAACCATGGAATAACTAGATGCATTAATAAAGTTTAAATTTCATTATAAAATTAAAACTACAACAATATAGTCTCCATAGTCCACACACTTATCCCCTCATACTATCCCTGTAGGTCATTCATACATTACTTATTCACATCCTGGGAGAAATAAAACATAGAAAAGGGGTGATCTCAAATGCCCAGTAAGGATAACAATATAGTAGAAACTTTCATAAATAAGAATAAACATTTAAGGCAATGTATAACTAAAACAAAAACCTTTTAAACTTGAAATTAAACATAATATGGAAAAAATAAAATGAAATAATAACATTTACTTATGCACATGGATGTTCTACTAATTTAATAATCACATGAAATATCAATAACCACTTTCATAATGACAGAATGCATAATTCCAGACTGTCATAACCACATAGCCAAGGCCTCGTGCCAAGACTACAAATAATATTTTGTCAAGGCCTTGTGCCAAGACACTAGTTTGTCTCATGGGACCTACCGATTCATCGAAGATCTATAGCGGGCTCCACCCGTCACATATTAAGTTCAAGGCATTCCCATATGAAAAGGTTTAAAAATAACATAAACATTCTTAATAAAACTAGCATACGAAATATAAATACTTCATCCATAAACCATGAATGATATACAAATAACACATCCATAGTCAAACATATCATAAAACCTTCAATACAATATAGAAGTTTTGTATTATAATAAATCACCTTGAAAAAAGCAGAAAATCCATCAAAGGATGTTGACATAGATTAAATCAAAACTCTTTTTAGAGAAATATATCTTTCTATTTTGAAATCATTTAAGAGTCATATATAAAATAAAAAATTTTCTTTGAGAATATTCTTATATTCTTGTAATAGAAGCTTCGATGATTTTATAATGGCGGAACGTAGCCGCACCCGCCGTATAAGTTAAAAAAACATTCTTACCTTAATTCTGTCGAAAAGGTTAAAAAGGAACTTGTTTGGAAAACGACGGAAATCTTCCTTTATAAAACACTTAATCAAGTCAAAAAGGGTATAAATGACTTTAACCCATATTTTAGTAAATATTAAAAATGTTTTTAAATACATTTTTAAGAAACATGTATGTGGATGATAAAGAAGTCCCAGTAGATTATTACGTATAAACAACCTCGGATAATGAAGTGATTGCGAAGTAAACCCTTACCTTGTACTTTTCCTTGGTTGGGGTAGGTTAAACTCCTGTATAATGGTGAAATAATTGTTATTAAATTATACAATAATCTTATATATTAATATGATATCATATATGATCTTTTAACATTGCTTTGTTAATAATATTTTAGAATTATCGTCGTTTTGGGTGTTAACTTACTAATTTTCATTTATATGTTTTGTTATGTAAGCCATGTTTTTTATGGATAGGTTGTATCTTATTCATATCTATATTGATATTAAGTTCTTAACCATTATTATTAATCTTCAAATGAGAATTATACTTGAATGGATATGATGGAGAACGAATCTCATCACGTTCGTGGAGACGGTAGTCCGTACGTACGCACGAGCGACAATATCATTCTTTTGATATTAAAATAATATTTAATTGGATGGTATATCATATATATAGAATAATTATCATTTTATATTTATTATTTACATGAATTACACATTATTATTATAACCATCCAAATAATAATGTTTTGAATAACAATTACACCACGACGTGGAGACGATAAGCCGTACATACGCACGTATGGTGACATGTCATTCAAAGGATGGATAGAATACTGAAATATGGTTGTAACATGTTTATAATAACATCAAAGTATATATAATATACTTTAGTTATTATTTTATAATGTTAATAACAAATATAGAAGAAGTGGAAGAAGAAAGGAACTTGAAAAGGGGTGGTGATATCATTACCTCTTCTTCGGGTTCTTCCTTTTGATTTGATCAAAAGGGCTCTATAGGTTGGCTTTATGAATAAAGTAAGGACTCTAGGATGAATTGAGGGAATTTTAGAGAGTATTTGGGAAGTGTTTGGCCGAACCAAAAGGCTTTGAAGGCGTGAATTATTGAGAAGGGGGAGTGCACTTTTATAAGAGGGGTGAGGGGAACCTTTGGAAAAGCTAGAAATATTATTTTATAATAAATTAATATTCGATTTCTAATGTATAAAAGTGGATTATTTAAAGGTTAAGGTGGGGATGTGTCGAGATGCACTCAACCAATATAATTTAGATAGGTTTGGGTCATTATATTAACCTTATCTTTTAGTTTTAACGCTTAGCTAATTAGTTTGACACTTACCATGTCACTTTGTATTTTTATAGTATATAGTTAATAAACTTTCTATATAACTCCAAGTTACCCCCAAGTGGTCCATTAATGATACAACTATCATGATATAAGTCTCTTGGATGAACAATAGATTTTTAGGAATTGAATATCAATTAATAATATACAATATTTTTTAAAAACTCTTTTATGTCAATTTTGACACTATTCGGAAAATTGATTTTAGTTAAAATCACAACAGAAGGATTACTTCAAAAAAATTTAATTACATCAATACTAACATGTTATATTAACCTATAAAATTAGTTTAATTCATAAAAAGTATCAAATTATATTTATGTGGGTATTAATAATATCAATTATTTTAAATTTTCACTATTATGGTAATTACTGCATCATCATTGTGTCATAAATAAATTAAATTATATAATGTCTAAAATTATAAATAAAATATCATTATGTAGGAAATATTTTTATATTTATAATTAATATTTATAATCTAATTTAACTTATGTGTAACCCTTTATTAAAAATGTTTTAGTAATTAAACTTTGATTTTAACTATTTTAACTCTTCTTTGAATTAAATAATAATAAATGTCCTAATCTAATCCAAGTGGACCTAAATGACAATATTTTATTCATAAGGTTGTTTTTGGTAGAGAGAGACTTGTCCAATAGAATTAGGACATGTTTTAGGGTAATATTAATATCATTTTCACCCTTAATTACACTATTTACTTTTAACCGTGGTAAATAAAAGCAAAAATTACTATTCACCAAAAATTACTTTCATCTCATTGAACCACATTTTTCTCCTTGATATTAACCATGCCTCTCAGAATTTCTAAATTCCACTCACAGAAGCTGTAAAATTAATTTTTATGAAAAATTTAGTTTTTTAACTACCACTTAGTGGTTTCACTATTCATCAAAAAATGATGTTTTTCAAAAAAATACCAAAAATTCACCCCAGTATAATTTCGATATTTTGAATCCAAAAATGAAGTCCATTTTAAAAAATAAA
Organism: Viscum album; assembly: GCA_963277665.1. NCBI lineage: Eukaryota > Viridiplantae > Streptophyta > Magnoliopsida > Santalales > Viscaceae > Viscum > Viscum album. The sequence continues at coordinate 933,685,096 of OY728156.1, forward strand.
ATATATAAATTTCAAAAAGTGGGTATTACTATTCATAACGGCTAGTTTGATTGGTTGTGGTGTGTTAGAACTCGATGTTACGTACAACACACGCTATTGAATTATTCAAAGAGAAGCGTACCGTAGAAGATTGGGGTGTTACATCATGTTTAAGTGAACATTTTTTAAGATCAACCGTCCTAGTTAGTATTGGTACGATTATATTGTAAAATAAAATTATCACATTTGTTTTCATTTGTGGGGTTTTAAAACTCTCTTATTTCAATAGCTATTTATTGTGTCTATAATTATAGAAAAGTCTATAGATTTTATTTAAAAAAAACATTAATAGTGTTCTTCCAGAGGGTAGACCAAATGTTTTTCTGGAACTATTTTGGTATTCTATGGAGGCGGTTTTAAATGTTATTATGAGAGAATATAATTCATAATAAGTTTTATTCTAGATATCCGATCATAGGTACACAAGGTTTATCTTACAACCTATTCTGAAATGGTTGTCAAAGAAATGATGAAGAAATTGATAATCTAAGAAATATTAGGTTCTATATCTTTTTATTCCATCCAGTGGAAATTTTAGTAGCATGTATGTGAATAATAGAAAATTGGAAGATAAATTTAATAGTGGTGGTGGGGGTTCTAATTAAGAAAATATCCCTCCACCATCATTTTAATCCAATAGTTTTCTTCTTACATCATATTTCAGAATCCTAGAAGGGTACAATAGACATAATTTTCTCATGACTATAAAGATCTACAATGGTTGTGGCCACTGAGGCCATCTATATAAGTTTTTCTAGGCTATATATATTCACTGTTATAGTTATGTATATTTATTTCCAAATAATTATATATCATATTTACTCACTTTACAATATTTAGGGATCCAACCACATGCTTTCTGGGTAGAGCACCTTCACACAGTGGATGGGTTTCTTATGGATGTTGATATATGATTTTCTATAGTGATAGGTACATATAAAGATACATTTTCTATAATAACAAAATTTTAAGATACAGATTCCTCAACCTCATGAACATGGTTATAAAGCAATAAAAAAAATGTGGAATATTGAAAGAGTTGGGGTATCAATTGTTTACTTATCTATATCAGTAGAATTTTTTTAGTTGGTATGATATTTATTAATTCTAGATCATAATCTATTTGAAATTATAATTGGGGTGGGTTAGTTACTCATAATAAAAATAGCAATTTTTAACATTAGCATGTAATGATCATTTATACTATTGGGGGAACCTGAGTGTTTCTAGTAGAGTGGGATATTAGTTCTGGTCATCCAGGGACTTCTCACCCAGAGATCAAGAGTTTTTTGTCTACATTTGTTGTTATGACAGATGGTGTTTATTTTATCATAAACCCTATGTTTATTGTTATATACTTCCCCAATATTTTCTTATATTAATAATCTAGTGTACATATATAAATGGTGGTAGATTTTACCAATTATTTGGGGTTTGGTAGGAAATTGATCTCAATACCCACTTATCTTATAGCACATGTAGAGGTGATTGAGATCATGATCTAGTAATATTATCTGAGGAAGAATGATTTTTTAGCCTAGTGTTTTATCATGGGAATCCCACAATGTTCTTACCAACAAGGATGATGGATATCTTCATTTGTGTGTGTACTATTATATGTTTAAATGGGTGAATATAAATAATAAGTGATATATATTCCATTTTAATCACTTAATTGAGTAGTTAAAGGGGAGAAGTTGTTGTAAAAAATCTATCCTTGGATGGGTTATTTAAAAAAAAAATATAATGTTGAAATTATAAATCTATGGTTTTTTAAAAGGTTAGGGGTGAAACCTAATTTTATTATTAAATCAATGAACTATTTTTGACTTAGTAGGGGAAGACCCATTACATATCTCTAAGGCCCAAGGACATGTGGCCTGAATACTGGGCTTAAAAGCCCATTTTTGGCCTAAAGGGCTCTTTAGAAAATAATACTATTACAATACCCGACATTCTACAGTTCCTGCTCTAGTACCATCACCACTATAGTTACTGCTACAGTACCTCTGCTGCTATAGTGTCACCGCTTCTATAGTTCCACCAATCCTATAGTTACCCTTATACAGTGCTTCTATAGTACATGGAAGTTCATTATTTCCTGAAAATTCGTCTCTACCTAGATTGGATGACAACCTTTTATTATATATCATTTTTTAAATTGTATCAATAAAGTATCTTTTAATGTTTAGTTTCTTGGAAACATGCTACATAAAACATGAAAATAAAAAAATTATTCTATTTTACTTGAAAGGATTCTTAGAGGTTCATCATATGTATATTTATTTTATATCATAACATTTGGACATAAATCAAAGAAATGGGTTAGTAGAAGGCCTCACAGTACAAAATAAGGGAAATACATTACTCGTTATCTCATGGAATATCAATAAGAACATGATAAAATACATAAATGAATGAGAAATATGAATATCATATTGATAAGAAGATTAATCATAACTTGGGAATGTGGATAAAACATTTAATTGAGTCATTCATTATCGTGTCACTATATTTTATCACTAAGGTGTCATAAAAATTAACAAGGTTATTCATCAAGGTATCGTAAAACATGGCATATCAAAAGATTAAATTATTTATCTAATTCATTAGAGTTCTATCATGAAACACTCTTAATATTTTTTATTGAAGGTTATCCACATATATCATAAGAAAATATTTCAGAAATAACTCATGGAGAATAAATGAAATGGGTTCATTTTTAAAATCATGACGTTTTAAAAATAAGTTCTTTAATATAATATATATACATCATTATTAACCCAATAAATAAATGTGGTTTTAATATATGTTATTCCATGAATAAAATATATAATTCTGATATATTGGTGAATACCCCCAGAAAATAACGTGGTTTGACTATTGAAAAAATAAAATAAAACAATTTCTTGAGAAAAAGAGAGATGTTTTTAGATGAAAATCTAGCAGCATAACGAGTATGAAACATGGATTTAGAAAAAATTAAAAATAGATGGGAAATGGTATCCCATTCATAAAATAATATAAATATAGTAAAGGGATAGAATAATATGTATAAAATAACATAGTATGAAAATTTTAAAGACACACCAGATAAAAAGTGAACTTGTAATGAAAAGAGAAGTTGAGATTTCCTTTACTTGATGAGTGCTCCCATCACTTTTGGATAATGAAATTTATGGATGGGGAAACCTTGAGGGGACTCCTTGAGAGTTAATACTATCATATATCCTTGGATAATGAATTTTTAGAGAAATATAACTGATAAATTTGTGAGAATTTATAAAATATGTGACGATGGTTTTTATTAATTTTATTGGACACCTTAGTAGTGGAATTTTCAAAACCATGGGCTTGACCATGGTATTATCCCATGGAATTGGTCAAATGGGAAACCTAATATCATATTTTAATCCAATATAGTCGAACATCATTTTATATTACTTATTACATCATTATGATGTCACTAAACATTTTAAAATATGAAAACGGTAGTTATACTATTCACCATTTTTTAAATAAAATTCTGATAAATCTATCTTACCCAAATTTCAAAGTTATTTTATCATAATAATTATATATTCATGATAAATTTAACTTTTAAAAATAAAAACTATTATTTATTCAAAACAATAAAGAATAAAAAATGTGTAGTAAAATGTATATTAAAATTTCTAACATTTGAAAAATAATATATTCTATATTTAAATTTACATTTGAGTGTTTTATTAATAATATTTCATTAATATTGAAATTATTAATTATATATTTTTTTATTATAATAATTTTAACTTTTTAGAGAAATATAATTCTTTTTTCAAAAAAATAATTTTATCAAATTTGTCTTATTGTTAATAAAAACTATTATCAAAACAGAATTTGGTGGAAGACAAATTTTATTTATTCCAAAATATTATAAAAAAAACTATGTCCTTGAATAATAACCCTTTATAACACCCTTAAACAATCTAATGGTGTGGTTACCATTACTGATAGACTCATGGGGTGGCTCTACTGACATTGCCTGAGTGGTAATCATCAGTAACTTGAAATTCTCCTGAAGGCAATTTCATTCAATCTTAATATTTCAAATCTCAACTTGGGATTAGTTAAGAGTGAATCCCAGTAATATTAAATCCTTCCCATGTTCTGACAAATGAGTTTCAGTTGACATGATTCTACTGGAGGAGGCCATCGACTATAATTTTATCAAGCATTTTTCTTTTCCATTTCTTCTTATAAACAATAATTATAATGTTAAAATAATTATTAAATGTATAGCTTAAAATTGTCATATTGACTTGTAGTCATAATTGACAAACATTTGTATAATGGCTGAATCCTGATGGTCACATTTCAAATCATACTCACTCATTATTAAAGAATTATAATTATGTTGAGTAAAATATAATACAACATACATTTTTTTGGAAAAAAACATTATTAAAAAATATTGGGTTATTACATTATTCCCCCTTAAGAAATTTTATTCCTCAAATTTTAACTTCTGCACTCTATTTTGAAAAGGTGTTGGTACTTCTACATTATTGTTTCATCTATTTCCCACATGGAATCCTCATATTTATGGTTCCTATGTAACTATTTAATAAGGTGGGATGTATTATTGCATAGAACATTCTCTCTACAGTCCAAAATATCCATAGGATAGTCATCAAAATAGAGGTCACGTTAATGTTGTACCACCACTGGATTTAGTACATGTGAAGGATCAGGTATTTAATTCATCAAGATAGGTACATGGAAACCATCATGAACATGAGCGAGATTTGGAGGAAGTGAAAGATGATAGGACAACACTCCTATGAGATCAAGGGTTTCTTAGGGGATAATATACCTAGGTATGATCATCCCATTCTTCCGAAACCACATGAATATCCACCAAGATGAAATTTTAAGTAAGACATTGTATCGAACATAAAAATTCTAGTAACATTGATGGTTGTCGACATAGCTCTTCTGCTAAATCTGAGAATACTTTATGTATTGTTCGACGGAATGAACCTTTTCTATAATCTTTTTAACAAGATATAGCCCAAAAATCTTTCTCTACCCACCTTTTTCCCAAAAAATCAGAGTTATTCATCACATCCCATGTAGAGCTTCCTAAGGTTCTATTTTAATACTCAAATGAATTATGTTGAAGTTAGAGAAAACAAATAATAGATTTTTTTGATCCCATCCACCATTAAATTCTATTGAGCATGTTCTCAGGATGTCCTTGAGTTTTTGAGTAGTTAATTTTGATTTCGATTAGTTTGGGTATGACCAGATATACAGAAATTCAATTCCATAATCCGAGAATGTTCAAGACTTCTCCATAATTTAGATGTGAACCATGAATCATGATTAGATAACATGGAGATTAGTACCTCATACAGCCTTAAAAAATCCATTATGTAAATATTGTAATGTTGGTTAGGGATAAATCTTACCGAATAGATATAAAATGGGTATTATTGGTGACATGGCCCACTATAACCCATATCAAATTATTTCTTTTGGATGTTTTTAGGAGACCAGTGACAAAATCAATAGTGATATTTCCCATATCCATGATGTTATTGGTAGTAGTTGTAATACCCCATTAAGAAGTTTTCACTCTGACTTCACTTTTTGAAACACTAGGAACATTCTAGTGTATTTAGAAATATCCCTTTTTAATTTATCCCACAAACAATGATCATAAATATCACTATACATTTTAGTGATTTTAGGATGTATAGAGAATTTAGATCTATGACCTTCATCCAAAAACTCATTCTTTATATCAGGAAAAGATGGAACACATAACCTTGTATGAAATTTCAATACACCTTTATGGTCAATATTCAACTCTAGTAAATTCCCATTTTTCATAGCCTTAATATTTTTATGTAATAATGGAAATTTCCATTGAGATTTCTTGATCTTACCTAGTAATGATGGTTGAAAAATAATTTGGGATAGGGTGGAGGATGTACCTTCCCTTATTATTCCCATTTCCATTTTTACTACGTCTTTGACCAAATGATATACTTGAATCATCATCTGTTTCAATTCAACAGGGTATTTCATACATAATGAATCATGGAGATTTTTTTTCTTCTAGGGACATTATGAAATAAATAGTCATATTCTTTAATAAGTTCCAAAAATACCATTTCTCTCACGTTAAATTGCTTTTGGGTGAAAACATACTTAAAATATTAGTAGTCTATGTATATATCACATTTATAGCAATAAATACAGTGCCTATAAATATTTAGTGGAAAAATAACCACATATATATCCAGATCATGGGTAGGATAGTTTTGATCAAGAGTCTTTAACTTTCAAAATTCATAAGCAATCACGTTTTCCTTATAAAAAAGGGTTAACCCAATCCATTTCAGATATGAATCACTAAAAATAATTATTATTTATAAGATATATTGTAGATTTAACATTAGTGTATCAACAAATTTCTTATTCATCTCTTGGAAACATTCTACACACTCCTCTATCTAGATAAACTTGACCCCTTTTAAATTTAGCATAGTTAGAGGATTAGAAATATTTGAATAGTTTTTCAAAAACCTTCTATAATATCATACTAGGATAGGGAAACTATGAATCTATGTTATTTTTGTATGATGTGTCCACTCCTCCATAACCGTTTTCTTTTTTAGGGTCAAATGAGATTCCTTCATTGTTTATAATGTTCCACAATAATGAAAATTTCCTTAATCAAAAATCACATTTTCTCAACATTACAAATAGACTATCATTACTCAGAATTTGAAATATAACACTTATAATATCCTCAATATCCTCAAGGATATTTGAATATGTCATAATATTATCAATAATAAGAACCAAAATGTCATCAAGGCAGTCCTTAAAGACTAAATTGTAAAATCTATAAAAATTAAAGGATAATCAGTCAAGACAAAGGGCATAACAAAAAAAATAATGACTATATCAAGATCTGAAGGCAGTATTTGGATGATCTTTATTATTCACCCTCAATTGATGATAAACAGATTAATGATCAATCTTGGAAAAGAGTTCTTCCCCATGAATATGGTAAAATTAATCATTATTTCTTGGAATAGGGTTCTTGTTCATCACTATGATCCCATTATGTTTTCTATAATCAATTCATAACCTCATCGACCTTTCAAATTTCTTGACAATGAGAACAGGTTCTTCCCAAGGAGAACCACTTGGCCAGAAAAACCCCTTATCCAAAATATATTGGAGTTCTTTATTTAATTCATTTAGATCCACATTTTCCATTCTATACGATGTGTTCGATGTCATCTTGGATCCAGGAATAAATTCAATAGAGAAATATATCTGTATTTTTAGTGAGGTTTAGGTAACCCCTCTTGAATAAAAAAATGTATTGATGAATGATGGAGTTATTTTCAATCATTATTGTTTCATTTCCATCTTCATCTTTACCAATAATTTCCACAAATAAATCTACATGAGGTTCTTCTAGAAAAATCTCTATTCTACATATATATAATTTAAAACAATTATAGGTTTTACATTCAAGAATACTGATATTTCCTTACTTATGAAGTTTATCTATGAATTATACTTTTAGAGCAAGTCCATCCCTAGTGTAATGTTGAATTATATCATGGGAATTAATACTATATTTTCAATGAGATTACAGTCACCAAAGTAAATACTATAGTTTCTACACACAGTTAATTATTGGATAATATAAGATAGAGTCTTGACTGAAAAATCTACTTTAAGAGTTCACCGATTTGATTCTATATTTATTTCAAACATTTATGAAGTAATCTAATTCATAGAAAAGGAATTAAAAAAAATACTTACTAGCTTTTAGAGAACAAAGAGATTACCTTCTACCACATCATTTTAATATTCAAATTCAAATATTTGCATTGAAAAATACAAACCATTCTCTATTATTATTTGCTGAGGTTGATGGTGATTTTACTCCACTAACATTGTATTTAGATAGTAGTTGGAAAATATCCCAATCTATCCAAACTTAAAGCATTGGACTTCCAATAGGGCCCACACAGTCTTCCCTTTGTCATTAGTACTTAGAAGTGGTAGATTCGCCTCTTTACGATAGATCCAATAAATATGGCCCTCTCTTCCACACATTGAACATTTACCACTCTAAAGTAAGTAGTTCCTTGAATGATTATTCCATCATTTTTTTCATACGGGAAGATTCACATGCTTTCCACCTATTCCTAACTCAAAGATCCTCCTCACGTTTGGCTCCAGAGATCTCTTTTGTCATTAAATATATGGGACCACTATTTCTCTCTGAAATCTAGTTCAACCTTCATTGAAGTTCACACTATATCCTTATAGTTTTCATAGTATTGATTGGTTAGATTCATTCATAGAATAGGTATTAGTATATAGAATAACATAACAGCCATCCCATTAGGATCCATGAAAAATCAAATTGTGTAAAAAGAATGTCTTATGATGCTCATCACATAGCATCCAACATATTTATTCTACATCAGCTTCAACTCTAGTAATTCCTTCTCTATATATGTTTTCATCAAACGTGAGAAATAATTATTGAAAAAGGCTCCCTTAAACTATTCCCACTCCATAACATCAATCTCCCATATTGTATTTTTTTATTAAACCAATTTCCACCATCAATCAGCTTCCCCTATAAGAGGTACATAACTAGGGTGACTATCTCTCTTTCCAGACAATAGATTATAGAAAATATCTTTTTGATAGATATTATCCACTATTTAACAATGAATAGGTTGGTAGATCCACTGGATGTTGGTGGTCGTTGATGCATAAAAGAATCATTGGAAAGTTATTCCATTAGATGTGAATCTATTCTCTCAACATGATTCATGTCATTTCTCATAATGTGAGTAAGTTGATTCAACATTATCATGAATTTTTCCATTAATGATTCCATCAAAAGGCCGTTAGTACATAGTCCATTGCGCTCACCATTTACGTGGTATATCTTATTTCTCTCCATTTTCTATAATAAGAAATCCTTAATGAGAAATCTGTTTCATTTAATAGTATTATAATTGTATAGGAACATCATGCCTTAAAACATCATTCCTAAATACATTATTCTTTAACAATAAATAAATTTTTATAACTCCTTCATAATAGTTTATAAAATTTTATGATTAACCAAACATATCCCCCATGATTATCAAACCAGGACTATACCAAGGCCCATTTTCATCCACCAATTTCCATTTGTGTCTAGAATAAAGTGGTGTTTTTGGGATTTACACATAGTTACATCAGATCCAAAGCCACATCTACTTGTTCAAATCCAAATAGAGATATCATAGCATAACAATTACTTAATATTTATCTAAAATAAAAGCATGTATTATAATATTTTAGTAGTCACTATGAGTTTTCCTATTTTTTTAAATCATAATTTGCATAAATCTATAAAATATCCTTTAATACCAACTATGGAATCCCACCTTTTGTTACATAACATTACATTACATTGTGAAAATAAGGGATCTTTTAATGTTTAGTTTCCTTGAAATAACGTATATAAAAAATAAAAACAGAAAACAATATTATATTCCACTTAAAAGGATTATTAAAGGTTCTTAGTATGTAAATTTATTTCATCTCATTAACTAGGGACATACATCAATGGAATGGGTGATTATAAGGCCCAGTAAGGGAACCCAAGGGAATCATTTAAATTCCAATATTGAAATACATCAATAAGAAATTGAGGAAATACAAAAACTCATGAGGAAGAAGAATATAATCATGATAATAACTTCAATAATATCTTGGGAATGTATCTAGAAAATCTAATTGATTCATTCATAATCATATCACCACGGTTTATCACTAAGGTGTCTTAAAATTTACCATAGTTATTTACCAAGGTATCTTAAAACATTTCATCACTAGAGATTAATGTTTTTACCCCATGATCTGGAGAACAATTAGGGAGAAACTTTTTTATATATTAATTAATGTGAGACACATATATGATATTAAATAATTGCGAAAATAACATGTGAAGAATAAATGGAATGGATTTTATATTAAAAATAATGGCATTTTAAAAAGAAGTGCTTAATGAAAATTTATTTATGACATTACTATCCCCAAAAAAGGAAAGTGTGATTCATTTATGTTATTAAAATAATATGATAGATCATTTTTACATATAGGTGAGTACCCATAGAAAAAAAGATGTTTGGGTATTCACAAAATAAAATAAGATAATTTATTGAGAAAAAGAGAGATATTTTTAGAAGAAAATTCGGCAGCATGATGGGTATAAAACATAGTTTTTGGAAACCTTAAAAAGTGCAGGGACAAAGAACATCCAATAATAAAAAATATTATTTAATTAATGGTATTTAATAAAATGGATATAATAACATTGTATGGAAATTTGAAAGACACACCACATAAAAAAATGAACTCAAAAGGAAAAGAGAAGTTTTAATTTCCATTAGCTAGAAGATTTCCCCTAAAAAAAGAGGATTAGGAACTTGGTGTAATGATGAAAAATTTGGCAGAATCCATGGGAGGTTATAATTTCAGATCATCTTAGATAGTGAAATGTGAATGAAAAAAATAAAGAAATGATAGGTATATATAGAATAAATGAGGGAGTTTTTTTATTAATGTCTTCAGACACCTCAGTAGTGGTATTTGAAAACCCATGAGAATTACCATTGTATTTTTTCATGTAATTGAACACTTGGGATGAAAAATATAATATTTTAATCTAAAAGAGTCATTAAAAAGTTTATATTACTTATTACATCATTATTATGCCAGTAAAAATATAAAAATATAAAAATATTTTTTTACTATTCAATGATTTTTTAAAAAATTATCATAAATGCACACTAACCTAATTTAGAAATGATTTTATCTTAATAATTCCCTAGGTATGAGAAATTTAAATTTTAATATAAAAATCCTTATTTATTAAAAATAATAGCATAAAAAATTCATAGTAAATTGCATAGTAAAATTTACAATACTTAAAAAAATATTTTATCATTTAAATTTAAATATGATTGTTTTAATCATACTATATTATTAAAATATATAATATTAATAATACCTTAATTTATTAAAATAATCATATATTTTCTAAAAAGTATAATTTATTTCCATAAAATAAATTTATCAAATTCATCATCTTTTTAGGAAAAACTAAACAAAAATGAAAAATTGATGGAACAATAATAACTATAAAAATAAAATAATTATTATGAGTATAGTTTCCAATAGTCATATTCACAAATAGTCATAATTGACCAATGTTATTATACTGGTAAAATCCTGATGGTCACATTTCAAATTATACTCTCTTAATTAGTAAATAAATATGATTATGTTGAGCACAAAACAATATAAAACACATTTTCTCGAAACAAATTTTCTTCAAAATGTTTAGGTCATTAAAATTTTCATTAATCCACATATAATAATATGATATTCTAAAGACTTATTTCATGATTAGGTATGGGAATTATTTATATAAAACAATGTATTTTGGGTGGAATAATTCTTTCTATAATTTTAAGGATTTTAAAAACTAGATATTCCATCACTATATTAACACTATTTTCATTGTTTTTAAGGATGATAACATTGTTTATTTAAAATCTCATAATAAGCATTAACACAATTTGAACTTGGGTTTTTAACTTCAATAAGATTAATTAACATTATTGAATGACTTCAAAATTAATTTTTTAGATCCATGATGTGAATCCCTTAAGGGATAGGGGTTATAATCATTTACATTAACTTTCTCTGGAGAGGGTAAATGTTTTATTTTCCCAAGAATAACCAACTATGATTTCTGAGATACATTTCTTACATTGTATGGATAAATAGTTCCAGTGATTCATCATAGATTTATTGAATTTGCAATTAAATTTGACTAATCATATAATGAAATTGGTGATGGTAACATGGGATTCTTAATGTTGGGTTTCATTTGATGTGTTGAAACAATATGTAACAGAAGCATATATTTTGATCTTTCCAAATCCAACTATGATGTATGTGGTATAATGTGATTCTTATGATACTAGTTTGGGTATTTTGATAATGCATGGTGAATAAATTATTTTATGTTGTCCTCATCATTTTTGGCCACATCAAAACATTATGCTATTAATTATTTGTAGCTTTTCATATTTATGGACGTGTTAAGTGTTGGAAACACTCTCTATTTTGGGAGTGGTTCATGGACTTTTCTAATCATAATATTTGAAGCTGTATATTTTTATATAAGGAATTGAATCTCATGTAGAGATGAGATTTATATTATATCAATTCATTTTAATTGATCATTTCCAACATCTCGAGGAAGGGAAATTCTATCACTGATTATCTTAGTAGGAATGTTCCACCACTAGATGTTCTAGAATCAAATGAATGGTCAAAAAATGGGTAATTTTACCCAATTTAATATGGATTAATAGGATGAGAATTTAAGTATGATTTTCACCAATGTTTAGTTTTTGTCATCTGACCTTGATTATATTTTGATGGGCCAATAATAAGATAACGAGTTAAGATAAATAAATGAGATCATATATAGATGAGAGATTTCATGTAACACCCCGAGATTTTGTGAGATATATTATTTTTAATTTCCTTGATGTCTTCTATTATAAACTACACCAAGATTAGCTTGTACTATACGCAACACCGTATTAGCTTGCAGTATACGCAACACAATTCTTGGCTCGTGTTATACACAATTTCAAGTTCGTTTTGTGGAAATTATTCTACACAACATTAAGTAAAGATTTTGTTTAATATAGAAATGGAAAAAAGTTTTTATTATGTTATACACAACACTAAACAGAGCGTTCACTACATGCAGCCCTTACTTGTCTTGCATTACACATAATCTAGACCTTCTTCGACAGCATGTGTAGTACGCAATACTGAGTTTCACTAAATGAGATATTATTTTAATATTTTTATAAACTAGCCGTTATGAATAGTAATACCCACTTTTTTTAATTTTATAAATTTTATCTTTCAAAATGGACTTCATTTTTAGATTTGGAATATCTAAATTATCCTAAGGTGAATTTTTGGCATTTTTCTAAAAACTTTCAATTTTTGATGAATAGTGAACACTAGGTTATTATTTAAAAACCGAGTTTTTATTTAAATAATAATTTATTTTATTTTAATTTATTTTAGGTCAAAATTGATACATAATACCTATACAAGTTCAATGTAATTAATTGGAGTAATTTTATAAAAAATTTAGATATATAAAAATTTTATTGAACTTTTCACCGTATTTTACCCACCTCCTATGAGAATTTGAAAATTTACATAAAACCTACTTTTACCGCTTTTGTGAGTGGAATTTAGAAAATCCGAGAGACACGGTTAATATCAATGTGTAAAATGTGGTTCAATAAGATAAACATAATTTTTGTGGAATAGTAACTTTTTACTTTTATTTACCATAGTTAAAAAGGGAAATTAAGGGTAAAAATGATATTATTATTACCATAACACATGTTCCAATTCTATTGGATAAGTATAATTCAACCAAAAAGAAATTTAGGAATATAATATTATCATTTAGGTCCACTTGAATTAGATTAAGACATTTATTATTATTTTATTTTAAAAAAGAGTTAAAATAGTTAAAATCAAAGTCTAATAAATAAAAAAAATTTAATATAGGGTTTTACATAAGATAAATTCGACTGAAAATATTAATTAGATAGCTAAAAATATTTCTTACTAAATGGTATTTTATTTATAATTTTTAGACATTAAATAATTTAATTTATTTATGACACAATGGTGATGCATTAATTACCTAAGTAATGAAGTATTAATATAATTGCTATTATAAATACCCAAATAAATGTAATTTGAGCCTTTTGATGAATTCCACTAATTTTATAGGTTAATATGAAATGTTAGTATTTATTTAATTAACTTTTTTCTAACTAAACATGATTTTATGATTTTCACAAAAATCAATTACCAAATAGTGTCAAAATTGACATAAAATACTTTTTAAAACAAATATTATATTATTAATTGTTATAATATTAATAAAAGTCTAATTTTCAGCCAAATGACTTATAAAAGGTTATATATATTAATAATGAACCACTTGGGGTTCTTTTGGCCTGTTATAGTATGTTTATTAACCATATAGTGTAAGAAATCAAGAAGACACTGTAAAAGTTAAATTATTTAACTTAGAGTTAAATCTAAACGATAAGGTTAAAATAGTGACTCAAACTTGTCTAAAACCTATTTTTTGAGATGATTTAGACCCATCCCCACTTTATATTAGAAATAAATCAATTTTTATCTATTATAAATTGAATATTACTTTATTATAAAATAAAATTTTATGTTTTTCCAAAGGTGCCCCTCTCCTCCCTTATAAAAAGGGAAACCCTTCCCTATTCTCTTCACACCCTTTTGAGCATTGAATCTCGGCCAACCCCTTACCATTTCCTTTATCCACTTCCCTAGAAACATTCTATAGGTTTTGGTCTTCTCAAAAGACCAACTCTACTTCCTTAAGGGGAATTTTAAAGGAGGTGCGTCAAAGAAGAGGTAATCTTTTCTTTCGATTCTCTCAAGTTCTTTTCTTCTTATACTTCTTCTTATTTAGTTGTTTCACTATAATTTAATAACATAAGTATCACTAATATATTTATATATTATTATAAATATGATGCAACCCTATTTCACCTTTTATACTTCCTACGGAAAACGAAATCACAACGCCTGCATACGTATGAAATACCGTCTCCATGCCGTGGTGTAATCTATTTTCGACCAAAACCTTACTTGGATGGGTAGAATGGTGAAAATAAATAACTATATATGATTATTGTGAAGTTATATTGATCATTAAATATTATACATACACTTGAATACAATTCCAGGATCATGGGAATGATATTATCCATCGTGCGTACATACGGACTACCGTCTCCACGACACGATGAGATTCATTCTCCATGTTAACCATTTAAGAATGATTATATGGTATATATAATTAATAATAATTAAATATATGACATAATAATGATACTGTATTTATGTATATATATATATATATATATGTATGTCATCTACTTAATTCCATTCAATTCAATAAGGAAACGAAAACAGCGTTCATGCGTAAGTACAACCTACCGTCTCCATGAACAGTGTATTGCATTTCATTTATATATCTATTATATATATATATATACTGAATATATATATTAAATATAAATCTTGATTTAATTTTTTTATGTAATTAAATCAAGATATAAGTAATAATAATATCATGAACAACAAGTCCAAACACGTATGATAAATAAAACGATTTTACCCAAAACACTACTTTAACAATGAACTTACAAAATAACGGGTAATATAAAGTCATAAGTGAACCATATATGATATAATAATGATGAATATGATTCTATAATAAGTCAATGACATTATTTAAATCATTATACAGGAGGTTCGGATACGTACAAATCATATCAGACCTATGTTAAGGGATAATTATTCCAATATCGTTCTTATCAGAGATTGTTATTCGTAAGTATTTACTGGGGTTATTGTTATCATCCATGCTCATGTTTTCTAAAAATGTTTTCATGTATTTTTAAAGTCCTTTTTACCCATTTTTGAAATTACTACATGTTATGAAAGGAAAATTACTTTTGTTTACCACACGGGGATCTTCTTGACTTTTCTGACAAAAGTACGAGGAGAATATTATTTTTAATTTATACGGCGTGAACGGATTTTTACAGTTTCATAACTCCACATTTTCTTGAAGATTCCTCTACAAGATTACATTATTATTTTCAACAAAACCCTTTTCTTTTAAATTTTCATTGCATTTTATGAAATGAAAATGATTTTGAAGAAGTAAGGATATTTTCCTCAAGATTTCATTTCAAGTATTTTATCAAAACTATTCTCCGTCTAAAATGACATTATTTAATATGTTTATTTTTAAAGTATAATGTCTCCATTATTTACATGGTATGATTATTCTTATGATGAAATGATATCCATTTTTTTATATGGATTATGTTATGATGGCATGATGTTTAAGAATCCCATTCTATTACATGGGTTATACTATGATGTATGATTTATGATTTTGTGGAACACGAAAGAATGATTTCATTATGAGATGGGTGAGACCTATATCTCCCTCCAATAATTTGGTTAAATATTTATATCTCATGAGATATACATGGCTAGAACTGTTAGTTATTCTGGTTCAATAATACCGCACTGGACTGAGGAGTGAACTCAATTCAGAAAGGGACTTTGTCCACTAAGATGGTCTTGACAGCAATGACTTGGCTAATATAGAAATCATTTCATGTGCTTAATGGTTGCCACAATCACATGTTTTATTCCTATACTATTTTATCATGATCGATGTTCTTTTATTATATAGTCCTTACGTACTTCCAAGATTTATGTCTTTTCTGAATATTTTGATGTTTAGATTTTATGTTCATGTTTTTGCATTCAAATGTTTATGGGTTGTTTTATGTTCTCTATGTTTACCCTTACTGAGAATTTGAGCTCACCCTTTTTATTTTTTCTTTCCCCCAAGATATAAAGAAAGGATTTTGGTAAGAAAACAAAAGGGGAAGATCTTTATGGTAGATGTTGGAGATCTTTCACCATGATTAGAATATTATATTTCTGAGTTTCCAAAGACACTAAACTATTACGGTCCTTTGGTGTCTTTTTTTGTTATGTATTAATTATTCTGCAAAATTAATGTAATTTCCATGTACGTTAAGATTTGTGTCTCTACAGTTGGTATCAGAGGAAAGTTTTAGTTAACCTTTGGAGACTTGGATGCAAAAAATTTAGTTAAATCCCTAGAGATATTTCTAAGGTATGTCTAGGGATGTCCGTAAGGTTAAGTATAAGTATAGGTTATAGTCCTAGAATTATGTTAACGATCTCAGAATTAATCCTAAGATTTTATATATTGAAGGTACTCCCCCTTTATTATGTTGTTTTCCCAAGCATGAATTGTGCCTCTCACACTATTCTTTTTGGGTTTTAGACGATGACTGGAACATGAAGGAACTGTGTTGATCAATGTAATGGACAATGCAATGATTGTCCTTCTAAATAAACCAATGTTATGGTAGATGGAGTGAAAAATATTATTTCTATACTTACAAAATATATGAATCATTATGGATCTCCAAATGAGCAGAGAAGGGAATAATATTTTATTGAGTCCTTTATGAGGCAACATCCAACTTCTTTCAGTGGGACTTCTGATCCACTTGTTGCTGAACAATGGATTAGTACCATTGAAAAGATATTTTCAATACTTTGCTATTTAGAGCATGAAAAAGTCATTTTGGCTATTTACTGGTTAGAAGGTGAAGCAGACCAGTGGTGTAATCTAGTTAAAAATACAAGCCCCCAAGATGAAATTGAATCCATGGAATTGAACGAGTTCAAGAACTTGTTTTTCAATAAGTCATTCCCTCGTATTCTTCAAACAACTATGGAAAATGATTTCCATGAGCTTAAGAAAATGGATGATGAATCTCTTGGTATATACGAGGCTAATTTTACAAGGTTTTCAAGGTATGCATTTGGATTTATCATCCAAATTGAAAGTAATGTTGATCGATTCTTTAGTGGCATAAAACCAAGTCTTCAAAGGGCATTATCTATAAGAGACTTCAGTAGCTATGAAGAAATTGTGCATTGTGCTACCAAGGTAGAAATGGAAGTTGGTGTTACATATCCATCTCATGGTTTTGACAAGAAATGAAAGATGTATTTCAAGGATAAATCTCAGAATAATGGTGAAAAGAAGTTGAGTGTTTGTTTATGCTCAATGTGTGGAAAGAAGCATGGTGTTGATTTTCTTAAAGGGACTATAAAATGTTTTATGTGTTGAAAAAGAAGGTCATCAAGAAGATGAGTGTCGAAGTAATGGAAAAAAGGGTTTCTAATGATGTGAATAAATAAATGACTACAAAGAACGCACCACCAACACTTCATTGCTTCAAGTGAAAGGAAATAGGGCATTATGCTAATCAATGACCTAATCCAAGGGTTAATGAGGATCAACGTGAGAAAACACTTGAAGAAAAAGATAAAGGGAAGTCACATGCAATCACTATTTGTGATGTTGTGTATGACAATGATTTTGTGTAATGATTAAGTGTATATGTAATGGGATTTCAAAATAGTATCATGGAATCTCATTTATGGCATTGTGGAATTTTGGAATATATATGTATTTGTTTTCAATAATTATATGGTAT
Source organism: Viscum album (assembly GCA_963277665.1). Classification (NCBI taxonomy): domain Eukaryota; kingdom Viridiplantae; phylum Streptophyta; class Magnoliopsida; order Santalales; family Viscaceae; genus Viscum; species Viscum album. The sequence goes on from OY728156.1 coordinate 933,703,458, forward strand.
CAGTAACCATGAAAAGTGATTGAAATATATTTTTTGGAAAGAAGATTATATGCACATAATGAAGGGATAAAGAAAAAATGAAATGAGCTCGTGACTGATATAAGGAAAAAGTTATATCATGGTTTGAGTATATACAAATTTTTGGATTTTGGTATGTGGAAAGTTTTAAATTTTGACAGCGTTCATGTTTTCACTAAAGTTAAATGGGTATTCATTTTTCCAGAGAATACATGATTACGGTATTAACATGTTTGTAATTTTACCAACAAGATATATCATATGATATATGAGGGATAAATGATGGTATTAACATGCTAGAAAAATGACATTTCTATTAATTGTTTTCTTTATACTATGATCTTGGACATAAGAATTTTGGATAAGCCTAAATATTGGAATAAATTATGTTGGACATAAGATGGTATTGTTTAAGGCTAAAATTTTTTCCGATATTATTTATGGAATGTTATAATAGTGTAGTTTAAGAAAAGGGACAACATACAGAATGGGAGACAACCCGTCACGTCGGACAAGGCTGTGGGAATCGAACCCACAACTGAAGTGAAACATGCCATTATCTCCTACCACTGGCCTATAGTAAGTCCCTGGTTAGTAGAATCAAGCATTATTATATTAATTAGTATGATATATGAAGTATAAGTCCATTTTAGGAACCATATATGATTAATCTAACTATAGATGAACTTATGTATATTTAATAACTTCTACTATACTTTTGTTTGAGATAGATGGAATGAACTATCATTCTATCGCATGATCTACTAACACTTCACGGAAGAAAAATTCAACTTCATTTATTTAAGATATGATGAGGAAATTGTTCAAGGCACAAACACCAGTAAGATTGTAACAAAATCAAGTAAGTATTTCTTTTAATTCAACAATTCTTCAACTTTAGGGAAATGATCTTGAATACAAAAAAATATTGTCATAGTGTCCTTATATCTAATAAATCAGTTGGTACCTTAAATCATCAAAATTTTATGGATTTGTGACTATTGGATTTTTCATAGCCCTGTTCTCTACCACTCTCCATCAGAACATGATAGTTAGATTTATCTTCCATATCCATATTTTCACCTATGATCTCCTATGTGGGAACCCAATATTAAGTTACATTGGGTATTCGTTTTGTTTCTAATGTTCTTTTTCTATAGAAAGTTTTAGTATTCCTTTTTACGGTGTGGGTTTCTATGAATGAAACTCTCAAGTAATAAACCATTTATAACCCCGATGAATTTCGAGGGAGAAATTCATTTTAAGGGGGGTAGAATGTAACACCCCGAGATTTTATGAGATATATTATTTTTAATTTCTTTGATGTCTTATGTTATACACTACACCAAGATTAGCTTTTACTATATGCAAAACCGTATTAGCTTGCAGTATACGCAACACTATTCTTGGCTCGTGTTATACACAATTTCATGTTCGTTTTGTGGAAATAATTCTACACAAAATTAAGTATAGATCTTGTTTAATGTATAAATGAAAAAAACGTTTTGATTATGTTATACGCAACACAAAACAGAGCTTTCACTACATGCATCCCTGACTTGGCTTGCATTACACATAATCAAGACCTTCTTCAATAGCCTGTGTAGTACGCAATAATGAGTTTCACTAAATGAGGTACTATTATAATATTATTATGAACTAGTCGTTATGAATAGTAACAGCCACTTTTTGAAATTTTATAAATTTTATCTTTCAAAATGGAATTTATTTTTAGATTCGGAATATTGAAATAATCCTAGGGTGAATTTTTGGTATTTTTCGGAAAAATTTCAATTTTTAATGAATAGTGAAAACACTAGGTTACTATTTAATAACCGACTTTTTATTTAAATAATTATTTATTTTATTTAAATTTATTTTAGGTCTAAATTGATGCATAATACTTATATATGTTGAATGTAATTCATTGGAGTCATTTTATAATAAGTTTAGATATATAATAATTTTATTGAACTTTTCACAGTATTTTACCCACCGCCTAAGAGAATTTGAAAATTTACATAAAACTTAATTTTACTGCTTCTGTGAGTGTAATTTTGAAAATCTTAGAGACATGGTTAATATAAAGGAGTAAAATGTGGTTTAATAAGATAAAAATAAATTTTGGTGAATAGTAACTTTTTACTTGTATTTCCACGGTTAAAAATAAATAGGGTATTTAAGGGTAAAAATGATATTATTATTACCCTAACACATTTTATAATTCTATTGTATAAGTATAATTAGACCAAAAAAAACCTTATAAATATAATATTATCATTTAGCTCCACTTGGATTAGATTAGGAAATTTATTATTATTTTATTTAAAAAAGAGTTAAAATAGTTAAAATCAATGTTTAATAACTAAAGCATTTTTAATATAAGGTTATCCATATAATAAATTCGACTATAAATATTAATTAGAAAGATAAAACGATTTCCTACAAAATGGTATTTTATTTATAGTTTTTCGACATTAAATAATTTAATTTATTGATGACACAATGGTGATGCAGTAATTACCTAAATAATGAAATATTAAAATAATTGAAATTATAAATATCCAAATAAATGTAATTTGAGACTTTTTATGAATTAAAATAATTTTATAGGTTAATATGACATGTTAGTATTTATTTAATAAACTTTTTTTGAACTAATCATGCTGTTATGATTTTCACAAAAATCAACAACAAAATAGTGTCAAAATTTACAAAAAATAGTGTTTAAAACAAATATAATATTATTTGTTGTTATAATATTCTTAAAAATCTAAAGTTCGGCCAAATGACTTAGATAAGGTTATATATATTAATCATTAACCACTTGGGGTTCTTTTGTATTTTTTTAGTATGTTTATTAACCATATAGTGTAAGAAAACAAGAAGACACGGTAAAAGTTAAATTATTTATCTTAGAGTTAATTATAAAAGATAAGGTTGAAATAGTAAATTAAACTTGTCTGAAACCTATTGACTGAGATGATTTTGGCCCATCCCAACTTTATCTTCAAAATAAATCAATTTTGAGCTATTATAAATCGAATGTGACTTTATTACAAAATAATATTTTAAGTTTTTCCAAAGGTGCCCCTCTCCTCCCTTATAAAAAGGGCACCCCTTCCCTCTTCACTTAACACCCTTTTGAGCCTTTAAGATCGGCAAAAACCAGCCCATTTCTCTTCTAAACTTACGTAGAAACTTTCTGGAGGTTTTGGTCGTCTCAAATGACCATCTCTACTTCCATAAGAGGAATCTTAAAAGAGGTGTATCGAAGAAGAGGTAATATTTTCTTCCGATTCTCTCAAGTTTCTTTCTTCTTCTAATTTTTCTTCTTTAGTTGTTTCACTATAAATTAATAATATAAGTATCCCTAATATATTTATATATTATTATAAATATGAAATAACCCTATTTCACATTCTATCCTTCCTACAGAAAACAAAATCACCGCGCATGCGTACGTACGAAATACCGTCTCAACGCCGTGGTGTAATATGTTTTCAACCACCACCTTAATTGGATGGGAATAATGGTGAAAATAAATATCTATATATTATTATTTTAATGTGATATTGATTCTTAAATATTATACATACACTTCAATACAATTCCACGATCATGGGAATGATATCATCGCTCGTGTGTACGTACGGACTACCGTCTCCACGACGCGATGATATTCATTATCCATATTTACCATTAATGAATGATTATAAAGTATGTGTAATGAATAATAACTAAATATATTACATAATAATGATACTTTATATATATATATATATATATATGTATGTCATCTACTTATTTCCATTAAATTCAATAAGGAATCGAAAACAGCGTTCATGCGTACGTATGACCTACCGTCTCCATGAATGGTGTATTTCATTTTATTTATATATCTATTATATATATTTATATAATGAATATATATATTATATATAAATCATGATTTACATTCTAGATGTATTTAAATCAATATATAAGTAATAATAATATCAAGAACAACAAGTCCAAACACTTACGATAAATAAAATGATTTTACCCAAAATGCTGCTTTAACATGGAACTTACAAAAGAAGGGGTAATATATTGTCATAAGAGAACCATATATGATATAATAACAATGAAGAGGATTCTATAATAAGTCAATTCCATTATTTGAATCATTATAAAAGAGGGTCGAATACGTACGAAGAATATCAGACCTAAGGTAAGGGATAACTATTCCAATCTCATTCTTATCCGAGATTGTAATTTGTAAGTATTTACTGGGTTCATTGTTATCATCCATGATCATGTTTTCATAAAATGTTTTCATGTATTTTTAAAGTCCTTTTTACAAATTTTTGAAATTTACCACATGTAATTAAATATATTTTACTTTTTTTACCACATGGGGAACTTTTTGACATTTCCAAAATCACATGTTTTATTCCCATGCTATTTTATCATGATTGATGTTCCATTATGATATATGCCTTAATTACTTACAAGATTTATGTCTTTTATCAATATTTTGATGTTTACATTTTATGTTCACGTTTTTGCATTCAAATGTTTATGGATTGTTTTATGTTCTTTAGGATTATCCTTACTGAGCATTTGAGCTCACCCTTTTTATGTTTTCTTTTCCCCAGGATATAAAGAAAGGTTTTATGTAAGAAAACAAAATGGGAACATCTTTATGGGATATGTTGAATATCTTTCACAATGATTAGACGATTATTTTTCCAATTTTCCAAATACACATAACTATTATGGTCTTTTGGTGTCTATTTTTGTTATGTATTAAGTATTCCACAAAAGTAATGTAATGTCCATGTACGTCAAGCTTTGGGTCTCTAAATTTCACTTGGACAATCTATCCATTTTGATGGTATTATGCACATCATGTATTATTTTATTTTCCCATAAAACATTATGAATTAAATTTTTTGTAATTTTCACTATTCTTTGGGTTTCATTAACCATGGAATTATTATGATATATTATGAAGTGAGATGGAGTATTTGGTGGCTAGTAATGAGGCATGAAATTATTGATTATGTTTCTAACTATCACACCTAATAGCATATTAATGTAGAGCACCAGAAGTATTCTGGTTTTCTCTTTCCTCATAAGGTGATAGTTTTGAAATATGATGAGGTGTTTATGGACTACACAATTTTATTACCCTGGACTCCATGCCAAATTAATTCTATATGTGTGGTGAAGGATTAGTTGATGAAATCAGACCATTTTAATCGAATCATGGATACTTTCAAGGTTATTTATATTTGATATATATATATATATGAGATCATTATTTTTCATGGTATTCCCACTTCCTTTGTCTTAAATAGTGATCCCAATATGAAATACATAATCTGTAAGAGTCTTTAGGAGGCGATTAGGACAAATGCTATGTTAAGTAAACCTATCCATCCATAAACTAGATGGTAAGATAGAGAATCATATATTTTTTTGAATCATGGAAAATGTATATGGGACTAGAAGATATTCCATATAAAAATAGTTAGCAGTCATTGATTATAATGGATCATTTTTAGGATCATTATGTTCAACTATGTTGGTCACCTATTTTTTTGGGAAGGGTTAGGTGAGGTTACTCATGTGGGGTAGATATAGTTCAGGATATTTTTATGAGGACCTAAAATATATATTGGTTATGAGTTATAGCTAATAGTAAGTAGAAAATATAGGATAATAATATAATTCTTCCGTTGATGTATTCCCATGATGATAGGGATATCTTTAGTGTTTCTCATCAATTAGGACACTATTGTATTTGAAAATAGGGAAAGATAGATTTGAGATAGTTTTAACCATTTAAGGTTACTGAGGGGAATGTGAATGGTTCTTATTGATTTTAGTTTCCAATTTTTTTTACTATTATCCTAGATGCATTCCATATATCTCAACTCATGATGTACCATCCTGATATTTTTCATGTTCTAAGTTGGGGACATTTTTTTGGAGAAACTAGTAAAGAAATTTGATTATTTGGTGAATATATTTCTAGGTAAGTCTATTTTATTGGTCAAAGTGTTGTGACGACACATATTATATTTTTATGATACATGTGATCACTAATTTTCAAGGATATATTAGTTGCCTCACCTCATTCTAGAGCACCATTCTTCTGGGTAACTTTTTAGGGATGCAATGTCACATGGTTTGTATAATTATACCATCTAGAAAAGGTAACTCTAGTTTTTTGGTTAAGTGTATATTTCTTATGATAATAACGAATCATATATAATCACTGAGTTTTTCTAAAGGATCTCGCATGGGTTCTAGCTGCATGTCCTATTAAAAGTGTGAATGCAGTTCACAATGTGAACATGTGATTAGGATGATACTGTGAGTCAGGATCATGACATGAAAATTGTTTAAGCCATGAATTCCATTATGGATGTGAGTTAATTTTCAATATTTAATATAGTAGGAAACAAATTTTTTGAATATAGTTATCCTATTAGATTCATGTTTTGTAACCATGATGGATGATGAGAATATATTCATCCAATTTATTTTTTATCATGATGAATGCATGTATCTCCTACGATTCACTTTCGTTCTTCCTACCTCAAACACTAGGCCTCTCCTAGTAGATTTATGGTGGTTACCACAGTTCCATTTCAAATATTAAATGCTCAATATATAGCTTAGTTTGTGGATTCTATTTTAATAAGTGTGTTTTTTACCTTCTCGTTGGTTTCACCTCTCTTGGTTTCGAATAAGTGTTGTGTTGTGTTTCTGGTATTTCTGAACACATGATGATTCTTCTCCTATCCCTTATAGACCCATTATCTAATTATCATATGGTGACCGATCCCTATGTTCATTTTTTTGTGTTGTGTTAGTTTGAGGTATATGGTATTGTGGACAACGTATTACATTTTAATTGTAATTGATATTGGTTTTATAATTTTATTTCTAAACTAATTGGAATGATTGCTGATAGATTTATTTTTGTGATTAAATGGGTTGTTTTAGAAAATATGGTTTTACAATTATTTTCGCAGTATAAATGTTTTTTAACACATTATCAATTGGATTTTGAAATGGGGTTTCAAAAAATGTTTTTGATGGATAAGGGTGGTTTGTAATTTTTTTGTGTAATGTATACTAATTTCTAGAAATTGTTTGACAAATTATTCACTTGGAATCATTGGATATGTTTGTAGATTGTATATTATTAGGCATAATACAACGTTATTGATTGGGGGTTCACTATTTGTGTTTTTTATGGTTACTCAAATGTTGATTCTTGGGTTTTAGATGATAAAATAAACTATTGGAGGTATAATTTCTTGTTTGTTCCTCTATTTCCTAGACTTTATACATGGGTTCGAAGGACTTGATATGTTCAAAAGTCTATGTTTGATGTAATAGTGGTCTAGATAGCCATATTGTTTTTATTCAAGGTATGTTTTAATAATTATCTCTATATTTGTATCTTATTCTTTTTGGATATAACTATTTTTATAAATCTTAATTGATTTGTGAATTTTTCTTTGAAACTATTTTACTTGGAATTATTTTTAAAATATTGAAAATGGGAACTATTTACCATAATTCTGATATTAAATTATTATTTTTCTTATGATTCTTTATTTTCAGTAAATTGGTCATATTGGTATTATTATACAGTGAATTGATATTGAACAACATTGTTTGATCATACTAATATAGATTATCCCTCACCTTGAAAATTCCCTCCAAAATATAAAGAACATGTATTACTTTTTTATGTAAAATAAAAAATAGTGCCATTGTGAGGTGGTTTGATTTTTTCCATCTACCTACAAATTTTTGGTTGCGAGATGGTAAGACAATTTTCCCACATATCACCTGGAGTAGTTAATTACTATTTGGATGTCCATTTTGGTTATTGGACATGTACCTTGGTGTTTTGTCTTATTCCTTTTCTATTTTAATGCTACTATAATTTCGTATTTGTTTATGAAATGTCTCCCTTTTTTATACTGTCCTCTTGTGTATATATATATAAATATTTTGCGTGTCAATTTTTAGGTTGGATGAAATTTTTTTATTTAGTTGTGGTTCGATCATAGGGTACTAGTAACCAAACCAATGGGATCAAGAATTTCATTTAAATCAGTGGAGGATGGGTTTAGTATTAGTTTTTATAGAACAATGGGTTATTCTGTTACATGAATAATATAAAAATTATCTTTAAATGGATTACACACCCAAGATACAATGTTTCGATGTCCTTAGGATAATATATATATATATATATATTAAATTAATTTGTTATGAAAATTATATACATGGAACTAAAAATACATAAAAATGTACTTATTACTCCATCATTTCCATCCTAATAATTTCGTACATAGTACACCATTTTATTACCTAGTTAAATAGGGGGACATGTGAAAGGGTTTATCCATAGGATTGTATATAGTGAATTCCAAAAAGGCCTTATAATAGAATAAACAATATAAATGGAATCAATAAACAACCCCTTGAATTTGAATACATAAATATAACATAATCCATGGTTGTCATGATAATGGAAATAAATAAATTATTACATAATGATGGAATTAATAACTTCAGTAATTATAAATATACTTCCAAGGCTCTATGAAATGGCATTAAACATAAATGGATAAACCTACAGGAAGTCCCCCCATATATTTCTACACATGATACCTTTCAATGTATCAAGGGTATATATAATTTTGAGCTCCATCTATCGCATACACTAGTGCAGAAAACGTTTTTTACGTCGGTTATTTTTCATTTTTTGACGTCGGTTTCTAGCCGACGTTAATACGGGCGACGTTATAAATAACATTTTTGACGTCAGTTATTTAAAAACTGACGTAAAAAATAAAAAATCGCGATGTTTATGACGTCGGTTATTTTAGAACCGACGTGACAAATAAAATGGTAAGGGTTTATCACGTCGGTTCTTTAACAACCGACGTGATAAAAGTCCTGGAAAATGGTTTATCACCTCGGTTATTAAAAAACCGATGTGATAAAAGAACGGGGAAATGGTTTATCACGTCAATTATTAAAGAACCGACACAATAAACCGGGGGGGGGGGGGGGGTGGGGGGTTTATCACGTCGGTTATTAAACAACCAACATGATAAACTGGGGGGCGGGGGGTTTATCATGTCAGTTTTTTAATATCCGACGTGATAAACCGAGGGGAGGGGGGTTTATCACGTCATTTATTATATAACCTTCGTGATAAAATGGGGTGAGGGGGGTTTATCACGTCGGTTATTATATAACTGCCATGATAAACCATGGTGAGGGGGGTTTATCACATCAGTTATTATATAACCGCCGTGATAAACTGGGTGGAGGGGGTTTATCACGTCGGTTATTAAATAACGGACGTGATAAACTGGGGGAGGAGGTTTATCACGTCGGTTATTAAATAATCGACATGATAAATCATTTTCCATGCCTTTTATCATGTCCGTTATTAAATACCTGACATGATAAACCACTTTACAGGCCTTTTATCACGTCGGTTATTAAATAACCGACGTGATAATCCATTTCCCAGGCCTTTTATCACGTCAGTTATTAAATAACCGATATGATAAACCCATTTTTTTTTAAAATTTAATGCAGTCATCTGCTATCCACCAGAATCAACCAGAAAAAAAAAATCAAGAAATCGTACCACAAAAACCGAAGTAGATCAAAATTAAGCATGTTCATTTATAACATATAAAACATACCCACTAGATAGCCCCCACCCTCATGTATACCACATGGACAGCCCTCCCCCACCCCGTTGGAGCCCTCACCCTCATGTATACGCCCTAGACAGCCCTCCCCCACCCCATTGGAGCCCCCACCACACTCTTGGACTGCCCCGACCCCCGGACAGCCCCAAACACCCCTCGACAACCCCCCACCCGCCTGAACAACACCCCCTCACCCCCTCACCCCACATGACACCCCCACCACACCCTTGGACAACCCCAAACACCACTGGACAACCCCCACCCTCATGTATACCCCCCACCCCTGGACAGCACTCCCACACCCCTCGACCGCCTTCCCACACCCCTGGACAACCCTACCACCCCCTGGACTATCCCCCACCCCACCGAACAGCCCTCCCAGACCGCTGGACACCCCCCAAACCCACTGAACACACCCTCACACCCTCACACCCTTGGAACCCCTCCCCCACAGACCCAAATCCATACCAGAAAAACCATCATAAGTAAACCAAAATAAGAAGAAGAGAAAAATTAAACATTTACTTATATAACATTCAAAACTTACACAGTCAACTTAAAAAAAAACTAAATCCAACCTAAACAACTACCAAATACATAATTACAACTATAATATTCAAAATTACATTTTACATTACAAACAACTAAAATTCAATCAAACCTGTAAAATAATTCGACCACTCCACTTGTAAGTGTTTGATGTCTTCAGCAGTATAGGGTTTAGGGTCATCAAAAAGCTACAAAAGAAAAAAGAAAGTAGTTAACGTGTATAATGAATAAATCAAATTTAAATATTATTGAAATGTTTAAGAGGAAATCATACCAGGTAAAAATTCACAACTGTCCCAGTTGTTTTTATTTCATATATAAATATTAACATATAATATACTCATTCGATGAGGCCTTTTTGTTCATGACAATTCTATTTGAATGGGTGTAAATTCAATATATTATTTTTATGTAATAAATCAAAAAGTACAAATTATAAATGGATATTTACCTTAGAATTTACATATTTTATCTTTGCATTTTTTTTCTTTGTGTTTTTTCGAAAGTAGGCCCATGCACTATTAGAAAATAATACGAATGGGTTAAATTTAAAATTCATTATAATTTATAAAACTATTGAGAAATTGAAACTTACTTTTCTAATATATTCTTAAAACTTTCCATCACATCACCATGGACAGAGCATATCCAATAAAGGGTTTTCTCCCTTGGGCAAAAAACCCCTTACATCCAATGATCACTGATAAAAGGAAATTTGACGTTAGTGGTTTTTTATGTTAAAAGATAATTAAATCTTTGAGAGAAATGTGTTTCATACCTCTCACAAAAAGGCATCATCCAACATTGTGTGATTATATTCTTTTCAAATCATTCAGCAATATAAACCATTCTTTGTTCCTCATTCAATGCACATGCTTCAGGGGAAATCAATTACGGGTCCATGAATCCCTATATTTCTGTTAGCTCATTCCACTCACAAATTTGATAACGATTCCTAATAAAAAACATACATAAGTATATATTTTTAATAAATATAACGCATGGAAAAGGTGTTAAGACTTACATGGAAAAAATTTTCACCATGTTGATTCCCATATTATCTCCAGTAACAAGCTCCATGATATCAGTTTTTATAATCCGCACTCTTATTTCACATCCACAAACATGAGCTTCCATTGGAAACTCATAATGACCCGACAAAAAATGTGAATATCTTGACAATCTGTCAAGACCATTTGAATCTGTATCTGATGTCATAGCCATTTGTCTTTGTTGTTGTCTTTACAATACTTCTTTACCTTTGATGTATTCCTGTAAAAAAAAATGAAAAATATTTTAGTTTTCAAATGATAAAAAAACATTAATAAAAAAATTAAATAAAAGATATAACATTCATACCTCTATGGTAATTAGTTGAAGAAGTCTGGATGGCCAAATTAAAAAATGGCCAATACTCTGTCCAACTGTCGCCACCTCATCTGTAGGTATTGGTACCCCCACTGATCTATATATAATATCATGTACAGTGACCCTCTAATTCTTTACCTCTAATTGTTGATGATGAACTATATCTCCTATAAAATATACCAACCCATATGCTACTATATGATGTTGAGAATCATCAATATACAACTCGAAATAAGTAGGAAGCTGCGGCGGAGGCGTAGGATAAAAAATGGGGCCCGTAGGCTGAGGTGGAGGAGTGGGAGATACTGGCAGAGGTGGAGGATAAATAATGGGGTCTGTAGGGGGAGGTGGAGGAGTGGGAGCTGCAGTCTGAAATTTTCTTTGCATTTCTGCGAACATAGATTCCATCGACTCTCTAATCTTGTCCTCCATCGTCGCATTAATATTATGAACTTCAGCCTCCAAGGATTCTATTTTTTTTATAAGCCCCCTCAATGATAGAAGTCGAAGAACGTGGAAACACTTTTCATACCGATACACCTTCCGGATATCCTCTTACACGACCAGGATGTTTGGGCCATCCCAATGCGGAAAATAAAATATCTTCCCTCCCAGTATCTGTAAATGTCTCCTCTAAACTTTGCTCCTCAAGAGAGTCCTGTATTAATTAATTAAACATTTCTGTAATGATTGATATTATATGAAGAAAATAGTTAACTTAAATAAATAAAATAGATATTTTACAATCATCTCAACTATGATTCTTGATTATTTCGAAAGATATTTCCCTTTTTTCCCTTCCGAGCTCTCTTCCATTTTTCATGTCTAGATGGAGAGGATGGAGGGGCCACCTCTCCAGAGCTTGAAGACTCAGCTCTTAGTTGTTGAAATTTTTCCACCATCATTTGTTCTTCCAATAATGCATACCCTCCCCGAGATAAACTATGAGGGTATACATTTTTAGATTGGATCTGCTGATGATCTTTGCTTGTTTGCTCTAATTTAAGAATAATAAATCATTAACAAAACATTAATATAATCAATTATATAAGAAAGTTTATAAAAGTTTACATTGCCCTTACCAGAAATGAATCTTTTCTTATACTTTCAAAAAACTGTCTCCATGTATCTTCATCTATAAAAGGATATATACGACACGGATTATCATTACTCCTATGACCGTAAATGAAATCAGATGAGAGGGTTGATTTGAAATCCTGCCATCTCCTGGCAGCCAATAATAAGCATTTCTTCCTGACTCCTCCAGTGTTAGGAATATCAAATGTCATCTGATAAAGAAGAGGTTAAACATATTTTATATACTAGAAACAGTAAAAGAATAGTCAAACAATGACAAAAGATCTTACCCAAATCATCTCCCAAAAATGGGATATAATCACTTTATCCACAGTTCTCCAATCATCATACAGAATGCTTACATTTCTCTTAGCCTGAGTTGCTACAAAACTCTTAAAATCTTTTGCATTCAGACCTCTAGGAATATCATCATCATCAAACTCAATGACTATTCTCTGATCCTGCGTACGGGAAATTTATAATTTTGGTAAACGTGCCCACCCACGTTTACCAACCTTTGAACTCTTTGTCATAATAGGAGCATGTGAATGTTCATCCCCAGAGGTATGACCAGAAATATGCTCCTCTCCAGAATCATGTGGTTGATCATCTGATTGATCTGTCATTATCCTTTAAATAAAAAAAAACAAACGACAGTTCACAAAGATACAAATTCAAATATTTTAAAACTACTGTAATCAGAAAATAGAAAAGTGTACTAAGTTACATAATAGTAAACATTGGTAATATGGTAAGCATGTTAAACAATGGTAAAGATGGTAATGATGGTCAATATGGTCAAGATGGTCAAGATGGTAAACATGGTAAAAATGGTAAACCTGGTAAACATGGTAAACATGGTAAACATGGTAAAGTAATTGTCAGTGAACAAAAATAATAGATATATAATTCATGTAATGGTTATAAACATGATAAAGTAAACTAAACAAACTTATAACAAACAAAAACATATACTTACTTTGTTTTAAAACATGTTTTAATAAATAAAAAACTTACAATATCTAACATTTATGGAAAACATAAATGTAAACAAGAAATAAACATATGTTACCTATAATTTTAGGAATGTACAAATGGATTGTTTTCCCAAATTCCTTCGTCGTGATCGTTCCTTATGGCACAAATTATGTCTTCAACATGATCATCATTATGTTCTGTTAATCTTTCCATGGAAGTAGGTATATCACATAAATCAGCATATTCATCAATTTCATCCTCACCAACCTATTGTTTTTTCCCTTGTAAAACAACAGCCCACTGCATATCTGATTGATGTACTACATAGAAAATTTGTTTTTCATGTGTTTCCATTATAAAAGAATCAACTGTGTCTTCCAATCTATTCATATTAACAAGTGTCATTCCAAATTCATCGTGTCTGACACTATTGTTACCGTTAATCCATTTACAGTTAAAACGAGAACTTTAATTTTAGAGTAATCAACATCCTATATGTCTTCAATCACTCCATAATATACACTTGATGCATAAATTGGGTTTTTGTCCTTAGCACTCGAAAAATGCATTGCTTCTGCAAACACAAATACACCACTATTCTGAACTGCACTTCTGTTGTCCTGAGCTTTCGTATGAAACGTATAACCATTAATGTCATAACCGAACCATGTTATCACCTTTAAACATGGACCACCCAATATCCATTTTAATGTCTCTGATACATCTGATCTACCAAGAAAAGTCTTTTTAATCTATGACAAAAACGTTTTGTTGTGCTCATTCAAAATCCACATTTCTTTCTTCTTTGGATGACATTTTTTCAACTCATTAATATGCAATGTGATATACAGTTGATCATCAGCTATGTTATTCAAGATATATGATTCTAACTTCTTCATCTATTCAGCTAACAATGATTTGACTTTCAAGACGCGAATCCCCTTTCCCTCATTATTAACTCGTTCATGGCGAGATGGAGGCAAACCTATGTGTTGCGCCGCAACCAAGTAGCCCGTAAAAAACTCTACTACCTCCTCAGAAATATACTTTTCAATAATGGAGGCTTCAGGTCGATGTAGATTTTTAACATACCCCTTTAATATTTTCATATACGTTTCAAAAGGATACATCCAACGAAGATATACAGGTCCACAAATCTTTATTTCTCGAACCAGATGAATCATTAAATGCACCATTATATCAAAAAATGTTGGAGGAAAATACATTTCCAATTGACAACGTATAAAAATTGCATCCTTTTCCAAAATGTTCAAAGCATTCACATCAATTTCCCTATTACAAATTGAATTGAAAAAATAACACAACTTCATTATAGTCTTTCTGACATGAATGGGCAATATTCCATGCAATGCAACTGGTAGAATTTGTTGCCTCATGACGTGACAATCATGTGATTTCATACCTATCAACTTCAAGTCCTTCAATGAGACAAAATTTTTTACATTATAAGAATAACCTTGAGGAACTTTGGTATCATGAAGACACTGACAGAAGCTAATTTTCTCCCTCTTCGATAATGTATAACAAGCCGGGGGAAGAAATGTTCGTCTTCCTATAGGAGTGGGAGCTAACTCCAAATGTATTCCCATTGATAGTAAGTCTAATCTTGCATTCAACCCATCTTTAGTATTTCCTTTAATATCTAACAATGTTCCAATAAAAGAATCACAGATATTCTTCTCCACGTGCATGACATCAATATTATGTTTAACTTCATGATACCTCCAATATGGTCTCTCAAAAAAAATTGACCTTTTCTTCCAAATATGTCTATCATTACCAGATTTCTGTGTCTTTCCCAATGTCACATCAAGGTTTTTCACCCTCTCAAAATACATAACAGGGGATAAAGGTTTTAGAGAAGTATAAAATTCTTGTGAGCCATTTAATGCCTTTTTAGTCTTCTATAAGGGTGTTCCATTGGTAAAAACTTTCAATGACCCATGTACACTTTTTTCCTCCCATGATGCAATTGACAATATGACGTCTTTTGTTCGCAAATTGGACATGCTTTATGCCCTTTAACACTGTATCCAGACAAATTTCTATACGCTGGGAAGTCATTTATAGTGAACAGAAGCACTAAATGGAGTTGAAATTATTCCATTTTATAAGAATCATACACCCTAATACCATAATCCCATAACAATTTCAAATCATCAATAAACGGTGACAAGTAAACATCAATATCATTACCGGGATTCTTTGGACCAGAGATCATTATACTCAACATGACATATTTGCACTTCATACAAATGTCAGGAGAGAGGTTGTAAATTACCAATAAAACAGGCTATGAACTATGTGTACTACTGAGGGTTCGGTATGGATTCATTCCATCTGTTCACAACCATAGTCTATGATTTCTAATTTCATTTCCAAATGTAGAATACTGCGCATCAATTTTATTCCATTGTGGACAATCAGCTGGATGACGTATTTTTCCATAACATACCCGCTCTTCATCATGCCATCTTTACCTTTTTGAATCATGTGAATTAGAAAATAAATGTTTTAAATGATTAATTATAGGAAGATACCAAAATACCTTTGAAGGGAGCTTTGTAATCTCTACACCAGCCTGTGATTCTTCTTTCACCTTATACCGTGATGTCCCACATTTAGGAAACTCTGACAGAAATTCATATTCCTTCCTATATATAATGAAGACATTCATACAGGCATGTATTTTCTTGTATCCCAATCCCATCAGGCATAATATTTTCTTGGCTTTGTAATGTGAATCTGAAAGATCGTTATCTTTTAGAAGAATGTCTTTCATCAATTGTACCGGCTCTGTAAAACATCTGTCACTCCATACATGTTTCGCCTTCAGGTTAATCAATATTAACACCGCCGAAAAAACCGTAAAATATCTACAACCAGGATATAATGGTTTTTCAGTATCACTATATAGACGCGCAATTGTTGGTTCTATCTCAATTTGTTCTGCTACAATATCCCGAATCATTTCTTCAATTATATCAGAGTTACCATCTTGCGAATCATCATCTTCAGTTACATTCCATAAAGTTTCACCATGCCAAATCCAAGGGCTATAACTCAGATTAAAACCATGACAAATCAGATGATCTTTTATCTCTCTACTTTTCAACTTCTTCATATTCAAACATTTCAGGCATGGACAGAAAAAAATGTGACTACTTGGAACATTTTGTTTTGCAAAATTCCAAAAAGGCATCAACACCTTCCTCAAATTAATTTCTCATTCGATGTGCCGTAATCCGATTTCGACTCATTATTACCTATAAAACATATCAACAAAAAAATATATTTTTAAGATAAGACAAATATATGTTTATATGAAAAAAATCATAATTTGAATGTAAAACCATTTAAAATATAAAACAAATCTATGGGTATTTAAGAAAATATGCTTGAATATTATTTTTAAAACAAAATAGAGTTAGATATAACAGTTTTAGATTTCATTGAATCAAAGAAAACCATGCCACCTATATAGTTGATAGAAAATTGGAGAAAATGGAGTAAACCTGAGAATCACCCCCACCCCCCGGACAACCCCCAAAACCCTCTAGACAGGTCCCCGCCCCCTTGGACAACCCCCCACACCACCCACCCCCTTGGACCACCCCTGGACACCCCCAACCCTCCGGACAGCCCCCACCCCTCTAGACAGTACCCCACCCCTCCTGGACACCACCCCCACCCCTACCCCTTGAACACCCCCTGGACACCCCCAACCCTCTGGACACCCCCACCCCCCGGAAAACCCCCAAAACCCTCTGGACAGCCCCCCACCCCCGTGGATAGCCACTCAAACCCACCCAATCCCTTGGACACCCCCCCAGACACCACCCATTTCCACATCTTTGATATAACATATTTTTTTTTTAAAAAAAGTGACATTATTAAAAACGTTTCATGAAATATGATGAAGAGTCCAATCGTCTTTCTTATGAAAATTTTCATACTAGAAAGGGTCTTAGTATTGGATAGAATAATAAATAAAGTGGCATAAAACAACAATATAATACTAAAAAATGCATATAATCCAGCTTAAATATTTGAATAAATATGTTTATAATCAACCATCAAATCCAAAAGGTGTATGAGAGAACAATTAGAGAAAAACTGGCAATGAGAGATCATAGTCATTGATGGGGGATGGTGTCAAAGGAAACACAAAATCAAATGAACTGAGACCACTTTATGAAGTAATCCATGGAAAAGAAAAACCTACATCAAATAATATCGTGAAACATCAAAAAACAAACAAATACCCATTTGAAATAGAATCTAGTATCTTGATTCAGAAACTCTAAAAAATAAATAAATCACAATCTCATTTATTGAATCCTGAATTTCTAAAATAGAACAATACACTGGTTTCACTTTGGTTGGTGGTGCAATTATTTTTTGTATTCGATCATCAATTAGTTTTGTGACATAAAATCAAAAAATCCTGTGAAATACATATATGTAACATTCATTATTCAAGTTCACATTCTTTTTGTAAAATTACCCATGTCTATATTATCATTAATAAAAAAAATTATCATTATTCTCAACTAAAATCATGAGAATTGTGATATTACCATTTTTATAAACATATATTAATGATGTTATGATAGAGTTTATCATAACTAATAATATAAAAAATGATATACTTATCTATAGTAGAGTCTTATAAGAAAAAATGGATGCACGATATTTTTGTGACATTTAGATTTTTTAAAGGAATATGATGATGTTTAATACTTCCCAGAAGGGTGAAATTATAAGGGAGTTTAGTGTCTTCTAAAAATACAAAGTGGGTAAAATGAATTTGTTTCCATTAAAGAAAACAAATGGTTTATCATAGATTTATTAGACTCTATGAGGGTGAATGATAAATATTTATTTTATTATGTTCCATTATAACTAATGTGTAAATATTTATTTTAGTTCAATTAATGAATGATAAATGGTTTACATTAGTGGTTTTTGTTTTCTAAAAAAATGACATCTTAAATATGGATGATTGATTCCTATTCTTTGATAAGACACTCAACAAGGATGATTCACTATATATGATGATAATTTATTTTAATTCTCTAATCACATAAACATTATTGGTTATCCAACTACAAAATTGTTAGATGAATCTGAGCGTTAAATGAAATATAGGATAAAAGGAATGGATGAATCAACCATACCTCAAATTTCTTTTTGATAATGAAATTTAAACCGATCAAATCAAAAAATATTTCAAATATTTCCTTAATCGCGCCATAGTCCTTCAATAAATAACCTCAAATATGTTTCCAACATAGGAGGATTTTGAGTCATTAAATGCAAGGTAATATATCAGAAAAAAATTTATAAAGATATACAAAAACAAGACACTCAAGATGAAAATGAATGTCTGGTGCCAACGATATTCAAAAAGATGTAATAGGGTTCGAAATGGAATAATCTAACCTAGTTTAAACAAAAAAATCGCAAAACATAAATATAGACTATCTGGGAAAAAACAAACGAAATAAATTAGTGGAAGGCTTACTTGAGTGTTGCGAGTTGAGATGATATATCCGAGGAGAGTAAAGATGATAAACAATGAAGCCAAAATGAGTTTAACGCAGGTCGATCGACGACCCGATTAGGGTTTACCGTGCGAGAGAGACGAGCCGAAGGACTGTCGATCGAAAAATCGTAAATGACAGTCCACAGGGCTTTAATTTTTTAAATGTTTTATAACATCGGTTATATAATAACTGCCGTTATAAACTATTTATTAAATTTATAATGTCGGTAATTTTAAAACCGACGTAGAAAACCCCCCGCGCTTTGGTTTTTTATGTCGGTTATAAAATAACTGATGTAAAAAATTCCTAGATATTTTGTTTTTTACGTCAGTTATCAAATAACCGACGTAAAAACCCCCCGCTATTTGATTTTTAACGTCGGTTAAATTATAACCGATGTAAAAACTGAACACCCACAATTTTTAACGTTGGTTATTAAAATAACTGATGTTAAAAAGCTACTCAACACATTTTTTACGTCTGTTATAAAATAACCTATGTAAAAAACAATGTTTCACAGATTCTCATATCGGTTATATATAACCGACGTAAAAAATGGTGACGTAAATAACGTTTTCTGTACTAGTGATAATATGAAATTTTACTTCATTATATGAAAGGAAATAATAAAGAATATTAAAACAAAACCTTCCCAAATGAACATTATTTGAAAACATGGTTCTATAATCAACAATTATCTATATAGAAATAATGGGTATATGAATTTTCAAGATAACATGAGTCAAATAAATGGCATGGGTGTCTAATAAATTACCCATTTATATGAAAGAGTAGTTGTAGTGTTCTCACACCATTTAAAATAAATGTATACATATTTTATTGTAAATAGATACTCTTAGTTAATTTAATTTAATGGTTATCTTTGTGAAACCCGATTTAATGAATCTATTTTATGTAGGGTACTCCCACAATATAATATATTTAGAATCATAGTCAAAAAATTAAAATATTTTATATAAGGAATTAATAATGATGTCTATGTGAATTCCCTTGGTTTATATATGGACTTTTATCATGTGAATATGAAATTGTAGTTAATAGGAAAATATAAATATTAAGATGATTAATGTTTTTAGAAAGTTGAATACATTTATTAGTAGTGGTAAAAGGCCATATAATTTACATATAAATACTATTTAATATTTAGGAAATATAATCATACATATTTGAAACACATTAAGGATAATAATTTCTTTATTGACAAACCTACATGTCATTATTCAATAATGGAATGTGTGAAATTCTACAAAAATATAATTTCATCCCCTTAGGGATATATACATTATCATTATGATTCCTTATAAAAGGTCCCCAAATTGGAATAATGTGTCCATAATTATAACATCTTTCTCAGGCTCACTTGATAAAAATATTCCAACCAGTGGTAACAAGATCTCAATCGTACCTCCCCAAACTCCAAAGGATTCCTACTGGAAATATTGGTTTGATTACATAATGTGGGGAGAAAATACCCTATTGTGAAAGCTTAGCACAATGGTGTAACAAATGGCTATATTGTGGAAGAATAACAATGAAAATAAAATATTGGATATTAATAATCCAAATAATAATATGAGAACAGAAAAACAGTGGAACCATATACACAATAACTAGTATGTCATGTATATAAGTAAAAGAAGTAGGAATACAAAGATTCTGAAAGAAAAGAATATATGTATATAAAAAATAAACAAAAATAAAAAATTCAATCTTTATATAGAATAAAATTCCATATCTTGATCTTGTTGTCCACTAATCCTATGGTATAATATATCAAGAATCGATAACCGGGTGCTTTACCCTATACCGACATGCCTCCATAAAGTCTGTCTGGGTACCAATTAGCAGCCTGAAAAAGGTGTGGGATATAATCAGTAGTCCCCCACCAGTTAAGTCTATAAATATCTATCCTAGGTATATAATATGATAAATTTGATGATATAGTAATATAAAGAAATTAAAAAATTGTAGAGGGTTAGCTCGGGTTCTTGATGGAAAATTGGTTGACACTACCTTCTTCGGCCTATGCTGAGAAAATTACTAAATATTGTTCCACATAAATATATATATATTTTGGAATATTAATTTATGTATATATATGCACTACATATGTGGAGAAATTTATATCCATTTATATACATACATAGTGCTAGCTAGGACACGTAACACGACACATACATCCTTGTCAAGTCACTAATATCTCTTAAGTTAGTAGCGACAATCATTACCATTTATCAAAGATCTTAAGGGTCACCATTCCCAAGAATCATAAGTATTTGGGATTCCCTTCACAAGTCTAAATGGTGTTTGGGACTTCTTTCCCATGTATCATAACACTATGGACTCCCTACTCGCGTATAATAATATTAGTAATTGAATTCCATTTAACCATAAATCATAAGGTTATCCATGAAAAAATATCATAATAACAGAGGGCCCATGATGGTATATGATAAACCATAATGGTATTTATGATTGAATCTCATAACAGTAGGGATTCCATGCTTGTATATGATAAACCGTACTTGTCTCAGTGTTAAAATATCATAACAATCAATCGAATGATTTAGGAAGACCCAATAAATTAATAATAGTTTATTATCATTCCTATTTAATAAGGGAGTAATGAGTATTATATTAAAATATGTGAAGTGTTCATACCACTCACATTACATTTAATTTAGGATAGTCTGATAAATGTTTTAGCGATCCTACACCACTATAATTTTCTATTATCATTAATGATATCACATTTTAAATTTTGAACCTAAAAAAATGATGTTTTCATTGGTTATATAACCATGAAATTAATGTATTCTTATAAAGGGTTAACCCAAATGGGGAGTATCCCTTAGATGCTGACAACATACAATGTATATTTGGATCTAAAAGAGTAATTAAGTTCCATAATTGGGAAACCAATTTAAATAAAATTCATTTAATGGGAAATGATTAGTGATACTAGTACACAACACAATGACAACCAATATAGAAAACAAGAATTTGAGAGAATAATCATTGAAAACCTACTTATTCTTATAGAAGAGAACTCATCCAATATTGGCCTTTGGTTTTGTCAAGATCAGATGAAAATAGAAAAATGAACAAACACCATGAAAATGGTCATATGAGCCTACAGAAAAATAGAATCCTTGATAGGAAGAATAATGGAAAATTTGAAAATTGAATGGAGTTCTTATCAGTGATTATCCAATGAGATAAATGGTGGCTCGATAAGATTTTGAATTGAGAAATAGCTTCAAATGCCAACTTTAGGCTTGAGAGAGATGATAAGAGAAGAGAAATCATGTAGTGGGTTTGGATAATCAATTAAATTAAGAGGTGAGTTAAATCTAAGTATGTGGGAAAAGATAATTTCACCACATTTTAATTGGACTCACAGTTTCTGACACTATTTTGAATACCGCACACCAACCGTCTGCACCCCACTATTTCGGGAGAACACCCCACATGAAAAAAACATATGGTTAAGAAAACTATTTGTATCATGTGATCACCCACTATCTCATACCAAAATTAATAGAAACACCCTTTAATGTTTTTGAAAACCCATGTGTAAACCTATAAGGATACATAGTTTGATGGGAATGGCTATCACAATCCTTTCACTTAGCATATTCCCTGCTATTTCTCAAAAAACTAGAGCTCCTAACACTAAAAAAATCTTTGGCGACACATGAATAATTCATTATTATATAGTTATATTAATGAGGAAAAATAAAATGATTTATAATGAAATTAAATTTTTTTCATACCTTGATGAAATGATAGTATCTTATATTCTTATACTTTCAATCAATATGACTCTAAGTGTCTCTTCCAATGGCCATAAATCTTTATCTGAAGATATATCAAACCACTAAGAACTTATATAGGCCTCTCACTCCTTGTGTCATTCTATATATGTGTATGATTCTGATGCACATGTACTAGTGGAATAGACATTCCTCTAAGATCCTTAGTGCTCGGATCAATAATTTGAATAGGATACCCCTCAAATGAAGCATTGGTCTATAATTCATCATCCATAGGATCAATAGCCCGAGACGATTCAACATGGTATTAGTAATGATGTGATATAAGGAAGACATCGTTTAGGGATCAGTACCTTTGAAGAAGATCTATAGGATATGCTACCATCCCGACTCCCCACTTATATTTATAGTAATTAAATAATAAGAAAATAACATACCTTGTTTCTATATATTTCTATGTCCCATTCTCAGTATGAAATGAAATAAAACATGACCCCAACCACAAACACCATAGATTTTCAATAGTAGTTGTCATAATATTTATTTTTAAATTAATAAGTAATCATACACTTCCAAAAATATCATTATATACTCTAATGTCTCTTGAAAAATATTTTATCAAAGTAGAGATGAATCTGCTATCTCTAACCAGCACATGGGTGAAGGTCAACCTCATCCATAGAACGCCTCATAAGGACCAATCAGTATAGTTTAATGATAACAGTCATTATATGAGAACTCAATAAGATACATAAGTTTCTCCCAAAAACATCAAAATTTGAGTACACTTTCTCATATAATGTTCTCTCAAACATTTATTTTCCATTATGAATATGCATCAATATATGGGTGGAAGGCTATTCTCAGAAGATCCTATGTAAAAAACAGTTTTTGTAACCCCTACCATAACAATGACATGAAACGAGAATCACTTCCACAAATGATTATACGAGGGACCCATTGTAGATATGTAATTTCACATTCATACAATCTCCTAGGAACATCCACTAATAAATATATGTTTTATAGTGAATAAGTGAGAGAACCTCATGATCCTATCGATGATCATCCATAATGAATGACTTCCTCGAGGGGATCATAGTATGATGGTCACAAAATATATAGTGAACTATGTTTGGATTATGTTATAAACAACACCAGAGGAATATTTCATTCCATGAAATATTGTCATGGCTTATATTACACGCAAGAGCAACCTTCCTCGTTAGCTTACATTGTACACGATATTGAGTTTCACTAAACAACAATATATTATTAAAATATTATTATATAATGGGATATAAACTAGATTTTATGAATAGTATTAACCAATTTTTTTAATTTTATAGAACATTATAATGAATCTTACCAATTTTCTATAACATTATATGAGAACAAAATCAATTTTTTGGATAAAATAATTATTTAAAAAAAATAACGTTTTACCGCCTTTTGATGACACACCAATTTTAAATCGAGTTTTTCATAATTTTATAAGATAAATTTGAAAAAATAAACTTCTTCATTGAAAGAAGATTATAAAATTTTCATTTTGATAATTTTTTGTTATTTTTCTAATAAAAATAAAATTTTAATGAATAATTAAAAATAATACTTTTTTTACTTGAAACCACCTTTTTATATAATTTATTTATATAGTTAGATTACCCTTTTAATTAGTTGTAAAGTTTTTTAGATTATTTTTTAATAATTTAATCCAATTTTGTTCATTTAATTAATTTCAATAATAAATTTGATAGGAACACATACAAATCTTTTGATAGTTTTTACCTCTTAAAAAACTACTTTATGGATTTGACAACAATAATTAATTTTAAATTATTTTCTGAAAATTATGTGTTTTTAATTTCAAAAAAAGAATTCCATATTTGGAATAATAAGTTTAAATTTTTTTTAAATATGAAACTCTTATTTTTGGACATTATTAACAGTAAATTTAGTAATTATTTTATTTACCATTGTTAAAAGGTAAATCGGGTAAATAAGGGTAAGAAAATAATATTATAATAATATTAAACTACCATAAAACATTTAAGAATCCTATTTTACTATATATATTCGACCATGGAAATCGTTGGGTTGATTTGGAGATGCAATGGATTCACTTGGATGTGAAAATGACATTTTATAATAATTAATTTAAATTAAAGATAATTATAACCCAAATATATATCTTTTACTAAATCTATTTTAATATCGGTTAATATAACTGATCACTATGTATGTAAATATTAATTATAAATATAATGCAATTTTCATACATCATGGTTTTTTATTTATAATTTTAAGACATTAGATTAAAATATTTATTTATGACTCAATTATGATGTAGTGATTACCTCATTAATGAAAGAGTCAAATAAATGAGTTTATAAATTTTGAAATAAATTTAATTTGTACATTTTGATACCATAATCTAATTTTTAAGATTAAATAGACATAGTAGGGATGATTTAATTCCATTTTTTCTAAGTAATAAGGTTGTTATTTTTTTTAAAAAAACGATATGGAAAATAAATATTCAAAACATTTCTAGATATTATTGGATTATGAGTATTAGAAGAAAAATAATATTATCTTCTAATTTAATATATTTTTAACTATTTTAAATCGAAATTTTATTTATAATAAATTAATATTTTAATACTTTCCTAAACTGACCCTCTCCTCTTTTCTAAAAGGGAACCTAATCTCTCTCCTCTCCACTCCATTTTGAGACTTCAATATCTGCCAAAACATTAAAATTAATCTTATCAACTTAACTAGTTACATTCTATAGGTTCTGGTCCCCTCAAAAGATCAAATCTAGTGCCCTAAGAGGAAATTTAAAGGAGGCACGTCTAGAAAGAGGTAATCTCTTCTACCGATTCATTCACATTTATTTCATCTTATACATACTATTATTTTGTTATTTCATTATATATCATTATAATAAGTTTCACTAATATATTGATATTTTATTATAAATATTAAAAAACCTTATTTCACCTTCTATCCATCCTAGGAAAAACCAAATCATCGCATGTGCATATATACAGCTTACCGCCTCCACGCCGTAGTGTAATCTATTTTCCACCACCAGCTTACGTGGATGGGTATAATGGGGAAAAT
This sequence comes from Viscum album, assembly GCA_963277665.1. Taxonomy (NCBI): domain Eukaryota; kingdom Viridiplantae; phylum Streptophyta; class Magnoliopsida; order Santalales; family Viscaceae; genus Viscum; species Viscum album. The sequence continues at coordinate 933,729,699 of OY728156.1, forward strand.
AATAAATATAAATGATTATTATAAAATTATACTAATTTTGAGATATTATAAACCACACACTTATAAACCATTAAACAATTATAGGAATGATATCTTCGCTCATGTGTACGTATAACTTACTATCTCCACGACGCGTTTTCAATCATTCCCCACGTTAACCATTCAAGAATGATTAAAAGTATATAAAATACATAATCATGAAATATATGACATACTAATTATAACGAATTATATATCTATATATATTTCATTTACTTACTTTAATTTAATTTAATATGGAAACGAAAATAGTGTTCATGCGTATGTACGACCGACCGTCTCTATGAACGGTGTATTCCATTTCATTTTTCTATATTATATATATATATAATGAATATATATGATAAAAAATTCTTTTATTATATTTTTAAGAATGTAAATCATGATATCTGTAATAATATAAGAATAAAAAGTCCAAACACGTATGAAAAATAAAAGGATTGTTACCCAAAACGTTGATTTAACATGGAATTGACAACTGAATGAGTAATATAAAGCCATAAGTAAAACATATATGATATAATAATAATAATTATTATTCTATAACAATTTAATAATATTTTTAAATCCACTATACATGAGTTTTAGACAAATTATGAAGAAATCAGACCTAATGTAAGGGATAATTTTGCAATCTTATTTTCATCTGAGATTGTTTATACAGAAGTATTTGCTGAGGATTTATTAATCATCCTTGTCAATGTTTTTTAATTTTTTTCCATAAAAAGTTTACTATTATTGTATACATATTGAAAGTCATTTTTACCAAGTTTTTTATTTTTACTACATAATAGGGATGAAATCATTCTTTTACCTTATGAGGTACTTTTTGACTTCTCTGACAAAAGTATGAGGAGAATTTTTTTAAACTTATAATGAAAAAATGAATTTTTACGGTTTCATGAAGCCTTATTTCCCTGAATATTTAGCTACATTATTTCAATTTTATTTTCAAGTATATTATTTTCTTTTAAAAATGTAACAAATTTTGAGAAAAGGAAATGTTTTTTAAGAAAAATGGATATTTTCCTTAGGAATTAAGTTCCATTGTTTTATCAAAATTATTTTCCATCTAATTTGACATTATTTAAATATGGTTATGTTTATATCCCTATAATTACTATGATTTGATTTCTTTAATGATGGAATGATATTTCATATGGATTATGTTATGATAGAATTATGTTTAATAAACCCATTTTATTTCATTGGTTATGCTATGATGAATGATTTATGTTTCTGTAGCACATGTAAGATTGATTTAACACTAAAATTGGTGAGGCATATATCTCACTATAATGCAGTGGGTAAAGATTTATATCTCATGAGATAAAATTGACTAGAATGAAAAGTAAATCTGATTGAGTAAGACATGGATGGAACAATAAGTAAACCCATTTCAATAATGGACTTTGTCCACTATGACGGTCTTGGAAACAATGCAATGTCTACAATGGAGATAATATTATGTGCATAATTTTTTTCCACAATTAAATTTTTTATGCCAAGGATATTATATCGGGGTTAATGTTTCTTTATTATCCATGCCTTACATATTTCTAATAATTATTTCATGACTCATGATTTTGATGTTTAAACATTATGTTCATGTTTTTACGTTCAAATGTTTATGGTTTTTCTTATATTCTCCATGTTTACACTCACTGAACAGCTGAGCTCACCCTTTTTATGTTATTTCCCTTGGATAAAATGAATGGGTTTTTAGGAAAACATAATGGGGAGATATTTATGGTAGATGTTTAAAATCATTCACTATGATTAGAATATTATGTTCTATGTTTCCAAATATACTAATCTAATACAGTCTTTGGGCGTATGTTTGTGTCATGAATTAAGTATCCCACTAAACAAATGTAATGTAAATGTTTTCCAGATTGTGTCTCTACAAATAACATCTAATAAGGATGTATGAGGTTCCATACCTAAGTATCCAAGATCATAAGGGTATCCATGCCTATGCATCCCATCTATATGGGATGTCGTTCCTAAATATCACTGGTGTATTGGATGTCATTCCCATGTATCATTACAGTAGGGATACCATGACCAATTATCATAACAGTAGGGATTCCATGCACAAGTACCATACTTCATATGGCGTTTTACATAGAAATATTATAATTGTAAGGATTCCATGCCTATATACAATGAAATATAAGGGTTTCCAATCCTAAATATCATAAAAATGTAGGATCCATGACCATATATCATAAACCATAAATTTAAAAATTATTAAATATCATAACAGTAAAAAAATACAATATTCATATATATAAAAGTATTTTCAGTTACTTATAATTCAACTTTAACAAGGGTGTACCCATTGATCTATTCACAAAATTTATGATGTCATACCATTCATTTCCATTTTAATTTAGTGTAATATGATAAGTGATTTATCTAACACAAAAAACTAGAATTATCCATTTTCATTTATGATATCACAACTTAGTAGCGGAAAACAAAACACAAATATTTGTTTGGGTAATATATACATTGATGACAAATACACATACAAAGGGTGCCCCCAAAGGGGATGGGTCATGTTGAGTTTGATAACCTCCAACATCTTTAGTGATCTAAAATATTCATTATCTTCTAATATAGGGGAACCGATTAAAGTAATATTCATTTTAAGAGAAATTCACAGTGAATCTAGAGTGAAAAAATATAGAAAAGAATAATTTTAGGGAATATTCATCGACCACCAACCAAATTTCTATGGTAGAAAAATCATCCAGTATCAACCATTAGTTCAGTCAAATAATTATTAGAAATTTAAAAATAAATCAACACCCAAAAAATAGGTAATATGGGATGAAAGCAACTAAATTAATATAGAACCTACAAGTGGTGATCCAATTATAAGAATAATTGCTTGATCAGAAAATAGATAGGGAAATATATTCGAAGAAAAGCTTTAGAATTTGAAGATCTAAACAGGATGGAGGGGAGGTTTTGTGTCCATGAAGGGGTAATGAAAAGAGGTGGGGGTGAGTTAAATATATGTTAGGTGAAAAAAAGAAAACATCACCACAATTTAAGTGGTCTAAAGGATTTGATGCACAATTAGAAATACCCTGATCCAATTGATCAAACCCCAATATCTTGAGACCATACCACAGATGAAATACACTGCATGGTCGAAAAAACCATGCATAGCCCATGAACACTCTATGTATTAGCCCTAATCAGTAAAAAATCACCTCAAACAGTTTAGAAAATCATGTGTAATTCTTATTTATCTTCACAATTTGAGGTTAATTGGTATCACTAACAGTGCACTAATAGTGTGCCTATACTATTTCTCAAAAATAGGTGCTGTTGCCACTAAATAGACCATAAGGTCTCTTGAATCCTTCCCTAAATCATATAGAACAATTATAAAGACAAAACAAGGATTAATACACAAATTTTAATGTTCTATACCAAGATTAAAATCTGAGATATTATAAAAATAACACAAATACATGTGTTATATTGGGTTTTTTATCCAAGGATAATATATAATTTTATATGTCTTAGAATGAATTTAGCATTATAGTGGATCCTGAATGGATAATAATGTTATTGAAATAGAGTATTAAATGAAGATAATATCGTAAGAATATTACTATTAATGTTACTAATAAAATATTTGAATAAGAGATTTGAAATTGCAAAGAATAATAAAATTGGAAATGTAAATAAAAATAAAAAAGATAATGAAAAATGACTGTTACATTAACATGGTAATGAATTATGAAAAATGTGATTGGGTGGATTTTCTCTCAGAAATAATAAATAAAATGGATTATATTATAATTTATTATATGTTTAATTAGTTTATTTAATTAAAAAATAAAATTATTTTTATTGGAGTGAAAAATATGAAATACCAAACCCAAACAAACCATGATTATTTTAGAATTACGAATTTCATAAACTACCCATTAAGTTTTAGTGTATGAATAAGATTAAATATTGTATAAAATATATTTATACATATAATTATTCTACATAAAATAATTTTTTTGATAAATTATTAGAAAATAATCACTCAATTTTTGGTAATGAAATTTTATGGTTCAAAATATATTTTCATCAAAACATTTTAATTTTATTTTTGTGAAAAATATGATAATTATTTTCCAGAAAATTTGGAAAATATAGTTGATAAAATTACAATATTTTTTATATCATCATAAAAAAATTATCTAATAGTGAAATTTTGGGATCTATTAAAAATCGTGTTTTTTTGAATTGTTAAAAATACCCATATTTTTTACGAAATTATCACATCTTCTTATAAATTAGATAATTTAAAAGTGGCATTATTATTTTAAATTTATTTAAATTTTAAAACATCATTCATGATTAATATTTAATCCAATCAATAACATTTAAATCATCTTTATACCATATTTTAGAATATGTTTTTTAGGATTGAAATCACATTAATGAAAAAAGTGTTTTTAAATAAATAATGTTTCACTATATTTAAAATACCCATAGTGTGATATGATTTAAATTAAATTTATATATTATATATCTTTCCTCTAAATTTTAAATCATAAAATGAATATTACTACTTATTTTGTTAAAAGATATTCATGTTATCTTTGAAAAGAGCATTTTTTTCCAAAAAATTATTTTCATTGTCCTTGTCATTTTCATTTTAAATTACATTACATTTCTTCTATGAATTTAATATTTCCAAAAGGATAATATATATATATTTATAATAAATAAAATTTGGTAATAAAAGTAACTTGCGTTTGGTCAATATGAATAGTAACTGTAGATAAATATTTATTAGAGCACTAAAGGTACAATAGGTCAATCAAGGGTAAAAAAAGAATAATAATAAAATAGAAAGGGAAAAAATAATTAAAAATAACAGTATGAATGTGTATATTTTGCTTTTAATTAAATAATTATTATATTTAATATCTATTATTTTTTATTTATAAACTATTAGGTAATATGTTTGGAAAAATGTACTTTTTCCAATATCAAAAAACTCAAATAAAATTTATAAATAATATGGAATTTCAATGATGACATTAATTTTAGAGAATTTATTAACTTTTTAAATACTATTTATTTTATGGAAATTTTATAATATTTAATAACTATATTTGATAATATAATTTCATGAATTAAAGAATAATTTTTATAAGGTTAAGAAAACAGTTATTATGAGAAGAAAAATATTTTTCAATAAATGGGATTTTTTAATTTAAAACTATAATTATAAATTCTGTAAAACATATTTTGATATTTATTTTGGAATCATCATTTAAAAATTATCAAACATCGAAACTTTTATAATTTTATTTGATAGTTGAATTTTCAGTTAAAAATTTAAAATGATATAAATATATCGTGTGTATTATGACTTAATAATTACACAACAATATATTAATAAATGATATAAATGTATATAAGGACAAATATATATTTCCCATATAAAATAATTTTAGTTTAAGGTTTTTAATTACTTCTAAATTTCATTTATGAATCCTCTAAATCCAATATTTCATTTTTAGTTTTTAAAATCTATTTTATATGAACACGACTCAGTTCCACATCTCGAAGTGTAATATTTTATTGAGTTAAGAACATGGACATATGAAATAATGAAAATCACTCGTAATTAGAAGAAAATTTTGTAAACATCATTGGAATGTATTTTTATTTGGTAATTTAATTTTATAGTGTCCAAAACTGAAGTTTGGGAAATAGTAAACAACTCCTATCTCTTTTAATATATAATCCAAGCCAAGGACCTTTTCTTATTCACTCAAAAAACACCAATATCATAAATACTATTAACTACACTATCTAGAGTCCTCCGATGGTTCCCCAAATTTCTTAAAAATCTCCTCCCATGATTTTAGAGTCACTTTTTCAAGGTATGTGATATACCACTCTTATTATCATTCTATAACCTATTTTAGATTATTCCTATTAATTTCAATTTTTTCATAGTTGGGTATGTTTTTATACAAACCTATTAACACCCTTTTTATTATCATGTGATTAGAGACCCCTTTAATTGTCATTAAGTCCTCTCATGAACCTTTATGTACACCCATTATGTTGCCAAATTTTAGTAAAGGAACACTTTATACTCTTTTAATTTCAAAAACCTTCTTTGTAATTAAATATTTTAATCATAATTGGTTATTATTTCATCTACATATAGTGATATCCATAATTTTAAATAAAATTCCTAATAATAAAATATCATTTATCACCTCTCATTATAACATTAACCTAACCAGTTACTATGTCGAAATTAAGTAAGGTACCCTTTATACCTCATATTTATTAAAGAATATTTTTCATTTTATGAATTTTATTTCCAATTCATATTGTTAGGATTTATTTTCTACACATCACTCTTACTGCCTCTTTTATTTAAAAATTTGGAGATACCCTTTATCTCTCACTAAAATATTTTATTTATCATTATGCACTACTGTTATGATATCAAAATATCACAGTGAATTTTATATACCAAACAATTTTACTATGAATACCACCACTATTTCTACTCACGAGTATTCAAATAAATAAATCTAAATTTTTTGATGTTGTAATTACATGTATTTATTCAACACTCCATCATAATTGAGTTAAATATGATGAATTATGATTCGATGTTTAATGATCTATGTGAAAAACATATGTATGCACATGATATCAAAGTGACGGGTGCTCCTAGAATTATTTAATACTCTAATGAATTGGGTAATAGTTTAGTCTTATGATATTTCATTGAAGGTACAAAATAATGAGAATAATCTATCACAATAATTTTTCCACCATGTGATGATGTTTTGGATGTTATAATTGACGTATGTATATGATTTCATGTTTAACATTGTTGCAACATTCCCATGGTTACTCTATGTTATCATTTTGTCACTACTTGTTATTAATGATTATTATTATCATTCATTTTATGTTGCATTAAAATTACATCTGTATAACATGTGATTCATTCCTAATTTTATGATTTTTTTATTTCCTTATAGAGATTTATAGCTCAACCCTTTCTTATTTTTGTCACCTAGATTATCTCATGTTGTTTTAAAAGATACAGAATTTTAGAAGCATGTTAAAGAAGTTCTCAATAATAATTTATCTATTCAAGTATCATATTGTTATGTAATATACCTAATTACCTAATGAAATGATGTTTCCCAATATTCCGGGTTGTGAAAAGTGTATTATTCTATAATATAACCTGAATTAACTTGTGAAAATGACAAGGCCTTTATAGTTGGTATTAAAGGAATGCATAGTTATTTTGGGATTAATATTAGAAAATTATACCAAAATCATTAATGATAATATTGAACATAAGAAAAAAATACCTAATTTATGGTAAAGTATATTGTAAGTGGTTTCTATGAAAATAAATCCTTACCTGAATACTAAAAGTTGATGTGGATCTAGCATAGATGTTACCAGTGGTAACACCCAAAAATAATGTATTAATATAGAATCATTCATGAACTGGTGCATGAAAATGATCCTATTCGCACACCTATTTTGAAACTATAAGGGGATATTTTTTGGTAATTAACATTCTCACTAAGAACCATTATTAAGGGAAAAAATGACCACAATATTATATATTAGAGAATAGATCATGGATAACATATAATGAAGCATACAACTTTATATGTTAATGAAATACATGACATTTATATATTATCCCAAAATTTTATATTCATCATAGTTATGTGATTAATAGTTTCAAAATAATGATCCAAAATTTTACATTGATTCTATTTAATGGATGGAAATAGAATGAATCAAGTTAAAAAATAATGTAAAGGGTAATTTTATAACTTCCCAAATGAAATTTCTAACATGATGGTAACTCGGCTAATATATGTTGTGATTATAAAATACTAGATATAAAAAATAAAAATTAATAATTGGTTCATAATTTAATGTGAAAACACATAAAATAAGGGTAGGATGGTATCTCATGTTTGTTCATCTAATACAGGTTTTAAGAGAATGAAGATTCAATTTCTTGCATGTAGAAATTTGGAATGTGGAATAGAGGTAAATTCCACAAAGGAAATGAACTATGTTTTAAGAATGTAAAATTGGTCATAATTAACTATTTCCCATAAAAAATGAATAGTTTGATAGAAGGGAACATATTACATCATATAACACCATTTTTTGTTTAAATAATTCTATGTGGAGAATATAGTATTTGTCTATGTCAATTACACAATCTATGGGGTAAATCATAGAGTAAGAAATTATGCTATAGAAATCGTTGATTGATTAATAAGTGGACCTCAAAATAACGAGTGATAATTTCCATTATATATGTTCAATAAACACAAAAATATTATATGTGTAGATGAAATATAAAGGGTATATTAAATCTCAAGAAAATGGTTTTTAGTTCCTTCTGGAAATGGAGGGTGAGTTTAATACTCAAAATGAACCAAGGATATCAAAGAAGGATTAAAAAATGAGATATATTTTTGTTTATAAATTTAAATATCAAATTTGGGCCTCTACAACGATTAAAATACATTAAATCTATAACAATTATGAATGGATAAGTGATAGAAGGACATATTGTTGTCTAAAAGTGGATAATGAACTGATAAATTTGAATAGACTTTTATTGGAGTAATCTATTTAATAACATGAGTTACATGTTCGAGGTAATTCCTCTTTGTTTATATATATTCATAAATGATTATTCTATACTATTTACTGGTTCAAATATAGAGATAAATTCATTTATTAAATATCACTCATACAGTATGATGCCTGAATTTGAAAAGGTGTTTTTAATATATTAAAATTATGGGGGATTATTTCTTTTTAATTCTCAATAATTTTTTAAATTTAAATAGGGAATAATTTTTAAAAATACGAAATTATTAATTGAGTTGGATTGGGGACATCTATTATCTATTGTACCTATCGATTCTCTAGAGTATAAGATGCTTTCAACGTATTCAATTGGGTGTAATCCTACATATATGACTAATTCTAAAAAATACATGCATTTATTGTAAATGGATAAACCCTATTATATTAAATTGGGTGTAATCCAATATATATGACTAATTCTATAAAATAAATGAATGTACGTTAAACAGATGAACCCTATTTTCAACCTGTTATATGTATTATTCAAATGGGTGCTCCGTGACTATAAAATTATATCCCCATTGTATTGGGAGATTAATTCCAACTATTCTTAATAAAATCATATCCCCATATGGGTTTAGATTCCACTTAAATATTTCAACATGTAGAAAATATTTTTTGGTGTAAAATAACAAAATCCTTTTTATTATATTGTTTCCAAAGTTTCAACAAGTTGTACTCTCAAAAAATTAATTTGGTTTAGTATGAAGAATCATTAATATATTAAAGAATATTCACCTGAAACTCATTGTACTATCTATTTTGTTTTTGTGTGTGTGTGTGGGGGGGGGGGGGTGGTAAATATACTCTTATGATCAAAAACATCATAACAAGATTTGGTAAGCTCCATATACTACTATCAAAATTAATTAATATATCTATTATCTAAAAATATACACAAAAACACTTCAATAAAAAATTAACAATTACATAGGTTGTTTTCCATGATTTATTTATATTCAAGGGAATTTAAATCATCCACAAGTGACCCTCAATGGTTAATTCTACTATGAGAATCACTTGAAGAGATTAATTCCCACACGAGTGACATTATTGAAGTGTGTTAATATTATATATCAAATAAAAAATTATTTTTATGAGAATTATCCACTATGACAGGTTAGAGATTTTATAATGAAAAATTATATATTTCCATCATAATATTAAATTAGAAAAATAACTATTATCATGTTTTTTTACCAATATTAATATTTCAATTAAAAATAATTTAACATTCAACCTCATTAAATAGAAAATAATTTTAAAAAACCCAAAATAAATCAATAATTAATCCAAAAAAATATTTTTATGGTATTTATATCATGATTATGAATTTTAATAACCTAGAACAAATTTTTTTTGGAAAATTTATTACTAAATAATGATTTTTGAAATTAAAAATTAAATCTCCTGAAGTTAGACAATTGAACTCCATAATTTACAAATAACACCAAAAATATTCATATAAAATGGATGTGGAAAATGGATAAAAAATCTACCAAAAACTCCCTCACACATAGATCATTGATTTTACTAAAATTATTACCCATCAATGAAAATAAATAGTAAATTTGTAGATAAATAAGTGGTGAATTTCATAAAGGGTGTAGTCAAAACTAATTAAATTTTCCTGAACACCAAAAAAATCATCATATTCATTAAAGGTGAGAGAGGATACGATCTGTTACAAATTTTACAATATTTACCAAATATAGATGGAAGAATAAAATTTCATAAATTTTTTATTAAATAAATTATGTTCTCCACTACGGTATCTCGTAATAGAATATCAATAACATACAAAACCAAACCAATTAATTTTTTTTAGTTCTGAACATTTTTATTTAAAATGTTAAAACTATGAATCAATAATTTATCAAAGTATCACAACAATTTATATACTGACTCACCTTATAAATACCTTAGAAGATGAGGATAGGAACCTCCAAAGATCCATCACTTTTTACACAGTCTAGCAACAACACATAGGAAATAAAAATCAGGAAAACTCAATATTTTGTTGCCAACAAAGAAGAAACATCACCCATGACTTACACACATATTTATTTTCGAGTTGATTGATAACTGATTATTATTTAAGGAGGAAATTAGTTTTTTATTTTGAAAATATAATACTTATCATTTCCATATCATAGTAATTAACCACATTAACTAGGTTCATAAAGGTTTTTTCATCAATGAATTTATTAATTCAAACAATTTTATTTGAAAAATACTAATAGATAAATAAAAGATTATAGATCCATATCTAGTATAACCTAAAACATATAATCATATATATAATACTAATTAATCACCATTTAATTGTTCTCAAAAGATGATAGATCTTATAAAAATACTATTAAAATTATTCCCAAGTGCTTAAAAAATCATTATTATAAGTAGATTATATAATGAAAAGAACGACATGAATACTTGACCAAAAGGTAGAAAATCAAATCATGTTTTCTATAAAAAAACTTTTCTTGAATTGCGTATAAATATATTGATGGGGTTTTATTTCATTTTTTTTGGAAATTTGATATATTTTTATTTTAAGAATAGCATCTCACATGATTTGGAATCATCTTTAAATATACCCCCACATACATAAAAAAAACATTGTAACAAAATAATCATAAATCTATTTAAATATAAATATTACCATGGATAAAATATGGTAATGTATAGCCTTATTTAACTAGGTAGTGTTTGAATATTCCATTTTTAGTTTTCAAACCATATAATAGTCATTTTTTGATAATCTCATATAAAATCATGCACATGTCACTCAATTATGATTTGAAATCCTTTCCAATAGTTTTTATCCAAAATAGAAATCTAGTACATGTGTATGAATCAATAATTACAATCCCAAAATTATATAATAACGTTAGAAGAATTTTTGTGTACTATATTTTTAAAATCATTTATAATTAACACAAAATGAAATAGATTATGAAAAATAACTATACTAATTTAGATATACTCTATCCCAAACATCTAGGAACGTAAAAACTTTTAACTCATTTTATTGTAAATTTTACTACTTTATAAATATCTCAAATGATAAAATAAATGTGTAACCATTAATCTAAATAAAGAAAACATAAAATATAGAGATGTTATAAAAACATATTTTTTTTCCTTCAACTAGTTTACATGGAAGCAATATGAGTAGGTGGCAGAATCCGTTATAGTAAGTTTTTATATTTCAATAGTCATTAAATAATTTAATTTTGATAATTCAAAATTTAAAAACAAAAAAGGAAATATTTATATTAAAAGTATTATGAAAAAAGTTAAAAAAGGAAAAAATTATTGATTAACTCCCATGAAGAACTATATTTAAATTTTATAATAAAATATAATTATAAAAAATATAAATATGATTATTGGGAAGTAGTAATCCATCATTTTTTATCCATTTATTTCTCAGTGAGATCATCCGGAAATGTTTTCCGATACCCCATCACTCTAATTTCCATTAAATAATTTCATAAGTACCCTTGGATATGAGGTATCACCTTATTTTCATATCTAATGTTTTTAAGAAAATCAAAAAATTAATCATTTTAAATATACATAATAATCATAAAATGTTAATTTTTTCTATTTCAGATCAAAGAATTTCCACCATCATTATAGACTCAAAATAAAAAACATTATTTTATACTAGTGTAACCTACTCAAATTATAAAGAAAAGTGAAAGTCCCCCTTTTAAATTCATTGATTTTACTTTTCTCAATGAATCCGTTATACCTCTCAATTTTCTTAAAAGAATTAAATTTCTAAAAATTTTTGATCATTTCCATTAATCATCTGGAAAGTGTCTTTTCAAAGAAAAAAAGTTCCCATCTTAAAAAAATATGTGATTTTCAAAGAACCCAAGGTGAATTTAATTCTACATATATCCAATATTATAAAATTATGAACTGTAATATTTTTGTTATAAAAAATAACCAATGATGAATTATTCAATATAAATATGTATAACTACATTAGATTAACCCTAATTATTCTTCTCAAATTCCACTAGTTAGTTTTCATTACCTTTACCATCTATTAAAACTCACTGCTAATGTTTTGATTTTATAATAGAATTAAAAAATTTTAATTATTTTTTATTATCACATTTATTGAAATATAAATTCCCCTTTCTAACATATATAATATTTTAAAGTCCTAGATATTATCTATTTCTTTCATTTTCATCTTAGTGGTTTCGGTGGCTAGGTTGATTTTTCGTATTTTTAAAGTGTTTTTTAAAATGGTATTAAAATTTTGATGAATAAATTTTATGTGATAAAATTATATTAAGATGATTTTTTAGTTCTTGATATTATAATAAATTATATACCTTGTTATTTTTAAATTTTTAATTAAAAATGTAATTATTTTTCAAAAATAATTAACAATTTATTCGAAGACCTCATCCATATGTAAAGTAAGAATGATTTACCTTCAAATATGTTGATTTTGGAAAACTACATGAAGTAAATACATAATTTCATCAGAAATTATAATATTTCCTTTAATTTTTTAATATTCGTTTGAGAATTATAAAGGATATAAAGGTATATTCATGATTCTCCTAGCTACATAAAGGTTTCTTGATATTACAATTAACAATAGGAGGGTAACCATAGATTTATAAATCAAATGAATATATTATTTATGGCTATGTATGGGCATTCGTTTTTTTATAAGCAACATAAAGGTAACCTATCAACATTATATATGAAATTTTGTTTCTCAGGACCAATTTAATGGCTAGGATAATTTTTCCAATGTTGAGTAAAATTATCATGTAATTATTTATTATAGTTTAAAGGCTATTTATATTACCTTATTAAATCCTTCCACCATTCTTTGTATGTGTAAAATTTTATTGCCCATATATAGGCCCCTTGTTATATAGTTGAAAATATTTTTCCATGAATCATTGTTTAAATTTTTACTTATGACCTAAAAATCATATTTTATGGGGAGTTAGTTTTTATATACCTGAAATACTAAGGAAATAAATCCACAAAATTTATGGAATCATAATAAATTATGTTAAAAAAACGTGAAATAATCATTATTGAAGAGTTATATTCTGAAAAAGAAAACTCAATACATATATCCACACGTATAAATTAATTTAAGAGTCATATATTTTTTTATTTTATTTTTCTAGTTGGTGTAATTCTAGGTGTTTAATTATTATTATAATGGGGAGTATCGAATCACTAAATCCTTCCACCTTTTTTGGAATCAAAATAGGCTTGTGTTAGTGAGACTCTCCTTAATTTTTATTAATTATATGTGAACTCATTTTTACCTAAGTCTCTCCCTATATCTTCTTTTCTATATTTACTCACGGAACATTTAATAACGTTGAAGAGGAATATATAACTTCTAGATATCCTTGTTGTAGTTAGGGAACTCTGTATCAACAGTCCTTAAGTGTGATAGGCATGGTAATTTTCCTCTCCCCTCCTTCACTGGTGTGAAGTGAGTTGCAGACCCTATGCAACTTATCATTGTCTCTTGTAATCATCATTTTTCTATGTATGGTATCTGAAACATCCTTATCATTTCATGAGTAAAATTTGGGGAATAAAACTTTAGTACTTTGATGATTAAATGGATGCAATTTACTATAAGAATATGATAATCTAAATGATTCATTAATCATATGTAAGAATAAGTAATTAGTATCGTGTGTTTTAGATTAACACAATTAGTATATAGAGACATATAATTATATTTATTCACTTAATTATTAATTAAAAATGAATAAATAACATTTTGGATTTCTATTCCATTATATTTTAATAATCTAGAAAATTGTTATGAAGAATCTCATGAAACTGTTGTGATAATTACAGTTTTATGATAATGAAATAATGAAAAGACAATGATGATTCATTTTTTTCCTGATGAAAAATTATCAATATTTCAAAGAATAGGGAAATTAAATATTATTTCATGGATAATATTATTATGAGATAATAATACTTAATTACATTAATTATAAATTTATGTCGAAATATTTATGAAAAGTTATTTTAATTAATGAAATGATGAATTAATTTTATATTGATATGAAATATGTCATAAAACAACATAAAATGTAATGCATGAGTTGAAAATCATTATCATTAGATGGTTGTATATGTGAATGTTTTATTCGTATGATTATTAATTTTTTATGTTTCCTCTTTATTTTTTGGATAATGTTCTCTCTATAGGATATTTTTTTTGTAATGGAACATGGATATTATGATCATAATAGATTATCAAAAAAAATATGTAATGATGTTATTATTCAATAAAATAGGCTTTATGATGTTATTAACATTCCAATTTTAATATTTTAGAACTATGGAAATATTTCCCAATCATGTTTATGGATGATGTTAATATATTGAAAATAATCGATATTAGTTTACCCATTAATAGGAACCTATTCATAATGCATCAGTTAAATAATTTTAAAATAAAAAAGTTTATTATTATTATTATTGATATTGGGATGAACAAGCCCATTTTTTTATTGGATACTTGGATTATACAATAAAAATACTTTTTAACCATTGTATATTTTTAACATATTTTTTACATGATTTTATAAACTAAGAATATATAGTAATGGTTTTCATTATTGATATCCTTTTATGGTTCGAATGCATGATGAGGAATATGTTAAATTTACCAGGGATACATATAAATTTATTAATATTATGGTGGGTTGGATTCCATTATGTTCAATGGTGTCGTGAAGTTCAAGAGGATTGATATGAGTTGAGGTATTGAATTTCATGGCGATTTATGCTTGATGTTCATTTGATGACCGTATTTTTAGAAGGATCCTTTGATATAATTCTGAATGAAATGTTTTTGTATATTTATACAAGATGAGTGCATCTCAATTCGTGATTAAATAGGTCGAGTCCTATAGAAACCAATAAATATGAAATGAAAAAAATGAATTATTAAAATAATAGGGATAGTTCTTGATTATTATATATATTGATGAAATACATGAATACAAGAAGATAATAATGGTTCCAAATACACATGTCAAATATGATTTAAGTTTGGATCATTTAAATAAACATAAAATTACAATAAATACTTTTTAATAATAAATAATTAATAAGAAATATTTTTTTCCTCTTTGAATATTGAGATATAGAGCTTAGTGGTGGCTGAAAAAAGTTATTTGTGATTATAGTTGTAGATGATTCAATGTCCTTGTAGTTTTCCTTAGTGTGTTTAGGCATGAAATATTTTATATTTTTTTATTTCATATGTGTCACCACCCATGTTAGTAGGAAAATGGACACCAAGATGTTCCGGGGGTGTTTTTTCCAACATTAATGATGGTGAGGTAGTAGACATTTGAATTCCCAGTCCAACCTTCTCATTGTTGTCTATTGTTTCATGTGTGGTCATTTTCTATACATGATAACACAAGGTAAAGGATATGAAGTCACAATGTTTATTATGGATCTTGGTTCACTATAAAAATATATGGGGTATATAATTGTATGAGGTTATAAAAAATACATTATATGGATGTGGGGACTGTGATTTTTCATAGGCATATTCTCATGGGATATAACATTTTAATGTAAAATGCATTTTCCTGGGTTTTATAAGAATCCATAGTTACACATAGTTATGGATGATATTATATTCATGAGGATATGGATGTGATATATTGTATAATATTCATTTCATGAAACAATTATACTCTATAAGATGTAGTTTCTTGATATGGATTTCTTCTTCCTTTAGGATTATTTATAAATGGGATGGGAGATCATGATGTTATATTGGGTCTTGAGAGTTTCAAACTAGTATATAAGTATAATTGAGGATTTTTAATTACACACACACACACACACATACGATATTTTGTGGATGATTTTTGTTTTATATGTTATATGGTGATCCAACCTGGTTGAATATAATAAATAGCCATACCTCTTTAGGTGATGAGTTGGTTTTATTTTTTCATTCCTAGGTTTTTAGTATACTTCATATACATTTTTTAGGAGAGGGTTCATGGAGGATAATATAGTTTAACAAATTCTGGTTCACTATATATATAAAAACTATTTTTCCAAGGCTATAATAGTTTGTTGGCTATAGATCTAGTTGTTAACAGATCAAGGTGTTGTTCAGGAGTTGTTGGGGTTACAAGGTACCTACTAAGGATTTATTTAAATATTTTTTTTGTACAGTTTATAGGACTTGTATTCCATTTAGTTTATGCATTTAAGTTATCATTATTTTACACATATATTCATATTTATGAACTTTATTTTCAAGGAGGAATTCAATCCTATCTCTTGAAATTGTGTTTATATCGAGGTAAATGCCTCCCATCTATGGGGATTATATTCCCCTAGTGGTAGTCATTGACTCATGGCCTATATGAGGAGAGCTTTAAGGGATCACTATACATCATCACTCATTTACCAAGAGGCGTATAAGTGGGGTGGGTCATGAAAATGGGGGTATCAAGTGTGACAGTTTAGATGTATGATAGAGTTTGGAGTTAGTTACTGATGACAATTTAAGGGGTTGGTAGGGAAATGAAATTATATGAACATAGTATGTTTTGTAAACAAGTGATTTACTCTTGGAAAAAAGGATTTTAGGCCTATTAATGATCTAATGATGGGATATTCATGTTTACTGAATACATAAAGTAAAGTGATTATGTTTTTGGGGTAGAGATCCTAGGTGATGTTCATGAATCTTGATTTTTTGCATCATTTTATAAATTGGATATATAATGGGAATTATATAATATTAAATAAGATAAGTTAGCATTAAATAAACCATTATATGGTTTTATATGTACCTAGGGATTTTTTGTTTATAGGGATTGATTGAGATTGATGTTCTAGATTGGTTCAAGATGAATATACTGAGCGTGATTTTACAGTACATCACCATAGAGTGGAAGTCATCGGTACTTCTTGGTGGAGGAAATTTTGATATTTTCTCTACAATAATTTACATTAGTACAAGGGATCCATATTTTATTATGAAAAATATGAGTTTTTAGAGATGATTGTGATAGAATTCATATATCATGATATTTTACATGGAAAATAATAGTGGTGGATCTTGTTCCACAGGTATTGTGATGATCGTGTCATATTAAATAGAAGGTTTCATGATCCGTTTTAGGATGAGATTCTTTATTTTTCCAAGAATATGGTTTTTTGGAATTATATTTTTTCCATATATTATTGTATTTATGATTTCATCTTTTGATGGATAATTATTCCTGTGAATTATCTTTTTTGAACTAATGTCTTTCAATTTTCCCCTGCAATCGAATGATATGAAATATCATTATTAACATTCAAATTTTATCCCTTCAGAATGAGGGTAGGGAAACAACCTTATTATCCCAATTTAAACCCACATATTAAATCATTTATAAATGGTTTTAATATTAATTCAACCCATGATTACCAATATACACCATGATTTCCTTCAAATATGATGAGTTATTTCTCAATACTATAGATTTGTGGAGGTGATTTAGTCTAGGGGTGAGGTTTCCATTTATTTATCAATATATTAAATTACTCAACCATTACACAATTTTATTATTATAGGTGGAAGTTTTATATTTATTCATGCATTCTATAAATTTTCACTCGAGACCGATGTGGTAAAGGTTTTTGCCGAGGACAATGTTAATGTATATTTTTTTCTATTCACGATCTCTTCTCTCGAGCTCATTGTTATTAAATATTCCAATATCCTAGTACCCTTACTTTATTATTTTTAATTTTTGATGTTCCATTGAGGTTTCCTATAGATTTTGGTGAGTAAATTTGAATAAATTGAGTTCCCCTATCAGTTATGGAAAGGATACGACATGAATACAAGGGTTTCATTATCATTTAGGAGACTATAGTGTAGATATGAGGGAGGAAACATAGTTACATGAGGATCCACTAAAATATATATCATTTAAATATCTTGGTCTCTTGAATGTGGTGTATTATCTCTAGGGTATGGTTTTTAATGAAACATACTTTTGGTGGTAGTTTCACCTGGGGGCATAGGGCGAGGAATGAACTCCATAGTAGAAAAATAGTTTATTTGGAATGGTGGGAGGTTTTTATATAGTACATCGTAGTAGATATTTTTCAATGAACACAACATAGGGAAGCATAGATCATGGAAGAGAATTTCACAGGGGAATGGTGTGTCTCCTTCCATTGTGTCATAGTTCCCCAGTTTTTTAACAATGTTACAAAATGGTCTAGGTGGAAACATCATGGTGTCTTAAAAATATGTCTTTATATAAATACCTCCAAGGCCCTAGACCCCTTAAATCTCCCAAACCTCTTTCTTGAAACATAGACACAATAAAAATCATTATGAACTCCTTAAATCCCTTTTCTGTAGGGATTAATCCCTATACTCCCAAATCATTCCCTGGTGATCTATGAGGAGTTATTCTATTTTTTTTACACTTATATTAAATTTTATTATCATCCAATTATTATATAAATTCTAGGGAGTTTGATATCCATAATTCTATTGGATTTTCTATTATTTTTTCCATTTTGGTTATGGTCTAGAATTTTCGGTGGGATATAGTTTTCCAAAAAGAGAGGTGATTAGAGAATTTTGTTGTCAATTAATTTTTGTTAATGAATTTTGAATTTTTGAGGTTGTAGATTTGTTTCATATATTTTAGTTATGTTAAATCATATATTGATAATCATTTAGATTCATTATATGGTAGTATAATTAACCTAGTAAAGGAATAAATGTATTAAATAATAATTCTTTATGGTGAGTTATCAAATTTGTTTTACATAATAACAATAGTTTACCTCATGACTTATTAGATAGTCTCCTATATATATTTTAATTGATAAAATATTATTTATACTCTTATTATCTTTTTATTCGTGATGAAATTTATAAATAACATAGATAAGTTAATTGGCTGTTTGGATAAAAAATTAAAGAGGCATGTGTGATGAATCCACTGTTCTAATAATTTTACGTAAAAAAAATTTATTCTTAGTGAATATTTATATAATAGTTGTTATTATTTTTGCTAATGTAATTTGTTAATGAACGTGAATAGGTAATTATTAATAATTATGATAATAATAAAAAGGTAATGTTAAGTGAGTTCTTTAACTTATTATAACTTGTTTAAGATGGAAAATGATAAAAATTGTTTTTAATTAATTTGATAACATGTTATAGATGACACATTAGTTTACCCATATTTGATACCTATGATAAATTAATACTTTAATTTAATATGGCATAAGAAATATTTTTTTTGAAAGGAAATGTTTTGGGGATGAGATCTCCCATGTTACAATGAAAGATATATCTGTTGTGTTTGTGACAGAGTGATCTCATTTTCAGATAAATTATAAATTACTTGTTTTTAGATACTAGTTTTTTGCGTTGTTTTTTGTTTCCCTCATTCTATGTTGATTTAGGCGTGACCCTTATTATGTTATGCTATATGGTTCAGGTTTGGGTGATAAGATTTAGTCCATAGGCCGATGTTTGTGGATGAAGTTGACACATGTGACGATGAGATGCATGGGGATGTGAAAGGTGGTTTCAGTAATGGCATCAGGATGATGGAACAAGTTGATGCAAGGATTACCCATTATTGTTTAGAAATCCAGGATTTATTTTTATCAATGATCTATTTAAATGGTTAGATATCCATGTTTCTTGTTTATCTTTATTCCTATTTGAAATTATTGAGGTGATATGATGTCCTGGTTGTGAATATCTTGGTACTATCTTCGGATGCTTCCTAGACTACCTAGAACTATGGAAAGGAAATTTTTTAATAAAATGATTTATCCCATGGCGATGGTTATTTTAAGAATATTATAATGTTATATCATGAGAAATATTTGACTCAGTTGGATTTTTCCTAGAGGTCATAGACTTAAATTGAAGATAATGAAATTATTTAATCATTATTAACTAATGGTTAATGAATTTTTTTGGATGATATAAATTAATAGATTTTGAATTAATTAACTTAATGTGAACTATAAAAATGGATGTAGTGAATTTAAGTTTGGATTCTCGAATGATTGTTAACTCATAAGATATACAATCCCTAGCTGTGGATGTCAGGTGTTTGAGTGATGATAAATATAGTAGATCCTATGACTAGGTTGTTACCAGAGTCTGGTTGTGACATATATATGAGTGAAGAGGACTATAATGACTTGAGGTTAATTAACACACATGTAAATCTAGATGTAGTATCCAAGGGACTACTGTAGGTGTGTCATATATTGGTTTTCGCAGTTTGAGTTATATTACATAGTGTTTGGAATATGATTTATTGAAGTAAAATCCCCAATGTATAATACATTATATATAAGTTTTGGTGGATCCCAAAAATTACTTGGTTATAATATGTAGATTTAGAATGGGAAGATGAGATATAATGATGCACAAGATGCATATTGTGATACATACCATGTGTTTCTTGGATGACTTATTTTAGAGATGATGTCTCCATATGTATGTTGTTGGGAAAGAGTATGAAAATAGTGGGAATGTAGTATTGGGGTACACATGTGTTTTATTACTGTAATACAAGACCTATAGTTTGTGATACTCATTTAGAGTTATCTATGGTAAGGCTAATAACACAGTATACCTATTTACATGATGTATATATTTCCTATGATGTCCACTATGCCTTAATATTTTTTGTCTATCATTTTTATGAAAAAACTATAGAGGGTCCTTCTATGTATACTTTTAGAAAAACTCCACGTCTATATAAACGATTTTTCTGGTTAGTAGGATCAGGTTGGAGACTAGGATAGATATTACTAGCACATTGTTATTAAAGAGCAATTTGGGTACTTTGGTTACTAACATGATTACTTTTTTGGAACTTGTTTCCCCCAATTACAGTTTTATTAGTCCTTTATGACATTACATGTATGCACATAAAATCTCCTTAATATTTATTAAACGGATTTTATTGGTGTATCTAATTTATCTCCCTATTTATTTTTTTCTTTTAGAGGGGAATTCCTCCCATTTGTGTGCATGATATACCCTTACATAATGTTTTCAACCATGGGAATATTAGAGGAAAGGGATGTATGATAAATATAATATTTCTCCAATTTCTTATTAAGGTTGGATACCTTTGGGGGAGTGTTCTTGGAAATGATAGATTTTAACCTAGGGAAATGGAATGCTTTATTTTTTATTCTTTCATTATCTTTCAAGTATTTAATTATTGAACTCTATGTTGTGATTTAAATATTGTCTCTCATAAGTTGTACATGTGATCTATTTAAGAGGAATAGATTGTTTTATGTGCTTATATTTCATTATGGATATCTATTTTACTAATAACATATATTATGGCCTCTAAGACATGATAATGTGTGAATCCACCTATCACGGTATGTTTTTTTTCATGATTCTGACACCATGAGATTTTTATGAGATATATATTTTTTATTAATATATCCAGTTGTGTAACAATAAAAAATATGATTTAATTACATGAAACACATTCTTAGCTTTTGGTATACAAAACACTATTCTTGTCTTGTGTTACACACAATTTCATGTTCTTTTGAAAGAATTAATTTCATACAAGACCGAGTTTAAGGGAAAATGTAAATATTATTATGTCACCTTAAAAACAATCCATTATAATGGTCAGTATGAGTATTATTAACTAAATTATTAAAGTATTATTTACACATGTATATGTAATTAATTATTTGGTCATAAATTAATTATAAATGAATATAAAACCCTTTTTTAAATAAAAAGACTTGTTTTTCTTAAAAACATTTTAAATAAAAATAAGTGAGTTAATTAAATAATAAAATAATTCTTGATGTATTTAAATAATGAAATATATATGTAATTTATTCTATATAATTCTTAAAAATCATATTATTTGTTTTCTAGAAATGATATTGGATGGAATTATTTTTTAGTTAAAAGTAGTATTTTTAAAAAAGTGCGCTTTTTCTGCCTTTTGAGGGGCTCCCATTTTAAATATTTTTTGGAATCATTTTATATTATATATTAAAAAAAAATTTATTTTAAATATAAGTATCGAATTTAATTTGGTTTATTTTTTTAGTTTTTGATATATTTCTTGGTTTGATGAATAGTTAAAAAATGCATTTTAAATTGAAATGTAATTTTAATAAAAATTAAATTATATTGTAAAATTATATATTTAAATGGGTTTTATGTATAAATATATTTTATTTTCTTCTTTTGATGTAATTATGTTAAATTAAAATAATTTTACATTGAATTCTTATGAAAACGTTTAATTCTTTTGCATGCAGTATCTTTTAAAACCCGTTTTCTCATTCCAAAAACAGGATTAATTCGAAATTAATTACTACAACTTATGAGTATTTAATTTTGAAAAATGGATTATATTTTTTTAATAATTTGGTCCAAATTATATAAATATCTTCTCTATATTATTGTGAATTATGAATAGCATATTTAGTAATTTTTTGTTATTACGGTAATAGGTAAATTGTGTAATTAAATGTAAAAATTATATTCTAAAATTACCCTAAAACGTGTTATAATATTATTGGATTACTTTGCATCTACCTAAGTCGTACTTGGGTAAAAATGGTATCCTTTTTAAGAAATTTGGATGAGATTATTAAACTTAAAAAATTTATTTAATGAAAATTAATGTTTTCTTACTCAAAATTTAATAACTATATTATTTTTAATATAAGTTTATTCAGAAAAACGATTCGACTATAAACAATATTTTGAAATAAAAAATTATTTTTCTGAAAATGGTAATTAATTTGTAATTTTTAGGACACAAATAATTATGTTAATGACTTATATAATGATGATTCATAAATTATTTAATTGATGAAAAATAAAAAATTAATTTTGATTAAAATGATAATAACCATTAAAATACCAAAAAACATGGAAAAATATTATTTTTAGATTATATATCTACCATAATAATACAATACTATAATTGTTTACAATTTTTATTGACATAGAAATAATTATGACACTTATTATATTTTATTTATAGTAATGTCACAGATGTCACATTCATGTTAAAAGTAAATCTATCATTTTTAATATATTATTTTACCTAAAATACATTTTTCTATAAATATTATTATGAAAATTAGAAAATTTGTCTTCATAGTGTGATTTTATTTTTATAATTTATTCAAAATATATATATTAAGTAATCATATGATACTAATGTAGTAAACATTTTACTGATGGAAATATCAAATAAATGTTGATAAAAATGATATGATAAATATAATTTGGGATGATTATTATATCCAATTAATTTTACAGATGACCATTACCCCTTTAGGATATAATAAAATATTTTTTATAATATAACTTGTTATCTTGATATTTTTAAAAATTCATGAATTGAATAGTGTCATAATTGACACTATTTTTATTTTATCAAAATAATTATTTATTAAATTAATTTAAAATCATAAAACATTTAGAAAATAAAAAATAATTTTTGTATTGTGTAAAATATTTTAAATTAATCTTTTATGATTTGATTTACATGAAATAATTTTAATTACACTCTTTTAATATTGAAAAAATGTTACTTGAGCTGAAATTACAATAAAATAACTAGAGGTTAATTAAAATAATAGGGGTTAGTTTCATAGATTTTTTTGATATAACAACCATATATATTATAATCTAAAGAAACATTAAATTTCTAATGTCTCTGTATGGAGATTGATTTTATTATAAATTAACAGTTTTGGATATTCAAAAAGTGCCCCTCATCTCAACTATAAAAGCGAACCTCCTCCACCAATTCTTCACACCAAATTTATCATTCAATATCAGACAAATAATTACTAATTCTATTATAAAAATTCTTATACATGTTCTATAGGTTATGGTCTTATAAAAATGCCAGCTATAGTTTCTCTAAGAGAAGATTTAGAAGGTGCTCATCAAAGAAGAGGTAATGTCTATTACCGACTCTCTTAAGTTCATTTCCTGTTTTACTTAATCTTCTTATTTTCTTTCCATTATAATTTAACAAATACAATATTAAATATAATCTAATATGTTATTATTGTAGGTTCTGGGCACAGCCGAAGCGCGTTGGTGGGTTTGCCCAACTTTAATTTTAATGTTAAACAACATGCAATATGAGATCCGTCACGATATAAAATGTTGAATCTTCGGAATAGAACGAATAACAAAAAGAAAAGAAGAGTCCCAGAACCCTTGAAGAGGATCATCATATATTGATTATAATTAATTTAATTAATGCATAAGAATTACCTCTTTGGAATTGTTTCTTTTTTGATGTGTCCGGTCACGATTTGGTGATCCGTCGTTGCGTCGTAGAATCCAAGTGTAGTATTCCTCTAGCGGTGATCCACACGTATTTCACGTATCTCCGGATGTCTCCGAAGGGATCTCCGGGTGCTAGCGTGGAGGAACCTTCGCTTGCGATGTCTGCCTTCGACCGCCGTGATCCGGTGGAGGATCTTGCTCTCGTAACTTGATGGCGTTCTTCGTGGAAAAGGAATTATCTCTTTGGCTTGAGATTATTTTCAAATCCGTTGTGCACAACAACGGCTCTAATTCTATGAGAATAATGTAATTGGGATTATAATACTTAGAATAATAAAATGAATTAATTTCCCGAAATAATTTAATCATTTCATTTAATTCTTAGTAATACCACATGTCTTAATAATGACAGTTGCCCATCATTATTACTTGACATGCGCCCAACGTATTACATTTAATATTATTTAATTAAATAAACAATATTTTCTCACAAATCCTGAAAAACAAACTACACGGAGTGTATATAAATATTCATGGTGTGTACTTTTATTTTTTCATTTTATTTATTTCCTCCACCATATTTATTAGACCTTCAGTAATGACAATTTATTTCTTAAATAAATGTAACTACATTACCCACTAATAAATATATATTATTTTACCCACACTATATTCTATCGAATAACTAGTGTCGAAAAAAATGCGATCAGACATCCTTAAATAATTATTAAACCACATTCATGATTAATATTTATTTAACTTGTTAAATTAATATTAAATTGAGATACATGCACACACTTAGTGTGTGACCCTCTAGGCCTCTTTCTCAGGGGCATTAGGAAAAGCCTGCCTAATGTCCAAGGTTATCATTTAGCGACATGCCAAGGCACCCATAGAGAAAGAAGTTAACGTCGCAATGACGTTTCACCTCCTGCGAACACTTACCGTGTAATATATTCCCTTTGTCTCGATATCTTCAATCAAGCGGGTTGCATGCTAGTGCCATCAATCCATGTGATTGATTATTCTTTCTTTGAATTCCTGGAATTGAACTTTCCCATACCTTACCATGGCCATGGATTTATTTTGGCTACATCAATTCCATCAAAGGGCCTGAGATATCTACTTACGTTATGGAACGAAAGGGACAAATCCTTTCTCACATTATCTATTAATGCGGTATTACTCATGACGCACCCAACGTATCCTACCTTGCCGCGAACAGTGTGTCATCACAGTTTTCGTCAATACATCTAAGTGAGCAAGTTGTAATACCCATTAACAATAATCTTAAAGTCTAAGGACCAATACACATGTCCGTAGATAGGAACATCCAATGACCTTATGAAATGTGGATTTCCTTCTGGCGGGTCTCATTCTCATAATATCCTCCTGGATATTACCAACGGCGCACACCATGAGAAGGTGCCTCAAAGTATTATGAGTCCTCACCCCTAATGACCTCTATTCTTTGTGTCCCTAAAATAATATCATCCGGCCATAGAACATACATTCAAGAACCATGTTATTGAACTTTCTGCTTCTCGTCATAGCAGGGATCCGCTACGACCCTTTAATGCAACAACTATCCTTAGAATATTATCACATGTCATGTCACGTAGAAGAACAATCAAGAAGTGAGAAGGATTTTATTTAATGAATAATGTACAAAGTAGTTGGTTCTAGACCACTAACTAAAACAGACTCCCACTTCTACTAAAGCCAACTGCTAACAACCTTTAACCCACTAGCTCTGACATGATATTCATGCTTCTACTGAGATAGGCCTTTAGTCATGGGGTCCGCCATGTTCTCTTTAATGGACACTCTACTCACTGGAACTTCACCCCTTTGATAGAAATCCATCAAGAGGTGATACTTCCGGAGTATGTTCTTTGTCCGTTGATGTGACCTTGGATCTTTTGCAAGAGCCACCGCTGCAGTATTATCCCAATACAATGTAATGGGATCTTTACTGCTAGGAACCACATCAAGCTCATGGACAATGTTCCGAATCCAGACGGCTTCCTTGGCTGTATCAGAAGTCTCTATATACTCGGAGTCCACTATAGAATCGGCGACAACTGGCTTCTTTGAACTCTTCCAACTCACAGCTCCTCCATTGAGACAGAAAACATTTCCAGATTTCCACTTTAGATCATTCTGATCTGTTTGAAAACCAGCATCAGCATACCCTCTGATGACAAGCTCCTCTTCTCCTCCATACACTAGGAACATATCATTAGTTCTTCTCAGATACTTTAGGATAGTCTTAAGAGTAGTCCAATGCCATTCTCCTGGATCTCCTTGATATCTGCCTACCATGCTCAGTGCATAGGCAACATTATGCCAGGTACATAACATGTCATACATGATGGATCCTATAGCCGAAGCGTATGTGATCTTGCTCATCCTATCTTTCTCCTGTTGTGTCTGGGGGGACATTTTCTTAGAAAGATGTAAACCATGTGACACTAGAACCAATCCCCTCTTGGATTTTTCCATACTAAATATCTTTAGTATCTAGAAAATGTATATACCCTGACTTAGTCCAAGAAGCCTCTTGGATCTGTCACGAATGATCTTGATCCCTAGAATGTAGGATGCTTCTCCTAAGTCCTTCACGGAGAAACACTTGTTCAACCAGTCCTTAACTGACTGTAAGGCTGGTACGTCGTTTCCAATAAGCAATATGTCATCAAAATATACCACTAGGATAACGACCGCATTCCCATTAAACCGCTTATAAACACATGGCTCACATTCTTTCTTAATGAAACCAAATTCCATTATGGCTTCATCAAATCGAATGTTCCATGACCTGGATTCTTGCTTCAATCCATAAATGGATTTCTGAAACTTGAAAACCTGTTTGGCTTGAACTAGTGTCACAAACCCTTCTGGTTGTGTCCTATAGACATCTTCCGGAATGTTCCTGTTAAGGAATGCTGTTTTGACATCCATCTTCCAAATATCATAGTCATGGTAAGCTGCTATGGCAAGTATGATTCTCATTGATTTAAACCTAGCAACTGGCGTGAAGGTTTCATCATAGTCAATTCCTTGACGCTGGCTGAATCCTTTAGCCACTAGCCTTGATTTATAGGTTCTAACATGACCTTCCATGTCCAGATTTTTTTTGAATACCCATTTGCATCCAATAGGATTTACATCAACTGGCTCATCGACCAGAACCCAAACTTGGTTCTGATACATGGAATCCATCTCATAATTCATAGCTTCTAGCCATCTTGTAGCTTCTGAGCTTTATACTGCTTCTTTGTATGAGATAGGTTCATCATTGTCCATCAACAATGATTCACCATCCTCGGTGACTAGGAAACCAAATCTCTCTAGTTCCCTTACCTCTCTTGAGCTCCTACACAGTACTTGTGTTTCTGGAACCTCTTCCACGAGGACCTGTGGAACTTGTTCCTGTACCAACTCCTGTGTATCTTGAGCATCAACATCGTCAAAGTCAATCTTGCTCCCACAATCCTTCTTTGAGGATGTGTTCCCTCTCAAGAAAGATGGATTGTCTGGCAACAGTCACTTTCTTTTCTTGAGGGTTATATAGGTAATATCCTTTCATTTCCTTGGGATATCCTATAAAGTTACACTTCGTGCCTTGGGGTGCTAGTTTGTTGCCTGATAAGGCCTTAACAAATGCCTCGCATCCCCATACACGTGTGTGTGACAAAGTGGGTTTCCTTCCATTCCATAACTCGGATGGAACTCCATTTTCCGCCTTAGTTGGTACTGGGTTTAATGTGTGTGCTGCAGTTTGTAATGCATATCCCCAAAAAAATAATGGAAGATCCGCATGACTCATCATCGAACTCACCATTTCCAACAAGGTGCGGTTCCTCCTTTCACTAACACCATTCCACTATTGAGTATAAGGAGGAGTGACCTGAGATAGAATCCCAGACTCCCGTAGAAGATCGATGAACTCTTGGTTCAGATATTCTCCACCTCGATCCGATCAAAGCTTCTTTATCTTCTTACCAAGCTGATTCTCTACATCATTCTTGAATTATTTAAATTTCCCTATGGACTCTAACTTATACCTCATTAAGTAGACATGGCCACATCTACTCAAATCATTAGTAAAAGTAATGAAGTAAGAATATCCACCTCTAGCTTCTACTGGAAATGGTCCACACACATCCGTGTGTACCAATCCTAGAAGCTGTGTGGCCCTTTCACCTTGTCCAGCAAAAGGCGGCTTGGTCATTTTTCCTTGTAAACAAGCATGACATCTATCAAGTGGTTTTAGCTCAGTATAGTCTAAATAGCTATCTTGGAAGAGCTTTGTCAAACGCTTCTCGTTCACATGACCAAGGCGGTGATGCCATAACAGGGTGATGTATGAGTCATGTGAGTTTGTTTCTCTATCGATTGCCAACACTTGGTTTTCTTAATTCAATACATATAAACCATTATTTAAATGTGCCATACCATAACATACGTTGTTCTTATAAAAGAGACAACAGTTATTTCCAAATTTGAAAACAAATACATCCATATCCAAACATGATACAGAAATTATGTTCTTGGTAACACTAGGCACATAATAACATTTATGTAAAACCAAAATCACCCCAGTCGACAATGAGAGGTGGTAGTCGCCAATAGCCAACGCAGCCAGCCTTGCGCCATTGGCAGCACGAAGATCCACCTCTCCTCTTGAGATCTTTCTAAATCTAGTTGGTTCTGGCATTTGAATACAGATGTGAGACACACAAGCTGTATCTAATACCCAATGTGTATAAATAGAAAGATTTCACTCGATAACAAACGCACATTTAGAGTCCCCACGCTTCTGGATGCAGTTCCTCTTCCAGTGCCCCTTCTTGCCACTTGCAAAACACACTGCCTCCCATTCCTTTCCCTTCCTCCGGATCTTTCCCTTCTTGGAGGGACGGTGCTTGGGGGCTTCAGACCGTTTATAATTCTTTGGCCCCTTTGCCTTGTCCTTCCTTTTCTTGTTCACCATAAGGACCGCAGGTTTGTCACACCCCATGTCTTTATCTACCTGGTGAATCAAGGATAGATGCTTCGATAGACTATTCTCATTGCCGCTCAGGTTATAGTTGACAATGAAGCTAGAGAAGGTCTTGGGCAGTGATGATAGGATGAGATCTGTACGCAACTCATCCGGGAATTAAATCAATAGGATGTCTAGGCATTCAATGTAGCCAATAATCTTGACTACATGAGGCCTAGTTGGCACAGACTCTCCAAGATTCATGGAAAACAATGAATTGGAGATCTCATACCTCTCCTGTCTCGCCTTCTCTTGGTAGAGATCCTTAAGTTGAGACATCATGCTATACGCGTCCATGTTTTCATGTTGCTTCAAGAGATCATTATACATGGCCGATAGCATGAAACACTAGACAGCTGTGGCATCATCCATTTGTTTCATGTAGAGAGATAATTCCTCATCACTAGCCTCTTTCCTAGGCGCAACTGGAATTGGCTCTTCCAGCACATATAATTTCCTTTCGTGGCGAAGGACGACGGGTAAATGCCTCTACCATTCATGGAAATTGGTGCGGGTGAAATGGTTTTCTTTTTGGATTATGGTGCACAATGATATGTTTGAAGTCATTTTATTGCCGTTTCTACAAATTAAGATGAGAAAAGGTTTAGTAATTTATTACAAAAATTGAGACAAATAAATAAATTAATACTTATTAGTCTCCCAATATTTTATCGAAATCCAATAGCCCTCACCATTGACTTCGGAATATTCTGTTGCATGAATATTCTAGTGGCAAGGAACCATATTTCCCTTCGCATTACCCCAACTAGGGTTGGTCAATCATCTTGAAGGGTTTTAGGTAGGCATTCCAATTGCCAACTGCATTAACTCGGAGCTCCTTGATCCGCTGAGTGGACTCCCCAATCCTAAAATTCTTTTTGGATTTCATCATCCTTTGCCTCTTGGTCACACCAAGTCCTGCTATGGAAGTAAACCCTTGATGTGAACCACGTCATGTCAACCGAAAACCTTGAATTAGAATTCCCTGATAATTGAAAGCACCCCAACTAAGGTTGGTAAAGCACTATGAACTATGGTTCGATTCAAACCAAGATTATGGAAGGCTAGGCCGACTTAATATTTATTTTGAGGGATTTTATACTTATACGTAAATTTCCATTTTATTATCTTTGATTACATTCTTGTTAATATTAAGTGGGATATATTTAAGTGATTAACCATGTCTTATATAATATTTACATATAAGCCGGTTTTATTTTAGTTCTATCTTGCATACTCGTTTAATTCATTAATTGTGTGATCGTGACAACACACCCACAATAAATAAACCATGAAACTAATAGAAATAAAATAAATGGTATGATCATGAGATTTTCTGTTAGTTTGTTTATCTAGCGGTTGATAAACTAACCCAATCCCTAGGGGAGAAACACCTTGAACCTTTCGAGTTCGTGTTTACAGCTTTCCACCTGTCCACCACTGTATCTCCTTGGATTGGCTTCACCATGGCTCTTGACTTGAGCCGCCTCCACTAGCTTGGGAGATCCATCCATTACATATGAATTTATCTCACACGCAGGTGAGGGTTAAAAGGGGTTTTTACATAAAATAATCCATGGGCGTGTAGGCCCTACATATTAATGAGGAGATGGCTCACATGCCAACAAATTTAATTTACATAAATAAATTAAAATAAAGAATTCACATACAAAGGTCTCAGTCTAGCTCATGATCATCTATACATGCAATGATATTTATGCATAAATAAAACTAGCATTAAATTCTTCAATCGTTCTTGTTTAAGATAAATCACACTCGAATCAATTAAATATCTTTAATTAATCAATCCTTTTATCTTAAATCATTTTTCTGAATTTCATTGAGATTCTCATCCCTCATAATTTTAGACAAATAAACTCATTTAAAATTATCCTTGTACGTTACTTGTACCTTGGAGGCAACCCGGTGAATTCCCATTTATTACGCAGATGTTAAATTAAACACATATATATAAAACACCTATCACGTATTGTGCCTCAGCTTTATGCTTGCACCATGGTACACGTCTCAAGGGTTTGTATAATATAATAATAAATTTTAAAAAATCTATGTAATTTGGGTGAGTACACGGAGTATAGCTCCGACTACACGGCGTGTACTTTTCTTGACCGTTCATCCGAAGTACACGCCCGGGGACAGGGCGTGTTAATGTACTTCGGAAATTTTCGGAGTACACGGCGTGTAGTTCTGACTACAAGGCGTGTAATTTTATTCACCGTTCATCTGAAGTACACGCCGGGGGATATGGCGTGTTAATTTACATAGGAAATTTTCGGAGTACACGGTGTGTACAGTGGGACAAACGCCGTGTAGTTTCCGCGTTACACGGTTTCTAGCCGGGCAGTCCGTGTACGGAGTACACGACCCAACCCTAACCCGAAGGGACTAAACACTGTGTTCATTGGACCACACGGCGTGTATTCCGGAAACCATGTGCCACCTATTTCTATTCAACACAAAGTGTCTTAAATTCTTAGAAAAAATCCAATACATAGCCTGATTTGGTGGATCAGTCAATGCCTTGAACCTAGACTACATGGTGTGTACATCCAAATACACGTTTTGTATTCTGGTGTTATATGGCCAGAAACGTTTGGCTCCTCCGGATGAGTTCCTCTATTTTATTTTAGTCAAAATAAAAAGAAAAATTCGTATCTATTAGGTGAACGAGAAACGAGGTAGGAGGAATAGATCTTGATATTCAGATTTCCAGAATGATTAAACTTGAATTGAAATAACTAAATTATTAAATGCGTAAATTACCAACAAAAACCTAAATAATTATAATCAACGATATGACCCCCTTTGATACCACTTGTAGGTTCCGGGTGCAGCGGAAGCACATTGGTGGGTTTTCCCATCTTTAATTTTAACGTTAAACAATGTTCAATCCGAGATCCGTCATGATATAAAACGTCGAATCTTTAGAATAAAACGAAGAACGAAAAGAAAAAAAGACTCCTTGAACCCTTGAAGAGTATAATCA
Organism: Viscum album; assembly: GCA_963277665.1. Lineage (NCBI taxonomy): Eukaryota > Viridiplantae > Streptophyta > Magnoliopsida > Santalales > Viscaceae > Viscum > Viscum album. Next base: position 933,762,882 of record OY728156.1, read on the forward strand.
TATGTTGATTATAATTAATTTAATTAATGCATAAGAATTACCTCGTTGGAATTATTTCTTCGTTGATGTGTCCGGTCACGATTCGGTGATCTGTCGTGGCATCGTAGAATCCAAGTGTAGGATTCCTCTAGCGGTGATCCACATGTGTGTCACGTATCTCTGGACGTCGCCGAAGGGATCTCCGGGTGCTAGCATGGAAGAACCTTCGCTTGCGATGTCCGCCTTCTACAGCCTGGATCTAGTAGAGGATCTTGCTCTCGTAACATGAAGGGTTCTTAGTGGAAAAGGAATTCTCTCTTTGGCTTGAGAGTATTTTCAAATCCGTTGTGCACAACAATTGCTCTAATTCTACGAGAATAATGTAAATGGGATTATAATACATAGAATAATAAAATGAAATAATTTCCCGAAAGCATTTAATCATTTCATTCAATTATTAGTAATACCACATGTCTTAATAATGACAGTTGACCATCATTATTACTTGACATGTGCCCAACGTATTATATTTAATATTATTTAATTAAATAAAAAATATTTTCTCAGGAATCCTGAAAAACAAACTACACGATGTGTATATAAATATACACGAAGTGTACTGTTATTTTTTTTCATTTTATTTATTTCCTCCACCATATTTATTAGACATTGAGTAATTACTATTTATTTCTTAAATAATTGTAACTGCATTTCTCGCTAATAAATATATATTATTTTTCCCACACTATATTATCTTGAATAACTAGTGTTGAAACAAATGCGATATGGCATCCTTAAATAAATATTAAACCACAGTTGGGATTAATATTTATTTAACTTGTTAAATTAATATTTAACTAAGATACATTGACACAATTAGTGTGTGACCCTCTAGGACAATTTCTCAGTGGCATTATGCGGAGCCTGCTTAATGTCCAAGGTTAGCATCTAGCAACATGCCAAGGCACCCATAGAGAAAGAATTTAACGCCGCAATGATGTGTCACCTCCTACGAATTCTTACCGTGTAATACAATCCCTTTGTCTTGATATCTCCAATCGAGCGGGTTGCATGCTAGAGCCATCAACCCATGTGCTTGATTATTCTTTCTTTGACTTCCCAGAATTGAACATTACAATACCTTACCATGGCCATGGATTTATTTAACCTATATCAATTCCATCAATGGGCTTGAGATATCTACTTCCATTATGGAACAAAAGGGACAAATCCTTTCTTTCATTATCTATTAATGTGGTATTACTCATGACACACCCAACGTATCCTACCTCACTGCAAAAAGTGTGTCGTCATAGTTTTCTTCAATACATCTAAGTGCGCGAGTTGTAATATCCATTAATAACAATCTTAAAGTATAAGGACCAATACACACGTCTGCAGATATGAACATCCAATGACACTATGAAATGTGGATTTCCTACTGGCGGGTCTCGTTCTCATATTATCCTCATGGATATTACCAAGGGCGCACACCATGAGAAGGTGCCTCAAAGTTTTATGAGTCCTCACCCATAATGACATGTATTATTTGTGTTCCTCAAATAATATCATCCGGCCATAGAACATACATTCAAGAACAGTGTTATGGCACTTCTGGGTTCTCATCATAGCAGGGATCCGCTACGACCCTTTAATTCAACAGTTGTCCTTAGGACATTATCACATGACATGTCCTGCAGAAGAACAATCAAGATGTGATAAGGCTTTTATTTAATGAATAAAGTACAAAGTAATTGTTTCTAGACCACCAACTCCAACAATTATGATTTTAGAACAACCATATAACAAATTCTATCCATCCTCTAAAAAATGAAATCACAATGCCTTGGTATATATGGATTACCGTCTCCATACCATGGTATAATTTAATTTTCAACGCTTTAATTGGATAGGAATAATGATTTAAATAATATAAATATATATCTATTATAACAAATATTTATTCTGTAATAAGTAATAAACCTTTCACTTATATACATTTTACTATTATGGAAATGATACCATCACTCGTGCGTACGTATGACCTACCATCTCCATGACGTGATGCAATTCATTTCCATGTCTAACATTCATTGATGATTATATAAATAAATTTGATTAATAAAAATGATATATATTACCTTAATATAATGTTTTATATAATTGAACTATATTCTGTGAGCATGAACTTGGACATATATAACAAATACAATGTAACAAAAATGAAGTAGTTAACACCGTTAGAAGTGTAATAATAAAATATTATTAAATGGGTATCTATATGATCATATATAAAATAATAAACAAAATTATGGTTTTGAAATATGTTAATATAATTAATTATTCTATTATTTTGATATTATTATACTTTTATAAGAACCCATACCTAAGATATGTTAATTTTTTCACCTTTTCTTATGTGAGACACATGCCCCATACACTTCCCGTTTCTTCAATGTGGTGTATATACTACCCATGAATCTATTTTATGAATATCAACCATAAAAGTATATTAATTTCACATCCATATGATTTATTTTCTTTCACGGGTAAAATTATTCCATTGATTATAAATAATATATTATTTATTTGAGAATCTATAAAATATTCATAATTGTTTCATTTTAAGGATTCATTAGGCAATATCTATCATCCATGTCCATGTTTTCTGAATAATGTTTCAAAAAATCTTTTACTATTATATATATATATATACTTAAATTCATGTTTACACATTTTTTACTTTTTACTACATAGTTTGAAAGTAATATTTTTTTTTTCTAAACAAGGTACTTTTTTACATTTCTGGAAAAATTAAAGGAAGAGTGTTTTATTTTAACTCACATGACATGAATTGAATTTTAAATTTCATAAGTAATTATTTCCTTGAATATTACCATAGATGATTATAAGGTAATTTTAAATGAAATTTTTTTCATTTAAAAATGTGTGGCCTTTTAGGATAGAAAATATTCATGAAGAAGAAAGGATGCTTTCATCAAGAATTATTTTCAAGTGTTTATATCAAATTTTAACATCTAATATTATGTTACTTAAATTTATATAATCATTAATGGGGACATCTAGTTCGAGTATATTAACCCACTAATTCCTATAAATTTTTTATGATTATGATGTAATGATATTTATGAAAACCATTTGTTTTCATCAATTAAATAATTATGGAATTATGTTTATAAATCCCATTTAGTTTTGATATGAGGAATGATTTAGGTTCTTATGGAACAAAAATGTATGGGTTTAATTATCATATAATTGGGACCGATATCTTCCTCATATCTTATGGGTAAATATTTATATCTCAGTAAATCTATAGGATCAAAATGGGAAATGATATCAGTTCATTAATACTGTGTTAGAATGGAATATAAAACTGGTTTAGTAATATAGGGATAGACTGAGGTGTAAACTCACATCAGTAAATGAATTTTCTACAATGATGATCTTAGAAATGATCCATGGTTTATTTTGAAATGATTTTATATGCTTATGTTTTTTACACAATTCCATGATTTACACCGATGTTGTTTTCTCATGGCGCATGTTACTTTATGATTTATGCCTTATTACTTGTCAAAATTTGTTATATGAATCAATATTTTGATATATATTTTACAAGGTACTATTTTAAAAACGTATATACATGTTTTTACATTATTATATTCACGTTTTATAAGATATTTTCCTTATATACCCTTTTTGAGCAGCTGGCCTCACACATTTAATATGATTTCTTTTCCCCATGAAATAAATAAATTTTTTAGGTATGAAAATGATGGAATTGATCTTTATGGGATATGTTGAAGACCTTTCACCAAATTAGATTAACGTGTTCCAATTTTCCAAAGGCAATAAATTAATACTATATTTGAGAATATGTTTTTAGAATGTATTATGTATTCTGTAAAAGTAATATAATTTCCATTTAGGTCAGGATTGGGTCTTTAAAGTTTTATTAGAGAAAAGTCATCATTTGGAATCTTGGATTAATGAAATTTAGTTATATCCCTATAGATATTTCAAAGGGTATGTTTAGGGATTTCCTTAAGGATTTTTCTATGTATATGTTACAATATGAAAATTTTGGTAATGATCAGGGATAACATTGTATTAATCCTAAGATGTTATTCATTGAATTTAATTTCATAGGATTATGTCTTTTACCAATATAATAAAAGTTTCTCACACTATTATTCATTGTTTTAGTAAATTCTAGGAACTAGAAGAAACATGGTTAGGATTGTATATTTCAAATGTTGAATGTATGTGAATTGTAGAAATAAATTTACTAAGTAGAAATACTATGAAGAGAATCAGTAAGATGCTACAAGTATTAGTTACACCATTAATGAAAAATAGATCCTGAAATACATGTGAAGTTAATGGATGTTATTGCAATATTATTTATTTTAAACATCAGTAACATGATAATATTGAAGTTGAGGAACCTTAATACTTGATTTTTATTTCATATTTAAGGAATTATTTTGATGATAAATCATGGGTTTTGGTTCATGAAAAAATTTCGAGGATTTAAGTGTATATGATTTTGAATTCAAGGATTATATAATCGAAATTATGGAATAAAAAATTTTAGTATTTTTTTCATTATGTATTTAAAAGGATATGTTAAACGGTGATGAACACATTAAAAAGTGATTTAAGGGAAAGGTGGAATTTTTATTAAGGGATGGTAACCCATAATGTATTTTATATATTGAAAAATTTGTGTTTTTTTATTAGGATATGTTATATATGAATAAGAAAATTAAATTATACTTATTAACTTGGAACTAATTAATTTTTTTAACAGAAGGGTTATGAAATAATGGATAAAGTTTACAAAATTTTGGACTATTGAAATATATCACAAAAAAATTGGAATAAGGAAACATGTATGTTTTGAATAAGGATGTATTATAATTCAGGTTATTACTATGTTTCAAGAGAATATATTATCACGGTATTCATATGTCTATAAGTTGACTACTATTATCTACAATGTGATATATGGGACATAAATGTTCATATAATTTACTAAACATTATTCTAATGATTTAGATTTTTAGTTTTTAGATTTTTTATAAGGTTATAAATTTATGGAATATTTATAATAAACATTGGATGATGTTATTTAGAATAAATTATTATCTCACCAATGGTGGACCTATTCATATTTGATAGATTTTGCGTAAATTTTTCTGACAAAGGCAAATGGAATGAAATATTATTATATTTATGGATCACATGATATGAAAATTCTTCATTAATGAAAAATTCAACTTCAATTCCTTCAATAAGAGATAAAGTAGGAATTGTTCAATGAACTACCAATTGTGAGATTTACCCAAATCATGTAATTATTTCATCTCATGAAAAATCCTAAACATTAGAGAAATGATCTTCAAAAAAATGGTTTCTTAGTACCATCTTATCGGATTCATCAAATGGTCCCTTATATCATCATTGATTTATGGCATAGTGATTATTTCCTTTATCCTAACCATGTTCTATACCACTCTGCATTAGAACAGAAAAGTTATTTTTCTCCTCCATATCCATGTTTTCAATTTCCACCTATGTTATCCTATATTGAAACCCGTTGATGAGTTACATTGGGTAAAAATTATTTTAAAAACATTACATAAAAAAATAATTTTTATTATTCATTAATATGATGTGGGTTTCATGGAATGAAACTTTCTTGTACTAATCCTTTCAAAACCCAGTCTAGTTTCGAGGGAGAATTTCTTTTTAAGGGTGGTAGAATAGAACACCCTAAGATTTTTATGAGATATATTTTTTTCATTGATATATTTTCATATATAATATTCCAAAATAATATTTAACTACTTGAGACACCATCTAATCTTACAACATACATGAAAATATTCTTGTCTTGGGATACACACAATTTTATGTTCTTTTGATAGAATTCATTTCCTAAAAGACCTTATTAAGAGAATAAATAAATATTATTATGTTACGTTATATCCTAGAAATTATAATGGAGGGTATGAGAATTTTTAATTTAATTATGAAAATATACTTTAAAAAATTATATATAATTAATTATTTAGTGGGAAATTAATTATAAATTAAAATAAAACACTTTTAAAATAAAATGATTTTTTCTCTATAAAACTGTTTAAATACAAATAAGTGAGTTTAAAAAATAATAAAATCACCATTGAAAGATTTTATTAATGAAATATATATTTTATTTATACATTAAAAAAATTAAAAATTCATCGAATATTATTTCTATAATTTTTTTAAAACAAATTAATTTTTTTTGGATAAAAGAAGTATTTTTCCAAAACATGCAGTTTCCCCACCTTTTGATGGAATACACATTTTAAATCTTAATTTTGAAATTTTTTACATTTTATTTGAAAAAATAAAAATATTATTTGAAAGTGTATTATGAATATTTTACTGGGTTTAATATTTGGGATTTCTCTAATAAGTTTCATGTTTTGATGATTTGTGAAAAAATAATTCATTTTAATTGTAAAATAATTTTTAGTAAAAGTTATTTATAGTGTTAAATTATATATTAGAATGGTTTTAAAGTATAAATAGATTATATTTTTAATATTTAATATAATTTAATTCATTTTAATTAATTTTCTATTTAAATTATATGTAAAAAAATTTCAATATTTTTCATGTTTTATCTTTTAAAACCCATTTTCTCAATCTGATAACAAAACCAAATTTAAATTAATTACTTTAACTTCTTTTTTTTCAATTTTTAAAAATGTATTCCATATTTTTAATAAGTTGATCCAAATTATATAAATAGGTTTCTTTTAATTTTGGGAATTATGAATATTATATTCTGTAATTTTTTATTAATATGATAAAAGGTAAATCAGATAATTAAGGGTTAAAATAATATTAAAAAATTACCAAAATAGTTGTCTTAATATCATTCAAAGTCTATTGTTCGACTTGAATCATCCTTGGATTTAAATTGTATCCTTTGTAATCCACATGGATGATATTGGGACATCAAATATATTTTATTTAAAGAATAGTTAAAGTGGTCTTTCTAAAATTTTAATAACTATATTATCTTAAATATAAAGTTATATAGAATCTAAATTCGACTATTAATAATATTTTGAAAGATAATTTCATTAATTTATCAGGGAAATTTATTATTAAATATATGTATATAAATAAATAATTTTAATACTTATTCAATGATGTTGTTGAAAATATTTAATCGGTAAAAAATAAATAAATTAAGATTAATTAAAATGATAATAACCATTAGTAAAACAAAACTCATGAAAAAATAAATTTTTTTGAGCATATCTATGACATAATCATCCAATAGTATAATTATTTACCTTTTGGAGTTAATTTGAAATTATTATAACACTTATAATATTTTATTTAATGTAATGTTAATGTTGTCACATTCATATTATAAATAAATATAACATTTTTAAAATTGGATTTTACAAAATATATATTTGATTGAAAATATGTTTGTTAGTTCTATAATATTTATTATATTAAATTTATTTTATTTTTATTTTTTATTTAAAAATTAGTACAATAAATAATTACCCAAAATGATGTAGAAATAATTTTATGAAATTAAATATTAAATAAATGTTAGTTAAAATATTAAAATAAATTTAATATTTGACAATTAAAATATATTATGAATTTTCTAGAAGACCTTGACCTGTTATGGATATAAACAAAATATTTTTTATAAGATAAATTGTAATCATTATATTTTAAAAAATTAATGAAATGAATAGTGTCCAAATTCACACTATTGATAATTTACCGATACATGGTTTTAATATATTATTCAAAAATAATAAAACATTTTTAAGAAGAAAAAATAATTTTTATATAATATAAAATATTCTAAACTATTCACCTATGGTTTAATTGATATAAAAAAACTCTAATAAAACTCTTTATATATTGATAAATTGGTTTTTTTAGTTACAATTAAAATATAATAACTAAGGTTTAATTAAAATGATAATGATTAAATTGATAGAAAAAATTTTCTATATTTTTTTGGTTTATAAGATTAAAAATGTGTCTCATATAGTATTCCAAAACATTACATTTTATTTGTTTTTTGGATGTGGTTTGATTTTATTATAAACTAATATATTTAGAGATTCCAAAAGTTCCCCTCACCCCAATTATAAAATGGAATATCCCCCTCGTCTATTCATTCCATATTGGGAAAAAAATCTCAAAAATCCCATAGAAAATTACCTTATTTATATTAATACACATGTTCTAGTGGTTATGGTCTTTACAAATTTCCATTACTATTGACTTTAAGAGGCGATGCCGAGGTAGATCGATGAAGATACATTAATAAACATTACTCAGTTTTTCAAGATCATTTCATAATTTAATACCTATTACAATTTTTAAATTAATTGTTTAAAAAATATTGTACAATATATATTATGGTATGTTATTATGGGTTTGAAACCATCATATTTCTCCTTCAATCAATCATATGAAAAAAAATCAATATCAGTGCGTATGTACAAGTTATCATCTCTACACTATGGTGTAATATATTTCCACCACTTTATTTTGAGAGATATAATGAATGAAATAATATAAATATTTTTTTTATAATGTGATATTTATTCTTTAACAATAAACATTCCATCCACTTCCATAAATTTTTTCTATTACAGAAATGATACCATTATTTGTGCGTGCGTACGACCTACCATCTCCACGACCTAATGCGATTCATTTATATCTCCACCATTCATACATTATTATATAAATGTATATATTGAATAAATATCATAAATATTACCTTAACATAATTCATTAAATTATGTAACTATATTATTTTTAAAGGATTCCAAACTTAAATGACAAAACATGCTAATGAAAATAATGTGGTTAATATTCGAAAGAAGCATAATAATGAAATATTATTAAACGCGTGTTAATATAATAATATATGATATCATAAATATATATTTGGTTATAAAAATAAGTTAATACAATTATTTAATTAATTATAAAAGTGTTTTTGATACGTATGATGGATCCCAAACCTAAGGTAAGGTAATTTGTCTCACCATTACTTTTTCTGAGACACATGCCTCACAAACTACTTGTTTCTTCTATGGGGTTTATATATTTACCGTGAATGTATTTTATGAATCTTATACATAATTTTTATTCATACAAAAATTATTTCTTTTATTTCATGGGTAATATGATTCTATTGATTTTATATTAAATAATAATTATGCCACAACATCTTCAATATTAATAATTATTTCATTTTTAGTCTTCATTGGGGAATATTTATCCTCCATGTCCACATATTTTAATAATGTTTTCATGTAATGTCTTAAAATTATTATATGGATATTTAAATTTAATTTTACAAATATTTTATTTCTTACTACATAGTTTGAAAGGAATCTCTCTTTTTTTCCCAAAAGATGTATTATCCTATCATTTTTTAGAAAATTTATTTGAAGAGTGTTTTATTTTAATTTATATATAATAAATATAATTTAAATCTTTCATATTGATTTATTTCATTAATGTTTCCATTAAAATATTAAAATGTTATTTTTAATTAAATTATTTTATTCCAATAATTTTGTGGCCTTTTAAGAAAAGAAATCATTTTCAAAATGGAAAGGATATTTTTCTCAAGGATTAGTTTCATGTGTCTAATAATATTTTATTCATATAATATTAAATTATTTGATGTTATATATGATTTAATGGAAACATTTATTTGTAATGATATTATCCCTATTATTCCTATAAAATGATTATGTTTTTGTTGGAATGATTTTTATAAAATACATTTCTAGTTATGGATTAATTAATGATAGAATGATGATTATGATAACTATTTGGATATGATTTGATGAATTATTTTTGTTTATGTGTCACACATCTGTATGGTTTTTATTATGACATGTTTGGGATCTATATATCTCTCTAACTCAATGGTTAATGATTTATATATCATGACATATATTGGGTAGGAATGGGAAAGGATCTCTTTTCAGTAATAGAGGGTTGAAGAGAAAGTAAACCTGGTTTAGTAATATATTTCTGGAACGAGGAGTGAGAATGGTTCAGTAACAGAATTTTCCACTATAATTGTATTAGAAATGAGACGTGGCTGATATGGAATTGATTTTCTATGATTACGTGTTTTCCAATATTCAACATTTTATGCAAATTCTATTTTCTCATGGCTCACGTTATTTTATGATTTATACCTTATTATCTCCCAATATTTCTTTCTATGAATTTGGATTTTTATATATGTTATACATGGTATTATTTTCAAAAATTACATCCATGTTTTATACATTATTATATTTTTGTTTTATTTTCAATTTTCCTTGTTTATCCATATCAATCATTTGAGATCACTCTTTTCATATGATATCATTTCCCCATGATATAAAGAAACGTGTTTGGTTGTAAAATGGTGTGGGAGATATTTATGGGAGATGCTGAAGACCATTAACCAAATTAGAAGAATGTGTTAGATGTTTCCAAAGGCACTCAACTAACATGGTATTTGGGAATCAATTTTCTTAATGTATTAAGTATTCTAAAAATGTAATATAATGTCCATTCACATCAAGATATTTTCATTAAAAGGATACTTTTTAAATTAATGTGGGAAAGTCATCGGTTTATAATGTTGATAACTTGATTTTATGGTGGATGGATTCCCTTGATTTTTTTCATTCCATTTTTACATTAATATTGGGGATTGTTTTCTTTTAGGTATAAAATTTTATTTTGACTAAAAACTCATAAATTTATTGACATTCACACATATTTTATTTTTTATGGAATTGTAGACATCATGATCAGAATGGTTTATTAATTTTTAAATTATCAATAAATTTAACAAGGAAAATTTTAATATTTTTAATTACTGTAGTGGGTGAATTATTTAAATTATATGATGCATAATAAATTATATGGGATAATTTATGGAAACATTTCGTCAAATTAAATAGTAATGAATCGTTTTTGGGAAAAAATTATAATGAGTATGTAATATTTTAGAGTTCTTTCCATGCTATGTGATTTGGTGTAGTAATATTTAATGAGACTATCATAAAAAAATTATTTTCGGGTAATTGATTTTCATAAAAAAGTTAGTTCTAGTATAAAACTAGAATTTTTATTCTTAATACTTTTTTTTTAATTTTTAGAGTTTTATAAATTTGATTTATATGAAACCATTTCAGTAATGGGGATTAAAAGGTTTGTATTTAATATATTTCTGAATTTATTATTTTTAAATACAAGGGTCTTACAAAATTTTTCTACAAAATGCATTAGTGTTTTATAAAATTTTACTATTATATTTTATTAATGTGTAAATTCAATAAGAAATAAAACATGTCTGAATTCAATGAATGTAAGATACTATTTAAAAAATTTGTTTAAGCCTGGGAGACCACAACTCGAACAAATTATTGACATTTTTTTATGAAAGATAAGAAAATAAATAATGGAAAATGAAAATGAAAATCTATACAAGAGAGTGATTTAGTATGCATGTAAAAATAGTCATACAAGAACATCAATGATTTTTAGTAACATGATATGTGAACACGACCGTATATGTTCTCTAATTATACCAATTAATTTCTTGTGTGCATTGTGATTATAGTTATTATAAAATGATTTAAATTGAGAGGAAATGTCTTGGATATTATCAATTAATTCTATAATAAATTTACAGACAATAATTCTCATCTACATTGGTAATTAAATGATAATACTTATAAGTTTATAAACATTATGAATTAAATTTTATGCATGAATTATGGAATTTTCAATTAGGTATAATTATTTAAAGGGGGAAATTCAAAACATTAGTGGAAAATTGGAAGAATGATACATGAAGATAAAGAGTGTTTAGATATAATTAAGATCATGTATATTTAAAATTTTTATAGCACCAGATATGATGTTTTCCATAAAATTAATTTTATTACCTTTTTTATGAAGCTGTGAAGTTATTTTTTTGTAAAAGTCGTTTCCTACTATAATGATTATTTTTTTGTAATGGATTATAAACATTAATTATTTGTAGGGGTTTATATGGATCAGTGTGGTACTTATTGTGATTATTATGACTTTATTTAGGAATGTGAGTCATAAATGAATGATTAATATTTTAAGAAATTTACCATTTGTTTTATTTCATATTATTTATTTCTTATTTATTTTTCAAAAGAGATTTATTTATGGGTTTTTTATTATTTTCATTTCATGGAATCTTATTGATAGACTTGTCCTCGTTCGAGAGGCATACTCCCCAATAACATTCCTTGGTTTATGATGATGTTGTGATACAATAATATTTTTTTTGTAAGATGTTCTTTATTTTTTTGGGAGAAAGTAACTTGAGAGGAATCACATGTAATGAAATATCCCAGTTGATCTATCTTACTCTAAGAGTATTTTTTCAAATTATTAAGGCCGATTTTTTTAGAGTTATCTGATGTAAAGGCCCCTATTTTTCATAATGCTTAACTTTTTTATTTTGGATTGTATCATTTTTATGGACTAATTACTTATTTTTTTTTCAAGAGTAGTTTTTATTTTTTGTTAAAATATATTATTTGAAGGCATCTAATTATCATGAAAGTAATATTGGAGTTTTTTGTGAATAATAATATTATTTATATTATTTTTTTAATTTTTTTCTTTAAACATTTAATTATTTTTCAAAAATATATATACTGATGTTGGAACCAATAATGTAGCACCTCCTTAATAAATAAATATAGTGCCGTTTATTTTAATATTACCTGATTTTGGAAAGCTACATAATGGTAAGTCCTAAATTTAATAGGTTATAAAAAGGTGTATTTTACCTTTGTAAATTTTGTATGACAATTATAATGTCAAGATAATGATTTTTGACTAATTATCTTAGAAACATAAAGGTATTAAATTGTTACTATTATATAATAAAGGGTAATCTATGATTTGTAATGATATTGTAATGGTACCTTCCAACTATGTAAGGGTAGTCAATATTTTTTTAAGGAACAAAAAGTTGTCGTGGACTTTGAATAAGGGTGATTTTTTCTCTCAAGACATTCTTAAAGGTCTAACCAATTTACCTTATATTGGGAAAAGGTATCTCGCAATGCTCTATAGTAGTGTTAAGGTAAAAAAATTACCTTACCAATGACCCCCTAGCAATTCTATGTATGGTTTAAAACATGTTACCCTAAAATTAAACTCGTAATGAATAAGGTACCTATATTATAGTAAATCACAATTTTCATTCTTCATTATGAAAAATAATTCATTTTAAGGGTAAATGATTATTTTATAAGATGAAATCACATAGAAATCAATTTTTTATATTTCTAAAATATTAATGGGTTTTTTAAAAAAAATAATATACAAAAAATAATAATAATTATTGTGTTAAATTTTTGAATAAAAAAAAATATAATCATGATTGCAAATTAATGTAGAGGACTTAAATATTTCATTTTTCCAATACTGGTATGCATAACACTAATAATTGTATTAAAATTTTAACATGGATCGTTATGTTATCACACCATTTACTGATATCTTTTGAGTAGTCTAAGTCCTAATTTTTCTCAAGATAATGAGAGATCTAAGATAGTGGGCTCTTTACTCTCCTTAATCCTATGGTTGAATGGAGTTCTAGATCTCATTTAGATAATCATCATCTCTTGAGATCAACTTTTTCTATTCATAAGATTTATAACTTCTTCAAAATTTCCTCAATAAAAATCAAGAAATTATTGTTTAGTTACAAAATTTTAAAATTGAAGGAATTTACCACAAGAAAATAGTATCAAATATTAAAAAAATAAAAATTAAAAAATAATAAGTAATATCTCCTAGTGTAAATTAATATGAACGGAATTTTAAAAACTATATTTAGCATGTGGTTATTTATTTGTAATTACAAATATACAAACATCATTTTGTATAACTATTATATTATAATTTAATTATCAATAAATGGGAATAAATAATCACATGAAAAATATATACTAATTAAGATCTCATGATATTAAAATTATGAAAATGAAAATAAGAATCAATTTTTTCATATTAGAGATTGTTTAATATTGTTATGAATGAAAATTTTAAAATTTTTTGAATAAGGAATATTATTATTATATAATAATGTAGAAATAATTAGGGTAAGAATATAAGTATAATGATTCATCATAACTATTTAGGTAATTAATAAAATGATATATTAATGATGTATTAAGGAACAAGACTTCATAAAATAACAAAAAATGATAAGTGAGGGTTATTTATGATTAATATTAGACAATAATAGATTGTGATATTGATAGTACATGTTAAATTTAATATTATTATATTTTTCTCTGATTTACTAGATATGATAATATATATGTAATTTTTTTTTAATGTAGTGATATTAATATGATTTTAATTGATATATAAAAAAATATTAATTGATGTGATAATATAATGTGAGAGGCATGATTATATTATTAGCATCTATAATTGATTATTGATCAATTACTATAATATTATATAATCGTGTTTATACCTGATGTTTTGATATTGAATGAAATAAAGATTATGTTTCTATAAAATATGAACATATACATAATGGATTAGTTAATTAATTTTAGTAATTTAATTTATTGGGAATGGATGGATCCATTCTTATTGCACAAGGATTGAATTTTTGGATGCTAAGTAATTTGTTATCTGGTTTTTTTGAATATATTTTTTTCTATGAGTTTATTATATATGATTTTAGATCATTATCAATTTATTTAGTTATATAGGTATGGTTGGAATTCTTGTTGAAAAAAGGGAGATAATTCTTAGGGAAATATGGTGATTGATTCCAATGATTTTGAGTTGAATTATATTATGTGTAGTGTTATTATGATGTAAAATAATATTGAAAAGGGTTGGGTCTCGGTCTTTAACATTTTTATAGCTTTATATTCTTGTGATGGTCATATATCCTAAGGTATCCTTTGATATAATTCTCTACTCCCTACTACTGTAGTTTTATTCTCCCAAATTGATCATCTATTCATGATATGATAGGATAAAATTTATATTGCTAGAAAAATATTAAATTTTAAAATAATTTATAATTGAATAGGGATATTTTTTATTATTATAGATGATAATTGAATAAAAGAATTTATGTATAATAAAATGATCCGAAATAGACATGTAATAAATTATTATTGTTTTAATCTTAAAAATTTAAAAAAAATATCTTGATATATTAATGATATGTAATTAAAAAAATAATTTTTATTGGGTGTATTTGGATCTATAGATCATAGAAATCAAAGATAAAATCATTTTTCATTAATAGATACAGATGAGTTTAAGGAACTAAAATTTCCATTAGTGTGGTTATGTATGATATAGGTTATATCTTTAATTTTCCAATGCTTCACCAACAATGTAAATAAGGAAAAAATCACCTACAAGTTATGGGGTTGGACTACCTATCACCCATGATAGAGATGAAATAGATATATGACATAACTTACACTCCAACTCCCTTATTTTCTATTTCATCATTGGTGGGAATATTTGTCTTGTGAAGGTTTTTGGTATTGGGTATTGACCTAAATGGTTATGATGGATCTAACATTAATATAATAATTATTAAGTAGTAATATCTGGATATTATATAAAATAATTTTATTTAACATGTTTACTATGGTTTTCAATGTTTTTACTTGTAGTGGATACATTTTCCTGAGGTACAATACATTTAAATGGGATACAGTAGCTTGCAAACATACACATGGTTACAGATGATATGATGGTGACGAAGATATGGATTTAACATACCATGTAGATTAAAAATCATGAAATATGAATTATATATAAGATATTGTTTGTTTTTATGATTTATGAGTTTATGAATGGATGATTTATAATATAATTTGGAACTTTGAATGTGTGACATTTGGGTTTGAGAGTTTGAAACTAGTGGTAAAGTAGTAGTATGGTAGATTGATTATATATATAATTCGATAAGGATAATTATACTTATATAAATTACTTAGAGAGTGAGTTATAGTGAGGAAGATATATAGTATATCATTTTTATAATATGATTTGGTTTTACTTATTTATTAATTTGGATTTAGTATGCTTCATTTATATATTTGATGACTAGTTTTGGGGACGATCCTACTATGTATTCATTTTATGATCATCTTTTTTATATATAATTTGTTTTTATAGGTTTTATGATATTATTTGAGATAAATATGGATTTTACTATTTTAAAATCTTTTTTGGATCTTTCTATGACCTCAGTTTGATATGATGGATCTATTTTAGTGTTTTAGATTTTATAGATATATCAGTTTTTATGTCCTTCCATTCATGTAATGTTCTCATCATGTGACATATAGAGATGTTTTTATCTATGATATGAAGTTTCCTCATGTTTTTTATTGTCACTTATTGTTGAATTTATATTGAGGAAAATTATACCCCTATTTTTTATTTATATACAATTAGTTCTTGTTAGAAGTCTAGGGCCTACTGGAAAAAGAGCTTCCGGGGACAACTACATGACATCACTTCCATGTTAGGAGGGGTACTCTAACACCCAATTTGTTTGTAAATATTTTTTCATGTAATATTATTATTTTAGAAATATTACATTAAATTGAAATATCAGTTTATGTTGAGTTACATACAACAATATATTTGGCTTGTGTTATATGAAATACCGTTTTTAGCATTTGTTACACACAACACTGAGTTTAAACAAAACCTAATAAACTATTAAAATATTATTATTTTTTGGAACGTTATCCACTAGAAATTGGAATAGATGATATAATTATATTAATAAAATTATGATGTTATATTCATTAAACAACAATATAAAATTCATTCTTCTGTGACCGATTAATTAGGAATGAAAATAAGATGTATTTTAAAATAAATGACATATTTTCGTGAAAAACCATTTTAATGTGGACAATTGCCTTTTAAAAAATAAAAATACTACTTCTGGTTAATGAACTTGATGAATTTTATATAATATAATTTCAATAAAATTGATAACATTAATATTATATGTTTTTTAAATAAGACATAATAATAAATCTAATTCTATAATTAATTTTTTATTTTTGAAAAAACTAGTTCTGTGGCCCTTTTCAATCTAAAATTAAAATTATTTTTTTCAAATTTATAAAAAATTATTTGAATATTTAAAATCATTATTTCAAAACTATATTATGGTTTGTTTAAGAGAAATTAATGAGAATTTACATTTAAACATGAATGGAGAAAATATTTGTTTTTGTTAATAATTTTCATGTATTTTAAAGAATATAATGACATATATTTTCTATTATGGATTAGATAGTCTAATTGTTAAAATCATATGTCTATAAATCAATTTTTTAAATTATAATCAATTTAATATTGAAATTCTTTATAAAATATTTTTATCTTTTTAAACATTTTTTTAATTGGAAGACCACATCCCACAACATCTATATAATTAATTTGAAATTTAATTTTATCACATACGTTGATTGAATTTAAAATGTTGATACAATATTTGTAATAATAAAAAATATATATTATCTAATAAAGAAATTAATTTGTTTAACATAATTAATAGTGAAAATATTAAAATATATTTAGACCAGATAAGGTAAAAATGGATTTATCAAGGTTGAATATAAAAAGATAAGGGTTAAAAATGAACGTAAATATGTAAAATACACATTTTTGGCCATAATGACTTAATTCATCATAGGTTCATTAATATACAATTTTGGATATTTTTTTATATATTGATGAATTTAGGTACACCATTTTCTTTTAAAATATAACAGGTATTCTACTCACCTCACTTTTAAAATGACACATCCTCACCCCTCATGTTCACACTTCTATAATCCACTGGATTGAAAAATACCTTCCTAAATGAATTCATTACATCCCTCTTCTCAACCGATATTCCATATATTGTGAAAAAATCCATCCTAGGAAGGATTTTGGTGAAAGCCTTTGAAGAAAATTTGAAGATGATCTAACATTATTTAGTGAGGATTTTTATTTTATTTCATCCTCAACCTCATTTAATTATTATTAAACAAGTAAAATATCATAAACATTGTATATACCATATACTAGTAATTTTTTATGTTATTTTAATGACCTAAAACATTATACACTTCCATAAAATGGATTACAAAATCATTATTCGTGGGTATAGAGCATTACCACCTCATAAACTGATGTCATTCTTTCTTACAATACCAACTTCAATGAATAAATACAGTGATAGAGGCAATATTTATATTTTACATTTATTATATTATTAAACTATTTCAATTATAATAAAAAATATTCCTTCTTTCTTTCCATTATATGGGAATAAGATAATATTGCTCATATATACGGAGGACTACTACCTTGTGAACCGATGTGAAACATTAATTCATTACATGGAATTTAATAATGATTTGTTTAATATCCTTTTAAAATATATTAAATATAAAATATTAATTAATGGTAATATATTATTCACCTTTCTTTCCTATAATTCGTTGAGAAAATGGAAACAACATTCATCCGTACGTATGACCTACCGTCTCCATGATCTTTATATTTTATTTCATATATCTCACTTTTATAGAACATGTTAAATTTGTATATTCTGAATATATATGATATTTAAATCATGTTTAATATTTTGGAGAATATGTAACCATTATAAATATAAGAGGACAAAAAATAATCAACACATTCAGGAAAACAGTGTAGTTGTTGCCCGAAGCAAGACTTTAACATAGAATTATTAAACAAATAGTAAAAAGGTAATTAGAAAAAAATACATCCTAGGATATATATATGGTTATATAATAGGTCTATAAAAAACTTATATTTATTTTACATTATTTTTGATTTTATATGAAGGAAGTCATGTCTTAATGTATGGGACTTTCGGCTCACTATTTACTTTAATAAGACACATTTCAAATTCACCACATTTTTTTATATGGGGTATATATTGACCATTAAAATAATTTTTTTATTAATATAATAAATGTTATTTATATTTAAATATCCACTTTATCATCACGATTTCATGAGGTGTGTGGTTCAAATCACACCAAATCATTAAGATATTTTTGTCTCACTTTTCCTTCTTTGAGACATATATTACATTACACACCAATCATCTTTTATAAGGTGTATATAACTAATATTTTAGATGTAATACCATAGATTTATTTATTAAAATAATATTTTTTTGCTTCATAAAATTTCATTCAATCATGGGGCTTACTATTCTATGTTATCAAATACTAAGAGTTTTATTATAAAATCTCAACGTTAATCAAGAATATTTATGATTATGATTTTGATGTTATAATATTATCATCAAAATCTCAAGAAACTCATTAATTTTATTCTTCACTAGTTATATCTATGTAATACATGTTACCTATTCATTTTATTATTTTTATATGCTCATGTGAAAAATAGTGTTTTTAAGAATAAGTTTCATTATTTATTTCTTAATTTGAAAAACAATTTATTCCAAAACTATGTTTCTAAAAATGTTTTAAAAAATGTTTTTAATATACATGAAATAATTTATTAGATACATTTTAACCATTTATTTACTTTTTAATATATTTTTCAATAGAATCCTATATATTTTTTCCAAAAAATTCCCATCTAGAGTTTTTTGAAAATGAGAAAGAAATCATTGTTTTAATATATACGACATGAATATAATTTCATAGCATCATGATCATTACTTTCCATGATAATTCCAATACACATTATCATGGTTATTTTCAAATAAAAGTATTTTAATTTTTTTTGTTATAAATAGTGTGTTTTAACATGGAAAAAAATATTTTCCTCAAAAAATATTCTAAATGACATTAATGATTCCCTTATAAGATTCAATTATTGTTTTCAAAAAAAATTATTTTCAAAATATTTTATGGATTTTTATTTTTAAAAAATTATTTTCATAAAAATTTATTTTACTTAATAAATTTTTAAATTGATATTTTCAAATAATTTTACCATTATGATGATATCCTTGATGTTTCCTATTCCCTAGGACATTATTTAAGGATTCCATTATTGTTCATTCCTTGGATGGTTTTCATTTATGATGACATAATGTTTTTGAAACTTATTTCTCTTCCTTGGCTTGAACCATGCGTATATTCTTAAGAGACATGATTATTTTAATGGGTTATGATTTTATGAATTGAAGAAATTATGATTAGACCTTATTATTTACCACATGTTTTGATATTATTCCATTTGTATGGAACAAATTTCATTTCATGAATTATTATTTAATGAATGTTAAATTGCCTTGTGAAAAACATATGTATGGATTTCATTTTTTGGTAGATAAGACATATATCTACCTATAATGTGTAGGGTATAGATTAATATATCATGAGATAGAGTATGATAAAATGGGGAGTGAAACCAATTTATTAAGGGACATTTTCTACTATGATGTTCTTGTGAGTGATACTCAACTAATAAAATGGTTTGAGGACTGAAACCATTATTAAATGATATCCTTGGTAGTAATAATTTAATATAATCAAAATTATTTTCTATTTTTTATGTTTATGAAAAAATTATACATGTTATGGAAATTTTATTCAATCTTAACTCATGTTATTTTATTTAATTATTATTTATGCCTTTTAAACTAAAAATATTTTTTTTTCACACCACAATATTATCTCTGATATGATGGGTATGGTTTTTTAATTTTATTCTCATGTTATCATAAAAATATTATCATTTTATGATTTCATGTTTCCCTTTATTAAACTTATTGATCATTTTACCTCATCCTTTCTAATATTTTCATTCCATAGTTTATGATGAATGATTTTATGTTGGGTACTTATAAGAAGAGTAATATATGGGAAAATCATTATGGGTGATGTTAAAGAACATTAATGAAGTAAAAATCTCCGGTGTATATCCTCAAAGACACAAAACCATTACTTTCCTGAGGAATGTATTTGTATATTGTAATTAATATTTTACTAACAGATGTAATGTCTTGGTATGAAAATACAGGGTCCCTATAGGTAATCACATGGGTGATTCAAGAAAATACACCATCCAGTGGTAATAAATTGTTTACCTAAAATTATTGTAACTGGAATATCATTTTCAATATCTAAATTTTTTAATATATATGAGAATGATTTTCTTTTCCACTAAAAAATTAAAAATTTAAAACCATCTACAAGGGGTGAGTTATTAACTAATCATTTTATAGGATAATCACTATATTGGGTTTGAATTACCATAGTTCATATTGTTGAAAAATATATATGTTCCTGAGAATGATTTTTCACTCTACTTCATAAAGAAAATTTTCTAATCGATCACTTCTAATTTTATAATGATTTATAAATAAAAATGATTATTGAAAATTTGGAGGGACTATTATTTATTAAAGGAAAAAAACATGAGTAAGAATAATGGTGTAAAATCATTAAAAATATTTTTTTGTTGATTATCATTTTATTTCATAATATGAAGTCATTTGATCCACATTATTTATAAATAGGATATTTAAATTAACAATTTTATGATCTTTATATAATTCGAGATATCATGCCTCTTTGATCATTGGTTTTAACCTACGACGAAAATTAATGTAAGGGAAAAAATATCTCAAATTATTTTATGTTCTCTAAAAATCCTCCTAGACCATTATCATTAATTTATCCCTTCTAATTTAATTTACATTTTATACTATGTTTCATGTGAGTAATATTATTTATTCATAGTGTCATGTTAGTTTTCTACATGTTTTCCCCCTTATTTAACTAATTTTGTTTCTAGATTAAATGAAGATATAATTTTTTATTCCCAGGATTAGTACAATCTTTTATTAGGAATTGGGGTAGATAATTGTTTTTGAAAACCATGATATTCATGTAATGATTAAGTTCATATATTATATAATGTTTTAAATTATCCTTTCTATGATCTTATAATTTAATATTATGGAGTTTATTATATATTTTAGTGTTCTAATATTCCACCCATAAAAATTATATTCATAATTTGGGAGATCAAATATATCTATAAATTACTACCTTTTTTAATTTGACAATCATATAAAAGCGAGTTACATGACCACCCCATGATCTCTACATATATGATATTAGTGATTTTATTAACAGAGGTTTCAATTATTTATTTTTTGGTCAAGAAATCATTATGGTATACCTCAAAAATCATTATATTGATATGTTTTAGATGGATGAATTGGAATTCAATAACAAGTACAGGACATCCATTCATACCCAAAAACACCACATTTCAACAACAGTTCTCTATGTAGACTATCATGTTTTTGAAGTGATACCAAATTTTCACCTTGAGATTGGAAATTTAGAATTTGTTTTAAAATTTAAGCCACATGTTTCAATTCAAATTGTGTGTGATCAATGTTAACTACATTCCTATACTCTATAATTCTTTTATTAAAATTGTGTTTGGAATTATGTTCTTATGTTTCAAAAATTGATCACATATTTTTACTGATATTGTTTGTTTAATTTTCACCAATTTATTGGTCCACTATGTTTTAGTAAGCAGTTTCAAGATCCTATTAAGATGAGTAAATATGAAAATGATAACTGATTTATTTATGGATACATTACTCAATACCTTGTGGAAACCCATAGCATGATTTTTCTGAATTTCTATACCTTATCATCAGAGAATCTAGGGATCCTATTTCTACATTCCTTAAGAAAACTTTTTTATAAAGTATCATTACAAAGGAATTTAACACATTCAAATATTTTTAGAATATTAAAATCAATAAAAATAATTTTGTTTTGAATTATATTTTTAAAAAAGGGAAAACAACATCTTCAAGTAAATTTCACTCACCCGTTGAAGTGGCAACTGCTGCATAATGCTACAAAAGTCTCTAATAAATGAATTGAGTCATTGTTAGGAAATTTACTAAAAGATAATAATAGTAAAATATATTTTGTTTGATCCCATAAATCCTTAATTTTTTTGAAATATTTTAAATGATTATTTTAGATATGTTATGGGAAATTGAACCAATTTTTATATAGGCCTATCCATATTATTTTCATTACTAAAAAGGTGTTATGGTTGATCATTTCTAGTGGAATTTTTTTTCATTTATCATTCGAAATATTGTAATGAGTCACTAAAATATAGACAGTAAAGCATATCAAATAGCATGTAGTGTCTCTATTTTGTGTTTAAAATTTTAGAACATAAGTCTTGAAATCATACTATTATAATAAAAAATGTTTTAAAGAAATATATCCAAACAAATCCTTTAAACACGCAAAAAAAATAACCAATTTTTTTTCAAATTTCATTAGGCAGTTTTAAATAATAATAAATATTTTAATTTTTTCCATCCTTTAACATATTTTTTAAAGAACATATAGAATTAAGTGGTCATCATAAAATAGTTTGAAGATGATATTTTAATTATACATATTTATAATTTTTTATAAGAACAACATAGGGTTTAAACAGTTTTCATGTGATTTTTTTTAAAATTAAACAATATCCTAGTAAATTACTAATTCCCATATCAGGTTAAGAAACCCATTTTTAGTGATAAATTTTTGTAATATATTTCTGTATAATTTACTTATTTAACTATATTTTTTTCTATCCATTTATTTTCAATTAATATAAATTTATACTATCAATATAGTAAATTTTATTTATATTTATTTATATAATATTTATGCAAATAATTATTTTATGCTATAATGTTTTTTAATCAATAATTTTTTTCCACATAATATAATTTATTCTATTTATATATTATATTTAATGTGTAATGTTTCGATAATTTTTTAAATTTTATATAGATTGTATATTTACATTATATTTTATAAGATTTTAAATTCATATACTTGATTTATAATAATGATTCATTTTGATTATATTAAAATACAATAAAAAAACCATATATATGATTTATTTGGAATTTTAAAAATTGGCTACAAATATAATAGAAAATTTAAAATAAAAAATTATAAAAATATTGGAATGTGAAAATATAAATGACACGAAACATTGTTAATTAAAAAATTATATTTCATACCTGATAAAAATTTCATGTAAGTGATTCTCAAATTCTATAAAAAATAATCTATAAATAAAAAAATGAAATATTATACATTAAATGGACACATAAAATAATTTTAAAAAATAATTATATATCCTTTATCAATTATTAATGAATCAATCAAATATAATAATATTTAACTATGTTAATAATTATATTATTCATTTAATAGTTAATTATTTTATTATTGTAATTATTTAATATATTTAATAATATAGCAAATAAATAATTAAAATTTATACTATTATTTGGTGGGATAATGGAAAAAATACAATCACACACTCAACACCGTCCTTATACATATTATATCATCAACCCTCCAATGGATGATGATACATTTTATTTAAAAAAATTATTTTACTACCCCAATATTTATTATATTAGTAAAAATCCCTTTGTAATTGTTTTGAGTTGTTTTTTTGACAATGATTTTGATGTTTTTTCTAATAATGATGATTATGTTAGGGAGAATTCAATGGATGATCTAAAAACTAATAGAATTTTATTATTAAAGGAGGAGTTCACTTTGATATTGATTACATCATGATGAGTGGGGATATGAAATTATGGAAATAGAAAAGGATAATGTGAAGTATATGTTTCCAATATAAACGCCAAGATGAATTCGAAGTCCACCTATTGAAAATAGAGAATATCACAATGTTTTTGTTATTCTGGGGAAGTCATGATAGCCATATTAAATGTTTTTGGGATTAGAATTTTGAAAGGAAAAATAGAGGTATGGAGAAAAAATTATACAACCCTTATTGTACCTCAAGAGAAAGTCATAGTCACGAGGTAGTAAAATGCCCACCATAATTCAAAGAATAGGTGGCTTTAAAAGGATAAGAATAACATTGGTATGAGATTAAAATAGGAGTCAAGGATGGGTGTAGGGTGGTTCATGATAATATTTTCACAGTGTAAGGAAACATCATGGGAGTTATTCGATGTATAAATATATTGTCCTATAATACCTTAAAGCCTCATTTAAATAAATTTTTTGGGAGACTAAGAGTAGTGTAATTTTAAAATATAAATGAATCACATGAGAATATATGGGAAAATGAAGCAGAACAATAAAAAGTGTTGGAAACTATGATCATAGTGAAGGAAAATGGATAAGTGTTTGTAACAATTCCATAGAGGATGTTGTTTCAATTTTGTTTTTTACCTGTAGATAATAAGGAGTTGTAGTTTAGGAATTTTTGAGTACATGGTATTGGTTGAGGGAATTTTCAAGGAATGAACCATAGAGAGGCCAACATAATATAAAATGGGAATTAAATTTCCACCAAACCAAAGTGGTAGTTGCTGGTAATTTATGAAGTACCTATTGAAACTGGAGTTTCCCTCTATGAGAGTTTTGTTTTATGACCACAAAATATTCTTCTATAAATAAAAGTTTCTATGTATATCATGAAATATTTTATTATATTTTATTATTGAACCATAGAGAGATAATATTAAATTTTTTATATATAAATTATTAGTATTTACAACTAAAAGTAAGAATAGTAAAGGGATATAAATACAGAAGAATGGTAAAATCAGTAAAATGTTCTTTATTGGTATGGGTAATACCCTTAAAATCATTCCTTCTATAATAGTTATAAAGGTAAAGATAATCTTTTGGAATGTGATAGACATTATGAAATGATGTGTAAGAACATTTTTATGTGAAGTACTAAAAGATGAAATTATAATGATAATATATTTATACGCAAATTATTTCAATAATTATTATGACCATGTTGATTTTAATTACCACCGTAAGTAAATAAAATTATTGGAAATTATTATTTCTTATTATTTTTATGAAATAAAGTGACCATTGGGGCAGTTTTATGATATTGGATTGAGAAACAAAAATTATTTTTTGAAAACTATAAATCAATTTAAATTCTATTAAAAATAAATTTTATGATAAATTTTATGTGTTTAAATGAAATCTATTATAATTAAATAATCATATCGAATAATTTTTAAAAATAATATAAATTAATGATGTCCTATGTAATTTGTAATTGTTGTTTAGGATTTTAATATACCCTAAAAAATATAGTTTTAGAATTTTTTTTATTATAAAGATAAAATTATCATATTTATTGAATTATATTCTTAAAATTAATATGTATTTTTAATCATCATATTTAAATTAATTGAGGTTTTTTTATGTTTTCCAAATTAAAGGATTTTTATTGTAAAAAGAAAGACATCCAACTATTATGAAATACAATAACACTTAAGATATAATCATTTTATGATCAAGAATTTAAAATTATTAAAAATTATTGTTGATAAATAATTTATTTATGTAATATTATTATAAATAATGTGTTAAATTTAGTAATACTTGATTATTATTTTGGTAAACCATTTTTATATTTTCTAAAAAATCATTTTTATGGTATATAAATTTATCATATTATATATTTTTTATATTAACAAAGTAAAACTATTAAAATTGACTGAATATTTGGAATTAAATGTTTCAAATTATGGAATATGTTAACTTTCTTTTTTAGGAATAAAAATGTTACCCAGATAAAAAAATATTTTCCACAGTAATGGAAAAACGATGTATAATGTTAAAATAATATGGTAAAGGCATAGGATAACTAAAAATAAAATAATTAAATGAGTGATTGAGATATTTCATGTTCTTAACTATACTTTTGAAAATTAGTCTTCTAAAAAATAATTGATGTTTATTCCAATCAAAATTTGTTATCTTAAGTAGAAAAATAATCATTATTTTTATCCCCAAAATCCACCCATACTCATGTAAAAATACCAACCTATATCTACTAAATATCATCTCCAAAGGAATAGATAATGAATACCCTCTCAGTATCCCCATGAATATTCTATATAACGTTGTTCTATGGTCTTTTGGAGTCTATCTCTTTCTCTAAGTATTATATTATAAGGTAAGGGTTCTATTCCTTAATGTTTTCTATTGAAATGATTCTTTTGTATAAGGCTTTTAATTATATAATTATTTTGTAGAGAGTTAATATATACACATCCAATAATCTGAATATGATATGTGGTTAATGAGAGATTTCATTTATCTCTCATGAAACCCCTTCCAATATCCCTTTTTTTATTTTTGTTATGTTACGAAAAGTAACTTTTCGTTTTTTTCATGTCTCATTTTCTCATCATAAGTACCCAATAATATTTTCATTTGATTGGATTCATTTAGATATATCATTAAACTATTGATAGAATAAATCTATTTATGATTTCCACATTCCCTTCTCTGGGTCATAAATGATATATACATATCATTATTTACAGATGTGGCATATATAATGTTAAACATATAAAGGGTGATCCTTGATAGTGTTCTAATAAAATAAGTAAATTATTAATCTATAGAGACTATATGTTCATGATTCTTTAGAATCATGTCTTGGAAATTTTTAATGATATATTGTTCAAAGTAGTATGAAAAATGTTATGAAAAACCTTAGGGATTATCTTTGGTGATATGTTTATGAATGAATCTTATTAATGGTATAGATACATTTCCCTATTATTCCACATGTTATTATTTTAATGTACTTAGGTCAAGAATAATGTTCTTATATACACATTCTTATGTTATTATTCGTGTTTCACCAATGATGTCATACTACATTGTATATACCTTACCAGGATTTATGTTTACCAATATCATTTGATAAATGTCCTCAGAAAATCCAATATAATATATATATATATATATATATATAATGGGAAAATAAAGAACCATTTATGAAAGTAGAAAAATATTTTTTATTTATGACCCTGTATTTCTTATATTTTTTACCTAGTTTCCAAGAGTATAATAATTAAATGGTCTTTCAATGTTATTTATGTAATATTTTGTCTATGAATTTTTTTTAAAATCATTTATAATATGACGTGTTTCCATGAATGGTATCAAAGGAAAGGTTTAATTATTAATAGAAATTGATACTATAAAACATTAATAAGAATCCCAGGGACACCTATAAAAATAGGAAAACATCATGGTATTTTTGGGAAGTATAAAGAGTTATCTATCCAATAAATGAAATCAAAATTTGGATATTTCATGTTGATGTGGACCCCTTACAGTTGTATGTGGGGGGTAATAACCAAGAAAATATTTTTTTGGGTATTAATTTGATCGTCACCTATTGAATGACCATGACACATTGATTTACTTATGGTTTGAAAATCATGGGTGATATGTTTTGGAAATGATATGATATTACATATCATAATGATTGGATAAAAAAGTGAAATATTAATTTATTTTAGATGTAGAAAGGGGATAATTTATATGATCCTAGAATCCCTATATTAGAATGTTGATTGGATTAAAAATACATATATAATTTATTCTTTATAGTTTTCATTTTCTCATTTTTGTTCTCTTATTTTTTAGGAAATGGTGAAAAATAGAATTGTGTAGCTGAAAAATTAATGACACAAGAAATGAAATGATGACATTACTAATATAATGGTAGTAAAATTTTAAGATTTCATAATGATGTGGAATAATTTATCCATTTTTTTAATAATAACATAAACTATGTAGACCATATATCATCACCTTGGAAGGAATAACTTTTTATTTATTCCATCAAGCACCCAAACCCGATAAATTTTAAGTTACCCATCAAACCATTGATTAGAAAACAATTTGATCAATGGTTTGGAAAATATTTTTCTATACACTACTGTTCTAAAAAAGTGATGTTCACCCAATTATTAGATCACCTATTGGGGTAGGAAGAGGAGTTATGGGCCTTTAAAAATATAAAACCTATAGTTGAATATGACTCAATGAATAGTAATGACTTAAAAAATATATTTTTAGTAATTATTTTCATAACATCATATGGGATAATATAGTATTATAAATAATCGATGTAATGTGAATGGAATCCGAATCTATAGGATGATATGATATGAAATTCATAGGGATTGTACCTTATTTTTTAAGAATTTTCATGAATTTTTATTGGAATATCCATTGATTATTGCGAAGGATAAGATTAATCCTATGGAAACTGTTGGAAATATTGGACATAGAGATGTATGATTAGGTAGTATAATATGATCTAAATGCGTATGTTATATTTAGAGATGCGTAGGTGTCTAATAGAAAAACTGATAAAAATCAAATGATGGAAATTTTTTTTTGGATGAATCCTGACTATGAAAGGTAATGGAAGAAACGAAAACATACATTATGAGTAAAATGAGGGAAAATACATTCAGGTAACATTCTTGAAAGAAGTGGGAGATGCTAAAATTGTGAAAAGGTTGGACAAAGTAGTCAATATTTTTCAAGAGACATAAAACTCTTTGTCTCGATGCTAATGAGAAGTGGAAGACAGTGAATGTGGATCGTGTGGTGTAATGCTTCTAGAATAGGTAGAGCGGTTACATTTAAAGCATGTGAAAAATTAACATAATTGTTGAGGGAAACAATAATAAACCCCCATAGAGACTAAAGGATCAAATAAACTTTATTTAAACCATGATGGAAGATTATGAGGCCTCAAAGGGTGTTGTAGTAGGTATAATTGTTTTTCACTCAAATATTTATTATACACTATTTAATTCTGGTTCAACTAAATATTTTTTTTAATTTATGTTTTCATAGAATATTTAATTGACCTTGGAACTATTAAAAAAAGTGTTATCATTTAAAACTTCATATTGATCCATTCAATCAATAAGAGCATTTATGGACTCCCCCATTGATTTTGACTAGAAAAACCACACCACAAATATAGTTGTCATTTCGATGGTGGAATTAGAAATAATAATTGTTATGGATTTAAACTAAATTTATAATCCCAAGATATATTTTAGAATTAAGGGTATTTTATTTTTATAAGGGGGACTATAAATAAATCTTAATGGAGAGATATACCAGCATATGGTTTTTCATGAACATCCTCTTGTACCCTTATTTATGGAAATTATTATTGGTGAAGTATAACAAAGATACTTTAAAAAAAGATAATTTGTTCCCATTATTCAAATATACATGGATCTATTTCTTATGGAATTATCCAAACATCCCCTAGAGATAGAGAGAGAGAGAGATAATATTATCCATTAAACTCATACATGGATCTAGAATTATATTGAATTCATCATATAAAATTGAATGCATGTATCTTGAAGAATTTTTGTAGAATGTAATATAAGTTTCAAGGAATGTTTTTGTATATTTTAGTGAGTCTCCTTAGAAATCACATGTTTTCTTTATGGTGAATAAGGATGTAATAATGTAACTATGAATTGACCCCATACAACTAAATGGGATCATCGTAGAGAACTGAATCCCTCTTATGAGAATTGATGAATTCCTAAACTAGAGTCATGGACATCAATTCTTTATGATGACTAATATTTCATCATAGTATCATAAATATATGGTGATAATAGAACTTTTCACAAGGTAATCCTTTAAAATAAGCTATACACAATAAAATTTCATTATTACACACTTCAATCTAACTAATTCCCCCAATATATTTATATATTTTTTGACTGTAATAATTATGCAGTACCTTGATAAATTTATTGTGGTCTTTATTGATGTAAATATAACATATTCCCAAATTAACAAGGAATAAGAGGAACTGATAAGGGTTATATTACAATCTCTATGGAATGAAATAATTTTTTTAAATTGATTAAATATTTGTTATATTTAAAAAAATATTTTTTTTTGGAAAACATTTATCATATAAAATAATTATTAAGGATCCAAATAAGACTGTATAAGTATAAGAGTGGCCTCATCCATAAATAGTCAAATATATACATAGTTTCCATGGATTTTTTGGATACTATAGAATGTTTGTGAAAACATTTCTTTGCATTCTTATCAACTGACCATGTTAACTGAAAAGAGATTTATGTTTATGTGGACCAAGTATTAAGAATAATATTAATTGGATTTGATGAAAAGGATGGAAGGAACACAAGTTCCACTGTTACCCTTTAATGATGAAGGATTTATCATTTATAATGATTAATCTATGAAAGGAAACTGATATTTACTCATTAAGAATGAAAAATTTATTTCTAATGCTTAAATATTATTGAATACCCTTGAGAGGAATTATCATACCCATGAATTGGAGTTATATATAACTATTTTAGCATTAAATATTTATAGGCATTATATTTGTTGGAAGAATTGTGATATATACTTAGAACTCCAACATATGTTTTATGTATTCACCCAAAAGTAACTGAACATGAGATATTGTGAAAGTTAGAACTTTTAAAGTCTATGAGGATATATATAATTATCACCATAGAAAAGCTAAGAATTCACATAATAACTAAGTATAAAAAACTATAATGTTCTTATAAAGATGTGGATTGAAGGGGACATATAGCTCATGGTCCTAAAAAATATATATCTAGAATTCATAAATTAAGATACATCCTCAATTTTATTTCAAGTTATTTTGAAATTATCATTACTTGATAAGATCAAGAACAAACAATAAGATAATGATATAATATAAAGAAACATAGAGACAATGAGATATGGAATGTTTCTCAACCAATATCTTGATTATGATGGAATTTTGTGGTTCTAAACAAGGCTATATATACCATTTATTATGGGTTTAAAGAAGAAACTAGTTTATAAAGGTCATAACATGTCATTATAAATAAATATATATAACTGTAATATATATAGAGATATATACAATCATTATTAGTGGATTATATATAAAGGGAAACTACCGACTATATTGTGAGATGTCTGGTATGATTGGATGTGAATGAAGAGTGGAAACTACCAAATGGTATACTAAAACCCCTTATAATATAATTATAGAAGTGGGATGAAAACATTATGGAATTTTATTTACCATCATTTATAAGACATCATAATCATAATTACATATGTTTAATCAAATATAGATAAACAATGCATTCCCATTTCATTTCAATATGGGATTATTTCTCCATTGAGATCTTTTCTCAATTATATATTCAATAATTAATGAGACGTCAAAGAGTACTTTTGTCATATTTTTCTAACTCTGATATTATGTTTTCTTCTATGTTCTCAAGGTGTATTTGATTATTATGTTAATATGTATTCAAATAAAATCACAACTTATGATCCCAAAATTGATTGGATGCTTGAGAGGACTAATAAAAATATGAATGAAATGATATGGGCTACCTCACATAATTTTCAAGGGAGTTGGGAACAATACCTTCCACATATTGAATTATTATTTAACAATAGTTTATATCCATGACTTTAAATAGATGGATAATAATCACATTATATAAATATGTTTTGAACTCCATTGTGTTGGGATGATTTTGGAGAGGGAAAAAATTAGGATAAGAAATTGTGAGTGTTATTATGGAGAAGATATAAGTGTTAGAGATGAATATGAAGGTTTACTTTGAGATAATAGAATATTTATAGAGACAATTGATGATAAGGCTTGATATTTTATGTTATATATCATCTATTCCACAATCTATCACCATATATAGGTGTTAATGGATAAATAAATAAGGTGAAATAGAGTTCAAGATATATTAGTCCATCCAATATATTTGTTCATATTAGATCTATTTCATATCAACAAAATATACCTATGAATCATTAAATTTTTTAGCATGTCTTCCATGTGTCATTTATAAGGAAGTATATTTTAGTCTCATCCCATACACTTGACATGAATGTTGTGGAATTAGAATATAATATTCAATATAAAAGTGAACCAAAATGGATTCTTTATTAAAGGTAAAAATCATCATGAAAAAAAACCATCTTGTGAATTCATTTTGGGGAAATATAAATCATGAATAAGAAACATTGTAGTATGAAGAAGGGAGGGAAAAAAATTCTACCATTCATTTTGGGATTGAATAAAAACATAAAGAATGAGATTTCATAATGTGTGTGGGTGATGATTCAGTGGCTTGAAAATAATATTCTACAAATAAATGAACACTTTTATTTAAATAGGTAGTTTATACAAGTTTATTATGGAATCACACATAAATATTTTTGAATTTTATTACAATAATTTGTTAATATAGGCCACAAAAACTAGAAATAGTAACATGATACAAACATTGATGAAGTGAAAAATCACAAAAAGGTAAATCATAGGAAATGATTCCCACATGATTATTATTCATTAAATAATAACTATAGAAATAATGACAAACATTAGGAATATTATAGACTTTATCAAAGATTGGGTAAGAAACACTATAAGAAAATTATTTCATGAAAAAAATGAAAATGAGGGTGAATTAAAAGTGAAAATTACCTATTTTGATTTATGAGTATTAGATAACCCATATATGAGAATTATGAACATTTTTAATAGGATATTTGGTAAATTTTATTTTTTTTATAAGGAGTCATTAAAGAAAGCATTAGAATTGTTTTAGGGTACAAATTGAAGAATCCAAAATAATACTTTCAGGAAGTATTTTTTTTAAATTTCATTAAAAATATATCTATGGAAAATTTATACGTCTAAATTAATATTTATTTACTTAATATAATACTATATAAGACTTTTCTAATGATAATATAAATTAACAAACTCATATGTATTTTTTTAATTACTATGATGTTTATTATGTCATTAAAACTCCTAATTTCCAATAAATAATTATTTTCATTGAAATAATAAATTTACCATAATCATAGAATAAAAGTTATAAATAAAGAAAATTTTTAATCAATATGTCCAAATTATCATAAAATTTATTTAATGTAATATTTTAACGAGGTTTATTTTTTGGGTAAAAAATAAAAGAATTACCATGTTTAGTAAATATCAAAAATATTATTATATAACCATGATAAGATATAGAATTAAAATTTCATAATGAAAAATATTGATAAATATTTTTTATGGAGTATCATGATATATAATGAGTTACTTTTAGAAACACATGATTATCATTTTGGAAGAACAATTTTATATTTTATAATAAAACTATTGTAATGTGTTATACATGTATCATATTTGAAATAATTTTATCAGGATTAAAAATTGAATTTTATAAAATGTAATTAATATTTTGAATTAAAATTTCTAAATTTTTTAATGTGTTCAATTTCAATTTTTGGAACAAAAATTAACTGAGTTAAAAATATATCTACCATTTAAAAAGAAAAATAATATAAAATGTTTCAATTAAAATCTAAAAATATAATAATAATAATAATAATATTAAAGGGATGTTTTATGTATTAAAAATCCGTAACAAAGAATCTCAATATTAAATATCTTAAAAATTGATTTAAATTAATTCCACCTAAAATTGGTCAGCCTTAGTAACAAAAAAATAATAATTTTACCCCTTTAATCCACCAATCCTCAAGTATAAATACCTTCAAATTCTCTCCACACTCACATATCCAATGATATTTAGGATTAATAATATCTCAATATCCCTTCCAAAATTATATCCAATGTGGTTATATGGTTCAATGGTTTCTATATATAGCTCAAGGAATTATCTTCTCAAGGTATGGGTTCTCTTACTCCATAATTTTAATTCAAGTACGTATTTTATATTATCCTCTAGATTCTAATTTTATTATTGTATAAATAGTTTATATGAACATAAATTTATATTTATATGATGAATTTTTATATATTGAAATTTTTATATCTCATTCAACCCATTCAAACATCCATTTTCTATACCAACTATCCTTTAGAAATCAACCCTTGATTTTCCATGGTAAATATTTTCATCATAAACACCCCAACATATTTTTATTCAAGGGTATCCATTTTTATGTATAATTAAACTATTTATTGGGTAAATACATATATGATACCCAAATATCATACTCATATGTTATAAATGATATGAATTTTCTATTTTTGGTCGATGTGGCACACATAATGTTTGAAAAATAAATAGTGTTCCCTATTAGAGCTACAATGAATTTGGTAATGTATACATCTCTAGAGTTGACATGTTTATGATACCATGGATGAATTTGATGGTAATGTTTTATTATACATTGGTCAAAATCCATGGTCATATTTTTAAAACAAATTAGTAATTATCATTGGCGATATGTTTATAAAAGTTGAATATTTATATTTTACCCACATTTAAATGTTATAGAAAAAATCATTATGTTCATTTTCATAGGTTATGCCTCAAGTTATAAATTAAATTTTATTATTTTATTCTTTATGAATCATATATGATGGTTTCATATAAACCTTATTCCATTCTAGACTTTATGCTAACCCCTTTAATTTGATAATTGTCCCTAGGAAATCCAATGCAATGAGTTTATCTTAGATGACATAATAAAGAATAATTTCACGAGAGGTGGAAATTAGTTAATTTTTTATTTTGTATTCCTTCTATTTCTTGTAATATACACCAAGAGTCCATGATATTAATCCTAAAAATGTATTTCATAGTCATTTATGTAATATTTTCCAAGTAATTATTTTTAAAATCATGTACAAATAGTGCATGTCTCTATATTTTTTTTACTTTGGTAGATTCTAGAGTGAGTTTGTGGTTTAGATGATAAAAATACCACATGTTGTAGTTCATTGTTCATCAGGGGTCATGTTTCTAAATAATAGGAAATATAGATTTATCATTATGCTAACCATTATTGAGGGCCTTTCATTTGAATAATTTCTATTCCATGGTGATTATGGTTTCACATCATAGTTAGTAGTCAATGGAATGTGATGCCACATCACTATAAATTAAATTTGAATCATTATATGAGGAAAACCTCTATCTTTATGGGATATTAATGAAAAGTTTGATTTCCCCTTAATTGTCTTCATATAGTGAATTTAATTCCACTTTTATCATATATTAATCCTTAATTTATGGGAAGGAAATATAATTTTTTTTCACATTCATTGTGAATTATATAATTAGGAGTTAATGAACATGAAACCCATGTTTTTTAATTTATTGAAAAGAACATAGTTCTCGACATGCTCTATAAAAATGGAAAATAAGAAGAAGGTGTTCTAGAATCATTTTTAAAAATCTGTCATGTAACGTAGAAGTACTACATCAAATTATGATTATAATATCATCAAACATTTAATGGTAATCAGAGAATATTTGAAGTATCTATGACACCTATCAATGTATAAGGTCAATTATTTCATAATTATTTGTGTGTGGATATTTAATTAAAAGGATTAGTGCAACCACTCCATCTTATAAAAACCTAAAATGCATTATTCTTAGTTTCTCATGTGTATTGTCATTATACTAATATAATACTCAATGTATTAGAATATTTTTGGTTAACTATGTTAAAATACATGTAAAATATCTTACATTCATCAATCTGAGGTAATTTTAAGGGAGGTAGAATATTTTTTCTCATGGAGAGAGGATAATATCATTATCTAGGAAAACATTACAAACTAATTTACCATAATTCACCTTGAACTCTGAGGGTATATTCATTAATTAGGATCAGTAAGTGGTATTAGGAAAATGTTTTAGTTTAAAACATTATCTCTCTCAGAATTCATGTTAATTATTTTCAAACCCTAATGAATTCCTATTTTAATGAAATAATTTCTAGATTCAAAAAAATTAATGAAATATTTCATTCATTCATTTGGAATATATTTTTAAATATATGTTTTTTAGGGAATATCGGCATATATGGTATGTGGTGATTTATCAAAAATATCACATATGGGGTCTGATGTCGATTCAATGGTAATATATTTATCAGATTAATCTTTCTACAACTCAATTTCTATAATGATGGTGTTATACAAAACTTATCTAGAAACATGGGAACAATTATCAGTATATACGAGGATGATTCTATTGTTTGAGATGGAATGTTGAAAGTATTGGGGAAATAATATGAATATTAATGAATAATACCAAATGAGATTGTTCTTGATTAATTCTATGATTGAATAAATATTAATAAAACTAAAATGTGTGGAATGAGAGACAATCCCGATGTTTTCAAAATTAATAGATAGATCCAGAGAGGACAAACCTAACAAATCAAGTAGAATGTAATAGTGTAATAAGGAAATGACCCATAAGAAAAAAAAATTTCTAGTGTCTTTATTAATCTCAATTTCTACCGAATTAGGAATTATTAATTCCAATCTCATCCAAAGGAGAACAATTTAGAGGTTTTATTAAAGTAAATAAATAAAAATATAGTGAAAGAAGATCCCAATGAAGGGGATGCTGATGAGGTGATTAAATTCTTTTCATTTTTTCAAAATAGAGAAAAAATAATATTCAAAGTAAGGATTACATTTTCTTACTTTCAAGGTAGTTTAGTAGGGAGTGAATCTACTAAGTATCCTAATACATTTTCTCACAATGATGCTGAAGAAGAACCAATATATTAACCTTTAAAGGTACAAATAGTAAGAGAAAACCAATGTACAAATTCTGAAAAAGTATTAATATTTAAAACCATTTTGGTAAAATATTGGATGAGATAGAAGTGGATGTGGTCATTTAATTCAGAGACCACTGTGAAGTTGTTCATGTTTCCATTGTGGCTATGCCACAAGTGGAAGAAAATGATGTTGAATATGCTATAATCAAGGTAAGATTTGATCCTGAAGCATATTTGGAGACAAAAATTGATGAAAAATATTTATCGAGGTATAATAAAATTATATAAAATAGATTTTTTCACTAATATATGCATTACATGTAACAAAAAGTTAATGCATTGTAATAATCATTGGCTGATATAGAAAAACTAAAAAAAGGAAAATTTAGGAATAAAAAATAAATAACTATAGGTAAGGCTCAAAATGGTTGAACATTCCCATATCATTGTTGTCCTAATTAATTTTTTTTAATTTTAAATTTAGATAATTTAATAAAATAGGGTTAAATTCTTAGAATTACAATGTATGTTGGATTATCCGGCTTGGTTTCTTACTCCAAATTTGAAATTATGAATTTTAACTGCACGAATCACAATAAATGTTCATGGTGTTATCACTAAAGAAAAATGTTATTATCCCTTAATTGTACCATTCCAATTATAAATAAAGATCTATGATTGATAATAAAAAATATGAACATTGATTCAACAAGTATAAAACCCCAAGCATCAACACCCTAGAAAAATGTTGTTTTTTAATGTAGTTAGAAGACCGTTGTTGATTAAACAATATTTGTGAAGAGTGAACCTCAAAATAAGTGTTATTATAGTGGAAAGGGGATTACCCAATATATACTCTAAATTAGAAAAATTATATTTTTATTGAGAATTAATACAAAATTTATTATGGAATATTTCTTTATCAATATTATTTTTTTAATGATTACTATATTTTGTGTAAATATTATAGTAATATGGGAATGGATTAATCATCCAGGTTACAAAGTTAAACATTAATTGATATTAAGAAGAAGAAAAATAAGAATGTAAAGACATCATAAAGAATGTTAGATAAGGTAATATATTTGGTCCTTTGTTGGATATCGCTAAAGAGATAGATATAAAAGTGGAATAATGTTTTCATTCATTAAAACATGAAATAAAATTGACATTGGAAATGAAAAATAATTTTTAGAATTTCAATGTAATAAATTAAAATCCAAGGAAAGTAACTGATATGTTACATGGATATTATATAGAATGTTCAATATCTATATGACTGTAAATAATTACATTGTATTTGGAATCAAATATAAGCGGTATGGAGTAATTCATTTAAAAAATTATGTGGAGTTGATTATTATTAGATTTTAAAATGAATAATCGATTGGAAATGTTTGAAGGTGAAAAGTTATTTTTTCTATCAATGTCTAAAACATAATTTTTTCTGTCTAAGTAAACAATGTTATTATGGAAATATTGTTAATGTCAATAATAAAACATCTTCTATAAATGGATGAGATATATCAGTTTTTTTAAGAGAGGAATTCAATGGGAATCCTATGTCTAATTAATGGAGGAGATGAGAGATGAATACTAAGAAAATAAGAAGATAAGAAATTATGGAACATGTGTCTTGGATATTTGATGAAAATAAAATTGGTAAACATAGTCAGAAATAATATAGCTTGAGTCTTCTCAAAGATCACACCGAATCACACTCATATATGTGAATTTTTTTAAGAAGAGTTGACCGTTGACTTACTAACATGATTAAGAAGGGGGATTATCATGGTTACTAAAGATGGTTCATGTGGATGATTATGGTCTTATAACACTTAAATACATCGATGTAAAAAAGGTATTATTCTATATTCATGATTAAATTTAAGACTATTTACTTGTTAAAAGGTAATAACCATAAATCCTAGTTATTCAAGTGTATTTATTGATATTAGTAAAAATGTGATAATAAGTTCAGTATAAAAAATAAAAAACACTACATTAAAAATAAAATATAATTTAGAAAAAAAGGTAAATGAGTCCCCCGATGAAAATTGGATTTAGTATCGTATACTGGTGGTAAATATTCTACCTAAAATTAGGTTTTGATATGAGGAACCAAATAATTATTCACATGGATCGTAATATTCCTATTGAGAAAAACCTATCATATATATAATATAGGGAAGCTATTAATACTAGGTTTTAAATCTCAATATTGGATATACTCTCTATAAATGAAGAAAACCCACCTATGAAATATGATACCCAGATGAATAAAATAGTCATTTTTTATTATTTTGAATGATGTGTTTTATTCTCAAAAATAGAATAATATGACAGTTGAGGACCATGTCCATGAAGGGGAAATTTTATATTACTCACCAAAAAAATATTTTTACATGTTTATCAATAAAATTATTACCATAATTGATGGCATCCATGAGTGACTACTATTGAAAATAAGTATGTTTTTAAATATGGATAGTAGAATTTAGAAGAATCCAAGGGGAATTAACATTAAAAAAACCCATTTATTGATGAAAAAATGATAAAGAAGTTTATCGTTAAGTGGGAGAACATGAGGTTCTAATTGAAAAAAAGTAATTCTATAATATTAATGAAATTATATTTAGTTCATTAAAAAACCAGGAAAATACACCAATACCATGAATTTTCATTAAATGTAAAAATAAACCAAAGGGTTCTTGGGGTTATAATGTAATGTAACATGAGGGTATCCACTCTATAAAGATTGGTGTAACTAGGGGGTGTAGATCCTATGATAGTAAATTAATTTATGGTAAATTTTTTAGTATTCCTTGATAAAATAAATTTAGTTTCTTTATTCCCTTCATGCCACTTGTTCATTACTTTTATATGATTGTTGATTTGGGGATTTCATTTATGAATCAGGTATGTAATAGTCCAAAGGGTAGATATTCATTCTTCTAAGGGAGTTAAAGATGAATGAATTTGTGTTTTCATTAAAGGAAAAAACAATATTGTTAGAGTGACATAGCTCATGTTCCTTTACTATGTAACATGCTTCTATAGGGGGAGAGACTCCACTTTAGGAAAAGGCACATGAAAAACATTTGTGATTATTTTTTTCCACTGAATAACTAATTATTAAAATAAAATATAGAAAGATCAACTAGATAAAAATTGTTTACATAGTGTACAAAAAATAATATTTTAATTGTATCCTTAGGATGAAATTTGGGTATATGTTATTAATCAATAGATTTACAACAATGAGAAAAATCAAATGCAGGAAAATTTTCAATGAAAAGTAACTGAGAAAATTTAAATTATGACTAGGTACTAGGAAATAAAAAATATAAATATGTAAAGGTGAATCAAAATAAGTAACAACAAATTTTTATGAGTTACTCCCAAATAAAAAGAATAGATGTGGATGAAAAATTCTCACACATGTAGCATTTATAAACTCAATGATTTTATTTGTCTATACTTGTGAAAGAATATTTAATGTATATCATAAGAATGTTAAATTTGTGTCCCAAAATTTAATAAATGTGGAAACAAATTATATAGAATTTAGATATGTATTTATTTTTTATATTGATGAAAACAACAATTTGCTATTTAAATAATGCATTTTCATGTCCTCAAGAATCAATTATATCTTGAAATTATTTTCTAGACTAATATTTCAATAATATTGGATTCTAAGGAGGAGTATTTGATCACATCCTTTTCACCAATAAGGATGATGTTAAAATGATATTGCTCCTTATCCTGACCCAACCCAATAGGTCTTCTTCCGAAATTACCCTAAGACTACCTCCATTGGCTAGGGGTTGGTGAAAAGCATTTAAAATATTATCTATCATGGGAGGCCCTTGTATAAAGTAATTTTATACACACACATGATCATATCAATGCAGAAGTGTACATGAATAATAATAAAATGTTTCAATAGATAGAATGTAAAAAAACCATGAAAACCCTATAGGGTGTACAAGAGTAAGAAAGTGTAACTAGAATAGTAATAGGAAAAAAATGCAAGAACAATAAGATAGATGTCCCAACCTAAAAAAACTAAAAAGTAAAAGCATTGATAGATCACATATA
The DNA here is from genome assembly GCA_963277665.1 of Viscum album. NCBI lineage: Eukaryota > Viridiplantae > Streptophyta > Magnoliopsida > Santalales > Viscaceae > Viscum > Viscum album. The sequence goes on from OY728156.1 coordinate 933,804,638, forward strand.
CATATCTCTAAACTGAAACCACTATATGCAGTCCAATGCAACATGTATCCCTATGATTCATTATACCAACCACCAATCTCTTTTCCATCTTCATAATATACGACTAGTGTGGGAAAATACCATGCAAGGGTGAGTATATACATACCTAGTAGGATGATATAAATGTTGAAGTGGGATAAGTAAGATATGTGATAAGAATAAATCGAAAGATAGCTCATCCCAAAGAAAGAGAGTAATCATATTCCAACAATATAGATATAGATATATATATTCCCAAAACAAATAAACAAAAAATGAGAGATAAATGTATTTCTATCTCATAGATCTGTCCATCAAAAAAGATCCAACATTTCAAAGAGTGAATTATGGATTCCAAGTATCTCACATGTCTATGCACCATGAAAATTAAAAGTCAGGCCACACCATAGCTATGTGTTGCATGGTCATGAGGCATAATATCAAATTAGAGGAACTGAGCCCTCATACAATGGGAGGGTGGCAGTAAATAGTTGATAGAGGACCCATGTACCTCATAATAGGATGGTGCCACTTTGATTTATGAGGACCCATTACCTATCACAATAAGAGGGTTCTAACCATGTAAATGGTATAAGAAACATGCCTTGTAAGGATGGAGGGATTCACTCTAATAGTTAATAGAGGACCCATACCCAGTCAAGCTAGTGGGTTCCACAAAAGTTTTGTAGGACCCATAACCATATACCATATTAGTGTTCGAGTTTATTAGACAATATATGACAAATTACTAGCCTATATAGATGGTTCCACTCTAGTAATTTAATAATCAAGCCCTAACTCTATTGAAGGTTTCCACTCAGTGAATAGGTGTAGGAATCATGATCTATCCTAGTAGCTGGTCCCCACATTAAAATGCGACAGAGGAACCATTCCTTGTACCCATTGAGGGTTAAACTCTATAGATAGGTAGATGAACCATTCCTAGCCTTACAGGAGGTTTCCACACTAAATGTCCTTGACGATCCTTCGTAATGAAAACCATAATCCATTTCCCAAATAAGCATCATGCCTAGAAAATCACTCATAGAATCTCAAAACCCACTATAGACACCACCATCACATTCTTTGTGGAAAAAACTCACGATTGGATACTCATGGGAAAAAATATAAATCCAAATGAAATAGATATGAGAGGATGGAGTTTCCAAAAAAGGAAATGAGGGGTATGAAACATGTTAGGGGACCCACATGATGTGTGGTACCGCTTCATATTCCAGTTTTATACCTTCTGTTACATGTATTACTGCCTAGTTTAAGACACATGGTGTATAGAGTGTATACAAAACATCCAAGAACCACCCAAGGGACTTATAGTGTTCTCTATAGTGTCCATGTATCTTTCTCATGTCTGTGTACATTGGTACACCATTTGTTCATGGTTGTTCCCATGCTCGCGTACACCTAGAGTAAAACCCGGGCTTCCAGCATTAGGTCACATAACATTTGGGTATCCCAAATATTGTTTGATTCTTAATATTTTGTAGAACCCTAGCTCCCATAGCCATGACCGACATGCCTTATATGTTTTTTAACAATAAAATGCAATGTTTCACTTTTCATAGATTTTTAGATATACTATTTGTGTCCTTGATCTAAGGCTATTTAATCGGATCATTTTTATAATAAACCATGAAATTGTGGATCAAGATTTTCGTTATCATTTCTTGCTATCCAGTGGACATAGATCAATCTATGATGATCCTTATAAGGGCTGCATGAACAATATAACATTTTTATGCCTCCAATCATCTCACATCATGACCATGGTTGATTTGGAACACTAGTTTTACAATTTGATCACCCAAATCTCTAGAATACTTTAATTTCATCATGTATTTTATGTTCATTTTTCCCACATGATTCCTTCATGGTTCATAGAGTGTTATCAGGATCAGTACCACTAGGAAATGTTGAGCCATGGACCCGGTGTCCAATGTATAAGAAAATAATTAATCCATGGGATAAAATATCCAAAATAAGGGTGAACAGTCATTGGCCTGGAAATCATGGACCAAAAAAAAATAAGGATATCTCAGGTGAGAAAAAATAGAATGAAAAAATGAATACCAGTACGTGGGCATATGGTATGGTCCATAATTGGAAACGATGAAATAAAGGGTGATCCTAGTCAATAAATTTAATCAATTATGGAATAAAAATTAAATTATTGATTCCTACATAGATAATGCATTTTTTTCCATGGAAAATGTGATCACTAATCATTGATAGGGTTTTTTCTCAGCATCTTGATCTTCCTTGATCTTGAGTCTCATCATTATCGAATCATGATTCACCAAAGGAAGAATGAAGAAAGACTCTCGAAATTCCAAGTGATTATGTAACTAACCCTAGGAAAATTCCCATGATATTGTATTAACAGGGAAAAAGAAATTGGGTTAAATAATTAAAATAAATAAATCTAATTATTTATTTTAACTATGCTCTCTCCCATGTCGGTCTTTATCTAAACACCCCATGCCAACCATTTTCAGGTCATGCCTACGGTAAACATCAGGTTTCATACTCAAAGATGGTATCCTTTTTTTACCCAAGATATAATCTATGTTTTATCCCATTTTAATTAAAAAACCACATAAATGAAATATAAAATATATTTAATATGTTTTTAAAATTAATTCCTGTAACCCCATTCCTTGAAATCACATTCCATCTCAGTTTCTTTATCCAAAAATACATATATAAATACATAAAAGTATTTCATGGAAGAATGTTGTCTCTACATAATTCCATATTTCAAACATTTTATCCCTAAAAAAAAAAAAAAATACCAGGATACTAAGCCTACATCTTTCTCTATTTCTCTTAGGAGATCTCTTAGACATTGTTGTAATACCAAAAAAATGAACAAATTTGATGGAACATTCAAAAAGGGTCATCTCATGTTGATTTTCTATCCCCAACAGGTTATCTTATAAAGTGAATCTATCTTCAATATCTGATCTCATTAATAAATAACATACATGGGCCTATGCATGTATCTCCTCAGCTATAACACAAGGAATATGGTGTGTACCCACTCCAACTGTGGGTGTAGGGAGTGGTGGTAGGAAACCTAAATAACCCTCTAAAAGATCTAAAATGGCCCAATAAAACATGGGGATTTATTGCCTCCTTAGATGAACTAACTCAATCCTCATCATTGAGATATTATTTGGAAATTTTAGTCTCCCTACACTAACTCCAAGGGAATATGATTTTGATCTATATAAGATTTATATCTACTATTAGATATCCTCATCCACTCTCAGATGACCTAAAACTTCTTGATCGTTGCTTGTACCATCTTTGGACCCACAAGAGATGCATCACCAATCTCTATTCAAAACAAGGGTGGCCTAAAGGGTCTACTGTATAGGTCCTAGAAATGTTATTTGCTGATATTATAATGGTAGATATGGTTCAATGAAATATATACTAAGACAAAGTGATTCTCCCAGACCTAGAGCATATCTCACATGAAATCCCTCTATGTATCATTCATTACATAGATATTGTCCCCCTTCATCCAATCTATTTGTGGGTGGAAGCCTGTACTCCTCCTCATCTATTTCCAGAATACCTCTTCTATGAATCTCCATAACTATGATGTTAACCATACAACATGATCAGAAAAAAGAGTTGAGGTAACCCCATGATGTAGAATAATATCTTATATTTCCATATATCTCAAACTCTACACCAGACTATGCTCTCTGATAGAATGTACGTATACAGACTTCTTGTGTCAGTAAACTATCATCTAGATGGTGTCATGAACCATATGTTTCCATGGAATCCCTATCATGAAGTCTATTTATATAAAGACCCATTCCTACTCTGATATCTCAAGGGGATACAAAAAATATTCCTAAACATGGTGCACAACCTTCACTTAATTACAAGTGAGGAACCATGGGACAAAATCATCTACAATATCATAGGCTATCCCACTAAAACTATATTTTTAAATTTCTAAAAATTATCCCCACACTTGGATGTAATGTTAGAGGAGATTTGTTTATCTTTCATATAACCTCTGCCAACATAATGACGTAGACCACCACCCATCAACAAAAAAATATGAAAAATTCCCTCCATTAGGAAATCCATTGAGTGATTCTTCTAAGGATATCTAGTCACCCAGGACCACTCTAATGCTTTCTCCCAACTAGGACTCTCTCAAAATCATATGTAGTAGATATTCCACACCACAGACAGAATTAAAGCTAAAAACTTCTACTCAACTATGGTCAGCTATAAAAATTCAATTTCTCAAAATCTCTCTACACAAAACGAGCTTTAGACTTCATGCTAAGGCCACATTCTACCAATTTTCACTTCCATAGAGGATATAATTTTTTAAATCCATTTTCAAATAAAATATGAAACTAGAATCACTATATTAGGGTTAAGTCTTTCTATGTGAAGACATACATGAGACTCTATTCGTATTTGTAAACCAGAATGCACTCTACCAAATATTGTGACTCTAGATCCATAGAGTGAAGACTACTAATTCCAACTCTAGGTCATGTATTACATTGTTCATCTTTTGGGGTATCAACTACCTTTACCTATACATGATAAATTCATATTTCCGAATCAATATGTAGATGATACCTGCTCCTAAGGTATCAAAATACATTACCCACTACATACCCACCACCATTAGTCTCAACAAATGGTATGTTTTAAGTATCATCCTCAACTCCTAAAAGTCCCTTATTCACTACTCAGTCCAGGTAAAAGGATCCCCTTTTGGGTTTCGGTGTTTGAAGTGGATGTAATCTTAGAGAAGTTTTCATAAAACCTCTTGTATTTCCCAAAAAAACCAATGAAACTCCTCACAAATTAAACACCAATGGATGGATCCTAATAAATAACTATACATATCTTTACTGAGACCATGGATAAACCATTATTAGAAACAAAATGCACTAAAATGTGAACCTCATGAATATATATCTAGAACATAGAGAGACTGAAGAAAATATGGTGCTCCCAAAACATATATAAAATGATCATCAATTTCTCTACATGATCCTGCTTAGATATAGAGTATATGAGTATATAATCAATGATGGAAACCACTAAATAGTGTTTTCTAGGATGGATGATACAATAAATTAATTCCATTAACATACAGGGATAATTTGTCACACTAAATGGAATCACTATGAACTCATAGTGTCTGTAGCAACAAAATAATTCCAAATTCATTATATTTTCCTCACGAAATACCAACTGGTGGAATCCATACAAAATTTCAATGTTCGATAACTAACATGTGCCTCACAACTGGTCATAGAGTTAATCAATACAAACCTAGAGTACTTTTTATTTATCATGTTCTTGTTCTCATGTTGATAATCAATGAAACATTGAAAGCTCCCATACTCTTTTTCATGAAAAAACTTGAGATACCAAGGGGGACACATTGGGCATGATAAAGCATTTATCTCTACTACCCTATAACTATAATAACAACTACCAGAGCTTGCTAAGGGCCATCTTATATCCTTTAAAATATATTGGTGCATTACCAGGATGAATTTCGATAAAAATATTTGACTCCCACCATTGAGGAAGTCCCAAAATGTCCTTGTGAACCATGTTCATGAATTCCTACATGAATGATGGAATCTAGAATAATGAAGATCATACAATTAAAATGGATACACTCACAAACCGATGGGTGATGGGCTGTGACATCTTGCTCAAACAACCCACTCATCCTTCCCTAAGATCTCTATTGCTTGTAAAGGAGAATATCATCCCAATAATGAAAACACATTTGAATTTCCTATGGTGATAGTGAATCTAAACCTGGACCATGGATAACAAATCCATACCTAATATAACATCATAAGGTTCCATCATGATGTAAAAAATGTCCCACATGAAAATACCTTTAGTATACAATATCTCTCACGTCTTGGATATTAGGGATACTGAATAAGACTTATTTATTGGAACCTAAAGATAAAGCTTCCAAGATAATGCCACAAATGGGAGTTACAACTCTTGAACCAAGAGTAAAGAGATGATGAAGTCACACACACATGGTTCTACTAATAGTAATGCATGATTTGAATAAAAAAATTATATCTATAATCATATCCTGTTCTTATGGGTCTTATAGCCCTAAATCTTGCTGATGTTCGTAATACTGACCTCTAGTTCCTTGATCCTGACATGGGATGAATTGTAGTGGGGGGTGGAAGGATCTCATAGAATTTTTCATGACCCATATCTCTACATCCTAGAGCTCCAACTGCTGCTATCATAGATTTTCCTCCCTAGAGACCACCCTAACCTTTCATGGGAGATCTCTGATCATGGTAGTTCCTCTTATGTGGTGGTTTATCAACTATCTTACTACAATCTTCAGTGAGTTTTGTAGGGATATCATGTTCCATATGACCACCCATGTCACAAGTATAACATCCCCCTTCTCTAGGATTCCATGTCCCTATGTCCTTCCCCAAACAACAAGAATGAGCCATATCTTGGGAAGATACATTATATTGACATCCTATCAACATGAACCTTTTAGATGTTGTAGATGACTCATCCATGTGACAACCACTTATAAATACACCCACATCGAGTCCCACTAATAGTAATCTTTCTTTCACTAGTTCTTTCTCCAACACCATGACATATGGGGGAGTGCACATGGTTACCACAGTAAAATGGATCTATTTTTGGAGTCCCTTCTTAATCATTTGTGATAATAAAGAATCCACCCAGGATCATTTAAAGGGTGTATTAGTAAGGTATGTTTACCTAATCACATACTAATCCACTATCATCTCTCCATGGACTGCTCTAGAAGCCCCTGATTATTAACAAAGATCAAGAAATATGGGTAGTACTTGTTAGTTTAACAATGTTAAATTCCATGATATCGGTGTGGGGTGAATCAAGGTACTATATATTAAAAAACTCTATATTTTGTTTTTGTTACTTCATTAAAAAAACAATATTCTCATTACATACAACAATAGAGAAAATGTTGAGAATCAAAACATGAACAAGATAGAATAATTCTACATGGTTAACTCTAAATAGGGTATATATAAGGATAATACAATAATAATGTGTTTGTGTACCAATTCCACAAATTCTTACCGCCAATACTAGGTTCGGAGTAGAGACCTTATACCTTATAGATTAGAAATAATAACAATTTAAAACCCACTTCTCTATAAACTAAATTGTGCTCACTAATCCTTAGGATGGTTATTCCTCACATCAATTGAATCAATATACATTACACATAAATTTTTGAATTATTAATTTATGTATCCATTGATATGATGAATAACAATTTACCTTATGTTTACTATTAATTACTTCATCAACATTTTTTCCATGCTCATTCTTATCTAGAATCTCAAATAGACTTTATGAATCATAAAAATTCTTCACAAGAATATACAGATTTCATGAACCCTCAGAACATTTGTGAGTCTCACCACATTTTTAAAGCTCAAAAAAGGAAATGGGAAGTACCCTACCTTCTTGAAGCTCGCGTAGTATTTTTGTTTCTCATATCCTTTTCAAATATCATAAAGAATTTAAGAATCCCAATAAATTATTGATTCTTAAAAAATTATGTTATCTTTAAAAAAAATTGAACTTCATTTCCTTGTGAAGTAAAATGTTAATGAATCACCATAAAAAATTCATATACTTTGGATTTCTATTAAGGAAAACTCTACTCTTGTACAAGTGTGAACATAAATTTTCAAAAATATCATTGGAACACTAAAACTACACATGGAAACCTGATTTTTCCAGAAAAAAATCAACCAAAAACACAACAATGATTCCATAAGAGATTATTTCCCAACTATACCCCTCACGGAACAACTGTTGTATGTCAGGCCATGGGAGTGTCATCTCATCGTACATCTTGGTAAGAAGACCCAACCAAAACCCAAATTATCCATGAAAAAAGTTTATATTCTAGAAGAAAAATATGATACATTGTTGTATTTATATGTCTGAACAAATAGAACAATATATTTATCAAATCATACACTACCTGGGGAACTAGCATGTCATAAAACATTTGTGACCTCTGGAACTAGATCCTGCGGACTGTGCTAAGCATACATGCATCCTAATATTGTTTGATTGGAATAATCTTTTACTAAATAGGTGGTGTTGTTGCAACCTATGCACATGGAGTGATGGACTTGTCGGAGGGACCATAAATAGAGGCCTCGTCACTCATCTGACCAGTTTCAAAATCTAGAACTAGTTTCTCTAGTTTCTATCATTATGGAGGCTTCATAGAAAGTTAATCAAGATATATTGTGGAATGATGAGAATATATATATTTATATACATTGGTATGCTAAATCAAGAAGGATAGTGAATGACTCAATCCTATATAATTCTAGTACCATTGATCTGTTCAACCAATATATCAATATTCCTTGTTTAAAAGCAAGTTGGAAAGGTCATAGTGAGTGGATTTATCAAATTATACACTAACACATGGTTCCATGGTCTGAGTGTTACACTAGAGACACTTTGAATCATTTTACATGAATCCCAACCAAATTATCATAATGGGAAGAGTCCAAAAACTGTCCCATTGATGAAACAACTTCTAATACCAATAACCCATGACCATAACCAACCTGGATTGAGCCACAACTTCCCCAAGGCTGCCTCCATTTGCCAATGGCTGTAGATAGGTTCTCAATAAAATATAACACATGGGAGGACTTTAATTAAAGTACTTGTCCTAACACACCAAAAAATCACAATGAAGAAGGTCAGAGGAATAGTAATAAAGACATGAAATAAATAGAATGTAAATAAAGCATGAAAAAACTCTAGGGTGTATCGATGTATAAGAGTATAAAATGAAATTTAAAGATGGGAAAATGGAATACCAACTATATAGATGACAAAAATGAAAATCCTAGAATGTAAAAGTGGTGAGAGTGACCATATCTAGATATACACCCACCAACCACCATACCTGGTCCAACTCACCATGTATCCATAATATCTTCTATAGTCACTGCCAACATATCCCTCATCTTCCTAAAACTCAAATTTTTTCGGAAAATACCATGTAGTGGTAAGTACATTAATACCTAGTAGGATTCCCCTAAAGATAAAGGGGATGTAGTAAGACATGTTATGTAAATAGACTTATATACTAATCGGCATAGAGTAATATTGTAATCCAAATTCAATAAAATATATATATATACACACAAAAACATATATATTTATATATTATTACACAAAAGAACCCCAAAAGAGAGATAATGAGATCTCTATCTCACAACCAAACCCACGAATGGTGTTCCAATAGTTCCAAAATTCCATCATCGATGGAAATCATCTCATGTGTCTATCTAGAAGAAAAAAATCATGTCTTGTCACACCTTTCTATTATGATGCATAGTTAAAGGGAACAATCTCAACATAAAGTACCCATGCCCTGGTACAACATGTGGGTTCCACTCAATAGTTGATAGAAGTCTCTGTCCCATCTTAGTAGAAAGGTCCCACCATGATGGATGAGGACCCATGCCCTAACTCTATATGAGGGTTTCATTAATGTAAATGGTAGTGGACATAAGCATATTCTAATTAGAGGGTTCCACATGAATGGTATATAGAGAACCCATGTCATACCTACATCGAGGATTCCATAATAGTAGTTGAGGACCCATACCTGGATACTACAAAAGAGAGCCACTGAAGTTATTGAGGACCTATCCCCAGAGTCTATAGTAGGGTGACAATAAAAAATAGGTAGAGGACCCATTATCTTTCATGTTGAATGCTGTCTCTCTAATAGTGGATAATGAAACCATTTCATATCCCATAGGTGGCTTCTTCTCTATATATAGGTAGAGGACCCATGAATAGCCTTGCTAGAGTGCGAAACTCTAAAATTACATATTTACCAATCCTTATCACATCTATTGAGAATCACATAAATAACCTCACACTAGTAATTATTACATCATGAACTAAAAATATAAAATATAGGAACCAACCATGTTCTATGTGAATATTTACTAAGGATAGGTTACTCATGGGAAAAAATCCAAGTCCAATAAAAAAATGTATGAGAGGTTAATGTTTTATAAAAAAGAAAAAGGGTTACATAGTGTGTTAGGGGTAAAAAATCGTGTGTTATCCTAATTCATCACCTAATTTTTTCCTTACTAGGACATGGATAACTACCCATGTTGGGATACATGATATATAGAGGGTATAAATGAAATGTGTGAGCCCCATGTTGTCCTAGCCATATTTCATGGTTGTGTCTATGTAAACTACCAATATTCATATACTTTGACACACAACCTCTATTAAGATATGCCTGGACACATTTACAACCATACTAGACACCAAGTTTCTAGAACAAGGTCATAGAATGTGTAGGGGATCCATATTAATTTTTTAAATATTATTCTATGAAACAATAGCCACCATAGCCAAGGCCCCACAAGCTTTGAGTTCTTCAGACGACACAATGTGTATTTTCACTCTCACATATTCTTATATTTGTTGAGAAAATCCTATATTTGTTGATGTTTCTTAATATCATTCTACTAAGCCACCCAAAAATGGTGGACCTTTCCTTAAATCATCATTTTTGGATATACTATGGATAAAAATTGATATCTTCTGATCTATATGAAGGACACAAAACCTCCTTTCACCACTACAACTATACATTTATCACACAACCGACCTTCAAATTGATCACTGAATACAAAAAATACTATTATTTCATTATTGATATGATATTACATTTGTCACATCTATTTCTGTAGCAATTTTGTGGGTCCAATCAGGCTCGGTACCAATAAAAAAATCAATCCTTGGCCCCATATCCCAATAGAGAATAACATGATGAATATCAGGGATAACCCCCCCCCCAAGTGGAATATTTATTTTTCAAGAGTTCATGGAAAAATAACATAATCATTGATATCCATGGTGAGAGTCAATTGAATAAACAAATTAATGTCAATATGTGGGTGACTGCAATGGTCCACAATTGGCATAGATCAAATATAGGGATGATACTAGTTTTTTTCTTTCAAAATAAGGTAATAAAACCTGAATTGAAGTGTCTTACTTTGATATTGGATCATTATTAATCGAATACCATAGTCTCTAATGATTTAGAGGGGTTGTTGAGTTCCATGCATCTTGACCTTCCTTGATCTGGAGTCTCATTATTATCAAATCGTTATTCAACAACAAAATGAGGAAGAATGACTCTTGATCATTTTAGGTTTTATTTGGTAATACATAAAAAAATATTCATAATAGGATCCCAATAAGAAAAAATGAATTAGGATAATTAATTATAATAATTAAATTTAATTATTTATTTTAAATATATGCACTCTCCAATGGATACCTTTATCCAAAATTCATATGACGACCTATATTTGGTAGAGCATATGGTTAAAATTACATTTTGGGATCAAATTAGCCCTTATATTATTTATCTAATAATCCCTTTAATAGTTATCCCATTTTATTTAAGAAACCATGTGAAAAATATAAAATAATTTTAATATTTTTATAAAATTAATTTCAGGCACACCCGACCTCCTAATTTATTAGACTCTTAATACCTAGATTGAAAAATACATATAGAAATATTTAAAAATTAAAAAATTAAAAAATGGAGTCTTTATAGTTCTAGTCTACATAACTGATAGATTAATTATAGGTCCATATAACTAAAAAATAAATAAGATTATAGTATTTATTTTGTGTGAATGAGGGAATCTATGATTATGGGATTACCAATTATTCTTTTCTTATTGATGGTCCCTGGAAAGGATAGAAAATTTATTTCTAAAAATAAAAATGAAATATTCTCCAAAGGATAAAAATATAGGTCATTAAACCATTAACTACTCATATAGATTCAAAGAAGAAATTATCAGTGATTTATGTTAGAAAAGAGATCGATATTATAGAAAATTGATATATTTTTAGAGTTTTACATATCATAGTCACATAACTCGATACAAGATTTAATAAATACATGGTTTCTCGATTCAAATGAATTTAAATGTAAATTAAAATTCACTTGGTGATGTAGATACATTTATTTTTCAATAAAATTATGTATTATGTTCTATTATAGTGTATTAGTTTTTATTAAGAGATATTGAGATATAATGATGCATATTAGAAATGATTAGTCAACGACAAGAAGACAGTATCAAGTTGTTATTTATATCATTGAATTTATTTCCATTAATCGATAAGTATGATGAATTAGTGCCTTTTATTTTTCACCTTTAAGGTAGAAAACATTGAATTAATTCATGCTTTCAGCTAATTTATTTTTAAGAGACATCAACATGAATTTTTGGAGATGATGTGAAATCCCAATTTTTATGATGTGTGAAAATTCAACTGTTACTAATCATTGAAATAAATTTACATGTCATTCAATAAAAAAACAATGAGATAATGTATCACATTATATTGTATAATGTTGGTAAAAGACTTGTGATGTTGGAGTATATCTTCAAAAAACAATATTGTATGTGTTCAGACATAGGCATTGGAAAAAGAAGATTTCTAAAGTCCATGATTTCCCATAATTGTATAATCAAATCCATATATGTATATTATTTATAAAAATAATCCACACTACTCTATGGGATTTTATTTTATAAAATATAATGGGGAAATAATGTTTACACTCATAATTTAGACTTCTGACTCACTATAATGGTATTTCAGAGATGTGATCATTGGTATAATAGAAATAGAGGGGAAAATGAGTTAGAAAGTGAGTGGGAAATTAAATTCTGAAATTGGGGGTGTGTGTTTGAATTTTATGATCATGGGGACCTATTTTTGATGTGATGATTAAATATCATGTAAGTGTTCAGGGAAAATTTCATACAACTCTTGTTTCATAAACAAATATTGGATCACACAGGTATATAGTTAGTGATTCGTGAGTCATTAATACAACCATGGATGTATGGATTCTCATATTTAATTGATTTGATCAGATCTATAAATTTATAATTTTTTTAATTGATATTTGATTGAACAGTTTTTAATATTTTCATAAAACCCAATAAAGATATTCTGGTAAAAATATCATTGGAATATGATTTGGATAGTGTCTATTAGAAAAGGTGTTGAAAGTGTTACCCCAATATCTTTTTATGTCATGAAACATTCAATAATTGATTCAAAAATTAATAAATTAAGATTATAGAATTAATTATTCACATTAGAATTCAACCAACAATGGCGAGTGGGGTTAAAATGTTGTGTATGTTTAAATATCCAGTGTGTATAATATGTTCTAATTTTTCATGAAATTTTAAAGGAGAAGCCTGTATGTCTAAAATTGAGACCATCACAATGCCATGGTTATTATTAACAATCCATCGTGGCAATATTTGATTCTCCAGTTATTATAATCAATTAATAAAAATAAAAAAAGGTGATAAAGATAAAAAATGGAGGGTCCTTCTATAACTGTTGGATAAAGGAAACACAATGTGGATACACCAACCGGAACCACAAACCCACTCATGTGAAGAACAATAATAAGAGATATTTTATAGATCAAAACACTATAAAGGGTGATAGGTCCTTATATTTTGTGGAACTAAGAATAAATATTACAGTTTGTGGTGATACCTTGGGATTTTTTATATCAACGGATATTGGGTCCTATATCATCGACTACCTTAGATAAATCTAACATATAATGTATGAAATAGAGAATTGAAACTATTCAACACTAATGATTCAAAAGGATTATCCTAATTAATAATGAGAATCAAGCATAAAATCACAAAACAATGATAGTGGTGTTTGTGTAATGGGCAGGTATCTATTATATCAACATAGAAGATGGTGATTGAATGTGATTACAATCATTAAAAAATAGGGAGATGCTACTTATTTGTTATGGAGGTCATGATCTTGTTTGATAGTGTTTTAGAGGTAAGAGACATGTGAATCCGAATTGAAACCAAAAGATGAAATATAAGTCTTACATGCTGTTGTGGTGGTTACTGTGATTATATGATGTACCTTTTAGAAATCAAGAACCCGTCTATGGGTACTTGGCCATTTTGATGAGATCAAGAGTGATTTGTGTGGTTGATATTCTAAAAATATATCACCGGTCTATCAAGGTGTGTTGGGGGTCTCATTTCTATTATAAAAACGATACAAGAAGTATGCCTTATGCTGGCCATTTTGTGGGTTGTTTTTCCGTGAAATATAAAACATTGTAGTGATATTTTTTACATTATTTTAAATGTTTTAAAAATAAAGGTATATAATATCTCCATAATTTTCTAGGGAATAATATGATGAGTTAAACAATCATTTTTATTACGGGTCAATAAATGTTTTGATGACCCATTAAGGCCCTTCAAATTGAGAATTTAATGCAATGTTTTTGTGTGAAATAAATGAATACATGGTCACCGATAAGAGAAAAATGGAGGGATTAAATATTTACATACACTATAAAATCAAAATTTTTGATTTAATAAGGGTAATACTTATATTTTAATTTCAAAAAATTATTGGAGTTTGGGTGATGCACTAGAAAACGAAACATATATAAGGTGTAAATGATTTACTCAAGAAATTTGAAATTTATTTATAATTGATATTCTAAATCATATTGATTTTTCCATTAAACTTTAGAAGAAAATAAGATCATCATTGACGGAGTTATGAGGTCCTTCCAATATATTAGATAAATTAGTTTTCCAATTGTCTTGCTTTGATGGATAATATGGATGGTTAATGCAGTAGATTTATCATGTAATCACATATAATAGACTCCTCATACAATATATTGTGAATGGAAATTATTATGATTTTACGCTCATTGGATTTTGATTGTTTGGGTGTACTACGTAAAATAACATGTTCTATATTTATAATTTTCATTTAACTATATGAAAAGAACATGGTATAAAATGGTGTTCCTCTTGAGTAGATAAAAATATCATGATCAGGGAAAGGATTTTAAACAATAGTACCAAATTTAACCACCCTATCAAGATATATTCCTTGGTAAGGATCAACATATTCTAATTTTTTTCTTTTACCCATCAGATATATGCAACCAAAAACTACAATATACTAAAAAAACAACTAGAAATAAATTATAATGTTCTAGATTATTATATCAACAAATATGGATGTGATTTCGATATTTTTTTTCTCTTTTTAATGTATTTATGAAATATGAAATGGAGTGTGTAGTAATTTATGTGTGAAAATGAGGTTGAATGAACCAAAACAGCGAGTAAAAGTCATTACTTTTAGTACTGCAATATAAATTCAATGATAAAATTCTACTAGTTAGATTTCATCAATCTGGGTAACATGAATTGTTTTACCTCCATCAATCCCATTTTTCCATTTTATTAAAGACACAATATAGGCTATGGGATCCAGAAAAATATACCAAAAGGGAAAAATAAATAAACTCAATGGTGGTGTTGGTGGTATCCATCTTGAGTAGTAAAACTCTAACTATGAATCCAATACATTTCCCATGAAACTCGAAGAACTATAGATGATATGGAAAGTGAGTTGAAATTCAAAAAGATAATCCTATTTTTCTCACATGGTTATTGTAGTCCAACCCTCTAGTGAAATTTTATTTTACATATCAATGAAGTTTGACTCTTACATCCTCTATATTTTCTAAATATTTGTTTTCATAATCTATAACCATATATTCCCTTTTGTTTTCAGTATTATGGGTTCTATATATGGATTTACATATGTCACTTCCTTCCACAACCACGTAGTTTTTAGTGGTCTCTATTTAAATCCATAATAGGTGGTTCTCATATTGGGTCATTTAATATTTGAATAGGAGGGTTCCCATGGGTTTTAGTTTCAATACACCCTTCTTAATGTGTAATTTATTTGTCTTCCTTACTTGGATGGTGAACCTATTTATGGGGGGTTATTATTGTAACTTGTAGTTCCATGGAATGGGCAGTTCAAATGAGTTGTGTTTAGTCATCATTTGGTTTGGGATCTTGGGGTTTTTCAAGGTGATAGAAAAAAATATATGGATCATTTTATCTTTATTTATGTTTTTTATTTCATATATTATTTTTATAGTTTTTTGTAAATATTTTGATGTGATTTTCAGTTTTTATCTCAATAATGGTTTTTTCTTCAATGTTCTATATTCTCTTCAAACTGATATATGTATAGTGGGTTGGTTTAATAGTGATTTTATGTTCTGATGATGACCGAGCCATATATGGATAATTGTAATAGTAAGCTTGAATGTGTGTCACCTAATAGTTGTAAGATGATGATAATGGATAAGAATTATCAAAAAAATATGGGGTATGACAGTGATGAGAGAGAGGTGTTGATAATTATGGGCTTAAATGTACCAAAACTCAAAATTGGTTCCCCTAACTCAAAGGGATATGAGGTTGTTTCTATGTGGAGTTTTTTTTTGAAATTTCTGATTACGATTAACATTATATATTTGAAATTGTGGTGTTTAAAATTTTTAGTTTATGATTTAGTTTTGAAATTGTAAATTAGACTATTGATCTGTGTAATTGTAGACAATTATGAGATTAATGATCAACCACAAAAATTATTTTATAAAATAAAAAAATTACATTGAGTTGAAAAAATTTACATAATGAAATATGATATTCACTTCCAACACTTATTAGAGTATGACTATAAATAAATTTAATGTTCATAAATTTAATAGGAGAGTAAAATATTGAGAAGAACACATTCAAAGTTCCCTATTTTTTATGATATATAAACTCGTTGTTATGAAGAACACATATAGATATTTATCCTAGCATCAATACCATTAATATATGAATATTAAAATTGAAACAAAAAATCTTGATGAAAATTTTTAGAAGAAGAGATAGAATGAGAATAAATTAATCAATTCCCTTAAAAGGTAAATGTAGATAATAGTTTTTCTTAATGTAATACATGATACTAACTGTAACAAAAAGTAATTCAATATCCAAAGGGCCCCAATATTACACAATAGTTTCCTAGAGAAATTTCAGCCGATTTATCTCCCATGAAATCAGATAAACCACAATGAAAAATAATTTAATATACCCATGAAAAATCATTCCAAAATAAAAAAAAACTTTTTATCCTAGGCGATTGTTTAATTTATTATTTATAATCAAGAAACTATCTAGTGACAATAGGTGAATTCATGATACCAAGAGGATTATTATTGATTTAAAAAACAATATTGGATGTAAAACTAGAGAAAATATCCTTGTATATTTGATTATTATTGTATTGATCTTAAATACTGACAACACGTGATAAAGAATACATGTTTTTTTACAACATTGATGTCCGCATTTATAATTCAATGAAATTATTGGATGATGAATGTATTGTGAGTTTCATAGAAATATACATTGTTTTCTCATAAATATAATAAATAATAATTGAGATGGAATGTAACTAATTTTTGAAGAATTTTGAACTCTTATTATAAGAGATTGGAAAAAAATAAGTCCATACCAAAATAAGCCAAGGGGTATTCCCACCACATGTATGTGATCTAAGCTCCTCATAATAGAACAACAATGATATATTAATGTGTCAGGTGATCATAATGTCAATATAGTAAGGCATGAGTATTCACAATTTGTGCACATGAGGTCCATAGTGAAATGTGAAAAAGGACACACCATGGGAGTGTCTATGTGTGTGATGTTCCATATCAGGAATGGTTACTTTCATATTTTTAGTTTTTGAATAATTGTGATAAATAAGTAAGAAAATGGTAGAGTAAAATACCAATGTGGTTCTACATAAATTCAACACTACAGAAGATCATAAAAAACATAGTTAGAACCCTAGTTATCTAATAAATTCATCCATGTCATTTGATAAAGTTGATGAGTGTCGTATTTATCTTCACGATTTTTATCCCCCAATATGAAAAAAACACATTTTATTTTTTGAATGGCCATGACTAGTGATATTGATTCCCAATATGAACAAAAAACTCCAAGGGTCCAAAAAATTACTATGGATCAACTGCATGCTCAATATTTGGATCAACCACATGGCCTATGTTAATAGATTGTAGAAGGTGAATATTAAAACACTATGCACTTAAATGATCATGAATTTAGTAAAAGAATACATGATAATTTTCAGTTCAAGAATGATATAATACGTGATAAAAAAATAAAAACTATTTATCATATATATAAAATAGATCAACTATCAGTGATATGGATTGAAAATAAGATTATCTTGAGAGAGAAAATAAATTGATGAATCATCCAGGAATGGGTTTAAAATTACTATGTGTGATGAAAATAGTTTATTATATTTTCTCATAAGATAAGGGATGTGTGAGTTTAAATAATATAGTTATCCACATAGATTATCTTTTATGCATGTTAATTGAGTAATGATGGGAATATTCAAAAATCATTCAATTACAACATAATGATGAGTATTGTGCAAGTGGAACCTGAGGAGTTATATAAATTCATGCTATATGTATAAAATTATTCTTTTAATAATTTTTGATGAATGAAAATATTCATGATGATTTCAAAGATATATGAGTGGTTTCAAAAGTTCCGTGAGGTCGAATTAAATCTACATCTTAAATGAATTTATGTGATGTAACATTTATACATATTAAAAGCATGAATGACCATGGTTATTTATAAAAATAATGGTATAGTATTAAATGTGATAATGATTTATCATCAATAATTTATGAATAATATCGTAAATCAATGATTGTGATTTATACATTGTTTTATATGATGAATAAATGAGTCAAAATATTTTATGAATAAAAATTTAGTAAAGTTCAAATGTGTCAAAACCCAATGTTTTGAAAATAAATATAGAATGAAATTTTATAAACACATCCTTTCCTCTTCTGTGTTTGAATTTTGAAAAATGGTAATATAGAGTTGTGTTCAGTACGTCATTTAGAGTCTGATAGAACAGACTTGTTTTTTGGTGAATAGTAACATACCCTTATGAATAGTAATATGAAAAGTCATATGAATAGTAATATGCCCCTTGAATAGTAAATAATATTATTATTTTATTTTCTTAAGGCAATAAGATAATAGGATCTTAATTAATTTTTCAATGTCATATAAAACTAATTGCACTTCAAGATTGTTATTTTTTCAAATTAACTATGACCTTATTTCAAAATTGAATTAAAAATATTTTGAAAAATATTTTTGAAAAATGGATTTAACTTTTGAATTCTACATGTCAAAAAATGGTAGGGTTGATGTTTTGGGATTTTTCTGATATTCTTGAATTTTTGGTGAATAGTGAAATGCGGCAAAATACCGTATATTCAATTTATCAGTTAAATACACTATTTATGACATCATAAGTGATGTAAGGCCACTTGATTTGAACTCATATGATCTTATTACTATTATGGGTCACATGAAATAATAATATTGGTTGTCTTTATGGAAATAATAAAATAATGAAATTAAATATTCAAAATTTACTCCTCTCCTCCACTATAAAACCCCCCACCACTACCTCTTCTCTACACTACTCTAAGAATTAATGCTCCTCAAAGTTCTGAAAAATTACCCTTCCCTAGTCTCTCCCCACGTCCAATAATCTTTTGGTCTTTCCAAAAGACCAAAACCCCACCCCTTATGGAGTTTCTCAAGGAGGTTATTTCAAGGGGTAAACTACCCTTATTTTTTAGTTAGTTTCATTTCAATTTATCTACTTTTGTTATCTTCTCCTCACCTCCTCTGTCCAAATGATCATGAAAACTTGAGTAACATCTATATACAGTATTTATATCATGTTAATGGAATAACCATCATAAATATTCTTACTCCCGCCCTTTTATTTTATAAAAGAAGTCGACATCCTTGAGGTTTGGATTTTAAACCTTCGTGGACGATGGGGGTTCATTATTCAATTTATTCTTCATTACCGGTCATGAAACCATATTAATGGTTGAAAAAGACTATAATATATGTGTTATAAGCTAATTAATATTAAGGAATCATACTATGTACATATAATTTAGTTATATGACAAAACTAGTTCATAATAATCAAAATAACGCCGAATAATTGAAGTGGTGGTCATCTAATGATTCATCCTCATTCCATGTAAAAAAAGGATATAAATGGACATTAAGAATTCTAGTTATTCATAAATAATTTTTAATTTCAATTCTGGAGATTTACATCCATTCCACTTCATTACATAATTTAAAGTGAACTGAATATGAAAATAAAGAAACGAACACTCCAGAACGACGAAATTCAATACAATAACTTGTCAATAAAGACATAAATGAACTAACCATAATTGTGGTAAACTAAATATATTTTTAATATTTTATTAAATAAGTTATTAAAAAGTATAATTTAATTTTCCAGGAGCTTAAGTACAATACATGAACACATTTTGAGTTAAAGTAATGGTTTTTCCACTTGAACTTCAACTTTCATTCCGGATACTGTAATTGTCTAATTACCTCGATGTAATTCTTATGTATTGTTATGTACTCATCATATATTTTGTGTGAGTATTATATATATGTTTAAAAACCAGAACCTTTAGTTATTTTATGGACAGTTACATGTTTTAAAATGAACTTTCAAAATTGTTTCAAAAATACAAGCCCGATTCAAGGTAATTTCTCAAATTCTTACCTATTTTTAAGGGCACTATATAATCTGTTTTTGGAAACCATTATCTTTATAAAATCACTAATTTTATTATAAAAATACTATCTTACCTCACTTCTGGTTTTATACAAGGATTTTTCTAAAAGAACTCTTATTTTTAAAATAAAAGAGTATTATTCTCTAGAATTGCTTAATGATTTTATAAGAGCATTTTAATCTAATATAACACTCTTGTTGATTCCATGGTATTATTGGGTTTAATAATTTATGAAGTCATCTAACATATTTTATTTAATAGTTTATGACTAACTCCATTGTGTATGATCTTTCCTAAAACCATTCACCATATTATTCCGAATGGTTAGTGTTTATGTTCAATAATTGGGGAAAGATTGTTACATTTCATACAATTGTTTCAATATGAATGTATATGTTGTTTATATTAATCCCCAATAATATTAGGAATGCATTGGACTTATTATGTGATGGGCGGGGCCTGCTATATCCCCTCGATGCATCGGTAGGTCTCATGAGACAACTAGATGAGGAATTGGATGAGGCCTTTTCCAATGTGATATGGATTTTGGATGAGGCCTTAATCCTTATACTTCTTGGCAGAGGCCTTGAAAAAATGTTTCAGAATGTCCGGAATTATGCATTCCATCATTACGAGTTCAGCTATTGATATTTCATGTGGTTATTCTACTAGTATAATAACCATGATTATTTTTTATCATGGCATTATTTACTCAGCTCATATTCCTTCCATAATGTGTTAATGTTTATTATTAAAGGCATGTGATTTCAATTATACACCATGTCTAATGTTTATATTAACTCCTACTGTATTTATTACTCTTATTGTGCATTTGATATCACCCCTTTCTTATGTTTCATTTTCTAAAGACATGAAGAAGTATTTTATAAATGACTTGCAAGCATAATCTAGGAGATGTGATGACTCTAGTAGAATAAATTAGTGTTTTTTTTCATTTCCTTATGTAAGGAAGAACTTATGTATATATCTTGCTTCCAATAATACTAAAATACTTGGTCCTTCAGGATTCATATTCCTTTTATGTTTTCCAGAATAATCAAATAATGCACCAAATCCGGGAAACTAGGGTCGGGTCCTTACAATTGGTATCAGAGGAAGTTTAGTAGAATACATGGAAACTGGATCTAGAAAACGTAGAATTATGGAATATTCCCTAAGTTATTCTTTGAGGATATCAATACAATAATGTACTGGTATTGTATTAAGGAATATATTATGTGGATATTTCAAGAAATACATCCCTGTTTGGAAATGGGTAGGTAGAGGCGGCTCTAGCATAGATGTATCTAGGGGTGAAACCCGAAAACACAGCTTTGAGCTAGACTCGAATGTGAACTGGTGTAAAAAAATGGGCCATAATGCACTCCTGGTTACAACACTCCCATCGGATATGCTTAGAATAATTCACATTTTCGTTACAAGCCGTTATAAAGGACTGAAATGTAATATATTCATCAAAGTAACCATATTTGTGAATATGAGATTATCCATGTGAAGGATCTCAATTTTTCTGAATATTTTTAAGTTAATATTATACATTATTATTCATAACCAAATCTAGTGTATGCCATTATCTAGATATGGAACCTAGTGGAAAGAATGGAAATCGCACGAATGCATGTGTCCCTTGTAGGGATTTTACTCTGACGCATGATAATGATGTTAGCTCTGGTGCTCTGACTAGTGCTGAGAAAATCAAAAATATATTGGGACAACTTACTCAGGTTATGAATAATAAACTTACCCTTATAGAGCATCCAGATCCACCACGTGGGAGATCCATGCTAGATCTCTTTATGCGACAATAGCCTCCATCATTCAATGGTACTACAAAACCATTTTTAAAAGAGTAGTGGATATGTTCCCTTGAAAAGATATTTCTCTCCATGGGATCTAATGAATGGGAGAAGGTTGTCATGGCAGTCTATCCTCTACCGGGAGATGCAGATCAATGGTGGTCCTTAATCCAAAACACAAAGGAGGAGGAAGAGATAGAAGAGATGGAATGGAGGGATTTTAATGAGATATTCTTAGAAAAATATTTCACTCATGGGAAGCGAGTAGATATGGAGAATGAATTATTGAATTCAAGGTAGAAGGAAGATGAGAATTTTTTAAGGTACGAAGCTAACTTCACAAGATTATCAAGACATGTTGTAGACCACATACGAAATCCAAGGAGAAAAATCGGTTGATTATTCGATGGCCTAAAGCCATTCCTCCAGCAGGCACTGGTATCCTAATTTTTTTCATCATATGAGGATACAGTTTCATGTTCCATCAAGATAAAAAAAGAATTCTCTATGTCTTATGAATTTAAGGGAAATCAAGAAAAAAAGAGGGCTGCTGAAAACCCTGGGAAAGGAAATATGGAAACAGGAAAGAAGGGAAGAGTTGAATTTATACCATGTGACAATTGTGGAAGGAATACCCCTGGTGAGTTCTTAAAAGGAAAAGGAGTATGCTAAAAATGTGGTCAGAGAGGCCATCTTGCTGGTGATTGCAAGGGGTAGAAGGAATCCAATGATGTTCGATGCTATAGTTGTCGGGAAATAGAAAACTATGCTAATGACTGTCCAAAACGTCAAGGAAATATGAAACAAAAAAGGCCAAAGGATCAGGGACAAGCTTATGCAATCACAACTGCAGAGGTTGAAGTTCCTAATGACGTGGTGGCAGGTACTTTAATTGTTTCCTCAAGTTTAGCCAATACTTTATTTGATTCTGGATCATCGCACTGTTTCATATCTTCCCAGTTTGCTAAGAAAATCATATACTTCTAATTTGATATAACAAGGGAGTTGTTAGTCAAAACTACTAAGGTAAGTGTCATTGCTATAAAGTTCTATGAATTAGTTCCCATTAAGGCATATAAATTTTCTTTATGTGCTGATATTATCGTCATTCCCATGATTGAATTTGATATAATCCTCGATATGGATTGGCTTTCGGACCATGATGAAAAAGTTTATTGTAAGAAGATAAAGGTTACAATTTTTGATGATGATGATAAAGAACACCTTATCATAAGAGAAGAATCACCACCACCTGATTCTTATCAATATCCACCCCTAGTAGCTCAACTAAATTCATTTATTTGGGAGGAAGAGAATGAAATAGTTGCGGGTGAGGAAAGGAATATTCAAATAGTGGATGTTGCTATTGTGAGAGAATATGTTGATGTGTTTCTCGAAGATTTACCTTGATATCCTCCAGAACGAGATATTGAGTTTTCCATTGATTTAATTCTTGGTTCAAAGATTATATCGAAGAACCCTTATTGAATAGCCACTGTGGAATTAGTGGAACAAAAGAAACAACTAGAGAAATTGAGTAATAATGGATTTATTCTCCCTAGTGTTTCTCTATGGGGAGCCCCTGTCCTTTTTTAATAGGAAAGATGGATTTATGGGGTTATGTATCGACTACAGGGAGATCAATGCTATAAAAATAAAGAACAAGTATCCTCTACCTCACATTGATGACTTATTTGACTACCTGCATGGATCTCCAAACGTTTTGATGATTGATCATTGATCTGGATACCATCGGTTACCTGTGAAGAAGGAAGACATTTCGAAAATAGAATTTTGAACCAGGTATTGGCATTACAAGTTTACAGTGAAGCCTTTTGGATTGACTAATGCACCCTCTGTCTTCATGGATACAATGAACAGAGTTTTCAAGGAATATCTTGATGATTTTGTAGTTGTATTTATTGGTTATATCTTGGTATACTCCAAAAGCAACGAAGATCATGAAAATCACTTGCGCATTATCTGAAAGACTCTTAGAAGACATGAATTATATGGGAAGTTTAGCAAGTGTGAATTATGGATTCAAGAGATTTAATTTTTTGGCCATATTGTCTCTAAGGATGGAATACTAGTTGATCTTATGAAGACAAAGGCAATCCACAATTGGCCTACACCAACAAACATAACTGTGGTACACAGTTTTATTGGCTTAACAGGTTTTTATCGGTGTTTTGTGCAGAATTGTTCCCGACTGGATAACCCGCTAATGAAGCATACACGTAAAGGGGTTAAATTTGTTTGGAAAAAAGATAGTGAAGAATGTTTTGATGAACTGAAGAGAATATAAGTAAATGCTTCTATATTGAATCTACCATCAAAGAATGACATGTTTGTTATTTGTAGTGATGCTTCAAGGAAAGGACTTGGTTGTTTCCTTATAAAAAATGATAGGGTTATTGATTATGCTTCATGACAGCTAAAAATTCATGACAAAAACTATCCTACTCATGATCTTGAGTTAGCTACTGTAATTTTTTCTTTGATGATATGGAGACATTTTCTCTATATTGAAAAATGTGAGATTTATACTGATCAGAAGAGTTTAAAGTATATTTTCTCACATAAAAAACTGAAGATGAGGCAAAGGATATGGCTTGAACTACTCAAGGATAATGATTGCATGATACACTACACCCAGGGAATAAAAATAAGGTGGCAGATTCCTTGAACAGAAATGATCATGGAGTTTTGAGCAAGATGATTGTTGAAATCAATCTTATTTTCATGGATCTTGTAAAGAAGGATATGGGAATAACCATGGAAGGTTAAAAATCAAAGATTTTTCAAATGTATTCCAATTCATCTTTAACAGAAAGGATAAAAAATTCTCAGGCAGATGACAGGGAGTTTCAAAAGAAGATTAATGCTGTGAATGATGGGAGATTGAGTGACTTCGTATATAAAGATGGAATTTTGAAATTTGGGAAGAGGCCTTATGTTCCTGATATACCTGATCGAAAAAGGGAATTGTTGGATGATTCCCATAGTTACAATTTCTCTATACACTATGGAAGCACTAAGATGTATAGTTATTTGAGGTAATATTTTTGGTGGGACAACATGAAGAGTTTGATTACTGATTTTTTGTCAAGATGTATGGTTTGTCAACAAGTGAAAGCCAGAAGGCATCAACCTGGAAGTGTATGACAACCTCTTCTCATACCTGAGTGGAAATGGGATAATATCACGATGGAATTTGTCATGGGACTTCCAAAATGTCCTAGAAGGAACGATGCAATATGGGTCATTGTTGATCATTTTACTAAGTCAGCACATTTTATTGCTATAAGAGAAGATCTACCACTTGAATGTCTAGAAAGAATATATGTTAATGAAGTTGTGATACTTCATGGAGTACCCCTATCGATTGTTTCTAATCATGATCCACGTTTTACATCAGGATTCTGGAAAAGACTTACAAAGGCCCTAGATACTGATCTTCGTTTGTGCACTGCCTACCACCCACAAACTGATATAAAATCGGAACGGACAATTCAAACATTGGAAGACATGTTGCGGTCTTGTTGACTTGATTTTCAAGGCATGTCAGATCAGTATTTAACTCTCGTCAATTTTTCCAACAACAATAGATTCAATTCAAGTATACAGATGGCACCCTATGAAGCATTATATGGGATGAGATGTTGTACACCAACTTGTTAGGTTGATGTTGGTGAAAGAAAGCTCATGGGCCCAGAACTTGTTGAAGAAACAATGGAAATGGTGAAGATTATACAGAACAATATCAAAATATCTCATAGGAGGCAAAAGAGCTATGTAGATAACCGAAGGAAGGATTTAGAGTTTCAAGAAGGTGATCACGTTTTATTAAAGTTATCTACATGGAAGGGTATTATACGATTTGGTAAGAAGGGAAAATTAAGACCAAGGTATATTAGACCTTTTGAAAGTCTGGACCGAATTAGAGTCATAGCTTACCATTTGGCAATCTTGCCAAGTCTCTCCAAGGTTCACAATGTGTTCCATGTGTCAATGTTAAGAAAGTACATGCGAGACCCAACACATGTACCCACTTATGAAGAAGTGGAACTTGAGCCCGATCTATTATACTGTGAACAACCTATCAAGATTCTTGATACCATAGAACATGTATTGAGAAAATGGACGACCCGACTGGTAAAGGTTCTATGGAGGAACCATAATATGGAGGAAGCAACATGGGAGCATGAGGAGCATAGGTTAAAGAAATAACCGAATATTTTTAGGTAATATACTGTTAATTTAGAGGATGAAATTTTTGTAAGGAGGGGAGAGTGTAACACCCCACGTTTTTGAAAATAAATATAGAATGCATTTTAATAAACACAACTATGCCTCTTCTATGTTTGGAATTTCAAAAAATGGTCATCTAGAGTTGTGTTCAGTAAGTCATTTGGAGTCTGATAGAACAAACCTGATTTTTGGTGAATAGTAACATACCCATTTGAATAGTAATATGAATAGTAATATGCCCCTTGAATAGTAAATAATAATAATATTTTATTTTCTTAAGTCAATGTGATAATGGGATCTTAATTAATTTTTCAATGTCATATAAAACTAATTGCACTTCAAGAATGTTATTTTTTGGAAATAACTATGACCTTATTTAAAAATCAAATTAATAATATTTAGAAAATTATTTTTGAAAAATGGATTTCTATTTTAAATTGTACACGTCAAAAAATGGTCGGGGTGAATTTTTGGGATTTTTCTGTAATTCTTGAATTTTTTATGAATAGTTAAATACAGTAAAATACCGTATATTCAATTTATCAGTTAAATACACTATTTATGACATCATAAGTGATGTAAGGACACTTTATTCGAACTCACAAGATCTTATTACTATTAGGGGTCACATGAAACAATACGACTGGTTGTATTTATGGAAATAATAAAATAATGAAATTAAATATTCAAAATTTACTCTTCTCCTCCACTATAAAATCCCCCACCACTACCTCTTATAGTCACTCCTCTAAGCCTTGAATTTCCTCAAATTTCTGCCCAATTACCCTTCCCTTGCCTCTCCTACGTCCAAGAAGATTTTGGTCTTTCCAAAAGATAGAAACCTTTTCCCTTAAGGAGTTTCTCAAGGAGGTTATTTCAAGAGGAAAAGTACCCTTCTTTTTCATTTGGTTTCATTTCAATTTATCTTCTTTTGTTATAATCTCCTCACCTCCTTTATCAAAATGATCATTATAACCCCAGTAAAATATATATATTGGATTTATATCATGTGAATGGAAGAACCATCATAAATATTCTTACTCCCTCTCTTTTATTTTATAAACGAAATCGACATCCATGAGGTTCCGATTTATAACCTTCGTGGATGATGAAGTTTCATTCTTCAATTTATTCTTCATTAATGGTCATGAAACCATATTATTGGTATAACCAGAATATAATATATTTTTTATAACCTAATTAATATTCATGAACCAGAATATGTACATACAAATAAGTTATATGACAAAACTAGTTCATAATATTCCAAATACTGCCGAATAATCGAAGTGGTGGTCATCTAATGATTCATCCACATTTTATGTAACCAAATGATATAAATGGAAATTAAAAATTCTTGATGTCCATAAATAATATTAAATTTCAATTCTGGAGATCTGCATCCATTCCACTTCATTACTTAAAATCAGGTGAACCGAATATGAAAATAAAGGAAACGAACACACCAGAACGAAGAAATTCAATACAATAACGTGTCAATAAAGTCATAAATGAACTCACCATAATTATGGTAAACTAAATACATTCCTAATAGGTTCTGAAATAAGTTATTAAAAAGTATAATTTCTTATTCTTGGAGTTTAAGTACAAGATCGGAACATGTTTGGTGTTAAGGTAAGAGGTTACCCACCTGAACATCATCTTTCATTCGGGATACTTTCATTGTCTAATTACCTCGATGTAATTATTTTTTATTGTTATTTACTCATCATATATTCTTTGTTATTATTATATATAATCTCAAAAACAATAACCATTACATATTTTATGGATAGTTACACGTTTTAAAAAGAACATTCAAAATTGTTTAAAAAATTCAAGCCTGATTCAAGGGAATTTCTCAAATTCATACCTATTTTCAAAGGAACTATATAATCTATTTTTGGAAACCATTATCTTTATAAAATCACTCATGTAATTATGAAAATACTATCTTACCACACTTATGGTTTTATAAAAATATTTTTCCAAAAGAACTCTTATTTTTAAAATAAAAGTGTATTTATCTCAAGAATTTCTTAATGATTTTATAAGAGTGTTGTCGTCTAATTCAACACTCTTGTTGATTCAATAATATTTTTTTGTTTAATAATTTATGAAGTCATCTACCATATTTTATTTAATGGTTTATGACTAACTAAATTGTGGATGACCTATCTTAAAACCATTCACCATATTATTTTGAATGGTTAGTGTTCATGTTCCATAATTCGGGAAAGTTTGTTACATTTCATATGATAGTTTAAATATGAATGTATATGTTGTTTATATTTATCCCCAATCATATGAGGAATGAATTGGAATTATTATGTGATGGATGGGGACCACTATAGCCCCTCGATGCATCGGTAGTTCTCTTGAGACAACTAGACGAGGAATTTTCCGCGGCCTTTCCCAATGTGATATGAATTTTGGATGATGCCTTAATCAATAGAC
Organism: Viscum album; assembly: GCA_963277665.1. Taxonomy (NCBI): domain Eukaryota; kingdom Viridiplantae; phylum Streptophyta; class Magnoliopsida; order Santalales; family Viscaceae; genus Viscum; species Viscum album. The sequence continues at coordinate 933,833,962 of OY728156.1, forward strand.
GTTTTGTCCGAGGCCCTGAAAAAATGTTTCAGAATGTCCAGAATTATGCATTCCATCATTATGATTTCAGCTAATGATATTTCATGTGTTTATTCAACTAGTATAATACCCATGATTATGTTTAATTATGGCATTATTTACTCAGCTCATATTCCTGCCATAATGTGTTCATGTTTATTATTAAAGGCATGGGTTTTCAATTTTTCACCATGTCTAATGTTTATATTATCTTCTACTATATTTCTTACTATTACTAAGCATTTGAGCTCACCCCTTTCTTATGATTCATTTTCTCAAGACATGAAGAAGTATTTTATGAATGACTTGCAAGCATAATCTAGGAGATGCGATGACTCTAGTGGAATAAATTAGTGTTGTTTTTATTTTCCTTTTGTAAAGTTGAACTTATGTATGTATCTTGTTTCCAATAATACTACACTACGTGGTCCTTTGGGACTCGTATTCCTTGTATGTTTTCCAACATAATCAAATTAGGCACCATCTCCGGGAAACTTGGGTCGGGTCATTACAAAATGTGACCTAATACTCTTGGGTAATTTGACAAGAATTTATGTGAGGAATTATTCTTGTACATTTATGAAACAATTCCTTCCAAAATCAACGATGAGATAATTATGGATTAATTTACAAATTTTAAATGATGAATATACCCACTGGCTATGTTCATGGTGTTTTTATATTCATGGGTAATCACTAAAAAAGATACGTAAATTTATATACATGATATTTTTTACGTATATATTGATATAGGTGAAATTGAAAAGGTTCATTTTTGATCCTTGATAATATTATGAGAAGTGTTAGAGCCTATTAAAATATTTTACTGAAGAGATATAAGAGTTCAAAATTGTTGTTTTTAAATAAATTTAGTCCTACTACACCAACTTATTCAAGGATGAATAGGTACACACATATACCATATGATATTTTTTGAGTTTTGGGACTAAACGACCAGTTAATGAATTGGAATATATTGAATAACTATACATGTGATAACTTCTCATATATCTATGGATGGAATAAGATCAAATAAATAAGGAGTTATATATTTGATAGATCATCTTTTTTAAGAGAGTTGTAACTTCATGTGGTATCTATATGTGGTGGTAAAGTAGTGTATTAAAAGTTTAAGGGCATAATGAGAAGAAATATCTAAGAGAGGATGGTGAAACTACAACTATGAAGGTTCAAAATATATTACTATTTATAATATTATATGTATCCAAGTAAAACATGAAAAGTATTGGGTCATGGAAAATTATAGGAAGTATTACACTCAAAATAATGGAGGAAGTAAGGCATTATACCCACTACTATGAGAAAGATGATCATTTAAGGTGAATAAGTATATACAAAATAATTCTCGAAATTCTAGGAAACAGAATAAATAAACACAATTTAATGGATTTTCCTAGGTCATTGGAATATATAGATATAAATAATAGTCATATTTTTTAATATCACATTATAAGAAAATATTAAAGAACCAATGGGGGGATTTGGGAAAAATATATGCATTAATTCTCAGTGAAGAAAAAAATGACCATATATTCCCCAAATATACCATCCAATAAAAAATTTGTATATTTAGAGGGATAATATAGAAGATGTATGATAGAAGATACCAATTATGAAGTATGTATGAATAGAATATAATTATAAATACTATTTAGTAAAAAAGTGAAGAAAATTAATCCCCGTCATGATAAAAAGTCATAATTAAAGCCAAAAGATACTTTATATGATAAGGAATTCTTGGAAACATTTCCTGATTAGTTGGATAATTCTATTGAAAATGAGAAAAATGAAATAGATGATAGAGTAAAAAGAAAAAAATTGGTAACTGATGAGAAGAAAAACATTCAATAGATTTCATCCACATGCAGGGATTGGAAAATTAAAAAAAAAATTCTGAGCTGTGGTATGGATAGACAATGTTCAACATATTGTCTGAATATCTTGAATAACCTAATCTGTGTATGAGTTGTATTTTTTATTAGTTATTGTCATTGGTATTCAATGGTGGTCAATGAAAAAGCATGATTTTACTAATACCAAAATTTTGAAGATATAAAGACTCAATATTCTTAATAATGAAACCTATCTAAGATAAATAACAAAGATATCATTTTTTAGATGAAAACCAGTTGTAGTTAGTACTCAATTCCTATTACCATAATGATTTCATTTTGATTATATTGAGTTTATAAATCCAAAAATTGATGAACTATTATTAATGTTTAGGGACTTTTTCTCATAATGTTTTGTGTAAATATATTGTCTACTAAAATATCAAGTGAATTTGACACATCCAATGGTGGGTTAAAATCATATGATGTAGTTTTGGGAAAAGGTTTTATCTAATTTTTTTTATTAATGAGTTGATTGGAATTTGTATTCAATCAATATTAGAAAATGGGGAATTAAATAAGTTTATAGAAATTATTATTTTCATGAAGATACATTAATGATGAATCTTAAGGGATATATATATTAAATCTCGAGGAGTTATTTTGAAGCCCTGACTTTGAAGGCAAGGTTGTAAAATCACTTCATATTATATCATAGGCTTTTTATTATATTATATAAATAGTATATAATCTATGTATGTTTTAGAAATAATTATATAAAAAAATTGTCCAAACATTATGTAGCCTATCGTGGGCCACCTCAACCACACATGTGGGACCATTAGGTCAACTGTGTTGGAGGCAGTCTACCTGGCTAGACATTCATGGTGGTTAGATGAAGTGGGAGCATAACTCCCCAATGGTTTATATTAGTGGGTGCATGTATCATGTATATCGAATGTTCGGTGGTTCCCAGGTGGGTCATCTCACCTGAGGATTGTCTTGTGTATGGATTTTTTTGAAAGTGTATAAGGGTTCCGACCTCAATGTTGGCTGATACAAGTGGAGAAAACATGATATTTTATTAAGTAGAGATCAACCTCTCTTTAAACTAATGTGTGATGGTTCCTATTCATACTCTAAAAAGATATAGATATAATGAGAACCCTATTATCACTTTAATCAAAAAAATCTGATCAGATCCTCCATCATCTCTTACTCCCAACTCATAAGAGGACATATTTATGCCAAAGTTTCTACATTACAGGACATCCATTAACCAGAAAAGATCAAATGTTTTATATTTTGAGATTATAAAGTCATAATACATCACGAATTCAATCTACATGTTAATTGAATAAAGGAGTTCAAAGAACATAATTGCATTTATTGAAAATTATTCTCTAGAGGCCCTGTAGTGCATTAATTATACATGAATAAATTTTATTGTAGAAAAAATGAAGTACCTCATATCATCACATGAATTGTGGGGAGTTCCTGTATGAACTCACATAAAAAATAATTCTATGAATATAAGTATAAAAATTACAAAAATGGTTTGGAAATATTTCCGAATACCATGAACTTTGGAGATTTGAATATCAGTCTGCACATACCATAAAAATTTTGATTCAAAGTTTCTAAATAGAGAAAGGTCTCTTGGTCTAAAAATATTGTGCCTTTAAGATAAAAAAATTTCTTCCAGTCATGATAACTCTATTAAAAAAATAGGGTATCAAAACATTTTAGATTAAATGAATTGTATATGGATTGTGAGCCTCAGAGACATTTTGAAGAAGGCAAGAAATAAACAGTTATTTTCAAAAGGAATAATATTCTTGGACACCCAACATATTTAAAAAACATAGTATGGTTCATGATGATTTTTTATATAAAACAATGCTGACATTTCTTAATCCCAATATATATATATATATATAAATAATTCATGTTATAATAATGTTAATTGGTTTTCTCAAAGGGTAAAGAAAATTTTTTGGTTTAATCAGTTACATAAATTTGATGTTACTTTACGATGGAAATTTTATTTCAGGAAGAATATTTTTTATGTTGTTATTGAATTATCATGAAGATGATAGAAATATGATAATAACTAACAGTTTCCATGCATATGTAAAATGAATTGGACTTGATGTAGAAAACATTGATACATTAATCCCATACCCAAACCGAATTCATTGGATATAAAATAATAAATATAAAAATAGAGATGAGAAATGAACATTCATTATTCCTGTGTTTAGTAAAAATTTCATGGGGAGAATAATTTGAATTGTTCCATGATATTTCAAAAAATAAATAATTTTTAATGTGTAGTGTGTTTAAATAAATTGTATATTGTGTCACTAAGAAGAAAAAAGGTGTAACAATTTTATAACATTTGTTTATATTTTGTATTTAGGAAGTCATAGAACTGAGTCTAAAATAATCTTCTGATCATTGAGACTAGAGAATAGAATGAGTTTTCCTAGGAATCAATTGAGTATTATTCAGAACATAAAATTTTAATGATAATAACTAAAATTCCCCAAACCAAGGCTTCTTGATTTGATGCAAAAAACTGTAAATTATTTTGTTATTAAAAAAACTAATACAATACTCCACATTGTATATAATAGATAATGTTTTCCATTTGAGGTTCTAGAAAATTAGAACAAATATTAAAATTTATCAGGGTTATAAATAAAATAAAAAAATATGACTACTTCACTTTCACATTCACTAACTACAAAATAAAATAAATCTACATTATAACTTCTAAGATACCTATGAAAATCATTTTAAAACATGGGATGAGAATTTAATTTCCGAATAACGGGTTTTAAAACTGTTTAAAATACTTTTTAGAAATCTTCATCTGAATTTTTTTTAAATAATATTAAATATTATTAAGATAATAATCTTTAAAATTCTTTTTGAAATAACATTTCAAAATATAATTTAAATTAAATACATTGTGAAAATAATATAACACTTTGAAAAATACATACTCTAAAAAATTTCTTAAAAATAGTCAAGTGATTTTTTTGAAAAAAATGAATGATTTTCAAAACAACACACTAAGGCCACTTGAATCATTGAATGTTGTCTTGGGCCTACCAACTTGATGAGGGATGGGTTCAACTCCCAATTTCCTACCATATTTATGATGATGAAGTTCTCGATAATGTAAAAAAACATTTTATGATTGATTTACTTTAATATAAATTTTTCACTGGGTTTTATACATTAAAATTCATGGAATCATATTCATATATATATATATACTTGATAGGATATCATTTGTTATATTTATAACAACTGAGTCTTACTAACATTAAGAATATCTTAACCAGATGGTATTCTAATAAATGAATAATTAACATTCATGAAATAATATTTCATTCATTTAACTCATAAGAGCATATAAAATATAATATACATAAAAATATATATACATGAAAATAATAAAATTTAGTACATATAATATAAATGTTCGACATTTAATGAGTATATAAGTAATATGGCCATATTATATATGTCATTCATACAAATTTTTATATCTTTTTTTAGAATAATAACAATTTCTCATTTCAAAAATACACTATGAAATAAGCATTTATATATTTTTCCCAAACTAATACATAATATTGAAGAAATAAATATTCTTATGATATATATATAAATTTTTTCATGTAAACATAAACATGATACAAAAAGTCTGAAAAACTAAAAATCATGTTCAAATTTGGGTATTAGTTCTTTGAAAATGGAAATATAATTTCATAAAATATCATTGAAGCATTGAAATAAGATAATGCATCATAATCATCAAATAAAAAACAAGCTTCTAAAAATTAGTGGATTAATCTAAATAAACACCGTAGAATAATATTATAATTCTATTTATATATAATTAAAATAAAAGAAAATCATTCGAATAAAAATAAAATTAAACACCGATAATTTTTCAAAAAATAAGTGATTTTTAATGGTAATGAATTGATATAAAATAATAAAAAAATTATCATTTGTTAAAACATAAAAATAATGTCCCTTATAATGAAACCATAATTAAATCCATTATGAAAATAGAAACATAAAATCAATAAAAAAATTAAAAAACATTCCCTTTACCTTGGAAAACATATATTTTTACATAAATATGACTCTTACATTCTTTATTCCTTTTAGTTATACTCACTTCAACATTTTCCAAATTCTATTGTGATCTCTATAGAGCCCCTTATTAATATAAAAACTATATAATATTAAAACATGATACTGGTTCATCATTTTATATTCATTTTATATTTTGTTATGAAAATCATGGCTATGATTCAAATATTTAAATAAGTAGTCGTTTCATAGTAGTGTGTATGTACAATGACTTTAAATTTAGATATAGAATTTATAGAATATTTATCATCAAACCAAGAATATTTGAAGAAAAATATCAATATACAGATAGGTGAACAATAAAATCAATGTTTAGTGTTTATATGATCAAAATATTTACACTCATAAGACATATAACCTAAATATATATAACCCTTTTGGTAGAGAAATATTCGAAAATTAAAAAAATGAAATACATGATGTAGATATAAAAAAATTTAATATGAATTCTTCTTTGGGAAGCATCAATTCATATCCACACATAAAAAAATCTGAATGAGACAAAAAAATGATGACATTCAAACCACAATAGATGTAGTAAATTAGATAAGAAGGAAACTATGCTGATGATAGTGGTTGAAAAATCTAGTAACATGACGAAACTACAAGATTCAAACATAAAAACAAAATAAACCACACTGGCTTATAGATCGAATCAATACAAGGAGTATCCAAATCAAAAGGTTGTTTTTCCTATAAATAGTGTTCAAATCCTCAGTATGACTTAGATATGGGGTTTGAATCTGAGACACAATTTCTTTCAGACTCGACATAAGATCCAAATTCATCCTGACGGTCAAACTTAGATCCCAGCACAACCAAATGACTCATTACACATCTTCATCCTCAATTACTCACAACCTAAAAAATTTAATGCCCTCATCTTTGTTCAATCTCACACTCAGCCTTCTAGATCCCTCCGTTCTAAAAAGATTGGACCCCCTTTTTAACACTCAATTCATTGTGGTGCATCAATAAGCACTCATTAACTAGAATTTTAATTTTTTTTCATTTTTTTTCTATTTCTCATCCTCATTTAAAAATATTAATATCATATTCATAAATAGAATTTCATATAATAATAATAATTTCTATATAATTTTCATCATATTCAAAATTTGATTTTTATATTAAAAAATAGTATAATAATATATTTAAATTTATCATTTTATTAAACAAAATCAAATTAAAAATCAAATTTCAAAAAATTTCAAATTTCATACATAATTCAAAATGTTAATTATATTAATAATGAAATATATTATCTTTAAAATAATTATTTTTAATTTTTTAATATATATATACATCATTTTAAAACACTGACTTTGAATAATTTATTTATTTATTATTATACTAAATTATTATCATTATTATTCATAATTAGATTTTAAAAATAACTCACTTTTTAAAACCAATTTATATGATTTTAAGTACATTTTATAAACATTATAGTCTAAAAAATTATTTGCATTCAAAAATTCATCATATAAATATACTTATATTGATATAATATTTAATTAAAATAATACAATATTTATATAAAAAACTAATTTCAAAAAAATAATATTTTATATTAAAACAAAATTTTGAAAAATATAATTTTTTTAATTTATTTACATTTTTTTAATTGATAATTTATTTATAGTTTTATTTATTAATATTATTAGTATTTATAACATTGAATTATGATAAATAATTTTGTATTTAAAACTCAAGAAGTACCATTCTCCCCCCCCCAACATTAAATGAATTGTTCCTTCGAAATTTGTCGGTCAGACATAAGAACATTATTAATTTCAATCTTCACAATTAGAATGAATAGACTTATAAAGGGACATGAAAAGGAAATTCTATCATGATTATTTTATTTTACTCAAAAGTCATAATCTATTCTCCAAATATGTCTATACAATTTCTATGATATCGATTATAACACCCAAACCCCGCAAATAGATTCACTACTTAAAATACTATGTATTTTCTAATTTTACGAAAATGAAACAAGACATAACACTTTATACAATATAGGATATTTTACAGTCTACCTTTGGGATAATTAGGCAATACCATACAATTCATCAATGTTGAAAGTAAAATAAAACAATAGAACAACTTTTTTAGGCTCATGATAACTCTATAAGTGAAGATGTCTAAATAAAATGATATAAGATACATGTGAAAATAATTTTATAAAATGGGACATGCATTTAATTTATTTGTAAGGGGTTTTCAAATCAATGAAATACTGTTTACGAAATCTTTCTTTGAAAATAACTTTTTTAAATATTTTTTATCTTTCCCAAGCTAATAACTTTCAAAAATAATGTCTGAAATACCATTTTAAAATATCATTGAAATTAATTACACCTTGAAAATAATATAGTACTTTGAAAAATACATATGATAAAAAGTCTCTTAAAAATAGTCCTGTGATATTTTTGAAAAAAATATGTAATATTTTGAATAAAACACATTAAGGACACATGAATCATTGAAATATCTCTTGGCCCTACCCACTTGATAATTAATGGGTTCACTCCCCAATTTCCTACAATATTTACAACATCCAACTGCCGAGTTAAAAAAAACATTTTAATCTTCCTTTACTTATATATTCATCTTTCAATGGATTTTTTACTTTGAAATACATAGAATCACATATATATATATACACACACATTTAATTGGGGGTCATTAATTAGATTATAAACAACAGAATCTTACCACTTTTATGAATTTCTAAAATACATGGAATGAAAATACAAAAAATTAAAATTCATTAAATAATATTTTATTAATTTAACTCGTATGTGAATATAATATAGAATACACACACACACAAATACACACAAATAATGAAAATTATTCCATAAAATATAAATTTATTTCAAGTCATAAGTATATAAATAATATGGACATATTATATATTTCATTCATTATAATTCATTACTATTTTTAGAATAATAATAATCTTTCATTCAAAAACAGAAGTAAAAAAATAAAAAAAATTATATTTTTCTGTTAATAATAAATAATATTGAATAAAATATATTCTAATAATATATATAGAATTTTCTTTACTTAATCATAAAATTAAAAATATACATTTTAATAATTTAAAACCATTTGGGGCAATGGGGATTAGTTCTTAAAAATGGAAATAGAATGTTATAAAATATCATTGCAACATTGAGATAAAATAGTGGATTATAATCTTAACACAAAAATAATTTTCCCAAAAATATGTGTATTAAACTAGAAAAACCCCTTATAAATAAAATTATAATTTCAATGACATGTAATTATTAAAAATATAAAATATTTATAAGAAAAATAAAATTATACACCCTTACCAAATTTTGGAAATAAAACATTTTGAATAGGAATGATTTAATATAAGTTAATGAAACAAATAAATGTTTATAAACATGGAAAAATAAGTTCCCATACAATTAAACCATAATTAAATACATTATGAAAATAAAAGCTCAAACTAAACAAATACATACACAAAAATTCATTCCCCTTACCTTAGTTGAACATATATTCTTCTACAAAGGTGACACAACTCTTCTTTATTCCGCTTAGTTTTCCTCACTCCACTATTTTTCAAATTCTATTAATCTCTCTATAGGGATTTTTATTCATATCCATGATATATAATATTAAAATATTTCATCGGTTATTTATTTTATATTCACTATCTATTAATTTTTTTTTTAAATCATGGAAACAATTTGAATATCTAAATAAGTAGTGGTATCATACTATTTTATATGTAAAACAGTCATAAATTTAGATATATAACTAACTGAATCATTATCAATAGACATGAAATATTTGAAGAAATCACAAAAATAATGAGAGGCGAACAAAAAAATTATTGTTCAATGTTTGTTTGTTCAAAAAATACAAAATGATAAGGGTATATAACATACATATCTATATATATATACTGTAGAAAAATATTTAAAAAGAAAAAAATGTCAAACATGATGTAGATATAATAAAATTTAATGTGAATGATTCTTTGAGAAGCATTAGTTCAAAACCATACATAATGCCAATAAATATCAGAAAAAATGTTTAAAATCAAACCATAATAGGAGCAACAAATTGATGAACAAGGAACATTTGGTGATGATTTTTTTAGAAAAATCTAGTAAGGTGATGTAATTAGAATATCCAGACATCAAAACTAAATAAAAAACCTACTTTAATATCTAAAAAACATTAGGGGATCTCTAAATCCAAAAGTAGATTTATCAAAAAAAAGAGTTAAAAAACTCATCATATCATAGATATGATGATAGAATCTGACTCATGACATCATTTAGACTCTATTAGAGATCTAACCTCATATCGACACTCAAACTCAGATCCATGCTCGACCATGCAACTCATTACTCAGCTTTATAATTGATTCCTCACAACATTCATTATTTGATTTCCTTGGATTCACTCGATCATGATGTTAACCTTCTAGATGTCATTGTACGAAGAAGATGTGACAAGCTATTCCATCACTCAAGCTCTTATAGTTCCACACATGAAACAATCATTTATCTAAATTTCCATTTTCTTTATTTTTTTTAGTTTTTATAATCATTATTTCATTTTTTAAATATCATATCCATAAATATATTTACTTTCAATAATAATATTGTCAATATAATTTTATTCATTTTCAGAAATAAAATTATATATGAAACCAAATAATAATATTATCACAATATATCAATAATATAAAATTTTATTGAAAAAATAAAATCTAAGACAAATTACTATAATATAAAATTTTGTATATAATTAAATGAATTATTTATATTAATAATAAAATATAGTCTTTAAAAAAATTATTTGTATTTTTTAAATATATATATAAATATCCCTCATTTTAAAACATTACTTTTAATTAAAATATAATTTATTTATTATTATTCTAAACTATTATCTTTATTATTTATAATAAGTGGCTAAACAAATTCTTTTCTAAAACTAATTTATATGGGTTTAATTACTTTTTATAAATATTTTTTTTGAAAAATGATTTATATTAAAAAATAAATTCATATAAACCTATTTATGTAAAAAAAATTATTTCATGAGAATATTAATTTAATATTATAACATATTTTTGAGGAATGTAATGTTTTCATCTATTTACCCCCTTTTTAAATTGACAATTTAATTAAAAAATTTTTAATTAATAATATTATTGTTTATAATATTTAATTAAGTTAAATAATTTTTATTTAAAACTTGGGATATCACACTAAGAATACATAATCATTCATTATTTTGTTACAAACAATAATTTTCTTGGAATAAAATAATATGAGATTACTTTTTATATATTATTCCATGTGATGAAGTATAAATAGAATAGATAATATCATTCAAATTTCTGGTATGGAGAAATGAATATTTTCTTTCATACTTATATATAAGTAACAACATGATGAATAACTGGAAGGAAAACGTATCATTAATACATTGAACAAAAGTCTAATCTAGTGGATGAAATTATATGTGTTATATAGATCATTAATAGAGAATACTATTTTCTAAAGTAGTATAAGGAATTCACCAAAGATATGTAAAATAAGAACTATTAATTGAATATAGTGAAACAAGGGTGAAAAATTATTTCTATCATTTTGTAACCACCTAATGAAATTATTTTCTATTTATTTTAAATTATTATATTATTTATAAACTATTCTAAGGAAATTATAATCTTTTTTAATAGTGAATGTTTTAATATATCATTCTTCATCATTACCTATATTTGTAAACATCCATGTGATTAGATAAATAGTGAAATATATTCATGAGTCTAATTGGTTTAAGAGGTAAAAGGGATAAATTTTATAATTTATAAAAAAATATCCAATAAATGAATCAACTCCCATCCATTATTGAGTATATCTTGAAGAGGTCCTTTTAATAGATATCAGAGGGAAGGTTAACTTATATTGTACACTTTACATTTCAGTTATTATATTTTGAATACATTAGAGTCATTAATATGAAAACAATGACATGTAGTTATAAGAAAGATCAGTTTCTTCTAAGAAGATGTCTATATCTACTAGTTCCATGATGAACTGGTGAAATAATTATTAAATAATGATAAATAAGATATACCTCTTATATGAATAATGAAATGTGTTAGTTTCTCTATGCCATTCCAAAAATAAAGATAAATTAGGATTGGATAGTGAAGAAAATGTGGCATCACATTCAAATAATATGAAGAATAACATTCTAACCTCATGTGATTAGGATTTATGTGTCATGTTTTTATACAAATGATAATCGAAAAAATATCCTGTATTATGTAATTATGTTGATCGATCTATAACTTTTCTGTTATATCAATTGATATATTGAGAGTTATTATATATTTCCTTCCCATTTATATGATCTCTATTATTTTTAGAGTCTTTAAATGTATACAAGATGAAGTCACTAAGATGGATGAAAAAGAAAATTGAATGGAGAATTAATTAAAAAGAAGTGTTCTAGAATGTTTAATTCTCACCAAAGAAGTTCGACCTTTTGAAGAAACAAAGAGAGATCATGAAACAGGTTCCTTAATATAGCGCAATTAATTTGTTGATAAAATGGTATTCATGAAGGCTCTATAATAAAATCACATACACATGACGAAAATTTTAATATTATAATATATGTAAAGGATTTATAATTGAAAGTGAAATTCCGGAAGATCAGAGAACATGACACTTTGTTAAAAATAAAAGTGAGTATATATGAATTGTAAGTTGAAGGAATGAGAAAGTCTTGTGAAAAAAATATAATTATAACTGAATATCATAAATTCATTATCATTATAAAATGTCTATAACTTGAGGTTCTATTGTAAATTCATAATCAAAAACATTTTGAGACTTGAAAAAATAGGGAGGAAAGTTTTTCTATCACGCAGTTATAACTACATGATTATATGTTCATAAAACCTACAATACGTGATAGGAAGATCCTGGAATAATTTACTGATTTACCTCAAGTAGTTGTGAAGAAATTAGTACCTTCCACATCATCTTATAAAAATGTTCTAAATTTAGTTTCATGAATTGTGAAGGTTTTAATAAAACATGTACAAGTATGAATAATAGAAGTTGGTAAAATCATACCCCTATGAAAAGGTTGTATTGGAATAATAGTGTGGAAGATGATTTCCCATGAAAAGGAAAATGTGTTGTGAAGAAGACCCACACGCATCATATAAAAAAACATGGAATGTGGGTCAATGATTGAACTAAATCATGTTTAGGCATTATGTAATAGATTATTAATAAAATAATTTAAATGAAAAATCATAAAGAGAGTTCATGTAATGGGTATGCAATTTATAGATCAATATTCAACATCCATAGTGTATGAAAAATATTAAAATATTTAATTGTTTTCTCAATTTTGATAATAGAAGTGATGTTGGAAAATATGGTGGTCCACTGAATGGTTTATATAAAAATAAATATGTATCTAAATTTGATGATAATAGAAGACATTAGAAGTTATTCAAGAAAGAAGAATCATCTTGTGATGAAAACCGAATATTTTTATTAAAAATAATTTTCACTAAGATGTCATTAAAGAATAAATACATAATTAGAGTACAAATGTTATATATATGATTTATATTTAGATGAAATATTTTACCCACCATGTTGATGATAATTACAATAGGTAAATAATTCCCCAATGTAAATCAAAATATAATTTCAGATGCTCAACCATGACGACTGATGTAAATGGATAAATTTGGTTTTGAAAACATCTCAACCATATATTGATATTGTTGAAAAAACCTGGATCCATTTAATTCACCAAATCATTGTGTATTTTATTTTTTCTTATAATTATTGAATTTAAAGGGGAATCATGTCCTCAGTGGGAGAACTTGGGAATTGGTTAGTGCTATCCATTATTGGCTGTAAATCTAAAGACGTCATCATCCTTGAATGATTCCTCAATTAGTATTCAAATTCAAATGTGATAGAACATCATCATTTATAAATACTAATTTTTTTTGTGATATCTTATAAAATATTATTAGAAAGACCCCATATTATTTTGATCATATATTTTGCATCCTAAACAAATGTATTTAAGAAGATCATCCATGGTGAATATGTGAACATTGTCCAATCTAAAAATCCGAACATTTGATATTGATTTTGGATTATATTCTAATTTATAACAACTAAATATCCATTAATTAAGATATTAGTTATTATGATGATACCTAGGAGTGTTTCCCTTGAGGGGGAGACAAATTTACAATGAAGGTGTTTTTACTAGAATAATTATTTCATTGAATATCTTATATAAAAATTTTATTATATCCTTTAAAATAATATCATTGGAAAAGGTATTTTTTTCATAACCTTATATCCTTGGTTATGAAAAATAATAAACATAACACAAAGGGGAAATTGTTTAATTGATAAATGGAATAAGTAATTTTGAAGAATGAAATTTCTCCAAGGTCACTTATCCAACATGTTTCACATGAATCATTGTTTATATATTACATAATGTATGTGTAAGAGTTTCATGGTTATTATTATATCAGAATATTTTCCTCCCATTTAGTATCTCCACCATTGAATAATATTATGAAACACTTTAATTCTTTAATGTGTGTTCTCATTTCATAAGGTATTAATATAAATTGATAAAGGATTTTTTTTTCTTAATGAAACCCACTTGTTTTTTGCATTGATCATGTCTCATATAAAATTATTGCGACACAAGGGAAGAAATATTTATTATGTATAGAATTTTTACATTTCCCATGAAAATTATACTTATTTTTTATAAGGTCTCAAGAAATTAAAAATAATTTTTTGAAAATTAATGTGGGGAGATTAACGTAGTAACATATTCATTTGGAAAGAACAATGAAGTAATATCAATCGAATACATATGGGAGATTGAAATATTCAATTTTTATATGAGTAGTATTTGTAATAAATGAATTTTATTGTTTTTATATAGTTTTCAATGAAATATAATATCTCATTGATGATAATATTTTGATGTCATAAAGTAAGAAATTGTATATGTATCTATTATATCTTAAATTGATTAAAAAGTGAGTGATTCTTGGATAAATGGATGAGTAATATTGTACTCAAGTCTTATTAAATTAAGGGAACTCTTGTGAATATTTTGAGTTTATAAATCTATATATTTATGAATTTATCTTAATGTGCAGGGTTGTTCTGTCATATGGTTTGGAGTATGTAATTTGTATACAATAATATAAAATTGATATGATCCATCCAATTATGGTTTTAGAATGGATGAAGATGTTGAAGGATTAGATTTAAGATGATATGATGTTGACGAGATTTTGGGAATGTATATTTGAAGAAGATAATAAGGTGAGGAATTAATGAATATCATACTAATGATTATTCTTGTGAAGATAGTTTAAATAAAAATACCATTAAATATATATATTATTTATTGATGATTTATTTGGAATCCATACAATTGATAGTGATGTTGAAAAATGGTTTGATATTATAATATCTACATGGAATATTATCTAAGTTTCATGTAGTGGAAATTAAACCAAATAATAAGATAACCATTTTACATGAAATTAGGGACCACCTTATCTCCACATGTGGGACCCTTGGGTCAACCATGTGGTAGGAACTCTACTTGGTTAGCTAGTTATTGTTTTAGGAGGAGGTAGGAGCATAGAGCCATTAAGGATTGAATAAGTGGGTGATCGTGGAATGTGCATAGTATATAGAACAGTCTATAGGTGGGGATTCATGGGTGAGGCGCATCCCATGGATGGTGTGTTTCATTGTGTATTAGGGTGTCGACCCTAGTGCTATCTTGAACAAGATGGTGGGAAGGAATAGTTTATTAAGTGGTGATTACTGAATCTTTATGTAAGAACCCATGTTTTTGGAACAGATAAAAAATCCCGATCCTGTTTATATTTTGACTTGTTTTTGGGGAAAACATTTAAAAGTTGGGGAGGTCGGGCAGGTGCGCACGGTTGGTGTGCAGTCTGAACCAACCGTGCGAGCAATCTGTGCGAAGTCCTCGAGTGAGACAGTAGCAAGCACACAACTAGAGCATGGTCTGAACAAACCATCTAGACATGCCATGAGAAGTCTCTGGGTGAGGCAGTGGTAACCGCATGGTTGGCACATGGTTTTCCAAACTGTCAAGGGTAACCGTGTGACCACTTAAAATTTGGGTTTTTATGTTTCGGGCAACTCGGGATTTCCCATTCTTCTCTCTTTTATTCCTCCCTCTTGTAGCTCATGTAGGGAGAGCCGGTCAAACCATCAAATCCTCCCCATATCTTCATCTGAACTCCGTTTCGAATGTCATTTGATCCGTTGGAACCCCCTCATTAAGGCCTTAATTCCTCTTGATTCATTCGTCATGATTTTTATTCTAGAATGAGTTATAGGGGTTTGAGTGGTCTTTATTCATTTTTAGATATTCTACATTTTAGACCTAATTGGAGGCTATTATTGGAGGAGTAACATCATACTTGTATGAGGTAGGTGGTGCATATCGCTTTTTGTGTTTTTGTAGTCATTTGGTTAGGTCGGCCTTCGACATGTTTTTGGGTATTTGGATAGAGACCCTAATTTATTTGATACTTATTATTTAAATTTCTAATTAATCCTACGGGATACCTTTGGGTATTCCCTTTTTCCTATCTCGATTGAGTAGGGCCGGGTGAGAGGTTGTTGCTCACATGGGGCATTTTGGTCAGGGTTTCCAAAATGATAATACTTGAATTGTATTGGTTTTAACTATTATTTTTAGTTATTTAAATTTTGATATGAATTCTTGGAGACCTTATAAACTGCAGTTCTGGTATGGGACAACACTTTTGTAGTGCAATTCATATGTCTAGAAGGTTTTTCTTGTTATGTGTTCGATTTAAATGTGTTTTATATGTAAATGTAGAATTGCATATGCCGGATCCTTCAGGTTATGATGGGTGTAGCCCGGATATTGCTGAGTGATGTTGATCACAGGTTGGGCATGGACCGGTATACTATGGGTGGTTTTGACCATGGGATTGGGCATCATGGACATCATCTTGAGGTAGTACAATTGTCAGGTTGAGATTGACCTGGGGTTACTTTGGGTGGTTTCGACCACAGGATTGGGAGTCATGGAATTCAGCATGAGGTAGGATGACTATCAAGTTGGGCATGGCCCGAGTTACTGGGATGGTGAGGCCATCAGACTTGAGTGGCATGGTCACAGGGACATGAGGTGCCATATATGTGGTGGATTAGGTACTATTTTGGTGATTACCACTCACCTAGAACATTGAGTAGTGTGCACACATAGATACTCCGTGATGAGGTGTTTTTTACCACTCATGTGGGTAGAGGCCCCCGTAGATGCGGATTAGGTACTTTGGTTGGGGGTTCTTGTCATAAGAAGCCACGTGGGAGGTGAGGAGCCTCTAAGGGATAGCTTGAGGCCATCGGGTTGGAGGCTGAGGATCGCCGTTATTTGAGGGTAGGTATCGTTGTCCCTCTAGATAATTATTTGAGGTTGGATATCACCATCCATCAGGTTACTTGATTTGAGTGCAGGTATCACTATGTGTTCAACTATTTATCTGAGGGAAGACATCACTGTCCCTCCAGTTATTTATTTGAGTACAACCATCGCTGTTCCTCCAGGTTACTTCTTGGGTGTGCCTTCGAGATGTCGGTACGTGAGGCATGAGGTGTCAGGAGGCACAAGGTTCTGAGTTACTATTCTTTGGTGTTCCTTCGAGACGTCGGTACATGAGACACGTTGTGTTCGGGGGGGGGGGGCACATGGTGCCGGGTTACACCATAGAGATTTTGGCATTGGCCGAAGGAGGTGACACTCCATGGTGGATTCTGAGCACCAATTGAGTTTGTGTTTATTTGTGCATCATACTTTTTACTGCTTTCCTTATTAATACATTCCTACTTAAAAACTTATATTAGGTACGCACCATTGGGTAGTATCCTACTGAGGTTTTTCTGACACCCTGCATGGCCCCTTCATGATGCGTGTAGAGTTAATGGATTTACATGTAGGAAAGAGGCCATCTTTAGGAGTTAAGGTGCATTAGTCTTTGCATGGAGATGGTATGGATGTTGAGGTCTTGCCATGCTGGAGTTATCTTGTATTTTTTCCATTGATGTATTCGCATGCTTTTGTTATGTATCTACAGTTGGTTAGCAATTAGATCCTTTATATATATAAATTCATGTAAGACCTGTTTTGGATGAATGTTTGTTGTTTAGTGGTAGTTACAAGTGATCAGTGTGATGTTTTGTTTAATTTATGTTACTGTTGTTTATATTTATTGCTTCCGCTATTTCCTGATATTGTATGTGCTTCTACTTTGCGATTCTGGTTTGAGTCTGCTGAGTAATTTATTCTGCTGCATCTTTATTGTTATACCTGGACCAGTACCATTATTATTATCCATCGAGAGGGTATTGCCTCCCCACTATACCTATAAGTCCCTCACTTCTAGTTTGAAGCCTTTGGCATTTGGGGAGGTGTCCCTAAGGTAGTAACACCTGACCCATTTAGAACTGTTCGGGAGGCTGTTCAGGTAAGGGTCATTACAAAGTGGTATAATAGGAGTTATTGAATGGGATTTTGTAGCAGTGCATTGATGACTACCAATGAGTTGGAAACTTCTCTTTTTATTTCAACTGGTTTAACTATTTGGGATATGGTAGATTGGAGATAGGTTGTAACTGGAACAGGGTTTCTAGCTTTATCTTGGGTGCCTGCAGCCCCAGGTATGAGGGATGGACCATGTTTCCATGGTTAGGATTTTCTGTTTTCTTTTTGCTCAAATTATAGTTTTTATGATTTCCCCCTCAGTGGCTCACTTGGTGTGTGATGTTATTGATTGTGATATGTGACCCTTGACCTGGTGTGGTAAGGGAGAATTGGACCATGGTACGGTATGGAGAGGTGTGATTGTTTGGATTTTGATCGGCACATTTTTGGGTATTTCAATTTCATAACTGCACGAATGATTTGTGATGAGATAATACCATGTAAACACAATGAAAATTACCATGCTTTGTATTCTTGAAACATGAAAAGATGAAATTCGTGATAGAATTTCTTGTCTATTGCAATGTGTATTCCATTCAGTATATATTGTAGAATTGCATGTGATAGGTTATTTGGGTATGGCTCTTGTATGAGCAAGAAAGTACTATCAGTTGAGGTGATTTGGATCACCAGTTTTGGGTGACTCGGTGGTTTGTTTGAGGTAGTGTTGGTTGTCAGGACGGGCATGGCCTGAGGTACCTTTGATACATGGCTCTTATAAGGGCGGGTAAGGAGGCCAGGAGGCCAGGATGCCGTGGGGCATGGTTACAGTAGGGGAGATTAAGGGTGGTAGTTTTGTGCTTTCTTTTAATGATTTCTTATCTATGTTGAATATATATTGTTATATATATATATATATATATTTGTTTTCTGTCCATTTATGGTATTTAGGGGGTTCATTTTTGGGTGACTTAGATGGAGAAAAGACGGGAGATGATATAGTGCCGCAATTACAAGATCAGGTTCAAGGTCCAGTATAGGAAGAGCAGGAGCCATAGGTATAGGCTCTGGGACAAGATCAGGTTCAGGATCCTATATAGGCAGGACAATAGCTAGGTTTGGCAGCCTTTGGACCATGGCTCAATGAGCAGTTTCGAGCTATCATGGTACATGTCTTGCAGGGGATCAACATAGGTGCGCAGGGTACAAATCCATCTATGGCATTCCTGATGCGGGAGTTCTAGTCGCATCAATTTCCACTTTTTTAGGGTTAGGGTGGTCCACAAGCAGTTGAGAATTAGATTGAGAGCATGCAGATGATCTTCGAGCAGCTCGAGATGCCTCCCGTGTGGAGGGTCAAGCTGGTGACGTACATGCTGTGATGAACAGCAAAGAGCTGGTGGGATGTGGAGGTTCAAGCTCACAGGCCCAAGGGACTGGCGTAGAAGGATTTTTAGAATAGGTTCTTCGAGCACTATTACCCAGAGACACTGAGGGAAAAAAGAGCTCATGTGTTCCTGAATCTTTAGCAGGGAGTCATGTCTATCATGGACTATGCAGCTACTTTCACCGATGTGTGTCGCTTTTCACCCGTAATGGTAAGAAATGACGCGACTAGGATGAGATGCTTCGGGGATGGATTATGAAAATCAATATGGATCTAGGTAAATATCTTCCAGCTAGGTTCTTTATTAGAGGCAGTGAATCATGAGCTCATAATGGGGGATAATTAGAGGGATATGCACCAGGTCGGTTGGGCTGCGGCCTCTAGTGATGGTTCAGACAACAGGAAGTGAGAATGTGATGAGTTCCAGTATGGCTGTTAGGTCAAGGACTCAACTAGACCACCTCATAGTAGTTCTTATGTGGTTTTCTTTCAGTGTTGAAAGACAAGACATGTTCGGACTTAGTGTGATAGGCCTCCATAGGAGTGTCGGGAATGTGGAAAGGTCAGGCATCTCGAGAGGTTCTAAAGGCAGCCTTCTAAAAAAGCTGGTAGGCAGGGACCAAGACAAATGGTGGAATCTGGTGTTGGTTTAGGTTCGGTACTAGGAGAGGGTAGCTGAGGTTCAGCTACATGCGGAGGACGTGATATAGACAACGAGATCCAGCTGAGGGGTCAATGGCCGGTGACTAGAGCAGCACTGCAAGGAGGTTAGGCATCAGTCAACCATGCTTCTGGCCAGGTGCACACCGTGGTGATTCTAGAAGCTGAGTAGGCTAGTGAGTCAAAAATGGTTAGAGGTACACCATGGGTTTGTCCGTGATTTCCTTTTTCTCTTTTGGCATGACCTGTAGAGGCATGTCAGTTTTGAGTGCATGAGGTGCACAAGATTTATGTGGACTGACTAGATGCTGGTCAATGGGATTGGCGCCATCATAGGTGCATGATATATTTATATATATATTTATGATATGTATAGCATCATGGGAATAAATGATACAAGTTACAAGAAGTGCCTTGGGAATTGGGGCATCGAGGATGCGGGTTACATGAGGTGACAGGTACTAGGTTTGTATTGAGAATCCATGGGATGCAGGACCTCATGGAGGCGGAAACCGATGCGGTGCGGGATAAATTGGATATCGAAAGTGGCACGAGGGCACCGATGAGGTGTAGGGGAGATGATGTGTCACAAGAGGAACTTGATTCTGAAAAGAGTTTAGTGAACCTTTTCTTGTTTTGAGTTTTGTCGGGTTGAGACTGAGTTAGGCGATTCATAAGGTGGAGAGCCCCTTGGGGAACTCAGCTAGAACCTTGTGACTGGGGAAGTTTGGGTTTCTTTGATTGGGGTGGTATATTCAGTGCCATCTATGGGTTTCATTTGATACCTCAGGGATGAGATATGTTATGGTGGGGAGATTGTAAGAACCCGAGTTTTTGGAACGAGTCAAAAATCCTAACCCTGTTTGAATTTATGACTTGTTTATGGGGGAAAAAGTTGAATAGTTGGGGAGGTCGTGCAGGTGCACACGATTGGTGCACAGCCTAAACAATCTGTGCGACCAGGCCGTGCAAAGTCCTTAGGTAAGATAGTAGCAACCACATGGTTGGCACACGACCTAAAAAATCCATGCGGACTAGCCATGCGAAGTCTCTGGGTGAGGCAGTGGTAACCGAACGGTTGGCACACGGTTTGCCAAATTGTGCGAGGTAAAGGAGCGACCACTTAATGTTTTGGTCTCTAAGATTCTGGCCACTCGAGATTTCCCATTCTTCTCACTTTTCTTCCGACCTCTTGTGGCTCGTGTGGGGAGAGCTGTCCAGAAATTCAAATCCTTACCGGATCTTCATCCGAACTTTGTTTCAAATATCATTTGATCTGTTAGAACCCCCTCAGTAAGGCCTTGATTCCTATTGAGCTATTATTTTTGATTTCTATTCTAGAATGAGTTATAGGGGTTTGAGTGGTTTTGATTCCTTTGTAGATCTACAACGTTTTAGACCTAATTGAAGGCTGTTATCGGAAGAGTAACATCATACTTTACAAGGTCGGTGGTGCATACCTCTTTTTGTGTTTCATGGTCATTTTGGTAGAGCGGCCTTCAACGCGTTTTCAGGTATTTTGAGAGAGACCCTAATTTATCTGCTACTACTTATATTAATTTCATATTAGACCTATGGGATACCATTGGGTATTCCCTTTGTCCTGTCTTGATTGATCAGTGTCAGGCGAGAGGCCATTGCTCACATGGGGCATTTTGGCCGAGGTTTAAAAACTGAAAATACATCAATTGTATTGGTTTTAACTATTAGTTTTAGTTATTTAAACCTTGATATGAATTGTTAAGGAACATAGAACCTTTAATGCTGGTATGGGACAACACTTGTTTAGTGAAATTAATCAGTCTAGATGGTTTTGCCTGTAATGTGTTCTGTTTAAATTTGTTTTTTATGAAAATGTTGAATTTCATTTCAGGGAACCTTTGGGATATTATGGGCATGGCCTAGATATTGTTGAATGATGCTGATCACAAGATTCTCTTGGCCTGGGTTACTTTGCGTGGTTTTGACCATGGGATTGGGTGTCATGGACATTGGCTTGAGGCAATACGATTGTTAGGTTGGGCTTGTCCTGGGGTTACTTTGGGTGGTTTTGACCACGGGATTGGGTGTCATGGACGTCGTCTTGAGGAAGTATGATTTTTAGGTTTGGAATGGCCCTGGTTACTGGGATGGAGAGGCCATCAGACTCGAGCGGCATGGTCGTAGGGACATTAGGTGTTAGATGTGTGGTGGCTTAGGTACTATTTTGGTGCTTACCGCTCACTCGAAAATTTGATTAGTGTGCATACAAAGATAATCCGTGATGAGGTTGTTTTGACCACTAATGTGGGTAGAGGCCCTAGTAGATGCAATTTAGGTTTTTTGGTTGGGGGTGCTTGCCGTAGAAAGCCACATGGGAGGTTAGGAGCCTCTAGGGGAAGCTTGAGGCTATCGGGTTGGGGGCTGAGGCTCACCATGAATTGAGGGCAGGTATCAATGTCCCTCCAATTACTTATTTGAGGGTGGATATTACCATCCCTATGGTTACTTTATTTGACGGAAAGTATCACTATCTCTCCGGCTATTTATTTGATGGCATACATTGGTGTCCCTTTGGTTATTTATTTGAGGACATGCATCACTGTTCCTCCGGGTTAATTATTGGGCGTGACTTCGAGATGTCGGTACTTGAGGCATGGGGTGTCAGGAGGCACAAGATGACGGGTTACTCTTTTTGGGTGTGCCTTCGGGACATCGGTACTTGAGGCACGCAGTGTAAGGGGGGCACATGGTACCGGGTTACACGACAAAGATTCCAACATTGGCCGAAGCAGGTGACACTCCGTGGTGGCTACTGAGAGTTTGTGTTTATTTGTGCATTGTACTGTTTACTATATTCATTATAAATACATGTATTCTTAAACACTTATATTAGGTATGGACCATTGGGTAAGATCCTACTGAGGTTTGTCTCACACCCTACATGGGCCCTTCGGGACGCATGCAAACATTATGGATTTACGTGCAAGACAAAGTCCATCATCAGAAGCTAGGCTGCATTAGTTATTGCATGGAGATGGTATGGACCTTGAGGTCTTTCCTAGCTGGAGTTATATTGTTTTTTTTCCTTTCTTGTATTAGCATGATTTTTTTATGTAGCTACAGTTGGTTAGACATTGGCACCTTTTTATATATAAATACATATATGAACTGTTTTGGATGCATGTTTGTTGTTTAGTGCTAGTTACAAGTGATCAATGTGCTGTTGTGTTTACATTCCCCTAGTGTGGTTTATATTTATTGCTTCTACTATTTATTTATATTGAATGTACATCCGCTCTGCGGGTCTGGTTTGAGTTAGCTGTGTCATTTATTAAGCTTCATCATTATTGTTTTACTTGGACCAGTACCAATATTATTATCCCCCGAGTGGGTATAGCCTCCCCACTATACCAATAAGACCCTCATTACTTGTCGGCAGCCTTTGGCATTTGGGGTTGTGCACCTAAGGTAGTAACACATGACCAGATTAGAACTGTTCGGGTGGCTTTTTGGGCCCGCGTCGTTACACTTCACACTGATGTGGGATGTATGAGTATGTAGGTTTCTATTCATATTATAAAAACATATAGATATAATGAGTACCGCTTGATCTCTCCAATCCAAAAGGTCCAATATGAGGCTTAACCATCTTATACCTCTAGACTCATCAGAGGATAATTGTGTGTTATATATTCTATATATTGTGACTAAAAGTATCAAGATAAACATGAATTTATGATATTTCAAGAATATGATAGAATGTAACCTCATGGATGAATCCAACACTTTTCACACAATTATGAGTTAAAGGAACATGATAAAGTAAACTGAAAACAATGATTCATATGACATGTTTTTTATTTAATATACCTAAATGAATTAGAGATTAGAAAAAACGAAAAACCTGATATCATCACATAAAATGGGAGGAGTTCCTACATAAAACCTTGTAACAAAATTTTCAAGGAATAATGGATTTAGAAAATAAGGAATCTTGATTGGAAATATGTAGTAATTCATGAATCATATTGGATTTGAATGTCATCATTAAACAAAAAACCATGCTTCTAAGATGTTGAAGAGGGGAGGTGCTTGAGGTTTTTCAATACAGAGCCTCTTAGACAATGATTATACTTCCACTCATGAGAAATCTCATTTCCATAAAAACAAATTGAGTATCATTATGTATTACCTTCTATAAAGTGAATAATAACCATGAACCACCATTTTAATGTGATCATCTTTAAAATCATGAACTAAATTTCATGAAGAATATGATCTATGAAAACTCGGATTATGTTAAAACACACATAGTATTCCTCAATAAATTATTCCAGGATATAGTGCTGAGATATTTACCCCATGTATGTTTAGATAAAGGAATTGTGTCTGATCATACAGAGACAACTAGAATTCTTATAGGAAGGAAACAATCTGATATTTTACTTAGTTACATGAATAGTAAGATCCTTTCTTATATCACACATTATTATGCAAAGAATATTGTTTCACAAATAACATTAATTTTAATTAAGATAAGAAGGATGAAGAATATAAACTAAATTGTGTATTAATAAGTTCAATGTATGTGACTTTATGAAGAAAATACGAATACGTTAATCCTTAACAAGAACTATATGGATTGAACATAAAATTACAGATAGATAAAATAGTGATGTCTAATGAACATTCTATTGGAATGTGTTGAGTTTTGTATACAATAAGGGAATGATATAAAATTGTGAAAGATCATTCTTACATGAAATAATATTTAAAGGAATGTGTGATTTAATTGCTTAAATATTTTCCCCCATGAATTACAAAGGAGCACCGATACAAGAATTTTTTTTAAATTGTGTATCAAGGAAGTCATGGAACATAGTTTACATTAATTATCATATATTTAATATTTAAGAAGATATTGTTTTTTAAAATATATTTAATGATAATTATTTTGAGTAAAATATTTGCGACAATTTTATGCCGAGCTGAACATTCATTGTTTTGATAATAAAAAAGATTATTTTTCATGAATGTTAATAAGAGATAATTAAACATATTTGATAGTATAGTTATATGAATAATATGATAAAGAAGCATTGTTTTTACTATAATGAATAAGAATAATAGTTTCTTTCTTGTTGTTTTACATTTAACCATGTGAATAATATGTGGAAGAACAAAGTAGCATTATGAAATCTAGCATAACTCTTGTCTAAGGGATGAATTTTTTTGTGATAAAATGAACCATAAAAGGTTAATACTATAATAATATGATTTAAAAATAACAACCATGATGACAAAAAATAGGAAATATAGATTTAATATAGTGAGACAAAATTTAAAGTACAGTCACTATTTGTTGTCACCACGTTAAATGATTATTTTCTAGTGGTTATGTGGGATTGGAATATTTCTAATCACTTTCATGGACTAGATACTATTTTTCTACATTTAACAATTTAAAACTACTATGATCTATATTTACTTAACTTCATATAATTTCATATGGTCATGATAAGTGAATATGAGAATCCTAATCATAATAGGTCTAATATGTAAAATAGGCAATAGTTAAAATATGGGAAAAAAGTTCCCAATACCGATTCATCCCATTTCAATGTTGCATACATATTAAATTGGTTATTTCATATAAAAAATCATGAAATTTCATTGATTATGATTATAAAAAAAAGGATGATAAAATGAAGCTAGTTTTATATCTATGTCTGCAAAAAATATTCAACAACCCAAAGAAGATCAAGAGAGTAAATGAATGAATAAATATTTCGATACTAAAAAAATCAGAGATTAAATGATTTTAATGGTATAAAACCTCTTGGTCTATTACATTTCCAATTTACGATGTTTGGGTCCCCCTGGAATCCATCAGTTTGTCTGGAGGGCAGTGAAGTCGGTGGGAGGAAGTCACTGTGGTGTCACTGATTGGTGAGTCACCAATTAGTGAGTCACTAATTGGTGTGTCACCGATCTATGTGTCACCTGTCAGTGAGTCACCAATAGGCGTGTCCCTGATCTATGAGCCACTGATCAGTGAGTCACTAATAGGATCCACAGCCCATCGGTGCCACAATAGAGGTTTTCAGGGTTTTCTTTCCCGAGTTTCATTTAATGACACTTTTAAGTCTTTTGACATTCTCAAAGAGGTTCAAGACCATTTTTATCACCACAAAAAATGTTGTAAATATCCTAAGAGTGGGGATACCCTCAATGGATCCTTTTTCTTCTTTATAAACTTAATCATTAAACACAAAACTGTTATGGAAGCTATCCGAAGATATTTTTAAAATAAAAATTAATTAAATCATATGTACTGGTCCAACAATGTGTTGAAACCACCATCCGCCTTTAAGTCCATTCAATGTTCATATACTGTAACTTTAGGATCTCAACAAGCTTTGCATGATAATTATTTCTTATTGTTGGCCCGTATCTTTTTTTTCCTTGGGGTGTTTGGAGTCCCCCTTCATGAGGCTTGTGGGGCACCTGTGCTGGAGCCTTTGTTGCTCAATCTTGTAGTCCCCAAACTTCCTCCCATTAAAGCCATGCATCCCCAGTTATTGGGTTGAGGTGAAAAACATTGATCATTGATCATCCATGTTGGGTTCTTCCTTTGTCTCTATATAATCTATATCATGTAAGGTGGGTACGATGACGTTCCTTAGAGAATGGATGAAACCAAACCATAACAATGTTAAATAATGGTTTTTAAATAAATAAGGGGTGTGTTTGATGATTTTACTATACTGTTTTACCTTTTCTTGTATATTGAAAATAATATGGATTATGTCCACTGAAAATCGTGGCTGTTGGTGTTAGTTTCTTATGTACTAATGAACCACTATTATTCTGGATAATTCTGTGATTGAATGGATGTAACATGGAAATTGGTTAATCATATATACTTGGTGGAATAAATTGATTCTAGTGAACAAGAATCCTTGTATTATCACCCAGTTAACCAAATGGAAAGAATGAAGTTAATGAATAGTGTGTTTAAACATATAAACTCCCTTGTTTAGTCTTGGTAATATGTGTGGGTGTTCTCTTTATTCTTATGGGTTGACGTGGATGGGAATTGGAACCCCAATTGTGGTGCGGTTTTTAGTTTGTGGATCTGAGGCCACGTGGAACCGTATGTTGGGTCTTGGTTTGGTTCCATTACTTTGAGGGATTACACCGATCTCTTTTTGTTGTTGCGACTATACAAGAGAATCGGGCGAGAATGCTTAATTTTCTTCTTGATTGTTTTTCCTTCCTTGAATTGTGGTTATGCCTGTTAGTTTCCCAGTTGTGAAGAATTATTTAAATGTAACCACTTTAATGTTATAAAAATAACACATTAAAAGGGAATTTGTTTTACAGGAATGATTAGTGACTTGGTTGTGGCAGTTGTGCTTTCTTATGAATGAATAGTAACAAGGGTGTTTGTGTATGGGCGGGTTTTGGAACCCCTAGGTTGGGATGAGTGCTTGTTTACCTATATGTATTATTTATTTCTTAAGTTTCTTATTCGCACCCCACCCATTTTGAGAAGTTTGTGCCGAAAACCCCCATTTCATGAAGGGGGGGGGGGGGGTGAGGTGTTTTCCAACACTTATATGAGTGACTGTTTATTAGTTATTATTCTAATCCCTTTCCTGAGTAGCCCAAGACTCTTGAGGAAGGCTATAATGGCCTAAGGCCCATTACAACACATGATTCTTTGGGAAAGGTAGTTGTGGTGGTTTTCCCAGTTGTGTGCGGGTAGGTTCTTTCCCAAGGGTCTTCAGTATGAGGACCAAGGGTCTTCAGATACTCTAAAAACATATAGATATAATGAGAACCCTATTATCGTTTTAATCAAATCTATCTGATCAGATCCTCTATCATCTCCTACCCCCAACTCATCAAAGGACATATTTATGCGAGAGTTTCTACATGCCAGGACATCCATTAAAACGACAAGATCAAATGTTTGATATTTTGAGATTTTAAAGTTACAATACATAAAGAATAAATTCTACACGTGAATTGAATAAGGAGTTCAATGAACATACTTTAATTTAATAAAAATGATGTTTTAGAGGCCTTGTAGGGAATTAATATTACATGAATAAGTTTGATTGTAAAACACCTGTAGTACCTGATATCGTCACATGCATTGTGGGGAGTTCCTCCATGAACTCACATAAGAAATAATTCTATGAATATTGGTATAAAAATTACAAAAATGGAATGGAAATATTTCCAAATTACACGAAATTTGGGTATTTGAATATTAGTATATACATAACATAGAAATTGGGATTTAAAGTTTCTAAATCGAGAAAGGTCTCTTGGTCTATAAATATTGTTCCTCTATGATAAAAAATTTTCTTCCTATCATGTGAACTGTACTATAAAAAAATAGAATATGAAATCATTTTAGATTAAATGAATTGTATATGAACTTTGACCCTCACAGACATTTTAAAGAAGGAAAGAAATGAACATTGATTTTTACAAGGAATAAGATTCTTGGAAACCCAACATATGTAGAAAAACACATTATTGGGTACGATGAATTGTTATATAAGACTATGTTGACAATATTAATCCCAATATATTTATATAAAAAAATAATTAATTTTTTAATGATGTTAATTGGTTTTTAAAAAGGAATAAGAAACACCAATGGTTTATTCAGTTTCATAAATTAGATGTTACTTCACAATGGAAAACATTATTTCATGAAGAATATTTTTGATGTTTTTATTGAAATTTCATGAAGATGATAGAAATATAAAAATAATGAATAGATTCAATGCATATGTAAAATGAATTGGACTTGAAGTATAAAACATGGATACATGAATCCCAAACCCAAACCGAATTCATCAGATCTAAAATAATAAATATAAAAATAGAGATGTCAAAATAAACATTCACTATTCATTTGTTTGGTAAAAAGTTCATGAGGAGAAGAATTTGAATTGTTCCATGATATTTCAGAAAATAAATAATATTTAATGAGTAGTGTGATTCAATCAAATGAATATTTTTTCACTAAGAAGAAAACAGGTGAAACAATTTTATAACATTTGTTTATATTATGTATCGAGGATGTCAAATAACCCAGTCTAAAATAATGTTATGATCATTGAGACTAGATAATAGAATGAGTTTTCCTAGCAATCAATTGACTCTTATTCAGGAAATAATAATTTTTATGATAATAATTAAAATTCCATGAATGAAGGTTTCCGGATTTGATGAATTTTTTTAAAGGATTTAGTTATTAAAAAAACAAAACAATACTCCACACTATATATAATAAAGAATCATTTCAATTTGAGGTTTTGGATAATTAGAGCAAATTTTCAAATTTATTAGGGTTAAAAATAAAATAAAACTATATGACTACTTTACTTTTACATTAACTAACTCCAAAAGAAAATAAATCTAAATTATATATTTTATGATACCTATGAAAATCATTTTAAAACATCGAAAAAGAATTTCATTTATGAATAATGGGTTTTAAAATTGCTGAAATTAGTTTTTCGAACTCTTCATCTGAAAAAAATTATATAAATTATTTTTAATATTATTAAGATAATAAATTTGGAAATTTATTTTCAAATACCATTTCAAAATATCCTTAAAATTATATACGTTGTGAAAATACTATAATACTTTGAAAAATAAATACTCTAAAAAATTTCTTAAAAATAGTCAAGTGATATTTTTGAAAAAAATAAATGATTTTAAAAACAACACACTTAGGACAATTGAATCATTTAATGTTATCTTGGGCCTACCAACTTGATGAGGGATGGGTTCACCTCCCAATTTCCTACCATATTAATGATGTTGAAGTTCCAAATAAAGTAAAAATACCATTGAAGATTGATTTACTTTAATATACTTTTTCACTAGATTTTATACATTTAAATTCCTGGAATCATATTCATATATATATATATATAATTCATAGGATATCATTTGTAAGATTTAGAACAACCGAGTCTTACCTACATTAAGAATATCATAAATATATGGAATTAAAATAAATGAATAATTATCATTCATGAAACAATATTTCATTCATTTATCTCATAAACGAATATAATAGATAATACACACACACACACACATATATACATGAAAATAATAAAATTTAGTTCATATAATATAAATGAATGACATTTAATGAGTTTATAAAGAATATATACATATTACATATGTCATTCTTACAAATTAATATCGCTTTTTTAGAATAATAACAATGTTTAATTCAAAAATACACTAAGAAATAAGTATTTATATATTTTTGCCAAACTAATACATAATAATGAAGAAATAAATATTCTTATAAAATATATGTAATTTTTTTCATGTGGACATAAACATGACACAAAAAATTTAAAAAACTGAAAACCATGTTCAAATTTGGGAATTAGTTCCTTGAAAATGGATATATAATTTCAGAGAATATCATTGAAGCTTTCAAATAAGATAGTGTATCATAATCATCGCATAAAAACTAGACTCTAAATATTAGTGGATTAATCGAAATAAACACCTTAAAATAATATTATAATTATAGTTATATATAATTAAAAAAAATATAAAATCATTTGAATAAAAATAAAATTAAACATCGATAATTTTTCTAAAAAATAAATGATTTTAAAAGGTAATTAATTGATACAAAATAATAAAAAAATCTCATTTGTTAAAACATAAAAGTAAGTTTCTTTATAATTAAACCATAATTAAATCTATATTGAAAATAAAAACATAAAATAAATAAATTCATTACGAAACATTCTCTTTACCTTGGGAACAATATATTTTTTACATAAAGAGGACTACTACCTTCTTTATTCCATTTATTTTTACCCATCATTTTCCAAATTATATTAAGATCATTATAGAGCCTCTTATTAATATAAATACACAATAATATTAAAACATGATAGTGGTTCATCATTTTATATTCATTTCCAGTTTTCTTAGGAAAATCATGGATAATATTCCAATATTTAAATAAGTAGTGGGTTCATAGTAGTGTATATGTACAATGACTTTAAATTTAGATATAGAATATATAGAATCGTTATCCACAAACCAAGAAGATTTGAAAAAAATCTCAAAATTCAGATAGGTGAACAATAAAATCAATGTTTAGTGTTCAGATGATCAAAAAATTCACACGTATAGGACATATAACATAAATATATATATTATAATTTTTGTAGTGCAATATTAGAAGAGAAAAAAAATGAAAAACATGATTTAGATATACCAAAATTTAATATGAATTCTTCTTCAGGAAGCATCAATTCATATCCACACATAAAAGAAATATGAATGAGACCAAAAATGATGACATTCAAACCACAATAGGTGTAGGAAATTGGAGAAGAAGGAAACTATGATGATGATAGTGGTTGAAAAATTTAGTAACATGATGAAACTACATGATTCAGACATAAAAAAACCACACTGCCATATAGATAAAAAACATACAATGAATATCCAAATATGATGGTTGTTTTTCCTATAAATAGAGTTTGAAACCTCAGAATGAATAAGATATGGGGGTCAAATATGAGTCACAATTTTTTTCAGAATCGACAAAAGCTCCAAATTCATCCTAACTGCCAAACTCAGATCCCAGCTCAACCAAATGACTCATTACTCATCTTCGACCTCATTACTCAGTTACATAAATATTAAGTTCCTTTCTTATATCACGCATTCTTATGTGAAGAATATTGTTTCACAAAGAACATTAATTTTAATAATGATAATAAGGATGGTGAATATAATCTATAGTGTGTATTAATAAGTTCAATGTATTTGAATTCATAAAGAAAATATGAATACGTGAATCCTTAACATGAACCATATGGATTGAACATAAAATAATAGATAGATAAAATAGTTATGTCTAAGGAACATTATATTAGAATGTTTTGAGTTTTTTGTACAATAAGGGAATGATATAAAATTGTGAAAGATCATTCTTACATGAAATAATATTTAAAGGAATGTGTGATTTAGTTGCTTAAATATTTACCCCCATGAATTACAAAGGAGCACCGATACAAGAATTTTTTTTATATTGTGTATCACGGAAGTCATGGAACATAGTTTACATTAATTATCATATATTTAATATTGAAGAATAGAAATTGTTTTAAATGATATTTAATGTTAACTTTTTTACTAAAATATTTGCGACAATGTTATTAGGAGATGAACATTCATTGTTTTGATAATTAAAAAGCGTATTTTTTATTAATGAAAGTGAATAAGAGATAATTTTGCATTTTTGATTGTATATTTATAAGAATAATATGTTAAAGATTCATGGTTTTTACTACTATGAATATGAATAATAGTTTCTTTCTTGCTATTTTACATTTAATAATGTAAATAATATGCGGAAGAACAAAGTAGGATTATAAAATCTAGCATAAGTCTGGTCTAGGGGATGGATTTTTGGGTGTTACAATAAAACATAAAAGGTTAATTCTATAATAATATGATTTAAAAATAAATACCATGATGATATAAAATAAGAAATATAGATTGAATATAGGGAGACAAAATTTAAAGTACACTCACTATTTGTTGTAACCACGTAAAATGATTATTTTCTAGTGGTTATTGGGATTGGAATATTTCAAATAACATTCATGGGTTAGATACTATTTTTCTACAATGAACAATGTAAAACTAATATGATCTATATTTACTTAACTTCATATAATTTCATCTGATCATGATAAGGGAATAAGAGAATCTCGATCATAATATGTCAAATATGTGAAATAGGTAATAATTAAAATATGGTAAAAAAGTTCCCAATACCAATTCATCCCATTTTAATGTTCCGTACATACTAATGTGGTTATTTCATATAATAATACTCATGAAATTTCATTGATTATGATTATAAAAAAAGGATCCGAAAATGAATCTAGTTTGATATCTATGTTTGGAAAAAATATTCAACAACCAAAATAAGATCAAGGGAGTAAAAGAATGAATAAATATTTTGATACTAAAAAATCAGTGTTTAATGGATTTTAATGGCCTTGACCCTCTTATTCTATTAAATATCCAATTTCTGGTGTTTGGGTCCCCCTCACCCCATCAGTAAGTCTAGAGGACTGTAGAGTCGGTGGCCGGAAGTCACTGTGGTGTCATTGATTAGTGAGTCACCAATCAGTGAGTCACTAATTGGTTTGTCATTGATATGTGCGTCACCCATCAGTGAGTCAACGATCAGTGTGTCACCGATCGATTAGCCACTGATCGGTGAGTCACTGATAGGCACCACACCTGATCGGTGCCACGAGGGAGGTTATCCGTGTTTTCTTTCCTATGTTTCCTATAATGACACTTTTAATTCTTTTGACATTCTAAAAGAATTTCAATGCCATTTTTATCCCTACAAAAAATGTTTTAAATATCCTACGAGTGGGGAGAACCTCAACAAATCTGTTTTCTTCTCTATAAATGTGATAATTAAATTCACAACTTTTATTGTAGCTCTCTGAAGATAATTTTTAAATAAAAATTAATTAAATCATGTGTAACCATCCAACCATGTGTTGAAACCATCATCAGCCTTTATAGCCATTCAAAATTCATATCCTGTAACAATAGGATCTCATATTTTATGGCATATAATTCTTTCTTATTGTTGGCATGTCCCCTTTTCGTTCCTTGGGGTGCTTGGAGTCCCCCTTCATGAGCCTTGTGGTTCTCCGATGCTGGAGCCTTTCTTTCTTTCTCTTGGAGTCCCTAGATTTCCTCCCATTCAAGTCATGCATCCCCAGTTATTAGGTTTAGGAGAGAAACTTTGATCATTGATCATCGAAGTTGGGTTCTACCTTTTTCTCTCTTTACTCTGTATCATGGAGGGTGGGTATGATGATGTTCTTTAGAGGATGGACGAAACCATACCATAATGAAGTTAATGAATGGTTTTTAAATAATGAAAGGGTGTGTTTGATGACGCTACTATACTGTTTTACCTTTTATTATATGTTGCGGAGAATATGGATTTTGTCCACTGAAAATCATCGTTGTTGGTGTTAGTTTCTTATGTACTAATGAATCTATATTATACTGGATAATTCTGTGATTGAATGGCTGTAACATGGAATCTAGTTAATCATGTAAACTCAGTGGACTAAATGGATTCCAGTGAATTATAATCCTTGTATAATCACCACATTTAACCAAATGGAAAGAAGGAACTTAATTAATGGTGTGCTTGAACATTGAAACTCCCTTGCTTTGTCTTGGTAATATGTGTGGTTGTTCTGATTTATTCTTATAGGTTGATGTGGATGGGGATGGGAAACCCAATTGTGGTGTAGTTTTTGGTTTTCGGATTTGAGGCCATGTGGGACCGTATGTTGGGTATTGGTTTAGTTCCAGTACTTTG
The DNA here is from genome assembly GCA_963277665.1 of Viscum album. Taxonomy (NCBI): domain Eukaryota; kingdom Viridiplantae; phylum Streptophyta; class Magnoliopsida; order Santalales; family Viscaceae; genus Viscum; species Viscum album. The sequence continues at coordinate 933,869,090 of OY728156.1, forward strand.
AGGGATCACATAGATCTCTTTTTTTGTGACATTAAAAGAGAACCAGGCGGGAAGGCTTAATTTTCTGCTTGGTTGTTTTTCTTCCTTGGCTTGTGGCTATGCCTGTTAGTTTCCCAGTTGTGTAGAGTTATTTAAATGTAACCACTTGAATGTTTTAATAAGAATTCATTCAAATGGGATTTGTTTTCCAGGAATTATTTGTGTCTTTGTTGTGGCAGTTGTTCTTTTTATGAATGAATAGTAATGAGGGTGTTTGTGTATGGACGAGTCTTGGAACCCCTAGGTTGGGATGAGTTATTGTTTACCTATATGTATAATTTAGTTATTATGTTCCTTATTCATACCCCACCCAAGTTGAGTAGTTCAGGCCGAAAACCCCCATTTCATGAGGGGGGAGGGGGTGTGGTGTTTCCCAAAACTCATTTGAGTAACTGGTTATCAGTTATTTTTCTTATTCCTTTCCTGAGGATCCCAATACTCTTCAGGTAGGTTGTGATGGATGGAGGCCCATGACAGTGCAGGATTTTTTGGGCAAGGTAGTTATGGAGGATTTCCTAGTTGTGTGCGGGTAGGTTGTTTCCCAAGGGTCTTCGAGATGAGGACCATGGGTCTTCAAATACTCTAAAAACATATAGATATAATGAGAACCCTATTACCACTTTAATCAAAGCTATCTAATCAGATCCTCCATCATCTTCTACACCCCAACTCATTAGAGGACATATTTATTCATGAGTTTCTACATACCAAGATATCCATTAACCCTACAAGATCAAATGTTTGGTATTATGAGATTAAAATGTCAGAATACATCAAGAATTCATTTTACAAGTGAACTGAATAAAGTAGTTCAAGAACATTCTATCATTTATTGAAAATGATGTTTTAGAGGCCTTGTAGTGCATTAATTATACATGAATAAATTTTATTTTACAAAAAATGAATTACCTGATATCATCACATGCATTGTGAGGAGTTCCTCTATGAACTCACATAAGAAATAATTCTATGAATATTGGCATAAAAATTACGAAATGCCATGGAAATATTTACAAATTCCATGAACTTTTGGGATTTGTATATCAGTATCAACATAACATAGAAATTGGGATTTGAAGTTTCTAAATCAAGAAAGGACTCTTGGTATATAAATATTGTACCTCTAAGATAAAAAGATTTCCTCCCATCACGTGAAATCTACTATAAAAAATAGAGTATGACAAATTTTTAGATAAAATGAATTGTATATGAACTATGAGCCTCATATACATTTTGAAGAAGGCAGGAAATGAACATTGAGTTTTACAAGTAATAAGATTCTTGGACACCCAACATATGCAAAAAAACTCATTATGGTTCACGATGAATGGTTATATAAGACAATGTTGACATTCATAATCCTAATATCTTTATATAAAAGAATAATTCATGTCCTAATGATGTTAATTGGTTTTTCACAAAGGAAAAAGAAATATCTATTTTTTAATCAGTTACATAAATTGGATGTTACTTTAAAATGGGAAACATTATTTGATGAAGAATATTATTTATGTTGTTGTTGAATTTTCATGAACATGATATAAATATGAACATTATGAATAGTTTCCTTGTATATGTAAAATGAATTGGACTTGAGGTAGAAAACATGGATACAGGAATCCCAAACCCAAACTGAATTAGATGGATATAAAATAATAAATATAAAAATAGAGATGTGAAATGAACATTCACTATTCATGTGTTTAGTAAAACAAAATCATGAGTAGAAGAATTTGAATTGTTCCATGATATTTCAGAAAATATATAATATTGAATTTTTAGTGTGATTCAATCAATTGAATATGTTTTCACAAAGAAGAAAAAAGTTGAAAGGATTTTATAACATTTGTTTATATTCTATATCGAGGATGTCATAGAACCCAGTCTAAAATAATCTTCTTATCATTGAGACTATAGAATAGAATTAGTTTTCCTAGAAATAAATTTACTCTTATTGAAGACATAACATTTTAATGATAATAATTAAAATTCCCCGAACCAAGGTTTCCAGATTTTATCCAAACAATATAAATGAATTTTTTATTAAAAAATCTAAAACAATACTCAACACTGTATATAATAGAGAATCTTTTCTATTTGATGTTCTGGAGAATTAGAAAAAATCGTAAAATTTATCAGGGTTAAAAATAGAATAAAATAATATGACTGCTTTATATTCACATTAACTAACTCCAAAAGAAAATATATCTAAATTAAAACTTCTAAGATAACTATGAAAATAATTTTAAAACATTGGATGCGAATTTCATTTCTGAATAATGGGTTTTGAAATTGTTGAAATACCTTTTTTGAAATCTTCATCTGAAAAAAAATTTATAAATAATTTTTAATATTATTAAGATAATAATTTTAAAAATTCATTTTGAAATACCATTTCAAATTATCATTGAAATTAAATACGCTGTGAAAATACTATAACACTTTGAAAAATACATACTCTAAAAAATTTCTTAAAAATAGTAAAGTGATATTTTTGAAAAAAAAATGAATGATTTTCAAAACAACACACTTAGGCCACTTGAATCATTGAATGTTGCCTTGGGCCTACCAACATGATGAGAGATGGGTTCACCTCCCAATTTCCTTCCATATTTACGATGTTGATGTTCCCAATAATGTAAAAAAACATTTCAAGATTGATTTACTTTAATATACATTTTTCAATTGGTTTTATACATTAAAATTCATGGAATCATATTCATATATATATTTATACTTCATAGGATATCATTTGTTATATTTAGAAAAACTGAGTCTTACTAACTTTTAGAATATCCTAAATAGATGGAATTCTAATAAATGAATAAGTAACATCCATGAAATAATATTTCGTTCATTTAACTCATAAGTGCATATAATATATAATACACACACAGACATATATATATGAAAATAATAAAATTTAGTGCATATAATATAAATTTATGACATTTAATGAGTATATAGAGTATATGGCTATATTATATATGTCATTCATACAAATTAATATCTATTTTTTAGAATAATACCAATCTTTCTTTAAAAAATACACTAAGAAATAAGTATTTATATATTGTTCTCAAACTAATACATAATAATGAAGAAATAAATAGTCTTATAAAATATATGTAAGTTTTTTCATGTGAACATAAACATGACACAAAAATTTTAAAAAACTAAAAACCATGTTCAAATTTGGGAATTAGTTCCTTGAAAATGGATATATAATTTCAGAAAATATCATTGAAGATTTCAAATAAGATAGTGGATCATAATCATCGCATAAAAACTAGACTCTAAATATTAGTGGATTAATCTAAATAAACACCTTAAAATAATATTATAATTATAGTTATATATAATTTTAAAAAATATAAAATCTTTTGAATAAATATAAAATTAAACATCGATAATTTTTCTAAAAAATAAATGAATTTAAAAGGTAATTAATTGATATAAAATAATCAAAAAAATATCTTTTGTTAAAATATAAAAATAAGCTTCCTTATAATTAAACCATAATTAAATCCATTATGAAAATAAAAACATAAAATAAATAAAGTCATCAAGAAAAATTCTCTTTACCTTGAGAAAAATATATTTTTTTACATAAAGAGGACTCCTACCTTCTTTATTCCATTTATTTTTACTCACTTCATCATTTTCCAAATTATATTAAGATCTTTATAGAGCCTCTTATTAATATAAATACAATATAATATTAAAACATGATAGTGGTTCATAATTTTATATTCATTCCCCTTTTTAGGGAAATCATGGATAAGATTCCAATATTTAAATAAGTAGTGGTTTCATAGTAGTGTATATGTAAAATGACATTAAATTTAGATATATAATATACAGAATCGTTATCCACAAACCTAGAAGATTTGAAAAAAAATCTCAAAATTCAGATAGGTGAACAATAAAATCATTGTTTAGTGTTCAGATTGTAACATCCCAGGTAAATAAAGAATAAATAATTTTCATATTTATTAATATTTATGAATTAAATATTAATTTTATTTTAAAGGGGTTGCTATGTTCGATAGCGTACCTGATACGCAACGATGAGTTTCTTTGAAACTTATGTAGCACACTAGTAAAAAAATAATATTATTTTAAATGTTAGTTAACAAGTAGCCGTTGTACTGGCGGAAATGGATAGAAATAACTAAAATATGATTGGATATGTTTTTAAATGTTCATACATTTACCCAATAAAAGATAAAGGCTTAAAATACGGAAAGAGTTCAATTTTAGGGCATATATACTCTAATTTTCACTAAAGGTTCACTTATCACCTTTTAATGGTGAACCGTGATTAAATATAGTTTTGATCACTCTTATACTTTATTTTGGACCAAATATAACTCTTCTTTAGAATCGGGAGATCAAAATTTACTTTGTGTAAATTTTTGGTACCTTTCTGATAAAGTTCATTTTTTTATGAATAGTGTAAAATGTTGTATTTTAATTCAAAACCTCTTTTTAATCTAAATTATTTATATGATTAGATTATTATTTTAATTGGTTTTAAAGTGAAATTAGAAAATATTTTTACCAGTTAATCCAATGGTGGTCATTGAAATCAATTTCACTTCGAAATTGGACTTAAACTAGTGTCAATCTTTTGATACTTATTGTTTCACAAAAACACACTATTTGTCATCACAGCGGGAATTAATTATTAAATTAATTAATTTGACTTATATGTTTTGAATTTTTTAAAATGGACTAAATTTTTGAATTCGGAATATCAAATATAGCTTAGGGTGAATTTTTGGTAATTTTCTGAAAAACTTCAATTTTTGATGAATAGTGAAACCACTAAGTGGTAATCAAGCAAACTGATTTTTCAGTTAAATGAAAGTTTACCACTAATGTGTATTGAATTTTGAAAATCCGACATACATGGTTGTCATTAAGAAGTAAAATGTGGTTCAATGAGATTAAAATTATTTTTTGGTGAATAGTAACTTTTTTTCATTAATCGCGATTAGAGGTAATTAGTGTAGTTTAAGGTAAAAATGGTATTATAAGAATGTGAAAACACCATGACACTTGTCCTACACCTATTGGGTGAGTCATGGCCGACCAAGACAAGCCATGGGCCTACTTGGGGACCCCATTGAGCCACTTTAGTTGGAAAATGACATTAATATATTTTTATTTAATGTTAAAGTGAAAATGACACTAACATAAATTGTTTTACTAAAATAATTGTTAAGTGGGGTTATACAAGTCCAAATTTTGATTATAAATAGTAATTGGAAAGATAAAAAGATTTCCTACATCATAGTAGTTTATTTATAATTTTTATACATTAAATAAATTAAATTATTTATGACATAATAATGATGCAGTGATGACATCATTCATTGGCGATTTAAATAAAATGGATAGATAATGAAAAATCTAAAACCTACACATTTACAAAACCAATTGAATGAGTGGATTTAGAACCATTATCACCTTATCCACTAATTCTACCAATGTGGGACCTTTTAAAACCGAAACACATTTTCAAATAAAGTAATATTTCTTTACCTTCCAAAAGTGCCCCTCCTCTCCTCTTATAAAAGGCCCCCAACTCTACCCCATTTCACACACTTATCAAGCCTTTGGCTCGGCCAACCCCTGCCAAATTACTCTCTCCACAACCCTCTCCTCATCCTAGAGGATTCCCTTTGGGAAGAATCCTTTCAAAGGAAGCCTTTAGTCTCAAATCAAAAGGGAGTTACACTTTTAAAGGTAATTCATTCTCTCTTGTTCATTTGTTTTATTTTGCTTCTCCAACCCTCTAAACTCTATTTATTTACATCTTTTGTAACAAAACCAGTATCTTCTATATACTAGGATGTTGTTATAATACTTATTCGAGCTACACTCTCACACAACTACATCAAATGGTTAAAGAACATACGGTTTCCGTGGATGGCGAAATTCTGCCTCCCGAAACGATGATTGTTCAATACTCATTTAACACCTTCAAGGGTGGCCATTATGATGTCACTATTTTTATATATGATATATAATATCTTTATGTTTTCTTTAAGATTCTTTATTTTTCATTTTTGGCATACCTTTATGGTTTCCATTATGGGTAAACACGATATCTTCATTTAAGGAAGTGCGGACTACCGCCCCCTAAAAGTGATGTGATTCGTTAATGCCATATGTGGGACGTGTAAAGGATGGATTTAAAGTTATAATATATTATGTTATAATGGAATTATAATATACCTCTATATCATTATTATTTCTTTCCATTAAATTATGAGATAGAAATGAAAGTAGCGTTCATGCGTACGTACAGCTTATCGTCTCCATGAACGGTGCATTTCATTTCTTATCCCCAAATGTAATTTACTATTAAAATTACATGTATATAATGTATATATATAATTAATGATATATCTAAATGATGAATATAATTCTGGAATTAAAATATACATACCTCTCATTTAGTTTTAATTCCACTAATATGACAAAGAAATGAAAGTAGCGTTCATGAGTACGTACGGCTTACCGTCTCTATGAACGGTGCATTTCATTTCTTACCTCTAAATGATTATGTAATATTATAAATACATGTATATTCTAGATATATATGATATATATGATATCCAAATCAGGAATTTCATTCTGGATATAAAGAACTTTTGACCACACGAACAACATGTAATTGTAAGAAGTCAACTTTCGACTTAAGAACCAAATATTGACAAAACACACATTATTAACATAAATGGTTACATAATGTTTATAACATGGAAATAAGTGATATAAAAGGAATAATGAATTTTAAAATGGTTCTTAATCAAGTATAAATTAACTCAAGTTTAGTATTCAGGACGTTAAAGAATGATCGAGTCAAGTCGGACCCAAGGTAAGGGACTTCGTCTCAATCTCCTTTCATTGAGGCATATTTCGTTTTATACACAACTTTCTTTTATACGGTGTATAAACTCCTTTGAATTTTACTTTTATACAAAAGGAATGTTTTTCTACGAAGCATTTTACTAAACGACAAAAAGGAATGTTTTTTTAACGTACGCGGTGACAACGACCTTTTCCGCCGCCGCGAGTATTATTTGATCTTTGGCTTTCTCAACAAGCCGTAATGTTTTTAGAATAAAATAAATACCATATACTCTTTTATGTATTTTGGTATTGAAAATGGTTTTGAAAAAGGATTCTATTATGTCAATATATTTATGATATATTGTGATTGAAATGTGGAAATGTTATCATTCCTTTATATTGGTTTTATGTTTTATGATTTTATATTGGTACTTGAACATTTTAACGGGTGGTTACGTTATAAACCATATGACGGGTGGTGCCGTGAATACCAGGACAGGTGGTTACGTTATAACCTCCAATGCATTGGGTATGGAAGTCGGCCGTATGGCTATTCCATTAAGTATGTATGGAAATTGGCCGTATGGCTATTCCATTAAGTGATATGTGTGGAAGTCGACCGTATGGTTATTCCACTTAAGTATGTTTATGTCCCAAGTTACCTTTATATATGTTATGTGTTATTTATATGGGTTTTATGGTAATACTTTGGTTACAAAAAGGTAAGTAATGATACTTTATTCAGTGAAGAGTTTTTATTACTTCATAAAGGTGAAAAGTATTACTTTGATAAAGTATACATGGTTTACTTGTTTTGATAAACTAACAATTTTCATTCTTTGTGTATCCCTTACTGAGATTTTTATGCTCACCCCAAGTTTTTCGAAATGTTTTTCACAGGACTTAAAGTGGAATAAGGTCAAATATGGGATCAAGGGAATTTCATGCTATCTAAAACATGGAATCTAGACATCTTTCTTTTTAAGAGTTTTTATTCTATGGAGACTTAGTAGAAGTGTCTACTTTGTAATCTTTTAAGATGTAATAGTTATGTTCTAATTCTCTAAATCTCTAAACCTGAAAAGATCCTCAACATGAATTATTCTTTTAATTCAATATTAAGTAAGGTTTAAGGCCGGGGCATTATAGTTGGTATCAGAGGTCGGTTTAGACAACTTTAGGAGTTAGAAAATTGTTAAATTATAAGTTAATTTATGATATGATTGAAATGATATAGCATTTACAGATTACCATGTTGCTTCGCCTAAGATATTTCTGTGTTCAGAATGGTTTTCCGTAGAGGAAACAAAGTAGCCATGTAGGGACGACATCAGGAGGAAGATAACCTTCCAAATCAGCAACCTGAGATGGTCGGAATCGGAACTGAACAGTTTGTTGCAGTGATGGCACAGTTGAATCAGGCTATAAATGGTGGTGGTATCCATGCACGAGATCAGCCAGATCAACCGCAGAGGAACATGTCAGTGGTGGAACATTTCATGAGGCAACATCCCCCATCATTCAGAGGATCATCTGACCCTGTGCAAGCTGAAGGGTGGATTAAAGCACTGGAGAATATTTTTGATGTCATGGGGTGTTCAGAACATCAAAAGGTTAGTCTTGCTCTTTACCGTTTGAAGGTGAAGCTGATCATTGGTGGTCGATGGTGAAAAATATAAGGGATAGTGATGAGATTGAGGATCTTCACTGGGACGAATTCAAAGGTATGTTTCCTGAGAAATATTTTCCTAAGGTGGTTCGTCTTAGGATGGAAAAACAGTTCCTAGAATTGAGGCAGGAGGATGATTCAGTGGCTGCTTATGAAGAAAAGATCACTCGATTGGCAAGGTATGCTCCAAACTTCATACGTGATCTTGATAGTAAAATAAACCGTTTTTACTCAGGGTTAAAGACAAACTATCGAAGGGATTTAGCTTATCGTGAGTTCAGAAGTTATGAAAAACTTGTTCGATGTGCAGAGAAGGTGGAAATGGAGTTTGCCGATGATCAGGTGTTCTATGACAAACAACAGAATAAGAGGTCTAGTTGGCAGGAAAAGGGGAAGAATTCATCAAAGAAGCAAGGAGGTAAGAAAACCAAATATCCATCCTGTGAGAAGTGTGGTAAAATGCATCCTGGAGAATGTTTATCCAAGTCTGGTAAGTGCTTTCGGTGTGGTAAGTCTGGTCATATTGCTCGTAACTGTAAGGAAAATGATCAAGAAGGAAATGAAAAGCCAATGGTAAGATGTTTTAAGTGTAATGAAATGGGTCATTATGCAAACGAGTGTCCAACGAAGAACTCAACTAGGGGAATGCAGCCAGACTACAAGCAGAAAGGGGTGGTAAAATCCTTTGCAACAACTTCAGCAGATATTGGGCCATCGAATGAAGTGGTATCAGCTCCAGGGAGCTCATTATTTTTAGAGGTTTGACATGAGGTTGGGGTACCATCAGTTGTAAGTAAAAGAATCAGACGTTTCGAAGACTGCGTTCCATACTAGATATGGCCATTATGAATTTGTAGTTATGCCTTTTGGGTTAACCAATGCACCTGCTGTATTCATGTACCTTATGAATAAAATTTTCCATGAGTTCTTGGATAATTTTGTGTTTGTGTTTTGAGGTTTGGGAAGAGGTTATGTGTGCCTTGTGATTCACTGTTGAAGAATGAGTTGTTATGTGAGGCTCATAGTTCTCCGTTTTCAGTTCATCCTGGCAGTACTAAGATGTACAGAGATCTGTGGGAGTATTACTGGTGGGATGGAATGAAAAGAGATATTTCTGATTTTACTGTGAAATGTTTGACATGTCAACAGGTTAATGCAGAGCGGCAGTTACCGAAAGTGATGCTTCAGCCTTTACCAGTGCCAGAGTGGAAATGAGAGAATATATCCATGGACTTTGTTGTTGGATTACCAAAGACATCTCGAGGTAATAATGCAATCTGGGTTATTGTTGATCGCTTGACCAAATCTGCTCATTTCCTTGCTATACGAGATAATTTATCTCTTGATCAACTTTCCCATTTGTATCTTAAAGAGATTGTGAGGTTAAATGGAGTTCCTCTCTCCATTGTATCGGATTGTGATCCCAGGTTTACTTCTAACTTTTGGAAAGGCCTTCAGAAGTCGTTGGGTACTGAGTTAAATTTTAGTACAACTTTTCATCCTCAATTAGATGGGCAGTCAGAACAAACAATCCAGACATTGGAGGATATGCTACGAGCTTGTTCTATGGATTATCAGGGAAGTTGGGACCAACATCTTTCTTTGGTTGAGTTTTCTTATAATAACAGTTTTCATTCCAGTATACAGATGGCACCATTTTAGGCATTATATGGGAAGCAGTGTCGAACTCCAGCTTTCTGGGATGAAGTGGGTGAAAGAAAGTTGATGGGACCAGAATTGGTAGAAGAGATGGCAGAAAAATTTCAGCTGATTCAGAAACACATGAGAACAGCTCAGAGCAGGCAGAAGAGTTATGCAGATAACCGGAGGAAGGATCTATCTTTTGAGGTAGGTGATCATGTTTTTCTCAAGGTTTCTCCTTGGGAAAGTGTGATGAGATTTGGTAAGAAAGGAAAGTTGAGTCCAAGGTTTATTGGACCATACGAAATTCTGGAAAGAGTTGGATCAGTTGCATACCGAGTGGCTTTACCTCCAATTTTATCTCAGGTACACAATGTTTTTCACGTTTCGATGTTGAGAAAGTATATGCCAGATCCATCTCATGTTTTGAGCCCAGAGGTAGTTTAGCTGGAAGAGAACCTATCTTATGAGGAACAACCGGTCCAAATTCTTGACCACATGGAGCAAGTGTTACAGAATAAGGTGATTCATCAGGTAAAGGTTTTATGGAAAAACCATGTGATTGAAGGGGCAACGTGAGAATCTGAAAATGCTATGAGGGATAAATACCCCCACTTATTTTGATAAGTGAATAAAATTGCGAGGAAGCAATTCCCAAAAGGGGGGAAGGATGTAACATCCCAGGTAAATAAAGAATAAAGAATTTTCATATTTATTAATATTTACAAATTAAATATTAATTTTATTTTAAAGGGGTTGCTATGTTCGATAGCGTACCCGATACGCAACGATGAGTTTCTTTGAAACTTACGTAGCACACTAGTAAAAAAATAAAATTATTTTAAATGTTAGTTAACAAGTAGCCGTTGTACTGGCGGGAATGGATAGAAATAACTAAAATATGATTGGATATGTTTTTAAATGTTTATAAATTTACCCAATAAAAGATAAAGGCTTAAAATACGGAAAGAGTTCAATTTTAGGGCATATATACTCTAATTTTCACTAAAGGTTCACTTATCACCTTTTAATGGTGAACCGTCATTAAATATAGTTTTGATCACTCTTAAACTTTATTTTGGACCAAATATAACTCTTCTTTAGAATCAAGACATCAAAATTTACTTTGTGTAAATTTTTGGTACCTTTCTGATAAAGTTCATTTTTTTATGAATAGTGTAAAATGTTGTATTTTAATTCAAAACCTCTTTTTAATATAAATTATTTATATTATTAGATTATTATTTTAATTGGTTTTAAAGTGAAATTAGAAAATATTTTTACCAGTTAATCCAATGGTGGTCATTGGAATCAATTTCACTTTGAAATTGGACTTAAACTAGTGTCAATCTTTTGATACTTATTGTTTCACAAAAACATGCTATTTGTCATGACAACGGGAATTAATTATTAAATTAATTAATTTGACTTATATGTTTTTAATTTTGTAAAATGGACTACATTTTTGAATTCGGAATATCAAATATAGCTTAGGGTGAATTTTTGGTAATTTTCTGAAAAACTACAATTTTTTATGAATAGTGAAACCACTAAGTGGTAATCAAGGAAACTGATTTTTCAGTTAAATGAAAGTTTACCACTAATGTGTATTGAATTTTGAAAATCCGACATACATGGTTGTCATTAAGAAGTAAAATGTGGTTCAATGAGATTAAAATAATTTTTTGGTGAATAGTAACTTTTTTTCATTAATCACGATTAGAGGTAATTAGTGTAGTTTAAGGTAAAAATGGTATTATAAGAATGTGATAAAACCATGACACTTGTCCTACACCTATTGGGTAAGTCATGGCCGACCAAGACAAGCCATGGGCCAACTTGGGGACCCCATGGAGCCACTTTAGTTGGAAAATGACATTAATATATTTTTATTTAATGTTAAAGTGAAAATGACACTAACATAAATTGTTTTACTAAAATAATTTTTAAGTGGGGTTATTCAAGTCCAAATTTTGATTATAAATAGTCATTGGAAAGATAAAAAGATTTCCTACATCATAGTATTTTTTTTATAATTTTTATACATTAAATAAATTAAATTATTTATGACATAATAATGATGCAGTGATGACATCATTATTTGGCGATTTAAATAAAATGGAAAGATAATGAAAAATATGAAACCTACACATGTCGAAAACCAATTGGATGAGTTGATTTCGAACAATTATCACCTTATCCACTAATTCTACCAATGTGATACCTTTTAAAACCGAAACAAATTTTCAAATAAAGTAATATTTCTTTACTTTCCAAAAGTGCCCCTCCTCTCCTCTTATAAAAGGCCCCCACCTCAACCCCATTTCACACACTTCTCAAGACATTGGCTCGGCCAACCCCTGCCCAATTACTCTCTCCATATCCCGATCCTCATCCTAGAGGATTCCCTTTGGGCAGAATCCTTTCGAAGGAATCCTTTAGGCTCAAATCAAAAGGGAGTTTCGCTTTTAAAGGTAATTCATTCTTTCTTGTTCATTTGTTTTAGTTTGCATCTCCAACCCTCTAAACTCTTTTTATTTACTTCTTTTGTAACAACACCAGTATATTCAATATACTAGGATGTTGTTATAAGATTTATTCGAGCTACTCTCTCACACAACTACATCAAATGGTTAAAGAACATACGGTTTCCGTGGATGGTGAAATTCTGCCTCCCGAAACGATGATTGTTCAATACTCATTTAACACCTTCAAGGGTGGCCATTATGATGTCACTATTTTTATATATGATATATAATATTTTTATGTTTTTTTTAAGCTTATGTATTTTTAATTTTTGGCATACCTTTATGGTTTCCATTATGGGTAAACACGATATCTTCATTTAAGGTAGTGCGGACTACCGCCCCCAAAAAGTGATGTGATTCATTAATGCCATATGTGGGACGTGTAAAGGATGGATTTAAAGTTATTATATATGATGTTATAATGGAATTATAATATACCTCTATATCATTATTATTTCTTTCCATTAAATTATGAGATAGAAATGAAAGTAGCGTTCATGCGTACGTACGACTTACCGTCTCCATGAACGGTGCATTTCATTTCTTATCCCCAAATGTAATGTACTATTAAAATTACATGTATATAATGTATATATATAATTAATGATATATCTAAATGATGAATATAATTCTGGAATTAAAATATACATACCTCTCATTGAGTTTTAATTCCACTAATATGACAAAGAAATGAAAGTAGCGTTCATGCGTACGTATGGCTTACCGTCTCCATGAACGGTGCATTTCATTTCTTACCTCTAAATGATTATGTAATATTATAAATACATGTATATTCTGGATATATATGATATATATGATATCCAAATCAGGAATTTCATTCTGTATATAAAGAAATTTTGACCACACGAACAACATGTAATTGTAAGAAGTCAACTTTCAACTTAAGAACCAAATATTGACAAAACAAACATTATTAACTTAAATGGTTACATAATGTTTATAACATGGAAATAAGTGATATAAAAGAAATAATGAACTTTAAAAAGGTTCTTAATCAAGTATAAATTATCTCAACTTTATTATTCAGGACGTTAAAGAACGATCGAGTCAAGTCGGACCCAAGGTAAGGGACTTCGTCTCAATCTCCTTTCATTGAGGCATATTTCGTTTTATACACAACTTTATTTTATACGGTGTATAAACTCCTTTGAATTTTACTTTTATACAAAAGGAATCTTTTTCTATGAAGTGTTTTACTAAACGACAAAAAGGAATGTTTTTTTTAACGTACGCGGTGACAACGACCTTTTCCGCCGCCGCTAGTATTATTTGATCTTTGGCTTTCTCAACAAGCCGTAATGTTTTTAGAATAAAATAAATACCCTATACTCTTTTATGTATTTTGGTATTGAAAATGGTTTTGAAAAAGGATTCTATTATGTCAATATATTTATGATATATTGTGATTGAAATGTGGAAATGTTATCATTCCTTTATATTGGTTTTATGTTTTATGATTTTATATTGGTACTTGGACATTTTAACGGGTGGTTACGTTATAAACCATATGACGGGTGGTGCCGTGAATACCAGGATGGGTGGTTACGTTATAACCTCCAATGCATTGGGTATGGAAGTCGACCGTATGGCTATTCCATTAAGTATGTATGGAAATTGGTCGTAGGGCTATTCCATTAAGTGATATGTGTGGAAGTCGACCGTATGGTTATTCCACTTAAGTATGTTTATGTCCCACGTTACCTTTATATATGTTATGTGTTATTTATATGGGTTTTATGGTAATACTTTGGTTACAAAAAGGTAAGTAATGATACTTTATTCAGAGAAGAGTTTTTATTACTTCATAAAGGTGAAAAGAATTACTTTGATAAAGTATACATGGTTTACTTGTTGTTTTGATAAACTAACAATTTTCATTCTTTGTGTATCCCTTACTGAGCTTTTTATGCTCACCCCAAGTTTTTCGAAATGTTTTTCACAGGACTTAAAGTGGAATAAGGTCAAGGATGGGATCAAGGGAATTTCATGCTATCTAAAACATGGAATCTAGACATCTTTCTTTTTAAGAGTTTTTATTTTATGGATACTTAGTAGAAGTGTCTACTTTGTAATCTTTTAAGATGTAATAGTTATGTTCTAATTCTCTAAAACTCTAAACCTGAAAAGATCCTCAACGTGAATTATTCTTTTAATTCAATATTAAGTAAGGTTTAAGGTCGGGGCCTTATACAGATGATCAAAAAATTCACACACATATGACATATAACATAAATATAAATATTATAATTTTTGTAGTGCAATATTAGAAGAGAAAAAAAATGAAAAACATGATTTAGATATACCAAGATTTAATACAAATTCTTCTTCGGGAAGCATCACTTCATATCCACACATAAAAGAAAAATGAATGAGACCAAAAATGTTGACATTAAAACCACAATAGATGTAGGAAATTGGAGAAGAAGGAAACTACGATGATGATAGTGGTTGAAAAATTTAGTAACATGATGAAACTACAAGATTCAAACATAAAATAAAAATAAACCACACTGGCATATCGACCAAAACCATACAATGAATATCCAAATCCGATGGTTGTTTTTCCTATAAATAGAGTTCGAAACCTCAAAATGACTTAGATATAGGGGTCAAATATGAGTCACAAATTTTTTCAAACTCGACATAAGCTCCAAATTCATCCCGACTGTCAAACTCAGATCCCAGCTCAACCAAATGACTCATTACTCATCTTCGACCTCATTACTCAGTTACATGAATATTAAGTTCCTTTCTTGTATCACGCATTCTTATTTGAAGAATATAGTTTCACAAAAAACATTAATTTTAATAAAGATAAGAAGGATGGTGAATATAATCTATAGTGTGTATTAATAAGTTCAATGTATGTTACTTTATAATGAAAATATGAATATGCGAATCCTTACCATGAACCATATGGATTGTACATAAAATATTAGATAGATAAAATTGTTATGTCTAATGAACATTTTATTAGAATGTGTTGAGTTTTGTATACAATAAGGGAATGATATAATATTGTGAAAGATCATTATTACCTGAAATAATATTTAATGGAATGTGTGATTTAGTTGCTTAAATATTTACTCCCATGAATTACAAAGGAGCCCCGATAGAAGAAAATTTTCTTATATTGTGTATCAAAGAAGTCATGGAACATAGTTTACATAAATTATCATATATTTAATATTGACGAAGATAAAGTGTTTTAAATGATATTTAATGTTAAAATTTTAACTAAAAGATTTGGGAAAATGTTATTCCGAGCTAAACATTCATTGTTTTGATAATGTGAAAGCTTATTTTTTATTTATGAAAGTGAATAAGAGAGAATTTTTCATATTTGATTTTATATTTATATGAATAATATGTTAAAGATGCATGGTTTTTACTAATATGAATAATAATAATAGTTTCTTTCTTGTTATTTCACATTTAACAATGTAAATAATATGTGGAAGAACAAAGTAGCATTATAAAATCTAGCATAAGTCTGGTCTAGGGGATGGATTTGTTGGTGTTAAAATGAAACATAAAAGGTGAATACTATAATAATATTATTTAAAAATAACTACAATGATGATATAAAATAGGAAATACAGATTGAATATAGGGAGACAAAATTTAAAGTACACTCACTATTTGTTGTAACCACGTAAAATGATTATTTTCTAGTGGTTATGTGGGACTGGAATATTTCAAATAACTTTCGTGGACTAGATACTATTTTTATACAATGAACAATGTAAAACTACTATGATCTATATTTACTTAACTTCATACAATTTCATTTGACCATGATAAGGGAATAAAAGATTCTTGATCATAATAGGTCCAATATGTAAAATAGGTCACAGTTAAAATATGGTAAAAATGTTCCCAATACCAATTCATCCCATTTCAATGTTCCATACATACTAATGTGGTTATTTCATATAAAAAAACTAATGAAATTTCAATGACTATGATTATAAAAAAATGGATGTGAAAATGTAGATAGTTTGATATCTATGTTTGGAAAAAATATTCAATAACCAAAAGAAGGTCAAGGGAGTAAAAGAATGGGTAAATATTTTGATTCTGAAAAAATCAGAGTTTAAAGGATTATAATGGCCTTGAACCTCCTGTTCCAATACATATCCAATTTATGGTATTTGGGTCCCCCTGGCCCCATCAGTAAGTCTAGTGGACGATAGAGTTTGTGGCAGGAAGTCACTGTGGTGTAACAGATTAGTGGGTCACCAATCAGTGAGTCACTAATTGGTGTGTCACTAATCTGTGTGTCACCCATCAGTGAGTCAATGATCTATGTGTCACCGATTGATTATCCCCTAATGGGTGAGTCACAAATTAGCACCACACCTGATCGGTGCCACGAGGGAGTTTATCGGGGTTTTCTTTCTTAAGATTCCTGTAATGACACTTTTACGTCTTTTGACATTCTCAAAGAATTTCAATGCCATTTTTAGCCCTATAAAAAATGTTTTAAATATCTTATGAGTGGGGAGACCCTAAACGGATCTGTTTTCTTCTCTGTGAATGTAATAATTAAATTCACAACTGTTATTGTAGCTCTCTAAAGAGAATTTTTAAATAAAAAATTAATTAAATCCTGTGTAACCATCCAACCATGTGTTGAAACAACCATCTACCTTTACATCCATTCAAAATTCATATCCTGTAACAATAGGATCTCAAATATTATTTCATGGAATTCTTTATTATTGTTGGCATGTCTCCTTTTCTTTCCTTGGTGTTCTTGGAGTCCCCCTTCACGAGTCTTGTGGTTCTCTTGTGCTGGAGCCTTTCTTGCTCGCTCTTGGAGTCCCCAAAGTTCCTCCCATTCAAGTCATGCATCCCCAGTTATTAGGTATAAGAGAAAAACATTGATCATTGATCATCCAAGTTGGGTTCTTCCTTGGTCTCCCTTTACTCTGTATCATACAGGATGGGTACGATGATGTTCTTTAGAGGATGGACGAAACCATACCATAACGATGTTAATAAATTGTTTTTAAAGAATGAAAGGGTGTGTTTGATAATGATACTATACTGTTTTACCTTTTCTTATATGTTGCGGAGAATATGGATTATGTCCATTGAAAATCATGGTTGTTGGTGTTAGTTTCTTGTGTACTAATGAACCTATATTATACTGGATAATTTTGTGATTGAATGGCTGTAACATGGAAACTGGTTAACCATGTAAACTCGGTGGAATAAATGGATGCCTGTGAATTAGAATCCTTGTATGGTCACCCCATTTAACCAAATGGAAATAAAGAACATAATTAATAGTGTGCTTGAACATAGAAACTCCGTTTCTTAGTCTTGGTAATATGTGTGGTTGTTCTGCTTTATTCTTATGGGTTGATGTGGATGGGGATGGGAAACCCAATTGTGGTGCAGTTTTTGGTTTTTGGACTTGAGGCCATGTGGGAATGTATGTTTGGTATTGGTTTGGTTCGAGTAATTTGAGGGATCACATAGATCTCTTTTTTTTGTGACTTTACAAGAGAACCAGGCGGGAATGCTTAATTATCAGCTTGGTTGTTTTTTCCTTCCTTGGCTTGTGGCTATGCCTGTTAGTTTCCCAATTGTGAAGAATTATTTAAATGTAACCACTTGAATGTTTTAATAATAATGCATTCAAATGGGATTTGTTTTCAAGGAATTATTTGTGTCTTGGTTATGGAAGTTGTGATATTTATGAATGAATAGTAATGAGGGTGTTTGTGTATGGATTGGTCTTGGAACCCCTAGGTTGGGTTGAGTTATTGATTACCTATATGTATAATTTAGTTCTTTTGTTCCTCATTCTTACCCCACCCAAGTTGAGCAGTTCGTGCCAAAAACCCCCATTTCACGAGGGGGGGGGTGTGGTGTTTTGCAAAACTCATTTGAGTTACTGGTTTTCAGTAATTTTTCTTATCCCATTTCTCAAGGATCCCAATATTCTTCAGGTAGGCTGTGATGGCCGGAGGCCCATGACAGTGCGTGATTCTTTGGGAAAGTTAGTTATGGAGGATTTCCCAATTGTATGCTGGTAGGTTGTTTCCCAAGGGTATTAGAGATGAGGACCATGGGTCTTTAAATACTCTAAAAACATATAGATATAATGAGAACCCTATTAACGCTTTAATCAAAGCTATCTGATCAGACCCCCCATCATCTTCTACCCCCAACTCATCAGAGGACATATTTATGTGAGTGTTTCTACATGCCAGGATATCCATTAACCCTACAAAATCAAATGTTTGGTATTTTGAGATTATAATGTCACAATACATCAAGAATTAATTTTAAAAGTGAATTGAATAAAGTAGTTCAAGAACATTCTTTCATTTATTGTAAATGATGTTTTAGAGGCCTTGTATTGCATTAATTATACATGAATAAATTTTATTGTTCAAAAAATTAATTACCTGATATCATCACATGCATTGTGGAGAGTTCCTCTATGAACTCACATAAGAAATGATTCTATGAATATTGGCATAAAAATTACGAAATGCCATGGAAATATTTCTAAATTCCATGAACTTTGGGGATTTGAATATCAATATCAACATAACTTAGAAATTGGGATTTGAAGTTTCTAAATAAATAATGGTCTCTTGTTCTATAAATATTGTTCCTCTAAGATAAATAAATTTCTTCGCATCATGTGAAATCTCCTATAAAAAATATAGTATGATAACTTTTTAGATAAAATGAATTGTATATGAACAGTGAGCCTCATATATATTTTGAAGAAGGAGAGAAATGAACATTGAGTTTTACAAGGAATAAGATTCTTGGACACCCAAAATATGCAAAAAAACTCATTATGGTTCATGATGAATTGTTATATAAGACAATGTTGAAATTCATAATCCCAATATCTTTATATAAAAAAATAATTCATGTTCTAATGATGTTAATTGGTTTTCACAAAGGAAGAAGAAATATCGATGTTTTAATCAGTTACATAAATTGGATGTTACTTTACAATGGAAAACATTATTTCATGAATAATATTATTTATGCTGTTATTGAATTTTCATGAATATGTTAGAAATATGAACATAATGAATAGTTTCCTTGTATATGTAAAATGAATTGTACTTGAAGTAGAAAATATTGATACATGAATTCCAAACCCAAACCGAATTAGTTGGATATAAAATAATAAATATAAAAGTATATATGTGAAATGAACATTCACTATTCATTTGTTTAGTAAAAATTTCATGAATATAAGAATTTTAATTGTTCCATGATATTTCAAAAAATATATAATATTGAATTTTTAGTGTGATTAAATCAATTGAATATTTTTTCACAAAGAAGAAAAAAAGTGAAAGGATTTTATAACATTTGTTTATATTGTGTATCTAGGAAGTCATAGAACCTAATCTAAAATAATCTTTTTATCATTGAGACTATAGAATATAATGAGTTTTCCTGGAAATAAATTTACTCTTATTGAAAACATAAAATTTTAATGATAATAATTAAAATTCCCTGAACCAAGGATTCCAGATTTTATGCAAACAATATGAAGGATTTTTTATTAAAAAAACTAAAACAATACTCAACACTGTATATAATAGAGAATCTTTTCTATTTGATGTTATGGAGAAATAGAAAAAATCGTAAAATTTATCAGGGTTAAAAATAAAATAAAACAATATGACTACTTTGCATTCACATTCACTAACTCCAAAATAAAATAAATCTAAGTTAAAACATCTAAGATAATAATTAAAATCATTTTAAAACATCGGATAAGAATTTAATTTCCAAATAATGGGTTTTAAAATTGTTGAAATACCTTTTTTGAAATCTTTATCAGAAAAAAAATTATAAATAATTTTTAATATTATTAAGATAATTATTTTAAAAATTCCTTTTGAAATACCATTTCAAATTATCATTGAAATTAAATATGCTGTGAAAATACTATAACACTTCGAAAAATATACAATCTAAAAAATTTCATAAAAATAGTAAAGTGATATATTTGAAAAAAATGAATGATTTTCAAAACAACACACTTAGGACACTTGAATAATTGAATGTTGTGTTGGGCCTACCAAAATGATGAGAGATGGGTTCACCTTCCAATTTCCTTCTATATTTACGATGTTGAAGTTCCCAATAATGTAAAAAAACATTTTAAGATTTATTTACTTTAATATACATTTTTCAATTGCTTTTATACATTAACTTTCCTAGAATCATATTCATATATATATATAAACTTGATAGGATATCATTTGTTAGATTTAGAACCACCGAGTCTTACCAACTTTCAGAATATCCTTAATAGATGGAATTATAATAAATGAATAATTAACATTCATGAAATAATATTTCTTTCATTTAACTCATAAGTGCATATAATATATAATACACACAGAGAGAGATATATATATATATGAAAATAATAAAATTTAGTGCATATAATATAAATTTATGACATTTAATGAGTATATAGAGAATATGTCCATATTATATATGTCATTCGTACAAATTCATATTTCTTTTTTTAGAATAATTACAATATTTCATTCAAAAATACACTAATTGATAAGAATTTATATATTTTTCCCAAACTATTACATAATATTGAAGAAATAAATATTATTGTATTATATAATTTTTTTTCATGTAAACATAAACATGATAATTTCTTTTTGAAAAACTAAAAACCATGTTCAAATTTGGTAATTAGTTCTTCAAAAATTGAAATATAATTTTAGAAAATATCAATGAAGCTTTGAAATAAGATAGTGGATCATAATCATCGCATAAAAACAACATTCTAAAAATTAGTGGGTTAATCTAAATAAACACCTTAAAATAATATTATAATTATAGTTATATTGAATTTTAAAAAATAAATAATATTTTTAATGAAAATAAAATTAAACACGAAATTTTTTTCTAAAAAATAAATGATTTTGAAAGGTAATGAAATGATATAAAATAATAAAAAAAATTATCATTTATTGAAACATAAAAATAGTCTCCCTTATAATTAAACCATAATTAAATACATTATGAAAATAAAAACATAAAATAAACAAAAACATTAAAAAACATTCCCCTTACATTGGGAAACATATTTTTTTACATAAAAAGGACTCCTACCTTCTTTATTCCTTTTAGTTTTACTCACTTCACCATTTTCCAAATTCTATTATGTTCTCTATAGAGCCTCTTATTAATATAAATACTATATAATATTAAAGCATGATATTGATTCATCATACTGTATTCATTTTTTGTTTTGTTATGAAAATCATGGATTAGATTCCAATATTTAAATAAGTAGTGGTTTCATAGTAGTGTATATGTATAATGACTTTCAATTTAGATATAGAATTTACATAATCGTTATCCGCAAACCCGAAAGATTTAAAAAAAATCTCAAAATACAGATTGGTGAACAATAAAATCATTGTTTAGCGTTCAGATGATCAAAAAATTCACACTCATAAGACATATAACATAAATGTATATATTACCCATTTTTGTAGTGAAATATTCGAATAGAAAAAAATGAAAAACATGATGTAGATATACTAAAATTAAATATGAATTCTTCTTTGGGAAGCATCACCTCATATCCGAACATAAAAAAATCTAAATGAGACAAAAAATGTTGACATTAAAACCACAATAGGTGTACTAAATTGGAGAAGAAGGTAACTATGATGATGATAGTGGTTGAAAAATCTAGTAACATGAAGAAACTATAAGATTAAAACATAAAAAAAATAAACCACACTGGCTTATATATCAAAACAATATAAGGAGTATCTAAATTTGATGGTTGGTTTTCCTATAAATAGAGTTTGAAACCATAGTATGACTTAGATATGGGGTTCGAATCTGAGTCACAATTTCATTCAGACTCGACATAATCACCAATTTCATCCCGACAGTCAAACTCAGATCCCAGCTCAACCGAATGACTCATTACTCATCTTCGACCTCAATACTCAGTTACATGAATAGCAAGTCCCTTTCTTGTTTCACACATTCTTATGCGAAGAATATTGTTTCGCAAACAAAATTAATTTTAATAAAGATAAAAAGGTTCACGAATATCATCTATAGTGTGTATTAATATGTTCAGTGTATGCGACTTTATGAAGAAAATATGAATACGTGAATCCTTAACATTAACCCTATGGAATGACCACACAATAATAGATATATAAAACAGTGATGTATAATGAACATTCAATAACAATGTGTTGAGTTTTTTATTCCATAAGGGAATGATAGAAAATTGTGAAATATCATTCATATATGAAATAATATTCTAAGTAATGTGTGATTTAGTTGCATAAATATTTTTCCCCATGAATTACAAAGGAGCACCGATACAATAAAATTTTATTGTATTTTGTATCAAGGAAGTCATAGAACATAGATTAAATTAATTATAATATATTTAATATTGAATAAGAGCAAGTGTTTTAAAATATATTTAATGAAAAATATTTGGACTAAAAGATTTGTGACAATGTTATGTCGAGCTGAACATTCTTTCTTTTGATAATAAAAAAGAATATTTTTTATTTATGAAAGTGAATAAGAGATAATTCGGTATATTTGATTGTATATTTATAAGAATAAGATGTTAAATAATAATGGTTTTTACTACTATTAATAGGAATAATATATTCTTTCTTTCTATTTTACATTGAACAATGTGAATAATATGTGGAAGAAAAAAGTAGCATTATGAAATCTAGCATATGTCTTGTCTTGGGGATGAATATTTTGGTGTTACAATGAAACATAAATGGTGAATACTATAATAATATGATTTAAAAATAACTACCAGGATGATATAAAATAGGAAATATAGATTGAATATAGTGAGACAAAATATAAACTACACTCACTATTTGTTGTAACCTCGTAAAATTATTATTTTCTAGTGGTTATGTGGGATTGGAATATTTCCAATCACTTTCATGGACTAGATAATATATTTATAGATTAAACAATGTAAAACTAATATGATCTATATTTACTTAACTTCATATAATTTCATATGATCATGATAAGGTAATATAAGATTCCCGATCATAATAGGTCTAATATATAATATAGGTACTAGTAAAAATATGGTAAAAAAGATCCCAATACCGATTCGTCCCATTTCAATGTTGCTTACATACAAAAGTGGTTACTTCATTTAAAATAACTCATGAAATTTCATTGATTATGATTATAAGAAAATGGATGAAAAAATGAAGCAAGTTTGATATATATGTTTGGAAAAAATACTCAACAACAAAAAGAAGATAAAGGGAGTAAAGGAATGAATAAATATATTTATACTGAAAAAGTTTGAGTTTAATGTATTGTAATGGCCTAAACCCCTCTATACCATTAAACTTCCAATTTCTGGTCTTTGGGTCCCCCTAGACCCCATCAGTAAGTTTGGAGGGAGGCAGAGTCGGTGGTAGGAAGTCATTGTGGTGTCACTGATTGGAGAGTCACCAATGAGTGAGTCAACAATTGCTGTGTCACTGATCCGTGTGTCTCCCATTAGTGAGTCACCAATAGGTGAGTAACAGATCGATTAACCAATGACTGGGGAGTCACTAATAGGCGCCACACCCGATCGGTGCCACGAGGGAGGTTGTCAGGGATTTCTTTCCCGAGTTTCCTGTAATGACACTTTTAAGACTTTTGAAATTCTCAAAGAGGTTCAAGGCCATTTTTAGCCCCATAAAAAATGTTTTAAATATCCTAATAGTGGGGAGACCTTCTGCAAAACCATTTTCTTCTCTATAAATGTAATCATTAAATGCACAACTCTTATGGCAGCTCTTCGAAGAAAATTTTTAAATAAAAATTAATTAAATCATGTGTAACCATCTAACCATGTGTTGAAACCACCATCCTCCTTTAAGTTCATTCAAGATTCATATCCCGTAACTCCAGCATCTCAACATTTATGGTACGTGAATTCTTTTTTTATTTTTGTCAGGTCTCTTTTTATTTCATTGGGGTGTTTGGAGTCCCCCTTAATGAGGTTTGTGGTGCAACTGTGCTGGAGCCTTTCTTACTCACTCTTGGAGTCCCCAGATTTCCTCCCATTCAAGCCGCGCATCCCCTGTTAATAGGTTTAGGAGAAAAACATAGATTGTTTTTCATCCAAGTTGGGTTATTACTTTGTCTCTATTTACTCTACATCATGCAGGGTGGGTACGATGATGTTTCTTAGAGAATATATGAAACCAAAGCGTAAAAAGGATAATAAATGGTTTTTAAAGAATGCAGGTGTGTGTTTGATGATGCTACTACATTTTTTACCTTTTCTTATATGTTTCGGAGAATATGGATTATGTCCACTGAAAATAGAGGATGTTGATGTTATATTCTTGTGTACTAATGAACCTCTTTTATTCTAGATAATTCTGTGATTGAATGGCTGTAACATGAAAACTGGTTAATCACGTAAACTCAGAGGACTAAATGGATGCCAGTGAATAGGAATCCTTGTATTGTCACCCCAGGTAAGAAAACAGAAAGAAAGAACATAATGAATGGTGTGTTTGAACATAGAAACTCCCTTCCATAGTCTTTGTAATATCTATGGGTTTTCTACTTTATTCTTATGGGTTGGCATGGATGGGGATGGGAACCCCAATTGTGGTGCAATTATTTTGAGGCCATGTGGAACCATATTTTGGGTCTTGGATTGGTTCCAATACATTGATGGATCACACATATCTATTTTTTGTGACTTTACAAGAGAACCATGTGTGAATGCTTAATTTTCTACTTGGTTGTTTTTCCTTCATAGGCTTGTGGAAATGCCTATTAGATTCCCGATAGTGAAGAATTATATAAATGTAACCACTTGAATGTTATAAAAACAATGCATTCAATGGGGATTTGTTTTCCAGGAATTATTTGTGACTTGGATGTGGCATGTGTGCTTTTTTATGAATGAATAGTCATGTGGGTGTTTGTGTATGGGAGGGTTTTGGAACCCCTAGGTTGGGATGAGTGCTTCTTTACCTATATTCATAATTTAGTTTTTATGTTTCTTATTCACTCCCCACCCATGTTGAGCAGTTTGTGCCGAACACCACCATTACATGATGGGGGGTTAGGTGTTTCCCACCACTCTTATGAGTGGCTAGTTATTAGTTATTTGTCTTATCCCTTTTCCGAGTAGCCCATGACTCTTCAGGTAGGTTGTGATGGCCTGAGGCCGATTACATCGCATGATTCATTGGACAAGGTTGTTGTGGTGGTTTTTCTAGTTGTGTGAACGTAGGTTGTAACACCCCGACCCTAGTTGCCCAGAGTCGGCGCATTATTACATAACATTGGCATGATCATGAGAATGATCAAGTCTCGAAAGACCGATTAGTTTAGTAGCCTTGGAATAACTAGATACATCTATAAATTTTTACATTACATCATAAAAAAAACATCTTGTCTTCATATCCCCTCATACTATCCCTGCAAGTCATTCATAAATTACTTCTTCATAATCCTGGAAAAAAAATAAAACATTGAAAGGGGTGAGCTCGGATGCTCAGTAAGGATAACATTATAGCAGAAGCTTTCATAAATAAGAATAAACACTTAAGGCAATTTATAACTAAAACAAAAGCCTTTGAAACTTGAACTTCAGCATAAAATAGCAAAGGTAAAATGAAATAATGCCATTTACTTACTCACATGGATATTCTACTAGTCGAATGATCACATGAAATATCAATAACCACTTTCATAATGATGGAATGCATAATGCCAGACTATCATAACCACATAGCCAAGGCCTCGTGCCAAGACTACAAATAAGATTCTTCCAAGGCCTTGTGCCAAGACACTAGTTTGTCTCATGAGACCTACCGATGCATCGAGGAGCTATAGCGGGCTCCACCCGTCACTTATTAAGTCCAATGCATTCCTCATATGAATAGGTTTAAGCATAAAATAAAAATTCGTATTAAAACTAGCATACGAAATGTCAATACTTTTATCACAAACCATGAATGGTATAAAAACAGCGCATCCACAGTCAAACATTACTCATTCGATACAATATGGAAGATTTTATTGTATCACATTAACCTCAATCAAGAATAATGAATGATGTTGACATAAATGAAAATAATCATCAAAACTATTTGAGAGAATTATCCCCCTTTTCTTGAAAACATTTAAAAGTCACACAATTTGTCAAGAAGCCATTTAAAAGTAGATTTTTGAATCAAAGTGTCCCATACCACTTTGAAACTTTTTAAAAGGAGTTTTAATTTCTAAAACTTTAATGTCCATATAAATAAATCCTTAAAACCATTTTTAAAACATGGACATTAATGAGAAAGATTTAGAAGAATAAGTCTTTAAAACATTTAAAAATGGTATTTTAGTTAGAGATTCTAACCAAAAGAGACACTTGAATACAAATAATTGAGGTAATAAAAACATTGTAATATCATGAGAATAAAGGGATTCATGATATACTATTTCAAAGTATATTATATACACCACATAAAAGTGATTTGGTGTATATCAACAAAGAAGTCTCAATGGAATGTAAATTGAGATGAAATCTCTCATAAAGGCTGTATCCTTAGGTTAAGGATAAATCAACGACATAATTATGTGTGACAAATATAAATACAATAAATATGATTGGATATTCAGTGTAAAACAATCAAAGGATATTCACACATATTCTTGTAAAAACAACACCAACGAATTGGATGTTTAACTCAACAAATGGTGAATGAGTTAAAATTACTCTTATCAAATTCATATCAATGACTTGAGAATTACCAATGAGTGATTATGTGTATCAAACTTATATCCACAGGAAGGGGAGTGGAAATTATGACATAATAAAATGAATAGTTATTCCACACATAATCATGGAGTAATATAATCAATGAAATATGCGTAAAGCCAAATGAGTGGGAATTGAAATCTCAAATTCCCTTACTGATTAGGTAACATACGAAACATACACCCATGAAAGAAGTATCATACCATGATGATGTAAATACCAATAAATTAAAGTATATTACACAATGAATACAATCATGGGCAGTACACATACACCACATGCAATAATTAAGTGGTGATCAATGGAAATCTCACGAAATTAAAAGTGAGATAAGAAACCCCTTACCACGTTAATCAACTGAGTCGTATGGACAAAAGTTAATAACCACCAAATGATTTACAGAATAACATGAATATAAAGATAATCATGATAATCTATATCAAATGGCAGTACACAATACACCACTTTCAATAATTTAGTGGCGAACAATGGAAATCTCACGGAATTGAAAGTGAGATAAGAAAATCCCTTACCACGTTAATCAACTGAGTCGTATGGACAAAAGTTTATAACCACCAAATGATTTACAGAATAACATGAATATAAAGATAATCATGATAATATATATCAAATGGCAGTACACAATACACCACTTTCAATAATTTAGTGGCGAACAATGGAAATCTCACGGAATTGAAAGTGAGATAAGAAAATCCCTTACTTTGTACTTTTTCCTTGGTCGATGGTAGGTTTACCTCCTTTATAATGGTGAAATAATTGTTATTGAATAATACAAGAATCAGTTACTTTAATATGATATCTTATATGACCTTTTAACATTGATTTGTTAATAATATCTTAGAATTATC
Source organism: Viscum album (assembly GCA_963277665.1). NCBI lineage: Eukaryota > Viridiplantae > Streptophyta > Magnoliopsida > Santalales > Viscaceae > Viscum > Viscum album. Next base: position 933,897,551 of record OY728156.1, read on the forward strand.
GTCATTTCAGGTGTTAACGGGTTCATTTTACTTTACATTCTTTGTTATGTGAGCCATATTCGTTTTTAATGGGATGTATATTATTCATATCCAGAATGGTATCAAGTCCTTAAACATCATTTTTAAATCATCAAATGATAATTATACTTGAATGGATACGATGGAGAATGAATCTCATCGCGTTCGTGGAGACGGTAGTCCGTACGTATGCACAAATGCTACTTCCATTTAATTTTTATTTTAAAAGAATCGAATCCAAATGATACATAGGTATATTACTATTCCAGTAAAATATAATATTTTATATATGTTACTTAAGTTCATTAACACCATCCTTTAAGCGTTCCATGTGTGGTATGAACGAGTCATATCATTTTAAGGGGGCGGTAGTCCGCACTTCCTCAAATGAAATTATCGTATGTATATACAACATGAAACGAATAATTGTATGAAATAAAATGGAATTACAGAATCTTATATATAAAATATATATCATTAATATCATATTTAATTACAGTGCCATCCTAATGGCCACCATGAGAGGCGGTAAGATGTATTTGAACAATCATCGTTTCGTGAGGCGTTAGTTTGTCATCCACAGAAACATTATGTTCATCATCCATTAGATGGAGTTGTGTGAATGTGTAGTTTGAATCCTTCTTATAAAAACATCCTAGTATATTGTGGATACTGGTGTTGTTACAAAAGAAAGGAAATAAAAAGAGTTTGGGGGTTGGAGAAGCAAAATAATTGAAAATAATTTAAGAAAAAATGTTACCTTTAATTTAGGTAACTCACTTTGGTTGGAACCAAAGGACTTCTTGAAATGCTTTCTTCCTAAGGGGAAGCTTCACGGAGGAGGAGAGGGATGTGGGGAGCTTAGTTTGGCATAGTTTTGGACGAGCCAAGTGGCTTGAGAGGTGTGAGGAATGAGTAGAAGTGGTCTTCTTTTATAAGGGAGAGGAGGGGCTCTTTAGGAAAGAGTGAAAGTATTACTTTATAATATAATTATATTCGGTTTATAATGGTCCAAAAATCATTGAGGTAGAATATAAGATGACTCATATTCTAAATAAAATCAACCAATAAGAATTGGATAGGTTTTAGATAATATTTTAATCATTATAATCTTATTTATTTAAATGATTTATTAATGAGGTAAACATTGCATCATTATTGTGTCATTAATAATTTAAATTATTTGATGTCTAAAAATTATAAATAAAATATAATTATGTAGGAAATCGTTTTAGCTTTCTAATTAATATTTATAATCGAAAATCCAACATGAATAACCCTATGTAAAAATTGTTATTTTAAAAGATGTAAGCTTATGCCATTTTTGTATTCATTTTAACTTAATTAAAATAAAGTGTCATTATCACTTACAAGTGGATCAATGGGGTCCCAAAATTGACCCAAAGATGCCCATGGTCGACCATGTATCAACCAATAGGGTTAAGACACGTTTTATGGTAATTTAGTATTATTATAATATTATTTTTTAACCCTTATTTACCGGATTTACCCTTAACCATGGTAAATAAAATATTTACCGCAGTAATTATTCAAAATGTCTAAAAATAAAAGTTACCTATTTACACAATTTGAACATCCTGATTCCAAATATGGAATCCATTTTTCTAAATTCAAAACACAGAAGTGGCAGAAATTAATTTAAAATTAATTCCCGCTGTCAAAACAAAAAGCGTGTTTTTAAGAGATAATAACTATCAAAAGATTGACACTTGTTTATGTTCGGTTTAATTGTAAAATTATGTCAAATGACCAAAATTATATTAAATGGTAAAAATATATTCTAAATATACTTTAAAACAACTCAAATTCATAACTTATCACTATTAATTATTTTGATTAAAAAAGTTGTTTTTAATTAAAATTTAGTAATTTTCACTATTCATCAAAATATGAAAGTTATCCCAAAAGTACCAAAATTTCACCCTAGGCTAATTTTGATATTACGAATCCAAAAATGAAGTCCATTTTGAGAGATAGAATTTATAAAATTTCAAAAAGTAGGTATTACTATTTCATAACGGCTAGTTTGATCGGTTGTGGTGTGTGTTAAAACTCGAAGTTGCGTACAACACACGCTACTGTTTTATTCAAAGGAAAGCGTACCGTGGAAGCTTGGGATGTTTTATTTTAAATTTTTTGATGTCCCCATTTAGTCAAAAAGTTTAAAATATTTTATTTAAAAAGGATTCACTATTAAAAGTTGGTAAAACTACAATACTGAAGATGAATTTGTTCTTACATTATGTCTAAGAAACTCATAATATGGATTCTAAAATTATAAGGATTATATAAAGTTTAAAATTTAGTTAATACTATTCATAACCTTTTTTGAACGGCTTGTTTGGCAAGTCATGGTGCGCTTGAACTCGGTGTTGCGTGTAGTGCAAGTTATTGAATTATTTTGAAGAAATAACACACTATGAAATCTTGGGGTGTTACATTCTCCCCTCCTTCAATAAATTGCGTCCTAGCAATTTGAAATTGTTCTTCGAAAATAAAAGGTTGAAAATAGAAAATATATTTGTGGGAAAACCCACATCGGAAATTGGTTTACTAAAATTTAGTCTTAATATGAGGAAAAGAGAAATGAAAGGGTCACCACCAAATTATGATCTTGATTAGGAGAACATTGGTGGCAATTAGAGACATATAATTGGAGGAAAAACGTAAATATTTATAGGTAGTGGTTGAGGTCATCAATCACAAACAAGTATAAAATTGAGGTCCTTAAAATCATCAATCTATGATGATTTGAAGTACCATCGGTTCAACAAAATATAGGGTATTGGGATCACACATTTTTGACATTTCAAAATATCTTATTTGAAATCCCACATCGAAAAATGAATTAATGAGGCCTCTATTTAAAATAAAGAGTGGAAAGTATGAATATTACCGAAAATAACACATACTAGGGCTCCATGTAGGAAAATATGGATATGGAGGAGAAATCTAACAATCAATTATCTGATGGAGAGTGGTAGAGAACATGGCTATGAAAAGGCCAACAATCCCAAAGCCATAAATTAGTGATGATTTAAGGTACCATCTAGGACAACATATTTTTTTTTAAGTTACATTACATAAGGAAGAGGAATTCATTTATGATATTGACTAAGAAAATTATGAGATATACTTAAATTTTAAGTAGATTTTCATTCTTTAATAAATTTCCACCACTAACTCATTTTTTTTAACGATGAGTATCCAAGAAGACATGGTCACACTGGAAGAGTTAGAATAAACTTCTATAGAATCACATGATCCATGCAGGATAAGCCATATATTTACATTGTCTTTGAAGATTAATCAAAACCAAAATGGTTAGTGAATGATCTAATGATCCCCCAAAAGGATATTCCTTGAGATAAATATGCACTAATCTTAATTTCTAAAATTAAACCAACAATACCCCAAAGTTAAATAGATACCATTCAATAACCAATTGTCCTTAAAATCCTTTAATATAATCCAAACTAATATTGAAACCCAAAACATAGAAGAATTTGATTATGTAGTCTCCCATGTTACATTGTATCTCCAAATGACATCAAATAATCTTAAAGTCACATACTTAAAAGTAATTAACACCATCACATATTCTCTGTTATAGGTTAATCATTTCCATAAATAACCCAAATCACTATAAATCAACAACAAAAATGTAGATAAAAATCCACCATTACTCTACAAATGAAACCTCATTGTATTCTATTTTCCTTGGGCATATAGTGTTCATAACAAAATGAACATCTTCCAAAATAACATTTATCACTTAATCACCAAATCATTTTCCTATACCAAGGGTATTCATTTGATAAGACATAAGAACCCAAATCATCTTATTATTGATCAATAAAATCATTTAACAAAAAAAATAGTCATATTAACCAGGGACTTCACGTAGTCCAGTGGTAGGCGATAAATCCCAATCGCACTTTGGTTGTGGGTTCGATTCCCACAGCTTTGTCCGACGCGACGGGTTGTCACACGGTCTACGTGTTATCCTTTTTCAAAAACTATATTATATAATATTACCAAAATGAGATAAATCTTTCATAATTTAACCACAAATGTTATATCATACTTTGCATTTTCATCCCAAATTATAATAACTTATCATTTTCTCAAACCCCAATGATCATATAAAACCAAATGGTTATTTATACCTATATCCACAAGAGAAGAGACAATTATTCCTCAAATATCATTCTCACATGGCAAACTGAGGGGTTACAAATACAAGAGAAAATTATTCCAAAGTAAACCCATCAACAAGGAGTGCTAATACTTTTTAAATTTTTCTCCAACCATTTATTTCCACATAGCTTCTTCTTTGAGAAAGAAAATATCCTATAAAATAGGACATTCACTCGGGTAATGGCCAGGTCCCCTACATTTATGGCAAATGACTGTAAATGGACTCTTGGGACCATTTTTATCTTCTTCCATATTACTCTTCATTTTTCTTCGGCAATTCTTCACTTTATGTCCTTCCTTCCCGCACGTAAAACATTTCGTTGTCCCATTGAGACACTTTCCTGGGTGTCTCTTTCCACAATTCCTGCATGATGAAAATTGAGGTTTCTTTTCTCCATGGTCTCCATTGCTGGAGATCTTATCATTTATCACCTTTCTCTTCCTTGTTGAGTCTGGGAGTTGGTTAATATATATGTTGTTGATCATATTTTTGGAAAACTGATTTGGCATAAAGACGATATCTTTTACGCCTATCAAAATTCCATTTTGTTGCTCATTTCCACCACCGTTCCCACCTTGTACATCATTCTCAAAGTCACTATGACTTCCTTGGAATCCAGCCATTGACTAAAACCAGAAAGCATTGTGTGAGTAATAGTAGTCGTAAAATCATTTAGAGATTAAAATGTCACCATATTCTCAATTTGAAACATATTAGGATTAACCAAGGTCATTTTCTCTCATCTTATGTATATATTACTTAAATAGGTTTGTAAAGAAAATGTAAATTATCCTAAGCATATCCCCCGGGAGTGTCGTAACCAAGAGTGCAGCAAGGCCCGTTGTCGTGCACCAGTTCCCGTTCGAGTCTAGCTCAAAGCGGTGTTTTCGGGTTTTACCCCTAGGTACATCTGTGCCAGAGCCGCCTCTACCTGCTCGTATCCAGACAGGGATGTATTGCTCGGAAAACTCACAAAATCTCTACAATACCAAAATTCTAGGAAGTTCTTTTATACTAATCCTCAAAGTTCATCTTAGGTCTACGTGCTCTAATCAGAGTTTATCTAAATCTAGGTACCAAGGTTTGTACTAAACTTCCTCTGATACCAACTGTAACGCCCCGACCCTAGTTGCCCAGAGTCGGTGCATTATTACATAACATTGGCATGATCATGAGAAAGATCAAGTCTCGAAAGACCGATTAGTTTAGTAGCCTTGGAATAACTAGATACATCTATAAATTTTTACATTACATCATAAAAAAAACATCTTGTCTTCATATCCCCTCATACTATCCCTGCAGGTCATTCATAAATTACTTCTTCATAATCCTGGAAAAAAAATAAAACATTGAAAGGGGTGAGCTCGGATGCTCAGTAAGGATAACATTATAGCAGAAGCTTTCATAAATAAGCATAAACACTTAAGGCAATTTATAACTAAAACAAAAGCCTTTGAAACTTGAACTTAAGCATAAAATAGCAAAGGTAAAATGAAATAATGCCATTTACTTACTCACATGGATATTCTACTAGTCGAATGATCACATGAAATATCAATAACCACTTTCATAATGATGGAATGCATAATGCCAGACTATCATAACCACATAGCCAAGGCCTCGTGCCAAGACTACAAATAAGATTTTGCCAAGGCCTTGTTCCAAGACACTAGTTTGTCTCATGAGACCTACCGATGCATCGAGGAGCTATAGCGGGCTCCACCCGTCACTTATTAAGTCCAATGCATTCCTCATATGAATAGGTTTAAGCATAAAATAAACATTCGTATTAAAACTAGCATATGAAATGTCAATACTTTTATCACAAACCATGAATGGTATAAAAACAGCGCATCCACAGTCAAACATGACTCATTCGATACAATATGGAAGATTTTATTGTATCACATTAACCTCAATCAAGAATAATGAATGATGTTGACATAAATGAAAATAATCATCAAAACTATTTGAGAGAATTATCCCCCTTTTCTTGAAAACATTTAAAAGTCACACTATTTGTCAAGAATCCATTTAAAAGTAGATTTTTGAATCAAAGTGTCCCATACCACTTTGAAACTTTTTAAAAGGAGTTTTAATTTCTAAAACATTAATGTCCACATAAATAAAATCCTTAAAACCATTTTTAAAACATGGACATTAATGAGAAATATTTAGAAGAATAAGTCTTTAAAACATTTAAAAATGGTATTTTAGTTAGAGATTCTAACCAAAAGAGACACTTGAATACAAATAATTGAGGTAATCAAAACTTTGTAATATCATGAGAATGAAGGGATTCATGATATACTATGTCAAAGTATATTATATACACCACATAAAAGTGATTTGGTGTATATCAACAAAGAAGTCTCAATGGAATGTAAATTGAGATGAAATCTCTCATAAAGGCTGTATCCTTAGGTTAAGGATAAATCAACGACATAATTATGTGTGACAAATATAAATACACTAAATATGATTGGATATTCAGTGTAAACAATCAAAGGATATTCACACATATTCTTGTAAAAACAACACCAATGAATTGGATGTTTAACTCAACAAATGGTGAATGAGTTAAAATTACTCTTATCAAATTCATATCAATGACTGGAGAATTACCAATGAGTGATTATGTGTATCAAACTTATATCCACAGGAAGGGGAGTGGAAATTATGACATAATCAAATGAATAGTGATTCCACACATAATCATGGAGTAATATAATCAATGAAATATGCGTAAAGCCAAATGAGTGGGAATTGAAATCTCAAATTCCCTTACTGATTAGGTAACATACGAAACATACACCCATGAAAGAAGTATCATACCATGATGACGTAAATCCCTATAAATTAAAGTATATTACACAATGAATACAATCATGGGCAGTACACATACACCACATGCAATAATTAAGTGGTGATCAATGGAAATCTCACGAAATTAAAAGTGAGACAAGAAACCCCTTACCACGTTAATCAACTGAGTCGTATGGACAAAAGTTAATAACCACCAAATGATTTACAGAATAACATGAATATAAAGATAATCATGATAATATATATCAAATGGCAGTACACAATACACCACTTTCAATAATTTAGTGGCGAACAATGGAAATCTCACGGAATTGAAAGTGAGATAAGAAAATCCCTTACCACGTTAATTAAATGAGTCGTATGGCCAAAAGTTTATAACCACCAAATGATTTACAGAATAACATGAATATAAAGATAATCATGATAATATATTTCAAATGGCAGTACACAATACACCACTTTCAATAATTTAGTGGCGAACAATGGAAATCTCACGGAATTGAAAGTGAGATAAGAAAATCCCTTACTTTGTACTTTTTACTTGGTCGATGGTAGGTTTACCTCCTGTATAATGGTGAAATAATTGTTATTGAATAATACAAGAATCAGTTACTTTAATATGATATCATATATGACCTTTTAACATTGATTTGTTAATAATATCTTAGAATTATCGTCATTTCAGGTGTTAACGGGTTCATTTTACTTTACATTCTTTGTTATGTGAGCCATTTTCGTTATTAATGGGATGTATATTATTCATATCCAGAATGGTATCAAGTACTTAAACATCATTTTTAAATCATCAAATGATAATTATACTTGAATGGATACGATGGAGAATGAATCTCATCGCGTTCGTGGAGACGGTAGTCCATACGTACGCACGAATGCTACTTCCATTTAATTTTTATTTTAAAAGAATCGAATCCAAATGATACATAGGTATATTACTATTCCAGTAAAATATAATATTTTATATATGTTACTTAAGTTCATTAACACCATCCTTTATACGTTCCATGTGTGGTATGAACGAGTCATATCATTTTAAGGGGGCGGTAGTCCGCACTTCCTCAAATGAAATTATCGTATGTATATAAAACATGAAATGAATAATTGTATGAAATAAAATGGAATTACAGAAGCTTATATATAAAATATATATAATTAATATCATATTTAATTACAGTTCCATCCTAATGGCCACCATGAGAGGCGGTAAGATGTATTTGAACAATCATCGTTTCGTGAGGCGTTAGTTTGCCATCCACAGAAACATTATGTTCATCATCCATTAGATGGAGTTTTGTGAATGTGTAGTTTGAATCCATCTTATAACAACATCCTAGTATATTGTGGATACTGGTGTTGTTACAAAAGAATGGAAATAAAAAGAGTTTGGGGGTTGGAGAAGCAAAATAATTGAAAATAATTTAAGAGAAAATGTTACCCTTAATTTAGGTAACTCACTTTGGTTGGAACCAAAGGACTTCTTGAAATGCTTTCTGCCTAAGGGGAAGCTTCAAGGAGGAGGAGAGGGATGTGGGGAGCTTAGTTGGGCAGAGTTTGGACGAGCCAAGTGGCTTGAGAGGTGTGAGGAATGAGTAGAAGTGGTCTCCTTTTATAAGGGAGAGGAGGGGCTCTTTAGGAAAGAGTGAAAGTATTACTTTATAATATAATAATATTCGGTTTATAATGGTCCAAAAATCATTGAGGTCGAAGATAAGATGACTCATATTCTAAATAAAATCAACCAATAAGAATTGGACAGGTTTTAGATAATATTTTAATCATTATAATCTTATTTATTTAAATGATTTATTAATGAGGTAAACATTGCATCATTATTGTGTCATTAATAATTTAAATTATATGATGTCTAAAAATTATAAATAAAATATCATTATGTAGGAAATCGTTTTAGATTTCTAATGAATATTTATAATCGAAAATCCAACATGTATAACCCTATTTAAAAATTGTTCTTTTAAAAGATGTAAGCTTATGCCATTTTTGTATTCATTTTAACTTAATTAAAATAATGTGTCATTATCACTTACAAGTGGATCAATGGGGTCCCATAATTGACCCAAAGATGCCCATGGTCGACCATGTATCAACCAATAGGGTTAAGACACGTTTTAGGGTAATTTATTATTATTATAATATTATTTTTTAACCCTTATTTACCGGATTTACCCTTAACCATGGTAAATAAAATATTTACCGCAGTAATTATTCAAAATGTCTAAAAATAAAAGTTACCTATTTACACAATTTGAACATCCTGATTCCAAATATGGAATCCATTTTTCTAAATTCAAAACACAGAAGTGGCAGAAATTAATTTAAAATTAATTCCCGCTGTCAAAACAAAAAGCGTGTTTTTAAGAGATAATAACTATCAAAAGATTGACACTTGTTTATGTTCGGTTTAATTGTAAAATTATGTCCAATGACCAAAATTATATTAAATGTTAAAAATATATTCTAAATATACTTTAAAACAACTCAAATTCATAACTTATCACTATTAATTATTTTGATTAAAAAAGTTGTTTTTAATTAAAATTTAGTAATTTTCACTATTCATCAAAATATGAAAGTTATCCAAAAAGTACCAAAATTTCACCCTAGGCTAATTTCGATATTACGAATCCAAAAATGAAGTCCATTTTGAGAGATAGAATTTATAAAATTTTAAAAAGTAGGTATTACTATTTCATAACGGCTAGTTTGATCGGTTGTGGTGTGTGTTAAAACTCGAAGTTGCGTACAACACACGCTACTGTTTTATTCAAAGGAAAGCGTACCGTGGAAGTTTGGGATGTTGTATTTTAAATTTTTTTATGTCCCCATTTAGTCAAAAAGTTTAAAATATTTTATTTAAAAAGGGTTCACTATTAAAATTTGGTAAAACTAAAATACTGAAGATGAATTTGTTCTTACATTATGTCTAAGAAACTCATAATATGGATTCTAAAATTATAAGGATTATATAAAGTTTAAAATTTAGTTAATACTATTCATAACCTTTTTTGAACTGCTTGTTTGGTAATTCATGGTGCGCTTGAACTCGGTGTTGCGTGTAGTGCAAGTTATTGAATTATTTTGAAGAAATAACACACTATGAAATCTTGGGGTGTTACATAGGTTGTTTCCCAAGGGTATTCGGGATGAGGAACAAGGGTCTTCAGATACTCTAAAAACATATAGATATAATGAGAACACTATTAGTGCTTTAATAAAAGATATTTGATCAGATCCTCCATCATCTCCTACCCCCAACTCATCAGAGGACATATTTATGTGAGAGTTTCTACATGCCATGACATCCATTAACCAGACAAGATCAAATGTTTGATATTTTGAGATTATAAAGTCACCATACATCAATAATTCATTCTACACGTGAATTGAATAAAGGAGTTAAAATAGCATACTTTCATTTATTGAAAATGATGTTTTATAGGCCTTATAATGCATTAATTATACATAAATAAATTTGATTGTACAAAAAATAAAGTACTAGATATCATCACATGCATTGTGGGGAGTTCCTCTATGAACTCATATAAGGAATAATTCTATGAATATTAGTATAAAAATTACGAAAATTGCATGGAAATATTTCCATATTTCACAAACTTTGGGTATTTGAATATAAGTATGTACATAACATAAAAATTGGGATTTGATGTTTCTAAATTGAGAATGGTCTCTTGGTCTATAAATATTGTGCCTCTAAGTTAAAAAAGTTTCTTCCTGTCATGTGAACTCTACTATAAAAAAATGTATGACAACATTTTAGATTAAATAAATTGTATATAAACTATGAACCTCATAGAAATTTTGAAGAAGGCAAGAAATGAAGATTTATTTTTATAATGAATATGATTCTTGGACACCCGACATATGTAAAAAAAACTCATTATGGTTCACAATGAATTGTTATATAAGACAATGTTAACATTCTTAATCCCAATTTCATTATATAAAAAAATAATTCATGTTCTAATGAGGTTAATTGGTTTTCAAAAAGGAAGAAGACACATCGATGGTTTAATCAGTTAAATAAATTGGATGTTACATTACAATGGCATACATTATTTCATGATGAATATTTTTTATGATGTTATTGAATTTTCACGAAGATGATAGAAATATAAACATAATTAATAGTTTCCATGCATATGTAAAATGAATTGGACATGAAGTAGAAAACATTGATACATGAATCTGAAACCCAAACCAAATTCAATGGATATAAAATAATAAATATAAAATAGATATGTGAAATGAATATTTACTATTCATGCGTCTAGTAAAAAATTCATGAGGAAAATAATTTGAATTGCTCCATGATATTTCATAAAATAAATAATATTGAATCTGTAGTGTGATTCAATAAATTGAATATTTTTTCACTAAGAAGAAAAATGGTGAAACAATTTTATAACACTTGTTTATATTGTGTATCGAGGAAGTCATAAAACCCAGTCTAAAATAATCTTCTGATCATTGAGACTAAAGAATAGAATTAGTTTTCCTATCAATGAATTGACTCTTATTGAGGACATAAAATTTTTATGATAATAATAAACATTCCCCGAACCAAGGATTCCTGATGTGATGCAAAAAATTTATAGGATTTTGTTATTAAAAAACTAAAACAACACTCAACACTGTATATAATATAGAATCTTTTCTATTTGAGGTTCTGGAGAATTATAATAAATCTTAGAATTTATCATGGTTATAAATAAAATAAAACAATATTACTAATTCACATTCACATTCACTAACACCAAAAGAATATAAATCTAAATTATAACTTCTAAGATACCTATAAAAATCATTTTAAAACATCAAATTAGAATTTAATTTCTGAATAATGGGTTTTAAAATTGTTGAAATACCTTTTTCGAAATCTTCATCTGAAGAAAATTTATAAATAATTTTTATTATTATTAAGATAATAATTTAGAGAATTCATTTTGAAATACCATTTCAAAATATCATTGAAATTAAATATGCTGTGAAAATACTATAACACTTTGAAAAATACATACTCTAAAAAATTTCTTAAAAATAGTAAAGTGATATTTTTGAAAAAAATGATTGATTTTAAAAACAAAACACATAGTCTACGTGAATCATTGAATGTTGTCTTGGGCCTACCAACATGATGTGGGGTGGGTTCACCTCCCAATTTCATACCATATTTGTGATGTTGACTTTCCCGATAATGTAAAAAAACTTTTATGACTGATTTAATTTAATATTCCATTTTCACTAGGTTATACATTAAATTTCCTGAATTCATATTCATATATATATATATATATATATTTCATAGGATATCATTTGTTAGATTCAGAACAACTGAGTCTTACCAACTTTAAGAATATACTTAATAGAAGGAATTGTAATAAATGAATAATTAACATTCATGAAATAATATTTCATTCATTTAACTAATAAGTTCATTTAACTTATAATAAACACACTCAAATATATAGATGAAAATAATAAAATTTAGTGCATTTAATATAAATCTATGACATTTAAAGAATATATAGAGAATATAGCCATATTATATATGAAACACCCAAGGTAAATAAAGAATATGACATTTTCATATTTATCCATATTTTCTGAATAAAATTTTAATATTACTTTAATGGGGACGCTATGCTTGATGGCGTACCCAATACGCAACAACGAGTTTCTTGGGAATCTTATGTTGCACTCTAATAATAAAATAATATTATTTTAAATGGTAGTTAACACCTAGCCATTGTAATGGCGGGAATGAATAGAACTAACTACAAAATGATTATATATTTTTGTCAAATATTTTTACTCTTTACAATAAATGTTATACGAATAAAAATGCGAATGAATCCAATTTTAAGTGTAAACATTCTAATATTCTTTATAAGGTCGATTAACCGTCTTTTGATGGAGAACCTATTTAAAATACACTTTTGAAAATTTTATGTGTTATATTTGACAAACTAAAATTCTTCTTTAGAATCGGGACATCAAAATTTACTTTATGTAAATTTTTGGTATTTTTCCGATAAAGTTTATTTTTAATGAATAGTGAAAAATTTTGTATTTTAATTCAAAACCACGTTTTAATCTAATTTATTTATATGATTAGATTATATTTTGAATTGATTTTAATGTTAAATAAGAATATATTTTTACCATTTAATCTAACAGTGGTTGTTGGAATTAATTTCACATTGAAATTGGACTTAAACTAGTGTCAATCTTTTAATTGATATGGTTTCTTAAAAACACGCTATTTGTTTTGACAGCGGGAATTAATTATTAAATTAATTAATGCAACTTATATGTTTTGAATTTTGTAAAATAGACATCATTTTTGAGTTCGGAATATCAAATATAGCTTAGGGTGAATTTTTGGTATTTTTCTGAAAAACTTCAATTTTTGATGAATAGTGAAACCACTAAGTGGTAGTTAAAGAAACTGATTTTTCATTTAAATGAAACATTGCCACCTCTATGTTTAGAATTTAAAAAATCCAACATACATGTTTGTCATTAGGAAGTAAAATGTGGTTCAATGGGATTAAAATAATACTTTTTTGAATAGTAATTTTTATGTTTATTAATCGCGATTATAGGTAATTAGTGTAGTTTAAGGTAAAAGTAATGTTTTAATAATATTAAATGAACTTAAAAAATGTCATAACCACATTGGATGTGTCATGGATGACCAAGAAAATCCATGGGACAACTTGGGGACCTCATGGAGCCACTTTGGTTGGAAAATGACATAAATACCTTTTTATTTAAAGTTAAAATTAAAATGTCACAAACATGAGTTGTTTTACTAAAACCAATTTTAAATGGGATTCTACAAGTAATATTTTTTACTATAAATATTCATTAGAAATATAAAAAGATTTACTACATCATGATATTTTTTTTATAATTTTTAGACATTAAATAAATTAAATTATTTATGACATCATGATGATGTAGAAATTATTTCATTAATAAGGGATTTAAATAAAATGAAACGATAATGTAAAAAATATAACATAAACTTGTCACAAACCTATTGGATGGGTTTATTTAGAAACCTTATCACCTTATACTAGAAATATTTCCTTTTGGGACTTTTTGTTGTACCCCACTCTCTTGGATTTTAATGATCACAATCACTCTCATAGTGATCTAATGTTGTTTCAAGTGTTCTTGTTAATAGGCATGATTTCAGGAGCAAGAAGTGGCAAAAAAAAGGAAAAGTGGACTGATTTCAAGACCACCGGCCAGCCGGTGTAGGACCACCGGCCAGCCGGTAAGGGCACCGGCCAGCCGGATCCAGCCCATCGGCCAGCCGGTGGACAAGGCAGAAGGGCTTGCCCTCTGCCAGGTGCCACCGGTCAGCCGGTGCCTGGCCACCGGCCAACCGGTGGGTCCAGACAGAATGGGAAGCCTTCTGTCCAGACCACCGGCCAGCCGGTGGACTCCTCACCGGCCAGCCGGTGGAACCCCTTGGAATAGTGAGACCTACTGTCTCACCACCGGCCAGCCGGTGGGCTTCTCACCGGCCAGCCGGTGGCTGCTGGGCAGTTGCTCTCTCCACCCTCCAAGGCACCGGCCAGCCGGTGGACAAGCACCGGCCAGCCGGTGAGCAAAGTCAAACTAGCCGTTGGAGCTTGACCAGACTTGTCTACTTGATCCCCAACGGCTCCAAAAGCCCTCCAACGGCCATATTGAAGCATTTGGGAGTATTTCTCCTATAAATAGACGTCCATGGATGCCGGGAACACTACCGATCATATACCAAAGCATACCAAAGCTATTTTGATCATTTGAGGCTCCTACGACAATTCTCAAAGGCCACTTGGGATCCAATTGCCACCCTTGAAGCTTGGGCTGCCTCTACATCAACTACACTCACTTCTTGGCGCTCAAGGCTTCCTCTAGTTTGTTCTAACTTATTTACTTCAATTGTTTAGTTCTTAATTGGGTTTGTATTAAAACAAACCACCCGTTTTCTTTCTTCTTTCAATTTGGGTTTCTTGCTACAACCAATATAAAAAAGCAAGCTGTAAGAGGGTGATCTAGCCTACCTTAAAACGGCTAGTGGGTTTCTTGCTATAACCATTAAAAAGCAAGCGGTCGTATAAATCTCCCAACGGTTGAGTTGGGAGCGGAGACGTAGGCTTGAGTTTAAAGCCGAACTCCGTTATCAATTGTGTCTTGCCATTTTACTTTCCGCTGCATTTAAATTTGTTTTAAATTGTTAATTAATTTTAAAAAGGCAATTCACCCCCCCTCTTGCCATCACCTCCGACCCAACATTTGGTATCAGAGGGAGCGTTTGTGTAATACCTTAACCGGTTACAAACGAAAAATCCATAGTGATGGCTTCTTCCTCACAAGCACCCGAAGGGTATTCCATGACTCGGGCTCCATACTTCGATGGAACCGATTACACATATTGGAAAACACGAATGATTACTTTTCTTAGGAGTATTGGCTATCCTATATATAGAATTGTTATGCAAGGCTACACTCTTTCTAGTAAGGATGAATCTAATTGGACCCCCGAAGATATTGCCAATTTTGAGCTTGATGGCAAAGCCATGAATGCTCTTCATTGTGGGCTAGACCGTAATGAGTTTAATCGTATTTCTACTTGCACCACCTCACACGAAATTTGGAAGCTTTTGGAAGTGACCCATGAGGGCACTAACAAAGTCAAAGACACTAGGTTAGATATGTATCGTCAAGACTTTGAGAGTTTCACAATGCACCCACACGAGTCAATCACCGAAATGTTTACTCGTTTTACTGATGTTTGCAATGGGAGAAAGTCCCTTGGTGATGATGTTTCAGCAGAAACAATGGTGAAGAAAATTCTTTGGGTCCTACCAAGCTCTTGGGCACCAAAGGTGACGGCAATCCAAGAAGCGAAAGATGTGAAGAAGATGCCGGTTGAAGAACTCATAGGGTCACTCATGACTTATGAGATTACCATGAAAAGACAAGCCGATAAAGAAGGAAAGATCTTCAAGGAGAAAAAGAACATTGCTTTCAAGGCAAAGGAAGAAAGCTCCTCCGATGATAGTGAATCCGAGATGGCTCAACTAGCAAGGAAAATGAGCAAGTTCATGAAGAAAAAGAAGAAATTTCAAAAGGCACGAAAGGAAGAGCCAAAGGCGGGAAAAGAAATCACCTGCTTTGAATGTGGAAAGAGAGGCCACATCAAACCGGAGTGCCACATTTTCAAGAAAAGGTTAAAAGAAAAGAAAGACAAGAAGGCCTTCAAAGCATCAACATGGAGTGCAAGTGATGACTCCATGTCATCAAGCGACTCAAGTGATGAAGGTGGAAAATGCCTAATGGCAGTTGATGAGGTATCCTCTTCTCACTCTTCTTCTCACTCTTCTTCCTCATCTTCTTCTTTTAATAATAATATGTCTTATGAAGAACTTCAAAATGCAAGAGATCAATTAGAGGAAGGTTTTCACGAACTTACCTCTAAATTTTTGACCTTGAAAAAGAAAAACAAAACTCTTATTTCCGAAAAAGACAAACTTCTCAAAGAGAATGAGGAGCTTGCCCTTAAAGTCAAAAATATTCCAGATGTAGATTCTTTAAATTCTACCATTAAGGATTTGAAGGAATCTCTTGCCAAGTTCACCCAAGGTGAACAAAACTTAACTAAATTGCTAGGTTCTCAGCGTTCGGCTAGAACCACACATGGACTAGGCTATAACAAGCAATCCACTTTTTCTAGAGCACCCACTACTTTTGTAAGGGGGAGCTCTCAATACAAATTTTGTAATTATTGTAAAAAGACCGGTCACATGATTTATGAATGTGATTGTAAAAATGCTAGGTATGGAAGACCCAAATCTATTACCTACTCGGATGAGTATCATAGAAGGAATCCCTCTAGAACATTATGGGTTCAAAAGTCTCTTTTTGCTAATCTTTCCGGACCCAAACTTATATGGGTACCAAAATCTCTTCTTTCTTGATTTTGTAGGATAAACGCCAAAAGAGCAGGACCTCTAAAGGCTCATGGTATCTCGACAGCGGTTGCTCAAGGCACATGTGTGGCGATCCCTCCGAGTTCAACTCACTTGAAGAATTCGATGGAGGATATGTCACCTTTGGTGATAACTCAAAAAGCAAGATCGTCGGAATAGGTACCATTGGTTTTGGTAGCTCCTCTTTTATTAAAGATGTTTTATTAGTTAAAGGTTTAAAGCATAATTTAATTAGCATTAGTCAACTTTGTGATAGTGGTTTTTCAGTCAATTTTCAAAATGATTTATGCAATGTGTTTGATTTTCAAAACAAGTTGATATTTTCTGCTTCCCGTTCTCAAAATGTTTACATTATTGATTTAAAATCTCTAGCTAGCCAAAATGTTAAATGTTTAAGTGCTCTTGACAATGAGTCTTGGCTTTGGCATAGAAGATTGGGGCATTGTAGCTCTCATTCACTTCTAAAGCTTAATAAGAACAAGCTCATTCGTGACCTTCCTAAACTTAAATTTAAGAAAGATTTGATTTGTGAGCCATGCCAACTTGGTAAGCAACACAAGTCTTCTTTCAAATCTAAGAAGGAAGTGTCCACCTCAAAATCTCTTGAACTCCTTCATCTTGATCTTTTTGGTCCTACTCCCGTAGCAAGCTTAGGTGGAAAATCCTATACCTTAGTTATTGTTGATGACTTTTCTCGTTTTACTTGGGTTTTCTTCTTAGCCCATAAGAGTGATGCTTGTAAAACCTTTTTGAAATTCTCTAGGAAAGTAGAAAACGAAAAAGGATATAAAATCATATCTCTTCGTAGTGATCATGGTGGTGAATTCGAGAACAAAGAATTCGATGAATTGTGTTCCTCTCAAGGATACAATCACACCTTTTCTGCCCCTAGGACTCCTCAACAAAATGGAGTGGTTGAAAGGAGAAACCGAACTCTCCAAGAAATCGCTCGAACCCTCCTTAGTGAATTCGACCTCCCTCAATATTTTTGGGCCGAGGCGGTAAACACTGCTTGTTATACTATTAATAGAGTCCTTGTAAGACCCCTTCTTAAGAAAACCCCCTATGAACTTTGGAAAGGCAAATTGCCCAAAGTTGGTTATTTTAAAGTGTTTGGGTGTAAATGCTTTATCCTTAACACAAAAGATAACCTAGGGAAATTTGATGCCAAATCCGATGAAGGTATTTTTCTTGGGTACTCCAACTCAAGCAAAGCCTATCGTGTCTTCAATAAACGTTCTAAAACCATCGAAGAATCATCTCATGTAAAATTTGATGAAACTCTTCCAAAATCTCACCCGGTCATTGAGGATGTTGAAGATAAGCTTGATAAGCTTCATTTGAATGATTCCTCTTCTCCTCTCAAGGAGGATGACCATCAAGAACCTTCTTCGCCTTCCACCTTGCCTAAGGTTTGGAAACCTTCTAGAGACCATCCTTTAGAAAATGTCATAGGTGACCTTCAAGCCGGTACTCGAACTAGAAGATCTATCCTCAATGAAGTTGAACATCAAGCCTTCATTTCTCACCTAGAACCTCAAACCGTTAATGATGCTATTAATGATGAGAATTGGGTTCTTGCAATGCAAGAGGAACTAAATCAATTCTCTAGAAATGATGTTTGGACTCTTGTTGAAAGACCCAATGATCATCCAATTATTGGCACTAAATGGGTTTTTAGGAACAAACTTGATGATCAAGGAAACATAACCCGGAACAAGGCTCGCCTAGTAGCTAAGGGCTATAATCAAGAAGAAGGAATCGATTATGGTGAAACCTTTGCCCCCGTTGCTAGGTTAGAATCCATTAGGATCTTGTTGGCATTCGCCGCCCACTTAAATTTTAAGCTTTTTCAAATGGATGTTAAAAGTGCTTTTTTAAATGGTTTTATTTCTGAAAAAATCTTTGTTGAACAACCTCCCGGTTTTGAAGATCCAAAATTTCCAAATCATGTTTTTAAGTTAACCAAGGCTCTTTATGGCTTAAAGCAAGCCCCTCGGGCTTGGTATGAGCGGTTAACAAAATTTCTTTTAGAAAATGATTTTAAAATGGGTCAAGCCGATTGTACCCTCTTTTTAAAACACACTTCAAAAGATCTTTTAATAGTCCAAATTTATGTTGATGATGTTATCTTTGGTTCTACCAAAGAATATCTTTGTACTGATTTTTCAGATTTAATGAGAAAAGAATTTGAAATGAGTTTTATGGGAGAATTGAAATTTTTTCTTGGTTTTCAAATCTTTCAAAATTCAAATGGTATTTCTCTAAGCCAAAGCAAATACACAAATGAGCTTCTAAGTCGTTTTGGTATGGATCAAGTAAAGGAAATTAGTACACCCATGAGTACTTCATGTAAGCTTACGTTAGACGAAGCCGGGAAACCGGTGGATAACAAGCTTTATAGGAGTATGATCGGGAGTCTACTTTACCTAACTGCGACCCGTCCTGACATCATGTTTAGTGTTTGCCTTTGTGCTCGTTTTCAAGCCAATCCTAAAGAATCCCATCTTAAATCGGTCAAAAGAATTTTTAAGTATTTAAAAGGATCCAAAAATCTTGGTTTATTTTATCCCTCAAATACTTCTTTTGAACTATCTTCTTATTCGGATGCTGATTTTGGCGGATGTCAATTAGATCGTAAGAGTACTAGTGGAACCTGTCATCTGCTAGGCAAGTCCCTTGTTTCGTGGAGTAGCAAGAAGCAAAATTGTGTTGCTCTTTCTACTGCCGAGGCCGAGTATGTAGCCGCTGGCAATTGTTGTGCCCAAATCATTTGGATGCAACACACTCTCTTGGATTATGGTCTTTCCTATGATCATGTCCCAATTCGGTGTGACAACACTAGTGCCATTAGTATCTCTAAGAATCCAATACAACATTCTAGGACAAAGCACATAGACTTAAGGCATCATTTCCTTCGTGACCATTTTCAAAAAGGAGATATCACTTTGGACTTCATTTCCACTGATTTCCAACTAGCTGATATCTTTACCAAACCGCTCCCAGTTGACCGTTTTGACTTTATTAAAGGGGAGTTAGGAATGATTCGTCAATGAGCACTATTAAATATTTGACTTTCTTGGCTTGCCTATATTTTATTTTTATTAGAATTTTTTTTAAACTTTTTTTTAATTCTGTTTTTTATATTTTTTATGACTTTTGGCACCACCGGTCAACCGGTGGTACACCACCGGTTAACCGGTGGTGTCGGGTTTTGCTTTTTGGGCCGACCCGAGGAAGGGTTAAAATCAATTTTAAAACCCTTCCTCCCTCATTTCTCTCCTCTCTCTCGGGCAGCCCCTCCCAAAACCGAAGCTCCTCCTAACCCTAGCCTCCCTTCTTGATTTTTGACCTCTCAAAACTCCTCTATTCTCTCCATCTCTCTCTTTTTAGCTCCTTTTGCCATCATGGGACCTCGATCTTCACGCAAAGGGAAGGGCATTGCTCAAGACGCTCCTCCTCCTCCTTCCATCCCTCAACTCCCGGACATTTGGCATGATAAAGTCATTTTGCCGGGTAGAATTATTGATTATTCTTGGCTCTCTACTGCTCGTCTTGAGCTTTTCTCGATTATTGAGTATCAACATTGGCATTCTTTCTTTGAACCCCCTGAGAAGGATGTCATTTATCCACTCCTAGTCAAAGAGTTCTATGCTCATTTGACATGGTCCGTTTCTGATGACATTGATACCATCTCCTCCACTGCTCTTGGGGAACCCATCACCATCACTTCATTGGAGATTGCCCGGATGTTGGGGGTTCCTCATGTTGGACCCCATGCTTTTGCTCAGGGGGAGTTTCCACGGGACCGTGAGTTTGATGTAGCTGAAGCCCTTGAGCATCTCACAGGGCAGCCCACAAATCCCATTGTCAAGCTCTCCCAGCTTTCTCCTAATCATCGAATTGTTGAGCGCCTCATCCAAACTTCTCTTGCGCCCCGTATCGGGGATCATGATAATGTCAAATTCATTGACATTTATCTTCTCTCATTTATCACCCGAGGCATTCACTTCAATTTGGTCCGGTTTCTGTTCCGGGCAATGACTTATGTGGCTGAGCACCCGCGCCGGTCCAAAACTCTACCCTACGGTCGCTTCTTGACTAAAATCTTTTCCTTTCTTGATGTGCCTCTACATGCTACTTCCTTCGAGCAGCCAACGAAGGATAGCATAGTGAATTTTATGATGGTGCAACGGATGAACATCCGTTGGCACCCTTGGCGTCAGGAATGGATTGTGGACAAGGACGGTCTTCTCAAGGCCTATTCTCCTCAAACTCATTCCCATCCTCCTGCCAATGCCATGCCTCCTGCTATCGCTGCTGCCTATCCCCTTTCAGACAGTGAAGATAGTGATGATGATGAAGAGGAAGGCAGTGGTGACAGCGAAGATGAGGCTGATGCTGCTGCTGATGAGGAGGCTGGAGAGGGTGATGATGCACCTGAGCCTGCTGAGGCTGTGCCCCCTCCTACTGATGCTGGTGGCTTGCCGGTGACGGCTGACCAGTTCCTACGCTTCCAGGATCAGATTGAGACTCGGCTGGACTTGCAGTTTTCATTCTTCAGCTCTCAATTTGATCAGCTCCACTCACGGATTGACTCTCTAGATCGTCGCTTTGAGGCGGTCCAGGCTCCTCCGGCTCCTCCGACCTCCAGGCGCCGCCGTCCCTCTCGGCCCTCTAGGAGTGATTAGAGCCGTTCTTGTTTTTGGCTTTTCTTTGTATTTGTTTTTTGAATTTTCTATGTAACGGTTCGTCTTTTATAAAATTCAAGTTATCATATCTTTCATCTTTTTTTGCCATTGCTTATTAGTGTTTTTCTAATTTTTTCTTTCGTACTTTTCCTCCTATTTTGATAATCCCAAAGGGGGAGAAAACCTCTCTATTACATAGCTTTTTATTAAAATGCTCTTTTTACAAGTTCCTTTTTAAGTTTTTGATGTCATCCAAATCTGTTTTAAATGGTTAAGTTATTATTTTTAATTGATTTCTTTAAAAAATGGCATTTGGTTGCAATTTCAAAAACTGACCTTTATTCAGTATTTCAATGCTTTCAAGAACATTATATTTGGCACGTCTCTAAGTTTTCCAAGTTCAAATTGTTTATTTAAAGTTTTCAATTGACATACCTTTTTTTTAAAGCTTTCATCCCTTTTTTAAAGTTTTCTTTTTTGTGATTGTGATCATCAAAATAGGGGGAGATTGTTGTACCCCACTCTCTTGGATTTTAATGATCACAATCACTCTCATAGTGATCTAATGTTGTTTCAAGTGTTCTTGTTAATAGGCATGATTTCAGGAGCAAGAAGTGGCAAAAAAAAGGAAAAGTGGACTGATTTCAAGACCACCGGCCAGCCGGTGTAGGACCACCGGCCAGCCGGTAAGGGCACCGGCCAGCCGGATCCAGCCCATCGGCCAGCCGGTGGACAAGGCAGAAGGGCTTGCCCTCTGCCAGGTGCCACCGGTCAGCCGGTGCCTGGCCACCGGCCAACCGGTGGGTCCAGACAGAATGGGAAGCCTTCTGTCCAGACCACCGGCCAGCCGGTGGACTCCTCACCGGCCAGCCGGTGGAACCCCTTGGAATAGTGAGACCTACTGTCTCACCACCGGCCAGCCGGTGGGCTTCTCACCGGCCAGCCGGTGGCTGCTGGGCAGTTGCTCTCTCCACCCTCCAAGGCACCGGCCAGCCGGTGGACAAGCACCGGCCAGCCGGTGAGCAAAGTCAAACTAGCCGTTGGAGCTTGACCAGACTTGTCTACTTGATCCCCAACGGCTCCAAAAGCCCTCCAACGGCCATATTGAAGCATTTGGGAGTATTTCTCCTATAAATAGACGTCCATGGATGCCGGGAACACTACCGATCATATACCAAAGCATACCAAAGCTATTTTGATCATTTGAGGCTCCTACGACAATTCTCAAAGGCCACTTGGGATCCAATTGCCACCCTTGAAGCTTGGGCTGCCTCTACATCAACTACACTCACTTCTTGGCGCTCAAGGCTTCCTCTAGTTTGTTCTAACTTATTTACTTCAATTGTTTAGTTCTTAATTGGGTTTGTATTAAAACAAACCACCCGTTTTCTTTCTTCTTTCAATTTGGGTTTCTTGCTACAACCAATATAAAAAAGCAAGCTGTAAGAGGGTGATCTAGCCTACCTTAAAACGGCTAGTGGGTTTCTTGCTATAACCATTAAAAAGCAAGCGGTCGTATAAATCTCCCAACGGTTGAGTTGGGAGCGGAGACGTAGGCTTGAGTTTAAAGCCGAACTCCGTTATCAATTGTGTCTTGCCATTTTACTTTCCGCTGCATTTAAATTTGTTTTAAATTGTTAATTAATTTTAAAAAGGCAATTCACCCCCCCTCTTGCCATCACCTCCGACCCAACACTTTTCAAATCCGAAAATCATTTTATAATAAAGTAATATTTTATAACTTTCCAAGAGTGCCCCTCCTCTCCTTTTATAAAAGGCCCCCACCTCTTCCACCTTACACACACCTCTCAAGCATTGGGCTCAGCCTAACCTTGCCCATTTCATCTCTACACATCCCTATCATCATCATTGAAGCCTCACATTGGGCATAATCCTTTCCAAGGAAGCCTTTGAGCTCAAATCAACGAGAGTTACCCGATTTAAAGGTAATGTCTTCCCTTGTGTTCTTTTGTTTTATTTTTCTTCTACAACCCCCTAAACTCTTTATATTCTTTTATTTTGTAAAAAAACCAGTATCTTCATTATACTAGGATGTTTTTATGTGAAGTATTCGATCTACACTTTCACACACCTTCGTCTAATAGTTAAAGAACATACTACTTCTGTGGATGGCGAATTACTGCCTCACGAAACGATGATTGTTCAATATTATTTTAACACCTTCAAAGATGGCCATTAAGATGTCAATATATTTATATATGATATATAATATGTTTATTTTTTTCCTTAATCTTATGTATTTTTCATTTATGGCATACCTTTATGGTTTCCATTATGGGTAAACACGATATCTTCATTTTAGGAAGTGCGGACTACCGCCCCCTCAACGTGATTTGATTCGTTAATGCCATATGTGGGATGTATAAAGGATGTAATTAAGGGTATTAAAAATGTTATCCTACTATAATTATAATATACCTTTATATCATTATTATTTTATTCCATTTAATACAAAAGAAAAGAAATTAAAGTAGCGTTCATGTGTACGTACGACTTACCGTCTCCATGAACGGTACATTTCATTTCTTATCTCCAAATGTTATGTACTATTATAATTACATATATATAATGTAAATATATTTAATATATTACATATAAATGATGTATATAATTCTGGAATTATAATATATATATCTCTCAGTTTGTTTTAATTCCATTAATATGACAAAAAAATGAAAGTAGCGTTCATGCGTACGTACGGCCTACCATCTCCATGAACGGTGCTTTTAATTTTTTATATCCAAATGATATGGAATATTATAAAATGAATATATACTGAATATATATGATATTTAAAACATCAATACTATTCTGGAGATGATGTACCTATAACAACATGGAAAATTCTTTTCCAACAAGTTCAATGTTTACTCATGTACTGAACATCGACAAAAATGTCTGATATGAACCCACTTTATTAACCAATTATTATAAAATTATAATATGTGATATGAACTGAATAATAATATTTAAAGGAGGTCCTTATGAAATTATAAATTGAACAAATTTTATTATTCAGGAGATTAAAGAACGATCGAGTCATGTCGGACACGAGGTAAGGGAATCCTACCTCTCTCTTTCTTTGCAAGTACTCTCTTTTATGTCATTTATTTTATGCTCCATGTTCTTATATTAGAGGATGTTATTTTATATTACACTTTATGTAATTTTTATGTTCATGTTATGAGAGACCCTATTTGATATCATAAATACATTTTTGGAGGTTTTATGTGGCGCCGTTAGGCTACCGAATTTTCATAAGGGGATTTTCATCTCACTTTTTGTTCCCGTGAGATTCATGCTACATTGGACACTATTTCCTTTTTGTGTGGTGCATGTACTGCCCATTATTTTACTATTAGTTTATTATACTCTCATTTATGGGTTGTTACATCTTCATTGTATGACCCTTCTTTCATGGGGTGTACGGTTTGAAAGTTCCCCAAACCGGTAAGGGAACCTTTCACACTCCTCTTTTAAAAAGACTTATTTTGTTATGTCTTTTAATTTACATATTTTTATGTTGGGATATGTTCTTATATATCCTTATTGATGTAAAACTTATGTCCATGTGATGAGGTACCATTTTCTCTCTCATCAACTAATTTTATTAATTTTAAAGTGACGCCGTTAGGCTGTCGAATTTTACCAATGGAACTTCTTAACCGAATTTCAATTTCATTGGGTTCAACATGTAGTTATTAAATATGTTATCCTTTGAATTTGTGTGAATGAACTTTGATTTTTTTACACATAATATCCACTTATATTGGGTGTATTTATGTTTATCACACATAATTATGAGATTGATTCATCCTTAATTTAAGGATACCTTCTTTATAAGGGATTTTATCTGATTTTACATTTCTATTGAGGCTTCATTGTTGTTATGCACCAATTCACTCTTATATGGTGTATATACTGTCATTTGGAATATTATACCATGAATCCCTTTATTCTCATGATATTATAAAGTTCTGATTAAATGTTATTCCTTAATTATTGTATTCAAGTGTCTCTCATTTTGATAAAAACCCTTTTAACTAAAATATTATTTTAAATGTTATAATGATTTATTCTTATAAATATTTCTCATTAATATCCATGTTTTCAAAATGGTTTCAAGGATTTGTTTATGTGGATATTAATGGTGTAAAATGTTAAAATATTCAAAGTGGTATGGGACACTTTGATTAAAAAATGTCTTTATTAAATGTTTTAAATGGTTTTGATAATGTTTTTTTAGAATGGATTCAATATCTTAAAATGTTATATTGTTATTGAAATTTGGGAATGTTATCTTTACTTTTTGCTTAAGTTATGTGCTATATTATGTTATGGTTCTTGGGCATTTTTTATGAAGATGGGTGGTTCTGAGATAAACTAAGGGCGGGTGAGCCTAATATAGCTCTCCAATGCACTGGGTAACGTAAAAGGGTTAAACATGAAGGTTTCTCTTAAGAGATTTAGGGAATATACTGTGATGGGTATTCCAAATGTAACCAAGAGGGTTACTCCCTACATAAGAATGTTATGAATGCCTCAAGTTACCTTTATGTCTTATGATTTCTATGATTTATTAATGATTTTATAAGGTATGTTAAATTGCTTATGCTGTATGGGTAAAGTATTATTTCATTATTATGTATATATGTACTCGTGTTTCCTTTCCATACTTTTTATAACCCTTACTGAGCTTTTTATGCTCATCCCAAGTTTTTGAAATTTTTTTCACCGGTCAAGGGAAAGGTACATGATGTGATTATAGTGTCAAGAAAATGTCAAGAAAGAATCCATGTGTTATTTTAAATATGTTTCCGTTGATGGGAAAAATGAATACTGTCTTTTATGTAACCACTTTGTTTAAATGTGGAATGTAATGCAAGTTTCATGATCTAATTCTCTAAAACTCTAAACCTGAAAAGATCCTCAATGTGTAATCTTGTAATAACTCAAGATTAAGTAAGGTTTAAGGCTGGGGCCTTATAGTTGGTATCAGAGGTCAGTTTAGATAACTTTAGAGGTTAGGGTATTCTTTAAGCATAAGTTCCATTACTATAATGGTTAGGATTTCAGAAAGAGTCATAGTTTTTAGATAAAGTGAATGAGTAAATATATCTTCCTCATTAGTAAATGATGGTTTTGTTGATATAATCACACTGACACTTCTGTTTTTAGTGAATGGATGGATCTAGCAGGCACTAAAGTGACAATAGGGTTGATGGAAACTGTGGTGGTTCTCTGATTAAGAGACTGGATGAAATGGGGGATTCAATGAGGAAACTCATGGTTGTTCTAAACCAACTAGCAAGGAGTCATGATCAACCACTTGAACCTTGGTATATTCTGTAATGCATCATGTACGAGATGACCAATCGATGTGGATGTTCAGGTAATAATTATAAAGGTAACCATTTGGGTTTATATGATCCTTACTTTTGAGGTAATTATGGGTTATTATATGTTATGATGGAAAATGAAAGGAATGAGATAAACATGAGGTTAAAATATGTTATGATTATTTTTGAAGATTTTATCTCGTTTTGGGGAATTTTTTAAGAATTATATAGTTTTGGAAGAAGGACAACACACAGACTGTGTGACAACACGTCGTGTCGGACAATGTTGTGGGAATCGAACCCACAACCAAAGTGCGACTGGTATTTATCGCCTACCACTGGACTACGTGAAGTCCCCAGTTAGTTTGACTAATTCTTTTTAGTTAGATGATTTTAGGAATCAAGAGTGAGTTTATTTTGGGTTATCTATGGAAATGATTAACCTATCATGGAGGATATGTGATTAGGTTAATTACTTTTCAATATGAGAATATAAGGGAAAATCATGTTATTTGGAGATAAAAGTTAATTTGTACCTTGGAAGACTATGTGATTAAATCCTTCAAATATTTGGGTTTCAATCATAGTTTTGTTTACTTTGAATAATTTTATGGACAATTGTTTATCTAATGGACTTCATTGTACTTTGGGTTTTTGGACAAATTTTGGAGATTAAGAATAGATTTTATTTTTATAAAGGATTATACTTTTGTGGATTATCTGACCTCATACTAACAATTTTGGTTTTGGATTTTGCCTAAAGACATGGGAAATATATAGTTCTTTTTTTTGGATTAGGTGATTCTCAAGAAGATGATTATAGTACTCTTAATGCGAACAAGTCTTCCTAAATACTCATCATTTGTAGAAAATATGAGTTTGATTAAGGAATCTAGTAAAAGTTGAAAGTCTATGTGACAAGTAAGTATGTTTCATTATGATTTAGATAAGCTCAAAAATAAATTCCTCATTGAAGAGTAACTTAAAACAAAAATGTTGTCTGTTACCTTTCCCTACTGAGGAATCGAATTCCATTTAACCTATCACAAGTTTGTCATTTTATTATGGTTAACTTTCTCCTAGACATGTTTACTATCACTCTCCATCAGAACATGACCCTTTGTTTTCTCCTTCATATCCATATTTTCCTACATGGAATCCTGGTATGGGTTAACTCAGGTGACCTTTGTACTTCTCTTTCTTTATTTTAAATTGATTGTTTTACTGACTCTTGTTAAGATGTGGGATTTTCAATGAAGTTTCCAAGCCCAATTTTGAAATTACGAGGACGTAATTCCCAAAAGAGGGGAAGGATGTAACACCCCAGGTAAATAAAGAATATAACATTTTTCATATTTATCCATATTTTGTGACTACAATATTAATATTACTTTAAAGGGGACGGTATTCTCGATGGCTTACCCAATACGCAACAACGAGTTTCTTCGGAATCATACATTGCACTCTAATAATAAAATAAAATTATTTTAAATGGTAGTTAACACCTAGCCATTGTAGTGGCGGGAATGAATAGAACTAACTACAAAATGATTATATAAGTTTGTCAAATATTTTTACTCTTTAAAATAAAAGTTTGAGGATTAAAAATGCGAATGAATCCAATTTTAAGCTTAAACATTATAATATTCCTTAAAAGGTCGATTAACAATCTTTTGATGGAGAACCTCTTTTAAATCCATTTTTTGACAATTTTATGTTTTATATTTGAAAAAATAAAATTCTTCTTTAGAATTGGGACATCAAAATTTACTTTGTGAAATTTTTTTGTATTTTTCCGATAAAGTTCATTTTTTTAATGAATAGTGAAAAATGTTGTATTTTTATTCAAAACCAATTTTTAATCTAATTTATTTATATGATTATATTACCTTTTGAATTTGTTTTAAAGTGATATTAGAATATATTTTTACCATTTAATCCAATAGTGGTCATTGGAATTAATTTCATTTTGAAATTGGACTTAAACTAGTGTCAATATTTTAATTGATATTGTTTCTTAAAAACGCGCTATTTGTTTTGACAACAGAAATTAATTATTAAATTAATTAATGCAACTTATATATTTTTAATTTTGTAAAATATAAATCATTTTTGAGTTCAGAATATCAAATATAGCTTAGGGTGAATTTTTGGTATTTTTCTGAAAAACTTCAATTTTTGATGAATAGTGAAACCACTAAGTGGTAGTTAAAGAAACAGATTTTTCATTTAAATGAAACTTTGCCACCTCTGTGTTTTGAATTTCAAAAATCCGATGTACATGGTTGTCATTAGGAATTAAAATTTGGTTCAATGGGATTAAAATAATTTTTTTGTGAATTGTAACTTTTATGTTTATTAATCGCGATTATAGGTAATTAGTGTAGTTTAAGGTAAAAGTAATGTTTTAATAATATCAAATGAACATAACACATGTCCTACCCTCATTTTATGTGTCATGTCTAACCAAGAAAATCCATGGGTCAACTTGGGGACCTCATGGAGCCACTTTGGTTGGAAAATGACATAAATACCTTTTAATTTAAAGTTAAAATTAAAATGTCACAAACATGAGTTGTTTTACTAAAACAATTTTTAAATGGGGTTCTAAAAGTCATATATTTGACTATAAATATTTATTTGAAATCTAAAAAGATTTCATACATCATGATATTTTTTTATAATTTTTAGACATTAAATAAATAATATTATTTATGACATCATGATGATGTAGCAATTACCTCATTAATAAGGGATTTAAATAAAATGAAAAGATAATGATAATACTATAACATAAACTTGTCACAAACCGATTGTATGGGTGTATTTAGAAACCTTATCACCATATACTCGAAATATATTCTTTTGGGACCTTTCAAATACGAAAATCATTTCATAATAAGGTAATATTTTATAACTTTCCAAGAGTGCCCCTCCTCTCCTCTTATAAAAGGCCCCCACCTCTACCACCTTACACACACCTCTCAAGCCTTTGGCTCGGCCAAAACCTGCCCATTTCATCTCTAAAAATACCTCTATTAATCATTGAAGCCTCACTTTTGGTATAATCATTTCCAAGGAATCCTTTGATCTCAAATCAAAGAGAGTTACCCGATTTAAAGGTAATGTCTTCCCTTGGGTTCTTTTGTTTTATTTTGCTTCTCCAACCCCCTAAACACTTTTTATTATTTTCTTTTGTAACAAAACCAGTATCTTAAATATACTAGGATGTTTATATGTGATGTATTAGAGCTACACATTCACACACTTTCATCTATGGGTTAATGAACATAATGTTTCTGTGGATGGCGAATTACTGCCTCATGAAATGATGATTGTTCAATATTTTTTAACACCTTCAAAGGTGGCCATTATGATGTCACTATATTTATATATGATATATAATATGTTTATGGTTTCCTTAACCTTCTT